>JARWLC010000006.1:45215000-45815000 GCA_033318265.1 Phyllotis vaccarum
TGGTGAAGGTGATCAGGGTGGGGATGCCTGTGGGCGGCTGTGATGTCTGAGCAGCCATTGTGAAATGATCTACTTGAGACAGTTTGCAGCAACCACACTAATTAAGGCAATAAAGAGTACTTTGGTCTTTTGGTCTTAATTAGACCCAGAGCAGGCTAAAGTCTCCAAAACCCAGAGCAGGCTAAAGTCTCCAAAACACCTCTTGGAACTGAGACTCAGGGGCGCAGCATTTTAAAAGACAAAACCCACAATCATATCAGTGTTCCAGGTTGTTACTTCAGTGTTAGAGCGTGTGATGGCTGGTCTTATGTGAACTTGACACATGCTAGAGTTATCAGAAAGGAGGAGGGCCTCAATTGAGAAGAGGCCTCTGTAAAATCTGGCTATCAGACACTTTCTTAATTACTGATCGATGGGGTAAACCCAACCCCTTGAGGGTTGTACCATCCCTGGTGGCTCTGGGTTCTGTAAGAAAGCAGGCTGAGCAAGTCAAGGGAAACAAGCCAATAAACTGCACCCACCTCATGGCCCCTGCATCAGCTCCTGCTTCCAGGATGTTTGAGTTCCTTCAACAGCAATATAGTAGCATAAGCCAAACAAATGCTTCCCTCCCTAACTTGCTTTTTAGTCATGGTGTTTTGTCTCCCACAGCCCACATTAACGAGAATTATCAGGGCAAGATCCAAAGAGGAATGAGCTTTCTGAGAGAATCATGTTCTAAGAAAATTGCTTTCTACAAACACGTGGTGCTAGGTGCCATTGTTCCTGTTGAACAAGGAAACTGAGGCTCTGAACTTTGACCCAAGTAACAAGTGGCAGAGCCTGGGACTTAGACTTGTTTCCCATCTTAGACACTCTCCAAGGTTCTGGAGGACAGGCTGCCAGGCGCGAGATGGTAAGACTTGTCACCTAGAATGAAAGGCAGCGGAGAGAGAAGATTGCTGACTGGCGACAAGAAGGTCACAGTGAATCAACCAATTTTCCCGACATGTAGGGGTGTTGTACTGCTATATTTAGGTTACAGCGTTCTGCGGCTTCTTGTAACTGACCACAGTCCCCTCACTGTATGGTGGGGCTAAGCACACCAGAGCCTGAAGCGACTCAGGGACCTTCCTGTCAATACAGCAGAAGGATCAGCATGGCCATCTTCCTCCAGCTGAAGTCATTGCTTTGAGGCAGTGAGCCCCTCCCCTCCCCCTCCCCCTACCCCATTCCTCATCACTGGAGATGCAGACACAGTGGGCTACTCGCTCTTGATGATATAAGACCTGATCCTGGACAGGAGATTTGGCTCACACTCTATGATGATGAAATGGCTTCTTAGAATTCACACCCAGGGTTCTAACTCCATGTTCAAGATACTAACCGGAGGGTCTCAAAAGGAGACAGAAATGTGACTGCATCTGCTGATGTGTGTCACCTGACACATCCCCACCTGACTCTCATCAGACATACTACTTCTCTCATAATTCCTTACCATGATTGTTGGGGACGAATGGCGTGAGCAGTGTGGCCTGGCTGGGGTGTTCCTACAGCTGCGCTCCCTAGCATTAGGAGACAGGCTGAAGGGAGGGCAGTCAGTGACACTTTGCTCACTCTGTGAAGCCACCTATGGCTGTTGTTGGGGCTTGTCTGGGGCTGGGGTGTCCTAGGGCTGTGAAGGGAGGTGACATAATAAGGGCCACAGGTAAAGAGGTGCCTGCTTCATGCTGTATTGGAGCCAGACTGGAGGCCTTGGCCTCCTGGGACCGTGATGTGCCAGGGTCATGCTTACCCTCTGCTTGCTTTCTTGACAAAATTACCCAGAGTCCACATTTACTGGATGCTTTCTACATGTTGCTGGACTGCAGGGCTGAGTGGCCAGCACTCATCTTTGGCCACATCTCACAGAAGGTAACCAAGTCTCAGGGCATGAAGCCATCAAGAAGTGTCTGTCAGAGCTTTGGCCCAAGTGCCCAGAACAGTATTCATACCGGACAACGGCTAGGCATTTATGGAATGAATGAAGTAGGTGATGTACCCAGTCAGCAAACAGATACAGCCTCTCCCTCTTACTGGCAAAGAGCAAGCACATAAGGAAACACACTTAGGAGCATGGAATTCTGGGTCAGCAAGGCTGTCTTCTCTGAGGCCTCCGGAAGCCCCAGATGGCCTCTGCAGGCGGCAAAGCATCTCACTTTAGCTGGCACCACCCTGGTTTCAAAACGGAAACTGTCCAGTCCTGAGTGAGCTGTGACTGCTGAGCATGGGGTACTTGAGTGACCATCCTGACAGACAAGCATGGGGGTTCTGAGGGTCAGCCCTTTTTTCAAATACATCCCCAGAGTCTGTGTGTTGCAGGACCCCATGGCAGGCTCCACCCTTCTGGCTCTCTTCTCCTCTGTAAGTTGAGAAGCAGCCCAGGTGTACACCACAAGATTCATCAGAGGTTGTAACAAAATGCCAAGAGGAAAGGCAAATGTGCCAGGACCTGGCACGTGGCAGGCACACTGCAGGGGACTAGGAGGTGGGGTTAGGGCAGAACAGGATACTTTGTGCTGGGAGGGGGTGCTGGTCTTCTAGGTTCATTAGGATGCGGCCTGTTTCCTAGCCACTCTCTGCTTCTATTGACCTCTGTGCTCGACCTTATTTCATTCATTAAATATTTACTGGGTCTGGCCCTGGGCTGGGGCACAGTGAGCTTGGTACACATGAAATGAAGGTTTTTGCTGTCAGGGTGGCTCAGACAGAGCTGTGGGGTGCGGGAGGGAGGATGTGTGTCCTTTCTTCCAGTTTTGACAACCAGTCCATCCGAGCCTTGACAACTCCCTCATGCAGGGTCCACTCTGCCCACATGGAGACTACACCTGAAGAGGATCATGACAGGAAAACATGTGTATTTGAGCCTCACGTTCCTCCAGCCCTCTGCAACTGGACAGCTGCTACTCTGCTGTTTCTGTCCTTGGTCATAGCTGAGCTTTTCCTGCCTGCATGACTCTGGGTACCATTTTAAAGCCTTTGAGCCTATGTGGTTTTTTCCTCTCATATGGGTGTGCTCACTAGATTGCCCTTTGGGGGTGACTTGTCCTTTGGGGGTGCCATCTCTGCTATCTGTCCCTGCTTCTTCCATCTGAGGGCGGGATTCCTACCTCCCTGGTGGTGTCTTTATGTCACTTGTGCTCTGAGATGGGGACAAGCAACAGTAATAGAGATGAGGGTTAGAGAAATTGGTCCTAGCTTCTCAACGCTCTCCCTGCATGGCTCAGGGCTTGCCATGCTGACTGACTGATTGGCACAGCGGGGCCAGATGAACTTCCGAAGGAGGAAGACAGAAGGGCAGGAAGTCAGGAGGAGGCAGCGGCTAATGTGGTGCCGCTGTGGCTGTGACGGGGTGAACAGCGGAGGGTAGAGGACAGCAGAACACATTAGTCACCCCTCAGGCCTCCCTTGGTGCAGAAGTCCAGTCTTAATGCATTTCTAATCAGCTTCCAAAGCTGTGGGTTGAGGCTACAGATGGGGTTTCCTCGTGGGACCTGCAGGGACAGGCTGAGTGGGAGGCAGCCATGCTCAGTCTGCAGCATCTGCTCCCCCTCTTTACCTTCTTCTTTCCAAGGAGCCTCCTAGGGTCCTGATATTGAGATGGAAGCCTGGAGAAGCCCAGATTCAGTCAGGTGTGGTGGTGAATACTTACAATGCCAGCATTTGGAATATGGGAGGAGGTGGATTATAAGATCTAGGATGTTCTGGGACACTCTGGCCCCACTAAAATGGAAACTAACCATCCTAAGCCGGATCTGGACCCAGGTCTGCCACTGGGATGCACCCCTCTTAGCTTTCTGGTATATCTTCAGCAAGGGCATCAGGCAACAGATCCCTCAGCCTCTTCTGGAATGTCTTGTCATGGGGACACACACACACAAAGAACCCAGGGGGCCAAGGCATTCATTTGCACAAGGACAGCTCTCCAGCAAGGGCATCAGACCCTGCAGCCAGTGTAGTGATCTGAGCTCTTGAGTTAAATTGCCTTCAGAAAGAGATGTTCCATGTCCAAGGCTCCGGAATGGATCCAGTGTATATTTCCTTACCATGATGGGAGAAAAGAGGGATGGAACTATTGATGATAAATATGCAGGCTTAAGAAATTCTGCTTCTAGCTCAGATGGAGTCATTGGAACCAAATTCGCTCACTCAACTGGAAAAAACAAGATCAGTATGTGACAACAGTTTTTAGGATGCTGATGTTGCTTGAGTACCGAGAGAGCACAGTGAACCCTGGAGGCCTGTAGAGGATGCTCATAGACCCAGCGGACTGTGGCTGGTGAGTCATGTATGTGCACATGCTTCTGAGACAGGTCAACCAAGTGGATGGCAGTGAGCAGTGCCTGGTGCCCACACAAAACCACCACTCCTGCTCTTCCTATTGGCCACTTTGTGGTTCTCGTAACTCACAGGGGACCAGGGTGAATGGGCTGGCCTCATTAGCTGCAATAGTTACTGTCAGATTAAATATGGCACTTGTAATGCCTCATAAATCCCCAAAGAGTCCAGGATGCTCCCAAATGAATGGTTTTCACCCAGAATAAAGATGAAGAATATTTAGAGAACACAGAAATACCTGTCACGAAATGAGGTGAAATTCACAGGGCTTAGCCAGGTATGGTAAGGTACCTCTTTAATCCCAGCACTAGGGAAGGCAGAGGTAGGTGAATCTCAGAGTTCAAGGCCAGCCTGGTCTATAGAGTGAGTTTTAGGAGGATATCCAGTACTACACAGAAAAACCCTGTCTTTAGAAAGAAAGAGAGGTAGAGGGACGGAGGGACGGAGGGAGGGAGGGAGGGAGGGAGGGAGGGAGGGAGGGAGGGAGATCTCACAGTGTTTGGCATCTGACCAATGGTGACCACACAAGTGAAAAGATGCTCCCTGAACTAAGAGGCAAGAGCATCACTCAAACACACCCCAAATACTAAGAGTTAGCGTGAGGGGACATTTAAAAGACAGTTACATTTGTGTTTCATTTGGTTTTAAGTGGCTTAAGCCCTGAGTATGTTAAGAAGATGCTAGATAAGTTTTTAAAAGACACAAATTAAATGTCTAGAGCCAATGCCCACACTCTCTGAGATGGTAATACACTGGATGGGCTTGCACTAGTTGAAAAACTGCAGAAGAAAATGGTGGTAATCCTGAAGTGGTACCAACGACAGCTAGTCAAAGGAAACAGAAAGAGACCAGCGAACCCATGGGCTGTGACAGTTTGAGGCAGCCCAATGTAGTCAGAACGAGTCACAAAAGGCAAGAGGAAGGTACAAAGCAATTCACAAAGAACTAATCCAGAAAAGTTTCCAAATGTGATGAAACTATAACCCACACATGCATCTTTTCAGATTTATTTCATTTTTGATGATGTATATGTATATGGGGTGGGATATGCACATATGATTGCAGTACCCACAGAAGTCAGAGGAGCATCAGATCTGGAGTTACAAGGAGTTATGAGTGGCCAGATGTGGGTGATGGGAACCAAATGAGGGTCCTCTGGAAGAGTAGCACACACCCTTAACTGCTGAGCATCATCTCTCCAGCTTCCTGCACATGCATTTGGAAACCCAAGCATTAGAGGCATGAAAAGAACCATACAAAGGTAAAGCTTCGCCAAGCTACTCAAAATCAGAGAAAAGGGTAAGATCTTAAGAGCAGCCAGAGGGGAAAAGAGACACTAGACTGAGGGAGCAAATTACAGACAGCGAAGGTTTTCTCTGGAAACAGCACAAGCAAGAAGTCAAAGCTGTATTTTTAACTGAACCAGAATCTTAGAGTGTCCAGACATACAAAAGCTGAAAGAACCCATCCAGCAGGTCAGTAGCGCTAGACATGTCAAAGCTCTTCCAGGCAGAAAGAGAATGATGCCCCAAAGAAATGAGAATCCACATCATTTAGCAACTAATGCATGGGGGAACCGCATAGGACATCCCCTTATTACTTAACTAAATTGAAGAAAACTGACTTTTAGCAAAGACAAGAATAATGTATTATGGTTTATAACATACACACGCATCTTAGGGAGACAGAATGGTCAGGAAGCTAGTTTGGCCCAATAGCAAGGCAGAGCACACAGAAACTGTTACATAAGCAGTATTTACCTGGAGATGTCACCACCCCCATACCTATTCTCTAGGCTCCATGGAGTCCTAGGTTTTAAAATATCACCTAGAAATTTGATCTAGAAAAGTGTCTGTGGTGGTGATGCCTTTGTTAATTGTTCATTACATTCCTGAACAAATGGCACCACAGCCCCTTCTGAGGTCTAAAGAGACCTCAAGTACTTGCTAAGTCTTTTCAGTGAGAACGGAAAGAAGACAGGCCCTCAGGTTAGAACCATCTGAGACAATGGATAATTTGTACTTTAACGATAATTCTTGCTTTAAGAAAACATGGGCTGTCATTGAAACAAAGGTCCTTGTGCCCACAAAGTACTAAGGAACTAGGGGTGTTAAACACTCAGGGGCCTCTCCTCAAAGGAGGAATTGACTGTTTCCACCCAGAAGCCAGGCAATGAATATTGTTAATGACCTGGTGACTTTTTTGCTATCTGTGGAGGCAGTTTATCCCCAAATCCCCAGAATGTGCCACACAGAGTCTCCTTCCCTAGACCATCTTTAGCTTCCAGTTAATAAAACTCATCTATAGGGGCAATGCCACACGTATCTTAAGGCCTACTGACCTTTAGGATATCTCAGAGACCATACTAGATTCTGGGTCTCTTAGCTCTAACGACGACCCTTCATTCAGTTCACATGTACATGCCAAGGAGTTTCTGTGTAGTTACGCCTTAGGCTTTATTGTACACTTGGAGTTGGAATGATTGTTTTCTGGACACTTTTCCCCCAAATGTGTTTTACATGTGCTGATAATGTGGTTGGGGTCTAGCTCAACAGTAGAACTGCTGCTTAGCATACATGTGGTCCTAGGTTCAATCCCAAGCATTATCAAAATGTTGAATAAATAATTTATATAAAAAATATATCGACAATGAATCGCCTGGCATCAGACTTCCTGAGGTATGATCCAGGTTGAAGAAGCCAATCCAAACCAGCTTTTTAGTCTCACCTCACCTCACCTCTTCTCAGTGCCCTGCAGAGACATCCCCTCCCCCACAACCCACCCCCAGTCAAAGGGCTAAATAGCATATTGCTTCCTTTCTTAGAATTCTTTCTCTCCCTCTCTCTCTGTCTCTCTTTTAAAACAAACAGTGCTGTTTCTCTGGACAAGAAATGTCTGCTAATTTCTTACAGATCTGTTGGAATGATCCCATAGGCTCCTTTGCACAGTACAAAGAAGACCTCTGTTTTAAAGAGAAAACATAGTCATGTGATCCATATGAATAAAAGTCTTTTGTGATTCTTCCTCTTTGTGAAAAAAAAATAATTAAAAAGCAAATTTACTGTGAGTCTCCTAAGGCCCTGGATGTGAGAGAAGGCAAAAAAGGCAGGCAGGAAATATCCCAGAAGTAGTCAGACCCTCATAGTGCCTCCTAGAAACAGGTCCAATGGGAGTGCCCTGCTTCAGATGCCTTCCTATCTGCCAAATTCCAAGGGGTGGGCTGGAGAATGATGAGGGGGTAACCTTGTCTCTCCAGACACAGAAAGCCTTCTCAGACTCCTCTGCCATGCAGTTAAGCCATACAAGTTTTCAGGTCAGAAATGGTCAAATATTTGCAGTTGTACATAATCACCACCTAGTTCAGAGTAATATGTTCCCTCCTAGGCTTGGTGAGATACAAGGCTTTGAAAATCCACAGGAGCTCCATGATGAGCCCAGCCTACACTCCTGTTCTGTGTGGTTCAATGCAGTCACCAATGTCCAAGGATACTATGGTCCATGCCTTCCCACCCTCTGGGACATGCAGGCCAACCCACATGGATACTTGTGGGCTGGTCCATTCCCTCTGCATCTAGATAGCCACAGCGCTTTCTCAACCAGGAGGATGAAGAGTTACAGACACTGTAGCTCCTTAGGCTAGCCCCTAGGAGCCTGAAGCCCCTACCTGGGACCATGGATTCTGATGTCAGGGAAGCCAGTGCTACACAGGTAATGGGCAAACTCTGAGAAGTGTGCTGGGAAAAGGCTTAAGTTGCTCAGAACAAACCCCAAAGAGAGGAACACCATACAGAGTGGTCGTGTGGGGAGGGAACAGAAATATCTGTGGAAAAATCGTGAGTTGTGCATGGAGGCCACTGCAGTAGATATGAACTACCTAGCAGAGTCCTTGAATTTGTCCCACAAATGGTGAGCAGTTTAGACAACTCCTTTTGATCTCTTAGCAATCTTAGTAATTAACAGTAACCAAGCAGCCCAGGCTGTGGTTGGTCAGTAGTTTCAGATTTCTAATTAATTGTTAGCATTTAAAAATCCAACCTGGAGGCTGCGGAGATGGCGCAGTAGGTGAAGCGCTCACATAGCAAGCCAAGGACCTGAGTGTGAAACCCAGAATCCACATAAAAGGACAGGCACAGAGACACACATTAGCAAGCCCAGTGCTGGGGCTTTAGAAACAGAAAGATCCCCAAGGCTCACTAGCTCCACCAGCCCCCTTAGTGAATTGGTGAGCCCTAGGTTCAGTAAAAGACCTGTATTAAAAGCTAAGGTAGAAAGCAGTGGGAAAAGTACCCACCATTGACTGCTGGGCACTCTGACTACAGAGAAATGGATGTCCTGCACGTCCATGATTTTCAAAGCTTCCAAGATCCAGAGATTGTGAGGGACTATGTGGGATATTCCCAAGGTGGGATAAAAGTGACCAAGTACCTCAGGCTGCGGTCCAGGGGCTCTGAGGCTGAGCCTCCCCTATAGAGCATGAAGGGTACACCCCTGTATCGGGGTGCCATGTACATACTATATAGTTGATGGGGTGTCATCTCAACACTTAGTTTTTGCAGCCCCAAAGCCTTCCAAAGGCTTTGCTCTGAATCTCATGTGAAAATGCTGCTGGCAGAGATTCTACTTAGCATTGGCTGTGTTTGAAGGCAGGAAGCCCAGGTTTGGAGTAGAATCTGGTTTCATTTCTTTCATCAGTGAACACAGTCCAGACCCCACCCATTCCTCCAGCTTCTTTTCTCCAGGGGGAAGAGGGTTTCTTTTCCAGGCACATTCCTATTTCTGTGCTGAAGAACCACAATGGGTTCTAGTGCTCTGATTCAAGCCGGACATCTCATCTGGCAGTCAGCACCTTCCGTAACCTGGTTCTGACCTCTTGCTGAGACCCGCTGTGCCTCCTGTCCTCTAGTCCTCTGAAGGGCTCTGATTATGTCACAGCTCTCCTTACCTCCTCCATGCTGCCTTCTCAGGAAGGCTCATTCCAAGGCTTGCTTGAGACCATCTGCCTGTTGTTCTAACATGTTCCCTGCCTCCTTTGCAAAGTCCTGGTGATGGTATACACATCTGACATCTTGCATTCACTCTGTTCATCTGAATGTCTTTTTATGAGTACGCATCTCATCTCACCCTCATCCAAGCTTGTTGAAGAACTACTGTGTGCTAGTTCAATGCTGGGCCTAGCACTTGATCTAATCCTCTTGCTGGGTCCTGGTCTCACCAATACCCTGAAGCACCCAGAAAAAAAGAACTAGGTGCCATCCAACTCTGTCCCTCAGCAATCCTGCCCCAGTGCTTGACAGGGTCCATGACACAAGGTGCTGAAGAAGTAAATGGAGAGCCAGCCTTTCTCTGCAGGTGCTCAATGACTCTCTCTCCCTCTCTCCCTCTCTCTCTCTCTCTCTCTCCCTCTTTCTCTCACACACACACTCACACCCCCCACATACATATACACTCACAACACACCACACACACATACACACACCACACACACATACACACACACACCGCACCTCTCTCTCTCTCTCTCTCTCTCTCTCTCTCTCTCTCTCTCTCTCTCTCTCTCTCTCTCTCTCTCTCACACACACACACACACACACAGAGGCTGAGTGCTCACTCCCATACACTGCTAGGTCCTTCAACTGAAAAAGTAGTGATTCTCATCCTATGGGGACAGTGAGGCAGATCTATTAATAAGAAATAATACGGAACACAACCAAGTCTGTGTTGTGCAGGAGGCATCATGGTCCCAGCACTTCCAGAGGGAGGGGACAGATGAGCCATCTTGAAATGTGTCCCTATGGTGAAGTCACACAGGGAAACCCCAGCATCTCTGCAGAGCCTAGGGCCTAGATTCAAAACCAGCTCCCTTCCTCACAAACTGCATGCCCTCGGGTAAATTATTCCTGACATCTGGCATGCTGACCCATAGAAGAACTCCAGGCTAATAGGACTTGCAAGAGTTCACACACAGTAGGTTCTCAACAAACCTCCTTGTGTTTCCCTTGTGTGCCTATTTACATTCCTGTTCCTTTCAGCTAGCATGGTGCTGAGTGTAATCAATGCCATCTGTTGGCAGGAACAAACTGACCAAGAGAAATGTGAATTATAAACAAAAACAAAAAAACGAAACCCCACTGACATCACCACAACCCAGATCAGACTCCTGCAGGCTCTGCACACAGGTGCAGAAAAGCCCTATTTGTGTTGTTAGGTCACCATAGCAACTGTGGATGCTCTAGCCAGCCCCAAGGTTAGTCAGTAATGATCAATTTATCTTGTAACCATGGAAACACCAGCTTCTGTGGGATGCAGAGAGAAAGGCAGCCACAGACTCCTCTGAGTTTCTCTCCTTACTTCGGGTACAGCTCAGCTAAACACACTTTCACCTGCAATGGTGGTGACTGTTTCCCACATGACAGTATTTACATAGGTAGATACAAGATGGGTCATCAGCAAAGAAGGGCAGATTGTAGGAATTGTTAGGGTTATGATTCAATTACTTAAGGCCATTCCCAATCCTGGGTTCTGGTTCCCTACAGCCAACCTGAGGACTCTGTGCCCTTTGATGTTCCCATTTGGGAACAGCCCTCTAATATCCAGTCTTGCTTTTAAAGTTATATTTTAAACAGACTTTCACCACACGGTGAAGTTTGGAGAAAGGAAAGTGTCCCTTCAAATGTCACTCCTGAAGACAAGCAGCAGGGATTGGGACCCTGGACACACATCCAGGAGACAAGAGAATTGTCTTTCCTGCCACTCTGCTCCCAATACAACCACAGAAGGTGGTGGGACCGGACTCGTGTCCAGCCAAATGTAGCCTCTCCCAGCAGCCACACTATAGTCAGCTCCGGGTCTTCTTAACCCCGCCCCCTCCCCAAAGGGCGTGTGTCTT
This sequence comes from Phyllotis vaccarum, assembly GCA_033318265.1. NCBI lineage: Eukaryota > Metazoa > Chordata > Mammalia > Rodentia > Cricetidae > Phyllotis > Phyllotis vaccarum. Next base: position 45,226,243 of record JARWLC010000006.1, read on the forward strand.
TGTTCTGGCTCAAGAGAATCAACACCTAAGATCTCAACTCCAAGGCATTTCTCAAGCATAGCGTCAAGAGGTCATTTGCAGGTCTGTCAGGAGAGGAGTCTGTTTTGTGTGGTGGGAAGGGTGATGGTCTCCTGCTCAAACCCAGCTCAAAGCTGAACTAGACTATCCATCTCTGTCATAAAGCTCAGTCACTGCCTTCTTCATGAGCCGTGGGGGCTAAAGTCCCACCCATAGTGGAGAGAAAGGGTTGCCCCGAGGACACGAACAAGTGACAAAGTGCCAGGACCAAGCAAAACCAGAGTGGGTAGGGCAGCTCCTTTCCAGCTTGCCCTCTGCCAGTCCCGGGGCACCAGCGGATGGAGGTTGGGCTGGGAGGGGCGGCTCCTGATGCCCAGGTTCCTCAGTGCTTTCTTGTTTAGAAGTGGGGTGATCAATGGAGACAGCTCCACTCCACCTTCCATGTGCGAGGGGCACGGGCCACTCCACCCACGACAGTCAAGCTGCCGCTCCCGAGTGCGCACACCAGGTGGGACTGCTGGGCTTGGGACAAAGGACCTGGCCACCGACGCCAGAGCTGCACCGAGGAGGGCAGCGAGGCTGGGGTCCTGCAAACTTGGCAACCCAGGGAGCGTAGGAGAAGATTCCAGGTTACCTGTGCGGCCATAAAAGAGAGATCCATGGTGTCGCTGCTGGCGTGGCTGCTACTGTTGCTGCCCGCGCTCCAGTTCTCGCTGCTGCTGCTGCTGTTGTCGCCGCTGCAGGTCCAGCCACCCGCACAGCTATCAGGGAGCGGGCGGAACAGCGAGCAGGTGCCCTCAGGCCCCGGCGACCGTGACCTCAGCAGCCCCGGCGTGGCGGCGCCTTTCCAGCATTCACCCCGTTCTCGCTGGCTCCGGGCTCCAGCTCCCGACGCCGAGGGGGCGGGAGACCCCGGGCGCGGCGCCCCTCCACGTGACCACTCCCAGCTCCACCCTCGGGGGCGGGCCAAGCAGGACCCCTGATTTCTAGCCATCCTCTCTCAGCCTTGGTCAAATGGGGAAACTGAGGATTGCTCTGGGACAACTGGATTGGTGAGCCAGTCTCCAATCCAAATGCAATGTGGTGGGTGCCCTTCCCAGGGCACTTGACTCCAGTATTCCTGGGGTTGGCTGAGTTACAGGGTGACCCGGAGTAGATATATATACTCGGCTTTCAGTGACAACCCTGTGCCCAGACTCCTGAGTATTTGCTCTTGAACCGGGCAGAACAAAGCGGAAAGTCTAGCTTTTCTATATTGTGTGGCTTGGGTAATTCAGTTGTTTGTTTGAGCCCGGGTATCCTCACTTGTAAAACAGGAGTAACAGAACCTAAGAATTAAGTAAGACATGACCTGTGTCACCACAGAGTGAGCTGCATTGCACCTTAGTGGAGCTCATGGAGTGAATGGCCTTCCAGAATGACATACACAACCTGCAGACAGTGCCTGTGGTTCTGTTAAGATGTCTTACCTCAGAAAGGTAGCCCAGCCCTAGCTGCAACGCAGGGACCCAGAGATGATGGGCTCTCTGGGGTGTGTGGTCATCCTGCCACCCTCTTTCTTCCCTCCTTCCTTTTATCTCTCTCTTCCCACCTCCCACCCTTCTCTTCTGGTTCATTTCCTCTTTTGCTTCTCACGGGTCTCTACCACTTCCAGGCTCAGGTCACTTCTGTCTGTATTGGATGGTTTTGTGTGTCAACTTGACACACGCTAGAGTCATCAGAGAGGAAGGAGCCTCAGTTGAGGAAATGCCTCTATGAGGTCCAGCTGTAAAGTTTTTTTCAACTAGGGATCAATGGGAGAGGGCTCAGTCTGTAGTGGGTGGTGCCATCCCTGGACTATTGGTTCTTGGTTCTGTTAGAAAGCAGGCTGAGCAACCCCCCCCCCCAGGAGCAAGCCAGTAAGCAGAGCCCCCACCCCCAACTATGGCCCTCTCAGCTTCTGCCTCCAGGTTCCTTCCTTGTTTGAGTTCCTGTCCTGATTTCCTTTAGTGATAAACAGCAATGCTGAAGTGTAAACCAAATAAATCCCCCCCCCCCAGCTTGCTTTTTGGTCATGATGTTTTGTTGCAATGGAAACCCTAACCAAGATGAAGTCCAAGTACCTGCCTCCAGTCTCAATGCCCAGAGCTACCCTACTGGGTTCCATCCTTCTATGTCAGCGGTTCTCAGGCTTCTTAATGTTGTGATCCTTTAAAACAGTTCCTCAAGTTGTGGTGACCCCCAACCCAACCATGAAATTATTTTTGTTACTACTCCATAACTGTAATTTTGCTACTGTCATTAATCATGTACATATCTTATATTCAGGATATCTGATATGTGACCCCCGTGAGAGTGTCATTTGACTTCCAAGGGATCTTGACCCAGATGTTGACAATCATTGCTCTATGGCCTGGTAATTCCTCAGCCTACCCAGAACCTTCACATGCCTTGCTTCTCTGCACTTCCACCATGGAGTCTTATTCCTGTGTGTGTGTGTGTGTGTGTGTGTGTGTGTGTGTGTGTGTGTGTGTGCTTGTGCGTGCATGTGTATGTATGCATGTCTAGAGGTTCAATTTAAAATGATAACCTCTTGCAGTCTAACAAAAAGGATAAATGGAGGTAGAGAGACAGCCTGTCTATTAAAGGCTCAGGCTCGTAATTAAAAAGAAACAATGTTCTTTCTACTCTTCAAAGCTCTTTCTCCCCTGTCCCACTGCCCAGCCTCCTGTAACCTAAGTGTTTACAATCATTGCTCTCTTCCTGAAGATTCACCCTTCACATTTGCCTGCCTTAAACTTTTATGGTGACATGGACTCCCTCTGAGGTGTCCTCTTCCTGTTCTCCCCCGTTTCAGTCAACTGTGTCCTTGCTGATGTGATCTGCTGACATTTACATGATATCCTAAAATGAACAACACTTCAGTGATTGCTTTCAACTTCCCCAGTAATCTGTCCTCCATGTCGGTAATTACATCATTTCAGGAAAGTTCTATAAATGGAAGCATTGACTAATAACTCTCTGGAGCCAGTGTCAATCAACCCGGAGATTCATCCTGGTTGTCGTGGTAACAACAGTTTGTTCCTTTTTATCGCTGGGTAGTGTTTTATTTTACTGACGTACCACAGTTAGTTTAACCACACATCTGTTGGAGGACATCTATGCTATTTCTGTTCTTTGGTGCTTATGAAAACAGACGCTATACACATGCAAGTCTCAGGTGTCATATGAAGATGTCCTTTACCCGTTCCCATGCCTGGGTTCTGGGACAGTGCTACTTCCACAATATATTCCATAGATCAGGGCCTTTGGTGGCTCCTCAGCCTGCAGGCCTGACCTTCCCCACCAAAAACCCAGACTTGTCCTGACCATGCTCTGGAGGAGAAGAGGATCTGGCTGGAGGCAAACCAGTTGTTTTCATTTCTGGTTTTGCAAATGCACAGCTCCCTGGGCACTCTGTGCTTAGTACTTAAGTCTAGCCCCATGTCTTTGGACAAGGCACATCTGCCCTGGCCTGTGTAGCTCTCACCTCTGAAAGAAGAGGCAGGGGGGACCAGCGAATATGGAGTTCATTTCCAGAGCTCATCACATCTCAGTGGTATGCTCTAGTTTACCACACACTAAAGAAGGAAAGGGTAATTTCCTGTGACACTCGAGGCTCCCACAGTTGTCCAAAGAAGCTCAATCCTCAGGTATAATTCTGGTCACTCAAATGGACCACTTTCACATATTCCAGCTGGCAAGTTGCAATACACTGATAGGATTTTTTCTTCTTTTTACTAATGTATGGTACCATATGTACCAATAGCCTAATTTTACTAAAAGTGACTTTCTGATGGATGGGTAACCATAGCCTATCCAGCCACTATCCTGTTGATGAGCACTGGGGATCTCCTGAGCCTTTGGCAGTTGTGAATAATTTCCTATGAACACTGGTGTCTAAATCTCTTTAGAAACATCCTGTTGGTTCTGCACATTCTACATCCTCAGCAGAACATGAGAGTTGACTCATTTTTGCCAACACTTAATACTCTCACTGCTCTTCACTTAGCCACCCTACTGGGTGTAAAGTGGCATTTTCTTGGGTCTCAGGTGTGTATTTCCACAACAACAGATGATACTAAACATGAGCTCATGGGCTCTGGGGCCATTGGTCCCTTTTTCTCTGCCAATGGTCTGTGCAGATCTTTCACTCACTCTGGAGAGGGTGGATCACTTCCCATTTTGTTAATGAGATGCTAGTATTCTTTACATATCTGACAAGTTTTATGTCAGATGCATGTATTTTCTCAGCCTGTGTCATTGTTTAGTTGTAGTAAAATCTAGCAAAAGTTTAAGATCCTATCTAAAAGCATATTTCACTTTCTTTTTATGCGCAGAATGCTCACCTATTTTTATTTTTATATGAGATTTGGATTAAAGGTTGGATTTTTTTTTCCTAAAACAATACCCAACTGTGCTAGAGCCATTTGTGATGGAGACCATCCTGCCACCATGACATTCCTCAGGAGAGGAGGCTGCACTTCTAGAGAGACTTAGCTTTAAGGTGGACCTACTCCCAAGCTCATTTTGAATTTCTTCGTAGACTTTGGCTTTCGACTTCGACCTTAACCCCCTCCTGAGCACATTAGAGGATCTCTCTCCTCTCTACAGTGACTGTCCTGTCTAAATGCTCTGTTAGGAATGTCATCAGGCTTGTCAAATGAACCTTGGAGGTCACCTCCACCTCAGTCAAATGTTTACTCGGTGGTATCTCCCAGGTTGCCCATATGGCGAGAGCTGGGCTCCGATTCCTACCTTCTCCCTTGTTCTGACTGAATCAGACAAAGGTACTATCTAGGTCCTCTGTGTGTTTACATTGCACAAGGGCAGAGGGACTTAGGATCCAGCCACACTCCTCTTCTGTGTGTGTGTGTGGGGGGGGGGGTAATGGGATTGTCTGCCCCCACCCTGTAGTTTTATTTGAGGCATACTTAAATATAGTATAGTTCGGTAAAAACTTGCCTGGTGATAATTAGCTCTGTCCCATGTGCACAATAAAGCATACAAAAATCTCCTCGAGGAACAAAATAAACTAAATAAAGATCAGATGTGACTACATTGGAATGCTTTGTAAAGTACATTTGATGCCTTCCATAAAGATGGGTTCTATAGATTGACTGAGAAAAACACGTGGGGGGGAATCTAGTGTGACCCCACCACAAAGACAGTGCAAGTAATTGTGTAGGCTCTCAGCCTTCTCGGTAAATAAGGGGTTATGCATTCCTTCCTTTGAAGTACAGCACTGTGTTTGACAGTCTAGGTTCCCCATATGCCTATCTGTGAGCAGAAGGACCTCTGTTCCTCCTACACGTGGGGATATTTTCAAATATAATAAAAACAGTCTGAGCTATCAGAGGACAGATCCACCTCCTCCAGTCTTTGTTTGTTTTTGTTCATTCCAGACAGTTTTCTGTGTAACAGTCCTGGCTGCCCTGGAACTTGCTTTGAAGACCAGGCAGGCTTTGAACTCACAGAGATTCTCTTGCCTCTGCTTCCCAAATGCTGGGACTAACAGTGTGAGACGTGGCTTCTTCTGCCTGCTCTGTCTTTCTACACTTGCCCTAAATACTTTCTTCACTCAGTTAAGGCGTGGCACCACTACTGCCTGCCTGGGAGCCTGGAACTTCTGTAAACTAAAATAACCTAGAACTCAGATTAGATTAACCGTGTAGGTCACTATTTCTAGGATACTCCCTGTGCTGGGATAAAAGGTGTTGAGTTACCACTGTCTGATCCTCTTAGACTGACTGTGGGTAGATCCCTCCCACGTTGGGCACCATCTGTTACAATAAGGTTTCCTGGTCCGGGGCAGCCAGAGGTCCAGACCCACAGATCTGCCGTCCCAGACTGCCTAGTTGCCTACAGTTGCTCAGGCCCCAGAAATGACTCAGACGCTTATATTAACTTCACGCTGTTTGACCTATGGCTCAGGCACATTGCTAGCTAGCTCTTACATCTTAACTCAACCCATTTCCACTCATCTGTCTGCCACATGGCCCATCGCTCACCTGTGTTCCTTACATGTTTTTTCTTTGGGCACCTGGCTCCACCCTCTTTCTTGTACCTACCTCCACGGTGTCCGCCTCCTTCAGGGACAGAGTCTTTGTGGTTGCCCTGCTGTGGGCCTTTCTCTGAGTGGTTCATATTTTATTTCAAAGCAGCTCTTCTTGGCAGAAGAGATGGCCTAGTAGTTAAGTGTGCATATTGCTCTTATAGAGGATCCGTGTTCCATTTACAACGCCTACATTTTGGTAGCTCCTAATCACTTGTGACCTCAGCTCTAGGGAATCCAGTGCTCTCTCTTTAAGCCTCCTTAGACACCTGCACTCATGTGCAATTCTCCTACCTACACACTCTGATATACGCGCGCACACACACACACACACACACACACACATATAGTCAAAAATTTAAAAAAAGAAGTGAAATCTTAAAACAATACTTCACCTACTTCTAATACTGGCTTGCATCTGTCCCATAGCATCTCTCTGTCTCTGAGACAGACTTACCTGTTGGAAGAGGTGACATGCCATGGGTCTTGAGTGCTCCTGGGCTTTCCCAGGGTTGGTAAGAACACAAGGTCCTCACGAGCCTCTTCTGTTTATCAGAGTTGCACTTCAGTGTATAGTCTAGACAGAGCCAGGCCATCTTTCCTTCACACAAGATAACCTTTTAACTTCTGAACAGTGAGTGAATCCTCAGGTCTCTACATTGCCCTCTGTTACACAGCCCACTGTGTCACAGCCCTGGTGTCACTCCTGCCTCTGGGACTTGTGGACACAGGGGTTATTGAGAATCACAGAGAAGATGGCACTGGCTGGTGTCACAGGAGCTGCTGGCAGCCTGGTGGTGGCTTTCCCTCTAGTTTGTTCCTGGGAATCAGGTGAGGGTTGGTCACTCCAGTTTGAGGCCAACAACAGATCAGCGGCTTACCTTACCACTCAGAGCTGATGAGGGTCAGAGGTCAAAGGTCATCACAAGCTCTGGGTCCTGGCCACTTGGCCTGGGACTGAGTAAGGAATATGCTTCTGGTTCCAGGGACAGTCACAATGTGTTCATGCCAAGCCAAGCCCTGCATGCATAATTCATGTGTGCCGAGAACTCAGGATGCAGAGACTAGGAACAGTGTGTCCTTTCAAAGGTGCTAGCCAGACACAAGACTACAGCTGGGGCCTGACCTGACCACTGACACTCAGAGGATACAGAACCCTCAGGTGGAGGGAGGCCTGGATGTTTTTTGTTTGTTTGTTTGTTTGTTGTGTTTGTTTTTTGTTTTTTGGAAAGTCCCTGAAAGTCTTTAAGAATTCATGAGTGCTCTACTGAGTGACTTGATAAATCATTCAGGAAGCATGAAGGATAGGGTAGGGGGCACCTCCCAGAACCCATCTTTGGAACAGATAAGAGACTATAAAGCATGCCAATGAGGAGGAGGTAAGAAGGAGGAAATCCTGCTGTCTTATAGGCCTGGCCCTAGCACTCTCTCTTCTGCAGGCTCTCTCTCTGAGATACCTTTGTTTAAAACCCTCACTTCAAGGTCTTTCTTGGTGTTTTTGAAAATGAAACTTAGGTCACTAGTATGTGGGCCAGTAGGGGACCTTGTTAAATTACCTAGTGCTCTGGAACCAGACTCAATAATCTGGACCTAGATGATTCTCAAGGATACCTCTCCCAGGCCAAAACTGAAGGCCAGGAAAGCTCCATTTAGCAGGAGCTACCATACTTGCCTGATACATCAGTGCAAAAAAACCCCACAGGGAACCAACTGAGCTCCCTCAGCATACATGGGCATTGCTGGGATATGAATCCAGAGCAGATGATAGCAAAGCCCTGCTTGTATATTTAAAAAACATATACCTAATATTCACAGGATGTCAGGTCACACAAAAAAGTGGACAATGTCTGGCTATTATGGTGACTGAAAGTAGCCCAAGATAATTTGACACCTGACTTGCAACATTCCAAACTCTCCACAGTCATGAGACACTAATCAGGCAAATATTGCTGTAGAACAGCTTTTCACATAGGGTTAGATGTCCCCTCCCCCCAACTAGGAATTGGAGTTCACAAAACTCACCATCTCCTAGCAGGTAGCTGGCATAAACAGGAGATTCTGGGAGTGTTTCATGAGTAAATAAATGAATGGATGCAAGAATTAGGAAACGGTAAGAAGTAAAACCTTACCTTCTAACCATCTGGATGGCCTTGCCTATGTCCTTTGCCCAGGAATACACACCAGGTCATATTTTTATAAATGGGGACTGGACAGGTATGGCTTACCTGTTTATTAGTCGACACCATGCAGGTAAAGGGTTCCCCACAGCACAGGAAATGCAGTAATTTGAATGTGAAATGTCCCCTATAGGCTCACATTTTGAACATTTGGTCCCCAGTTGGTGCTGTTTGGGGAAGGTTCTGGAACCTTTAGGAAGTGTAGTAAGTATGTAACCAGTGGTGGTCTTTGAGCTTTCATCACTTAGCCACACCTCCTGCCCCTCCCCATTGTGTATATGGATGAAATATGATCTTTCTGCTTCCTGAATAGTAGGTTGGCCTCATGCTGCCAGTGCCAGCATATCTTCCCTGCCACGATGCATTCTATAACTCTAAAACTGTAAGCAATGATACATACATTTTTATTTCCCTGAGCTGCTTTCAGTCAGGGTGCTTTACCACAGTCATAGAAAAGAAACTAAGACAGGGAACCAGAGTGAATGTAGAACTAGGTCCCCATCTTCACTGTTCCCAGAGAATTAGAGACATCTTGAAGCTTTCTCAGTATGGGGCAGAGGGATCTTCACACATGCATCACTCCAACCAAGTACCAGGCACCGTGCCGGGCTTCCTGGTCACCAGGTACTGTGCCAGGCTCTCTGATCAGGGAAAACCCTTTCCCAGACCACAGTCTGAACTGTACCATGCTGGATAGAAGCATGGGCAACTGTCCAGCCATGAACTCACAGTATAGATCTGTGCTGGCCAATATGAGAGCTGTCTATGGCCCTTGAAACTCATTTATCCAGGGTGGGAAGTGGAAAATGGAGGCAGGATTTAAAGATGAAGTATAGAAATGTAATATTTTCAACACCACATATAGAGTTGACAATACTTTGGACACACTAACTTAAACCAAGCCTAGTACTGGAATAATTGCACCTGCTTCTTTTTACTTTTTAATTACTATGTAATAGAGGCTTTAAGCCCTAAGTCCTCAACTTGACTTTGTATAAATCAACACTCATGTAGCTATGAATGGTAATACAATGTGGCTTAGTCACACAGACTTATTGGCTGACTTGGCAGGAAGCTCTGGAGTCCCAGGAGCTTAGGATGATGTCTCAAAACCACATTACTGGCTTTGATCTGAGTTCTCCCTACTTTCAGGGTAAAATATACCTAAATAAAGCCATAGATCACTGCTAGACCAGAAGGTCCAGGCCACGAGGCAAGACTGGAAAGTCCCTATCAGAAACTTCATACAAAAAATGGCAGCTATATGAGGTAGTTGAAGATGAGATAGTTATAGATTGTAGAGAGCTGCGTGGCCACACCTTAAAGATGGCGCTGGCTTCCACCTTCCCGATGGTGAGCACTCTCTGAGACAAACAACTCCTTATTTGGCTAAGGCTAAGCTCTTGGTTTGCTCCCATGTACCTGGACCTATTGGCATGGCCCACGTAGTGCCCCGTGTTTGGAGTCCAGAAGGTATTTAGCTGGGAGCTGGTACTCCAAAAGGAGAAGAAAGGAGGAGAAGCTTTGTTCAAGGTTCCTGAATAAACTGCTGAACGAAGAGCCTGGTGTTGCATCGTCCTTGCTGGCGAGGATGGGCGCAACAAGTGGTGGCTCGTACGGGGAAATGTTTTTGCCGTATGGTCAACGAAGGCTCAGAACTTTCTGCAGTCAGGGGATGCACCGGTAAGTCCCCAGGTAAAGTTGGGGATCCGCGACAAAAGCGGGAAAGAGTCCTCAGGTAAGTTGGGGATCCGCAATAAAAGCAGGAGATAAGAGTTTGCTCTGCTCTATGGATAAAGAGAGAGCGGGTTTTTGAACTGCTGCCGAGTACGGCGTAAAGTGAAAATAAAGGGAGATTTTAACATGGGCGCTTCTCATTCACACCCAATTTTTCTAGCTCTGCAAGAGCTGCTCCATTCACGTAACCTGAAAATCAAGGGAAAGACCTTGGAGAGATTTTTGAAGGAATGCGATCTGGTTGCTCCATGGTTTGGGGTGTCCGGTAGCTGTGATGATCCCCTCGTGGGACAAGCTGGGAAGAGATTTAGATTTTGCCTATGAGCAAGGGACGCTTAAGGCCGGTGTCGGCTAGTTTGCAGTTGCCAGAAGACCAGCATTGCTCCGAAGCCATAGAGGGAGGGCAGGCAGCCCTAGAACAGTTACAAGAGGAGAAATCAGAAAAGACAGCCAGTGAAGCAGGATCCGGAGGGGACAAGAGAGACAAGGGCCTGTACCCTGACCTTACTGATCTAGAAGCCTCAGAGTCTTCAGACTCGGAGGAGGATGAGTCAGTTCTCGCTGAAGCTGTTAAGCAGTTGAAAGTCAAGGAAAAGAAAAGACAAAAGGAAGAGGAGAAATTGGCTGAGGAGGCTCCATGCTGCCCCGCCGAGTGTAGGACAGCTCCCTCCGCACTCGGATGGTGGAAGGGGACGTTCATTCAACCCAGAAGTGTGGAGAACAGTGAGAGCAGAGCTCCCCGTAGCTTTTCCTGTGTTCCAGGATGCACAGGGGAATCGGTATCACGATCCCCTGGACTTTAAAGTCATCAAGTCCCTGGCCGAATCAGTTAGAACTTATGGCATTACAGCTTCCTTTACTATAGCCCAGGTAGAAGCTTTGAACAGACACTGTATGACCCCTGCCAATTGGGGCGGGCTTTCCCAAGCTTGCCTAAGCCCTGGCCAATACCTAGATTGGAAAGCATTCTTGATCGAATTTGCTAATGAAGAAGCTGAGGCTAGGCTAATCACGCTGCAGGTCAGAATGCTTGGGACAGAGATATGCTGCTCAGCCAAGGGCGTTTTGCTAACCAGCAGACTGGCTATCCAGTACAAGTTTATGAGCAAATCAACAAGATTGGCATAAAAGCATGGAAAGCTCTACCTAATAAGGGAGAGGTGAGTGGCAACCTCACTAAGATTTTGCAAGGCCCTATGGAGCCTTTCTCTGATTTTGTTGCCAGAATGGTAGAGGCTGCAGGCAGGATTTTTGGAGATCCAGATGTCACCATGCCCCTAATAAAGCAGCTAGTGTACGAACAGTGCACCAAGGAGTGTCGAGCCACTATCACTCCATACAAGAGCAAGGGGCTGGAGGCTTGGATGAAGGTATGCAGAGAGCTGGGAGGTCCTCTGACTAATGCCGGCTTAGCCTCTGTGGTGGTCCAGCTAACTAATAGTAAAGGAAGAAGTCTGGCAAATGGCGATTGCTTCATGATTTGTGAGCCATAAATGCACAGATGCAGCTCATGGGCCCAGTACAGCGCGGCCTGCCTCTTTTATCCACCCTTCCTGCCTTGTGGCATGTAATTGTTATTGATATTAAAGATTGTTTTTTCTCTATTCCCCTATGTAGTCAAGATACAGAGAGGTTTGCCTTTACAGTACCCTCTTGCAATCATAAAGAGCCCGACCAGAGATATGAATGGGTGGTCCTGCCACAAGGCATGGCTAACAGTCCTACCATGTGTCAGCTTTTTGTGGGGCATGCCTTAGAACCAGTTAGACAGAAAAATCCTAAAGTTAGATGCATCCATTATATGGATGATATCTTATTGGCAGCGAAATCCAAAAAAGATGTAGAGTCTGCCTATCTTGCCTTGGTGGCAGCACTCAGAAAAGGGGGGCTGACTATAGCCCCTGAGAAAGTCCAATTGGATAGAGTTGTAGAGTATTTGGGAGCTAGGATTACTCCTGATAAGGTGAGCCCACAAAAACTAGAATTGAGGAAAGATAAGCTATATACTTTAAATGATTTTCAAAAGTTATTGGGCAATATTAATTGGGTTCGAGGATTTTTAAAATTGGCTAATTATGAATTAAAACCCCTTTATGATGTTTTACAGGGCAATTCAGCCTTAGATTCCCCCAGACAGCTAGATGCACAAGCAAGAGCAGCCCTAAATTTGGTGGAGAAGCGGCTGCAGGACGCCTTCCTGTATAGGATACAAGATGTAGAGAAAGTTATCTTGTGCATGCTCCCGACCCTTTGCTAGCCTACAGGATTGTTGTGGCAGGAGGGGCCGGTGTTGTGGATAAATCCAAAGGTTTCACCAGCTAAATCTGTTGAGTATTATCCTGCTGCTGTGGCTGCTTTAGCTTTGTGTGGAATACAGCAAACCGTCCAGTTTTTTGGAATCACTCCTACCTCTATAATTGTACCTTACACTGCTGTTCAGGTTTCCACATTATGTGCTACCATTGATGATTGGGCAGTGCTCAGATGTAGTTTTGATGGAGAGATTGATAATCATTACCCCCAACATCCACTTATGACCTTTTTTAAAGAGCATCCAGTAGTTTTTCCTAAAGTGACAGCCTCTCAGCCTATCCCAGGAGCTGTCAATGTGTTCACAGATGGATCCAAAACCGGATGCGGAGTTTACATGATTGCGACACAGCCACCTGTTCAATATCAGTTTTCCGCTGGGGCACCACAGATGGTGGAACTCCAGATAGAATGTTTACAAAAACAAAAAGGGGGACTAGGCCACGGCCGCACCCCAAAGGAGAGACTCTCTCTGGCTCTCTTTACCATTAATTTTTAAATTTGGATGCCTCTGGGCGCTCTGCTGCAGACCGACATCAAGACTCCCATGGCACATGTAGAGGCCTAGTTAAATGGAAGGACATACTGAGGGCCTCTGGTGAGGGCCCGCTCCCGTGCTGACTTGGGCACGAGGGTCTGTCTGTGTTTTTCCTCAGGATCAGTGGGATCCAGTGTGGGTTCCAAAACGGCTGACCAGGAAGGTCCAACCGGAGGAAGGGAAAGATGACAGGCCCTGTGAGGAGAATTCTGGTGCTCGTCCTGATAAGTACCTGTACTGCAAATTTATCTAAACAATTGTCAAGTTATCTTTTAGGTAATTGGACAGGACAGTTCGATAAATTGATGGAAGATCTGCGGGTGGCCATTGTGACTGTCAACTCGACCTGGATGGATGCCGGACTAGCTGAGGGATTGGCTACCTGGTTCGCTGTTGCCATGGATCATCTGAAGGAGTGGGCAGGACTAGGAGCTATGGCTGGCCTGATGGCGCTGGTCTCTGGGGTCTGCCTGTGGTGCCTTTGCCACATTAGGACCAGACAGCGCCGGGATGCAGCCATGATTGCCCAAGCCTTTGCAGTCATAGAGACTGTACAGTCCCCCTATATTTGGCTAGCTGCCTTAAAAGAGTAATATTTTTGCAGGTTGCGAGGCTTGTGCACTGCAGTTGAGCATCTTGATTGTTTGAGAGCTCAAGGAGAGTATGTCTGCTTGCATGTGGGTTTGACGCCTAAAGATTCCCACCTCTGTGAAAAAGGGACGGGTTTGGGGACCCCTAGGTGGACACACCAACAGGATCACCAAGACAAAGTCTATTGCACAACAGGGAGTAGATCTCTGCACTCACCTGCTAATTCTTTTATAAAAACAAAAAAGGGGAACTGTAGAGAGCTGTGTGGCCACACCTTAAAGATGGCGCTGGCTTCCACCTTCCACCTTCCCGATGGTGAGCACTCTCTGAGATAAACAACTCCTTATTTGGCTAAGGCTAAGCTCTTGGTTTGCTCCCGTGTATCCGGACCTATTGGCATGGCCCACGTGGTGCCCCGTGATTGGAGTCCAGAAGGTATTTAGCTGGGAGCTGGTACCCCAAAAGGAGAAGAAAGGAGGAGAAGCTTTGTTCAAGGTTCCTGAATAAACTGCTGAACGAAGAGCCTGGTGTTGCGTTGTCCTTGCTGGCGAGGATGGGCACAACAATAGATATAGTTTTCTAGTGACAGTTTTAGAAAATAAACTTTGAACTTAAAGTTTAGATCTTTGAGGCACAAATTCCTGCCCCCCCCCCAAAGGCGCTTACCAGCCAGAGCAACACATGGCCAGAGAAGTAATTATCGGCTAGCTAGACTTTCTGTTCTAAGCTAACGTCCAGTCTTAGGCAGACTGGCCACACATGTTTCTGTTTCACTTTCATCTGGGTAAGTTTTTCAGACAGTGTCCTCTTTCTCCTTGTGGGTTGTGGGTTGTTTTTTTCTCCTTTTGGACCCCTCCTTGGGCTGCTATCACACTAGGTAGCTGCCACACTTCACAATCATTTGAATCATCACTGACAACTAGATTGGTGAGTAAATTGGATTTTTTAAAAAAGGGGGAATTTGTTTAACGCAATGGAGGGTGTTTGGTCTTTCTGTAATCTTTCTCTATATGATTTGATATTAGAACTAGTGAAGGAAAAGATAAAGTAGATGGGACTATCATAATGTTTATCACATTGTTTATCATGAATGCTTTTGTTTGATTTCTGTTTTATCATGTAAAAAGTCAATTAATGTAAATGCCAAGAAACAAAGTCTTAGAAAAGCCTGTCATGAGAGAACACAAAGAGGTTTAAACTCAAACAGAGAAATATAAAGAACTAATTTCAGTGAGGTCATCTAAAACTACACAAAACAGCCAACATTAATATGTCCAGTCACCTTTAAAAAATTGCACAATGATAAAGATGATAGAGAAGCTAGTTGGGCTCTGGTACAAATACTAGAATTAAGGAGAGTAAAAGAAGCAATTGTGACATATGGGATACACTCACCATTTGTAAAACATATGTTAAACAGTTGGTTGTCATACAACTGGATCACCCCTAAAGATTGATTAGATATGGTTACTGTTATTTTAGAGGCTGGGTCACTTTTACAGTGGAAAAAAAGGTAGAAGGAGGAGGCTAAAACAATAGAACAAAGAAGCAGGGCCAGAGGCATAGACGTCTCCCAAGACCAATTTCTTGGGGAAGGAGATTTTGCTGATACTGAAAGGCAATCCTTATAATGAACATACTCTGACTTTATGCCGCATGGCAGCATTAAATGCCTGGGATCGGATTGATCTACAGTCTGGTATTCATTTGCCTTCTCTGTTATCTAAAGAATGGCCTACTATAGTTTTTGACTTAAAAGACTGTTTCTTTACAATACCTTTACAAGAACAAGATAGAAAAATTCCCTCACAGGCATCAGAGCCTACCTCTTTGTGGTGATATATTGTATAGTTAATAAAAATAGTCTAGAATATCAGAGGATAGAATTATCCACAGCCAAGCCTTGAAATCCTGGCAGTGATAGCACATACCATTAGTCCTAGCACTTGGGAGGCAGAGGCAGGAGCATATCTGTGAGTTTGAGGCCAGACTGGTCTACAAAGCAGTTTTAGTACATCCAGGAGTGTTACACAGAAAACCATGCCTTGAAAAAGCATCAAAACAAAAAAGCTGGAGAAGATGGCTCTGTCCTCTGATATTCCAGACAATTTTTATTAAATATACAACGTATCACCATGTTTCTTCAATATTCTGATGAACATACTGAAGACCAGCTGAAGCGCTGGACCTTGTGTACTGAGCAGCTCCTGGATTCTTGAACTTTCTCCTGGTAGACAGCCATTGTACTATCTGAACCACAACATATAAGTCATCCTAATAAATGAATTTATTCTATAAGTTTTGTTCTTCTAGAGGACCCTGACTAACATATCAACTGAAATGTAGACCTCGTTAGCTACTGAACTATGGAAATCTTCTCCACTTTACCACTGAACAAAATTTACTGTCTATTTTAAAGAAGAAGAGTATCTTTCTTAGAGTATAATTATCAAAGTTAGACAATTTCACAGTAATATAATACTGTCATCTGAGCTATAGAAAGTATACACATTATATCAGTAGTTCCATAACATCTTTAAAATAATTTTTTGCAGTGCTCAGAATTGAACCTAGTGCCTCATGCATGTTAATAGCTCTGAACTATATTCCTAGTTCCATGTTTTGTTTTTTAAGAGTTATTTATTTACTTATTTATGTGTGTGACTGTGTCTGTGTGGCGTACATTTTTGTGTGTATGTAGATGCCCAAGTCTGTGTACATGCAGAGTCAGAAGAGGACATTAGCTGTCATCCATCACCCTCCACCTATTCCTTTGAGACAGGGTCTCTTCCTAAACCTGGAGCTCACACTTCTTTATTCCACTAGAAACCTGATGAGTCCACTCCCTTCCAGGGTGAGTTTACAGAGCTTCTTAGGGTTCCAGGATTGATATGTGGTACTGGCATTCACAATTCACTCTTCATGATTGTGAAGCAGCCACTCAACTTCTGAGCCATCTCCAGGCCCTGGGAAGAGTGATTTGTAAAGCCAAATCCAGTTTGGGATTGATTATCATCACCTTTACTTCTCAATGCTCTGTAGTTTGGAATATTTCTCTACTTTAGGTCTTATTTATTTATTTACCACATTGGTAGGTTTTTTGCTTCACAGCATGTTTCTTAGTAGGTTCCTCTGTGGCTTCTATGCTACCAGGAGCTAAGAATTCATTCTTCACAGTAGGGTCTCACAGTGCTATTATGCACTCCCCAGTGAATCTCATAGAGTCTCCTGGGGTTGGCCTATTCCATTATCAATGATGACTTAATTACCAGGTTATGGTGGTTGTTTCCCAGGTTTCTGCATGGAAAATCTGCTGTTACCCCCATAATAAAATGCCACAGATTGGAGGAGGTAAACACTAGAAATCTGTCATAATTCTGAAGATCCAGGTATCAGGTATGGTTGAGGTCTGCTGGGGCTCAGTCTGTGGATTATAGATGTCCACCTTCCTACTGGATCCCCACATGACAGAGAGAGAGAGAGAGAGAGAGAGAGAGAGAGAGAGAGAGAGAGAGAGAGAGAGAGAGAGAGAGAGAGAGAGAGAGAGAGAGAGAGAGACTTCCTGGTGTCTTCTTTTACAAGGAGGAGTCATTAATTCCATCTTGCAGCTCTACCCATATGGCCTCACTGAAGCATACTCACTTGGGAATGGCTCCATCTCCAAACACCATCACAGTGGGGATTGGGCTTCCCCACAAGCATCGGAGGGCTAAATGCTTTAGTTAATCATTGCTGTATTATTAACTGGGTTTATCTTTGGAAGCCCCATCTACTGAGTCTTATTTGTGCCAATACCCTTTTCTATATTGTTATATTAGGCAGGGTTCCCCAGAGGAAACAGAACCAACAGAATGTGTATATTATAAAAACACATTTACCAAGCTTAGCTTACCCAAGATGTCCAACCTTTTGACATTGTGACCCAACATTGACATTTACAAAATTCATACTCAAGAACACACAATTGAGATAAAAAACTATGTTGTTGTGTTTTAAGTAAGTTTACATTTTGGTATTGGGCTGAATCATTGCACTGGAGAGGCTGGGCACCTTCTGGTTGCTTAGTGCATGGAAATAGATGCTCTGGCTATTTTAAACTGGCATTGAAGGTCTTGGAAGATCCCTGGAGAGTTTCTGGTCCTCAGCCATGTTGAAAGGCTAAAAAAGCTGTAGTTTGGTGTCAGCGAAGGGTTGTGGTGATAGCAACAGCATCAGCAGATGCACTTACCAGCAAGAGAAAAAGCCAAGCAGGCAAACATTGATGCTCCCTCCTCAGGATTCACGATATCTGAGCCACTTGTAGGAAGAGAAGACTCATGCTGGGGGAGACTCTTCTCCCCTCAGTTAATTCTTCCCAGAATGCCCTCACAGACCAACACAAGGGACATCTCTTAGTTGATTCCAGAGCTAATCAAGTTGACAATCAAGACTGACCACCATAGTCCCACCATTGTTTTGGTAACTTAGGATTTCAGAGACCATTAGATGTCATAAGTCCACATTGTGCTTTCACAGTCTGGGGACTGGTGATTGTTTTTTTGAGAAACCTTGGATCTCTTGGAATTGATGTTTATAAACCAAGCTGTAGACATTGTTGGCATTGAGCGTGGAGCTAGGCAGCATCTGACCTGGTCCCTTGTTTGTGTGGGGTTGCAAACAGAACATGGAGACTCATGCTGCTGGATAAGCTATATGCTTCTGAGCTACACTAAGCCCAGCTCTGGGTGACATCTGAAACTAATGGGCTTTTCTGGCAGCTCGGGGATCTTTTGGTCTCTACTCTGTGAGATGTAAACCCTGGGTTTCCAGTAAGTCTTTGTGACATTTTATTTTTGGCTGTGGTGAAATCTGCTCACAGAAGCCTGGAGGATAAAATAGACATGACAGAGGAGGTATGTGAGAAATTAATTGGTGTGTGGCTCTGTTGGCTGGTGAGGACAGTTTAGCAGAACTGAGCAGAGATATGCCTCACCTCCAGCCCCCATGCACAGCCAGGCCTTCAGTTGCGAACTGCAGGGTTTGGTAACTTGGGTTTCTGATGAGTTGTTTTTTATTTATTCTTTTCTTCCACAGAGGAGATGTTCAGGCCTAGGAAGCGTGTGAACAGGAAAGTGCTTACTATGTAAACACACGGATCTGAGTTCAAACCCCAGCCTTTCTTGTTTGCAAAGCAGGCACAATGATGTCACATCTCAGGGTGGTCATGAAGGTTAACAAGGCAACTGGGAACAGTGGTACACATCTGTTCTCCGAGCTTCTTGAGCCACTAAGGAAGCACTTAAATTCCTGCCTGTCCAGGCCATTTAGCAAGATCCTGTCTCAAAATAAAGTGGTAAGGGTCTTGAAGGACAACTCAGTGGTAGAGTGCTTTGCTAGCATAGTTAAGGCCCTGGGTTCAGTCATCAACATATAGCACAGACACCCCCCCCACACACACATACACACCACACACCGTATGCACACACACACACACACACACACACACACACCTCTTTCTCTCTCTGTCTCTCTCTCTCTCTGATTCATGAAGTAGTCCTGTCTTAGGATCTTGACAGAGAACACATCCAAACAAACAGGCTGCTATTGGTTTCTTGTTAACAGCTGTGCATCTGGCAGTTAAAATGTAGCTGGGCCATTCCAGCAGAGCTGTCTGACTGTCAGACTCCTGGCAGTTCTAGAGCTCAGAGGGAATCCTGACTTGAACAGAGATGTAGGCATTTTCAGACTGCAGCTATTGTCTGATTATAAAGCACTCAGATGGACCAGGCTTAGACTGAATGGCCAGGGCACTATTTATTCAACACTCCAGCACACCCAGCCCATGACAAGAACACCTGGTCATAGAGTGCTTCACACTGAACACACCCTCTAGGCTTCATTCTTTTGTGAGTGTTATAAGTTCCCCTCAGTGTCAAGACTATGTGACTACCAGTGAACAAAAGAAATATGCTTTCATTTATATTACTGTAGGAAATCATGACTTTAACCCTTTCCTGATTTCCAGACTCTACTCTCTCTCTTTCTCCCCCTCCACATACCTCATGCACACACACAGCACATGCACACACACATACACACCGCACACACACACCCAGCATGTATATTTTCACTTCTCTGTGCCCTTGACCGTGTATGTAATGTGATTAATACTCGTGCCTTTCCCATAATGATGGAAGGATAAAACGGAAAAAGTCCTTTTATCTCTCATATTTCTTTTTGTCCAGGTATTTTATCAAAGCAATAGACACAAAGCTAGAGCCCCAGGACTAACTGGCTGGTGAGCTTCCAGAGATTCTCCTGTCTCTATCTCCCATCTCACTGTAGGAGCAAGGGGGTGGTCACACTCATGTGGGTTCTGGAGTAAGATTCAAACTCATGTTCTCACCCTTGCAAGGCAAGCACTTTACCCACTGGGTCATCTCCTTGGTCTCTCTCTTGTCTTTTTACATATAAACTCTTCAGAGCTGTTGTTTTCTACTCTGTATAGCTTTACATATATTTCATAAATTCTATTATGTTAGGTTCTCGTGCTCTTTTCTTATTTAGGAATATATCATTTACTTTCACACATTTGTAAAATGCTTCCTGCTGTTGACTTTTAGTTTTATTCCATTATGGTCAGAAGAAATGTTTTGAATAATTTCAGCACTTTTAGGTGCTTTTTCTACTAACTTAGTGATATTCTCTGGGCCAATGAGATGGATGCACTATGGAGGCTTGACAGGCACAGTCACCTTGCAGGGAGGAAGGTCCAGCATTGTGACACCTTGATTTGACACAATGATTTGGGGCCATTTACAGCCATCCTGCATGCACCCAGGTTGAACATATTTTCTCTTTTCTTACTCATTTCCAGTGTGTCCATTATTACAAATGAGGTGAGAACTTACCAACAGGACTTTACTCTATCTGTCCTGATGCTATCACTCATGCACAACTTTTATGTGAATGTAATTCTATTCTATTGGATTAAAATCATAGGACAGGATTGTAGTCTTAGTTCTTTCCCAAATATCCAGACAGAAAATGTTTATTATATCCAATGGTTCAAGGTCACAGTCACAACAGCAAGGGCTTGATGGAGCTGATCATGTGGCATTCACGGTCAAACAGAGACAAATGCGAGTGCTCAGCTCTACTGCTCTGTTTGTTTATGCCATCTTTCAGACTCCAGCCAAGGGAATGATGCCACCCACAGTGGGAGAGCCTTCACACCTCAATGACACCCACAGTGGGAAGGTCTTCACACCTCAATGAACATAATGAAGATAACAACCCACAGTCAAGCTTACTTGATGATTTTAGACCTCCTCAAGTTGACAATTGAATCATCTCAGTTGTGTTATTAAAAAAAAAAAAAGCACATAATTAAAGGCACGAGTCACCACTTTGTCATCTCTGTGCTGGGATTAAAGACGTGAGTTACCACTCTCTGATCGTGGCTTGACTGTGGGTGATTCTGTTCTCTGATATCCCAGGATGATTCTTATTAAATATAAAATGTGTTACCATACCACCACAGGGCTTTTTATTCTTACTTGAACTTCCTACTGGAGGATTTGCTTTTTTTAAAAAAGTTGTTCAGTGACTGTGCCATTTCATTTCATATTCAGATTATCCTTTCCCTAATGACTAAGGACCTCAACTACCTTCTGAAATGCTTATTTGACATTTACATATTCTCTCTGACATAGTGTGAGTTGAAGTTTTGTCTATTTTCATGCTTTTTAAAGTTCTTTATATGTTGTAAACTAGTCCTTTATCTGGCATGTGAGACATAACATATTTCTCCCAGTCTGGCTGGTCTTCCTATGAAGAACCCATGTTCCTACTTTAATGAGATCTGATTCATATTTTCTCTATTGTACCTGTTTTTCCCTATTGTACCTAAGAAGTCTTTGCCCAGGCTGGGCAGATAGCTCTGTCAGTAAAGTACTTGCCTTACACACATGAGGACCCAGATCAATCCTTAGGACCCACATAAAAAATTCTGGGCATGGTGAGGGCAAGAAGTTTCTTGGAGATTTCTGGCCAGCCAGCCTAGACTACAGGCCAGTGAGAGACCCTGTCTCAAATAAGAAAGACAGATGGCACCTGCTGAATGACACTGAACACTCAGATTTGTCCTCTGGCCTCCACACACATGTACACACAAGTGCACATGTACACAGACACACACACAGACACACTCACACAATCCATAAGATTTTATTCTTTTTGCATGACATTTGGTTTATATTTATATTTATTATTTATAAATGTGATCTATTTTGAATTATTTTCATAGTATGTGATCTGCAGTTCAATGTTGATTTATTTGCGTAGTGTTATCTAGGCAGCCATTCACTTTGTTGAGGAAACTATAATTTCTCCATTAAATAGCTTGTAGATATTTTGCAAAATAAAATCAAGTAGACCATATACAAATTGGTCTATTGTGGATGTTCCAGTCTTTTCCATCAATCAACCCACTTGTCAATCCTTCCTTTAGAGGTAAACTCTCTCAGCCACTAGCTTCCTAGTGAGTCTGAAATCCAGCAGTGTGCATCCTTCAAGTTTGCTTTTTTCTTTCAATATTTTTTATTATAGTTATTTTTGGTGCTGGGAATGAACCAGGGCTTACACATGCTGACTGTGTATGTCTCCCCTCAGCTACAATACCAACTCCTGGGTATTTTGTTTTTGACTTTTTACAAACATTTTTAACTAACCTTATGAGTTTCTCCCAAGTACCCTAATGTGGTTTTGATTGAAATTACACAAGATCTGTAGGCCATCTGGTGAGGAGTTGGTCTTTGTCAGGTCCAGTCTCCCCATTGGGCGCCTCTTCTTTAACTCAGACCTTTGCTCTGTGCAGTCATTAATTCTACAGTCCTCGGTACATGGTTCTCATGCATGTTTTGATGCCTCTAAGGTTTGTGGTTTTATGTTTTTGTTTTGCTGCTACTTTAAATGACATTGCTATCTTTGTTATTTTTTTTTATTAAGCTCTAGCTACTCATTCAAACAGGTTTAAATTTTTTTTATATGAACATTTAGTTTTGTGATCTGGTGAAAATTACTTTTTGCAATCTTGGTGACTTTTTTTTTTCATAGAGATTCATGTTGCTGGCACAGAGAGACACTTCCTTTCTTTATTCTTCTGTGTTTTCTTTTTATTTCTCTTATTTTATTAAAGTAGCTGAGATATTCAGTATGGCGCTGATGACACAGGACAGTCTGGGTTTGTCCTGACCGTAGTTAAGCCTGAAGAGAAAGGCACTGTCTCATGTGTCTTGGCTTCCATCCCCTATTTCCCTTTGAGACAAATGTTTGCTTATTTCTCAGGCTGACCTCAAAGTCATGATCCTCCTGCCTCAGTCTCCCCAACATAATATGAATATGCCATCACTTCAAGTTTGGATAGTTTCCTCTTGGAAAATTCTTTTACTTATTACCTTGAAGATATATTAAATTTCCAGAGATTTATTTTCTGTATCATAATCATATAGTTTTTCATTTTAGTCTATTTGTGTGAGACATGAGCAAAGCACAGGTCATTTCCTTGGGCTCTACATTCCCGGGCCCTTCTCAGTGGCATCGCCATCTTTGGCTGTAGGTCTGGCCAAGAGACAGTGATCTCCTGCACCTTCTGTGGTTACAGGGTGTTTTTTTGGCCCTCTCCCCACCTAGCATGGGTTTTAAGCATGTCCAAACTGTGACATCCTGATCAGTGGTTCCAGGCATGTGTCCTGCAGGAGGCATAGAGGGAAGGATCTGGATAGTGTCTCTTGGTGGCTACCACATTTCTACCTGGTTCCTTGTCAAAGGCACCCACTGGAGATTATCTTGAAGCAGGTGCACACCTCCCTTGTCTCTGTGATCCCCATGGTTCTGTCCTCCTGATCCATTTGCAATTTGTTAAACCTCTCAGCTGAACTGGTCTTACTGGAGCCTGGTGACATGCTCACTTCCTGGAGGGGCCTGCCTTTCTTTACATTTTAAGTTACTTGGTAACCCATGGCCTGAGATCTCTGATGGACTCAAAAGCATGTCCGAATTTTTGTTGTGAAAATTCTCTATCAATATTTTTATCTCCTAATATACATTTTCATTTTGACAAATATAGAGTAGTGAACTCCGTAGTATAGCTACAGTGGTGATTCCAATGCCACTTTGCTTTGATCTACTTCTGGCCACAGGTATAAATTTTTTTCAATACATCCTATGCTTCAACCAGTTTCAAATGCCATATGTCACTAAAAAGATGTGTGTTAAGTGAACAGGCAGATTCCAGCAGGGAAATAATCTTCCATTGGAAACTCAGCATTTAAATAAGTGTCTTGAGAGCTTTCTAATGCATGGACAAGCCTAAGATGTGACACATCAGAGTTAATCATTTCCATAAAAGGGAGATGGGGGGGTCAGGGTGACATATGAGTCATTTGTGCCACTTAAAAAGTGTGAAAAGGAAAAAATGTAAAAAAAGAAAGGAAGGCAAATGGTCCTCAGCATTTTACATGGGTTTGAACCCAGCTCTGCTGCTGTCTGTGTCTGGGACCTGGACTGTGGAGACATCAGATCCTGGAGGCAAGGGGACAGATGGGAATCTCTCCTGGGACCCGCTGCAGCAGAGGACACCAGACTCTCCTCGTGTCACTCACCTGTCTCATCCCTACAGAAATACCCCGAAGAACCAGCCTAAGGGAAGAAGAGCTGACTTTGGGTCACAGTCTGAGAGAAAACAGTCCAGCATGATGGACAAGAGTTGGTAGAAGGAGCATCAGGAAGGTGGTGATTACATAGCAGTGATGGTCAGGAAGCAGAGCATGCAGGCTAGGATCCACACCAAGACCCCACGCATGAGGTCCACCCTCAGTGACCTTAGTGACACCTTTTCAACACATAGTGACACACTTTTTAAAAGCTGGGATCCACCTCTTAAAGGTACTACAACTTCCCAAACAACTTCACCACTTGAGGACCAAACACGTGACTGTGACTGTGTGTGTGTGTGTGTGTGTGTGTGTGTGTGTGTGTGTGTGTGTGTGCGCGCGTGTGTGTGTGTGTGTGCGTGTGTGTGTGTGTGTGTGCGTGTGTGTATGTGTCGTTATCTCACATTCAAACCATTTAAACTACACACTTGCCCTATAAACTGCTTAGCTAACAGAAGGCACTCAAATATGAGGGTGCTTATTTCCTTGTCTCCACTGGATGCAGAATGAGGTACATTGGTGCAGAATAAGAAAGCTTCACACAAGTGAGCCTCTCCTGCCCCTGTGTGGTGTGTTCCATTATTACTGGGCTTTCCTAGACACAGCCAATCATAGGAATAGCACTTATTTCACCTTTAAGTTGTATGTCACCTTTTACTTCTGGCCCAACTCCGATAACCCCAATTCTGCAGTATCTTATATTTCTTGTATTTAGGCTTCTTTTAAGGTCAGGTACTTGTATCTGTTTCCCTCAGTAGGTGGTAAGTCCTCCCCACCCCTGACTCCCAGCCCGGGGCAGGAACCTACTTTTTAGAAGACATATTGTAAATTACAAAATGCCTTCTAGATCTGGTCCTTAATTCACTCTCAGACTCTTATGTCATCTTTTTATGATGTGTCACACAGTGTGAATGACAGTTTATTCCTTGTGACCCGGTGGATAGTGAGAGAGAGAACCATTGTTAAAACCTCTAGAAAGGGCTGGGACAATAGCTCAGGTGTCAAAATGCTTGCCACATAAACATGAGGACCTGTGTTCAGATCCCCAGTTCCCACATAAAATATGGTCATGGTGACAGGTTTTTGAAACCCCAGCCCTAAGGGTTAGGGGTGCGTGGAGACAGAAGGATCCTTGGTGCTCATTGGCTGAGCTCTAGAATCTATGAGAGACTGTCTCAAAAAATCATGAATAGAATGCGGACTGCCTCTAGTGTTGACCACTCAGTGCATGTGCATGGGGACACACACACACACACACACACACACACACACACACACACACTATAGTTGGCTCCCGACTGCCTGAATACTTCCCATCGAGCTGCAGTGCTCAGTATTCCTGAGCTTCTGACTGCCAGGATCTCTTTCCATCTGGTCTGCACAAATATCTACACCAGGTGCCTCACCTGCCACCTCCTTCTCACTCATCCCCTTTTTGTAACAAAAGGGAGAAATGTTAGCATTCAGGCATCTGTATTGTCCCACTCCTAGGGGGCTGCCGGTACATCCTCGGCTCCAGCCATTAAGAGCACCTTTGTGCACATTCACTATAAAAGGCAGGCTTTGCCCACCTCCCTTCTCCTTCTCTTCTGCTTCTCTTAACTCCAGGGACTGGTCTCTGCCCCTTCTCTGTCCCATCTTTCTCTTCTCCTAATAAACCTCCCATGTGAACCCTGTTGTGTGGTGTGACCCCTTCCCACCAGTTTTAAACTTAGTGGTCTCCAACTTCTTAGAACACCACTCATTCACCACTGAGTTCCATCCGGATGCTCTCCCTTAATCTAATCAGAATCTCCACTCCCTAGGCTACGGTCATGTAACAATTTTCTCTGAGTAAAAGCATTCCATCCTGGAGGGAGGTTGGTGGAGGCCCGGGAAGGTCTAAAGGAAGTTCATTCAGATTCAGGAAGTAAACAGCTCAAAAGTTTCAAAAAGTCCCTAAAATGTCACCAGATGTACACAGCCCTTCTTTCCTCAATAGTGGAAATAGTAAGGGAAAGACACTTTCTAACTTGTCAACTTGCCTATGAGTCATGCAGAGAGTTCCTGGGGTCCAGCTTTCACGAGTTACCATGCATAGTGGGGGTGGGCCTTGGTGAGGCAACTGCCGTCAGTGGTCCACAAACCTGTAAGTAATCCCTGAAAGTACACTGCCTCACCAAGTTGGACTTTGGTGATGTCTGTGCTTTGGTCCACCATTTGTTTCTCTCTCTGAGGTGAGTATAGGTGTGGGGATATAATAAAACATTCAGGGATATCAGAGGGATCTGCCCACAGTCAGTCTAGGAGGATCAGACAGAGGTAACTCACACCTTTAATCCCAGCACAGGTAGTATCCCTGGAGTGGTGACCTACGCCCTTAATCCAAACTGAGTTTGAAGTCATTTTAGTTTACAGAAGGAGTTCCAGGCTCCCAGGCAGGCAGTGGTGGGCCATGCCTTAACTGAGCGAAGAGAATATTTAAGGCAGGCATAGAAAGACAGAAGGAAAAAGAAGCCAGGAGGAGCCAGACTGAGGAAGCTGGAAGACAGCTGGGTGAGATCTGACTGCGGTGTTTACTCTCTCTAATATCTCCGACTTTCCCAGAGATCTGGCCCTGCGTTTCCTTTATTCGTGCAACATATAGGTTTGTTCGTGTCCCCTCAGGAATAGTGTTCAATGATAGCACATTGTCTAAATGCTACACCCCTCAATACCTCACAACGGGAGTTTAATCCCAGCATGCATTTGGGAGAATCACCAAATATTCAAACTGTAGCAAGTTGTTATTCATATTTACTCTTCAAAAATGTTTCATCAGCATATGTTAATTATATATAAGGATGGTTTTATTATGGCATTTTCATACATGTATATGAAAGTTATTAGAAAAATGAGCAAGGAATTTGAGTGGCTATATTGTAAAATATGGGGGAAACCAATGAATCTGTGAATAAAAGATGGCTTTGAAAATTCAAATAATCTTCAGGTTTTCAGCCATGGTGCTGTGAAAGATGTAAAAGTATCAGTTCTGTTGCCATGGGTGGGATGGCATGGGGACAGGCTGACCTTGGTGTGGTAGATGATGTAATGTGTCACCAGATTCCCATCAAAAGGTACAGGCACCCATGGTCTTAGTTCTCAGAGGAGCTGGCTGATGATGGCACTTAGCAGAATTCCTCCTTGCAAGCAAGCTGTCATTAACTAAAGAAAGTCATTCATGTATCCTGATATCTACCCAAGCATACTTTTCCTGTCACCGTAACCAAATACAGAGCTCAATTTAGCTTAAGAGAGGAAGGGATTATTTTTACTCATTCTTTGAGGGATACAGGATACCATGATGGGGACGTCATGGCAGCAGGCAGTTCAGTCCGCACCTGAGACTCTTCACCTTACATCTGGGAGGAGCAAGAAGCAGAAACATGGAGTTTGAGCAGGATCGGGTGCAATGACCATCTTTCTCCAACAAGGCTCCATCTCCCATAGGTCCCTCAACTTTGCAAACAGTGCCACTGGATGGGGACCCTGTGTTTAAACATGGGAGGCTATAGGGGGACTGTAAAGGGTATAGAGGTCTTTGTGCCCACAGAAATGCATTAGGGGAACCTGGAATTTTAAGCACACAGGGCTATTCCTTCACAGGAAGGAATGCGTAACTTGCTTTCTGCCCAGAAGGCTGGAGTGCACATGCTTTCTAGCCTGATGACCTTGGCACTGTGTGGCTGGGGACTTTCTGGCACTGAACCCTCCTCCAGACCCTTCTCATGAACTTAGTTTCTCAGTCAGCCTATAGAACCCATCTGTATGAAAGTGTCACATGTACGTCACAAAGAGTTGTGGTACAGTCATGTCCATCGGTGTTGGGCTAACTTTGCTCCTCAGAAAGACTTAGATGTGCTTTGTGGCACACACGAGATTGAATGAATCATCACAAGAACAGTTGTCACCAGATTGTACTGTGTTTATGCCTAACATACACAGACTCCTGAAGTTTGAGCCAACGCCAGCTACTGAGACCTGTTGCACTATATGACCTTCTAACCTCCCATGGCTCATCTCTCTGCTGCCCATGCACATCACAGAAACCCCCTCAGGGAATTTTTTGCATTCAAATGAAAAGATTTCCCAAACTGTCACACCCAATGGCTATCCAAACCTTTGGCCTTAACTCTGAGCAGTGAAAGGGGTCACCACCCTCAGTTCTGCTACAACCCCATGACATTCTATTGTAAACTGAGGTTTTTGCTGAGGTATTGCTGGAGGTGGGGCAAGGCTGTACCTGAGTTAGGGATTCTGCAAAGCCAAACGATGAACTTCATGATTATGGAGAGCTAAAAAGTCACAGACCAGAAGCCAAATTATCTTTGGCTATTTTTAGCCTTAGGGCAAGCCATTTATTGCCTAGCCTGTGTCTGACCTAACACACACACACACACACACACACACACACACACACACACACACACACACACACAATTTGAAAATGAAGGTCACTTGTCTTCACCAATCCACACGCTAAGACTGCCAACAGATGGTAGCTGAGGTTGTAACAGAGACTTCCCCTCTCGGCCAGCCGGATGTTTCTGCTCCTATATTTTATCATATGCTTGATAATGACTTTGTTTCCCCCATTATTGTAAAAACATCACAGAACTTAGCATATCAGAGCACGGACCTGAGTTACGTGAATCTGTGTTCTCAAGACCATGGTCATTCATATTTGGCTCCAGAATGTTAGCTTTTATTCCTATTCAAGTGAAAGCCATATTTTTGTGTTGATACTACATTTGCTCCTTTACCCATGTTGCCCTGAGAGCCATCCCGATAGCCACACATGGCCATCCTATGTCAGGTCCAGTGTAAGTCATGAAGAAGGGACATCTCCCCTCTTCTTGAGTTTATGCATCCATCATTGAATGTTATCTTGGCTTCAAGTCTCGAAGCATTTTGCATTTAAAGCATAGCATCTCTGTAACTTTCTTACTCAATGGTGGGCCATATGAAAGCACAGTGAGCCAAACCCTTACCTTAATTCCTTGCCAAAGACCAAACAATAGTGTACTCATGTCTGATTTTCTCTGGCTTCTTTTAGTGTTCTGTGCCTGTATGTAATTCTTCAGCTCACCTGGGACTTCTGTCTGATATAGCACGGTTATAATTAACCACGTCCCTTCAGGTGACTGCTGGTATTTGTGACCAAACAGGTGGCCCAGATCTTTATGCTTTTAGAAGACATGAACTTTGATTTCAGAAGTAGAAGTGGCTTACACTCGGAATTGACTCAGTGTCCAGCTTTTGACATTGTGACACGGCACTGTCATCTACAAAGTTCACATGTTGGAAATGTACAATTGAGCTATCCCCAAATATTTAAAGGAAGTTTATGACTTTGTATTGGGCTGTGTCGGTAGTTAACCTTGGTTGCACGTTGGAGCCAGGGTTTTGGACATAATCAACAGATCCCTTATGAAAGATTGCTGAGGCTTTATTTAGCCAGCAGGAGGCTCTAATGCCTAACAAATGGCCTCTGCTTATTGGTTAAGTATTTCTTCCACTTTCTTTGAACAGCTTGAGCTTTGTGGTTGAAAGAGCTTTTGGCTGGCTGGGGAGGGGTGGTAGTGTGTGAGCAGGGGTGAGTAGGGACATTCTTCTGTTGAGGACAATGTGGAGAGATACTTGAGTCTACAGGATCTGCCCTGAAAGGAAATGGAATTCCACTTCAGGGCAAACCCAAGGCAAATAAATGATAAGAAATAGCAAACTTCCTGTTTTTTTCTTTTTTGCTAGGAAAAGCTCTGACAAAGTCCCCATAGATACAGTCTGGCCAGCAGTGACACTCATGGTGTTTCCATCTTAGTTACTGCAGTTGAAAATCCTTTGTAAGATGTGAAGTACTTAATGCTTTCTCTGTTGTGATGCCCTTAGCGTCATGTCTGAGCAGTACTCTGTGCTATGACTTGAGTCTAAGGCAGGTAGGGGGTTGTGTCTCACCTGTCCCCAGTTCTCTCTGGTCACAGCATCCCTACAGATCTGTCCCATTGTCTCCCAAGGGTGCTTTATCCACTGTAGGGCTCTATCAGCTGACAAATGTTGGCCCTGACAGTGAGCTGACAGTCCCAAGTGATAGTCCCGTGAGGATGTAAAGTATAGACAAGAGGGAGAGTCAGGCTTCTTGACCAAGCTTTTATCATGGGCAAAAAGTGAGCATCTCCCCACTAGGGCTTTGCCTATGAGCGAAGGCAAGTGCAAGCTGAGTCCTTGATTTCCCAGGGACTCTGACTCATGATGCTGGAGATGAGATGGTGGCTTGAACTTCATTGAACACAACTCACTTCTGTCTTATGAGCCAGGGTGTGTTGAGTCAGACACAGCCTCTGCCTCTTCCAGGACTTACTATACCAGGAGCTCTATGCAGACTCTAAACCCGACTTTTAGGTCACAGAACTCTAGGGATTCTAATGCCCAGCTCTTCTCTATCACCTCTCATGAACCTAAGAACAATATGGCTCCTCTCTGATACCTCCTTATGTACCCCTTTATCTGCCAGTGTTGCCAGCAAATTAAAACAAATTCAGACATCATCATTGTCATCGTTGCTATTATCATCATCCCCATCACCACCATCATCATCACCATCATCACCCTATCATCACCATCACCATTATCATCACCATCATCACCCTATCATCATCACTACCATCACCACCCTTCTCATCATCATCACCACCATCACCATCACTACCCCTATTTATCATCAGCAGCAGCATCACTGCCCTTATCATTATCATATCACCATCACCATAATCATCATCCTCACCATCATCATAGCACTCAGTGATTAGGCAGCTCCAGCATACTGTGATTTGGGCTCCACGGAAGGGGTACCCTCTATCAACCTTATTTTACCCAAATTGTTGCTTGGCTGGTCAAAATTGTAAACTATCACATTTTCTGGATCATCTGGTAGCAAGGACAAAACACTGTGACCAATTCTCATCTGACCATTAGTTTCTTTTTAACTCCTGGGAGAGACTTCAGTTTTACTAGATGAGAGCCCAGGATGTCATAGCTCCATGCACCTATGGATGCTTGTTTAGTGAAGACTGGACCACTCATGCTACCTTGGGTGCTATAAAGTGTCCTATTGTGACTTTGCTCTTGTCCCTTCCAAATGCCATTTACCACACCAGACACAGCCAGCATCCTCTTCTGGAGCCCAGACCACCCGTTGTGTTGAAGTCTCTCTGAACTCATCTATCCTCAGGATATGTTCAACTCGCCCCCTGCTCCAGGTCCATCCCCCAGCTATCTCACCCATTGCTCTCAGGGGTCCTCATGTGTCTACCTCTTTCAGCCCATGTGTTTGAAGACAGGACTGTTTTCTTCGTAAACATATCTTCAGGGTCTACCCCAGGGAGACTAAAAAGGGATCTCTTTGATTTCTTTTTAGACAAAGCTGTAAGTGAGTTGTCTGCTGAATTCCTGAGAATAAATGTCACAGTATACAGGCAATTGAGTTCAGGAGAACAGGCAGTGGTTGGCCAGCTCTGATGAGAATGAATGAGGTCCTTCCTGGATAGTGAAGAATCCTGCAGGATACTTTGGGGATGCTAGTTTCAAAGACTAGATCAGGAAAGACCACACAGTAGGAAAAGCAGGAAAAAGAAGAAAGAACTATCCACTCAGGTCTTTGTTTTATGTTCGCCCAAGATTAGTCATAGCCATTGGTTGGTGCAGACCTAAGAGGCCAAACTTCAGGCCACTTGCTGCCATCCTATGTCCTCAGTGGTTTGATGTCTAGAGCCCAGATAAAAGTTCTGGGTATGATGGGGTGCATTGGCAGTCCCCAGTGCTGGGGAGGCAGAGACAGGAGGATCCCTGGAACTTGCTGGATACCCAGTCTAGCCTAATTGGTGAGATCCAGATCAATGAGAGACCTTTCTCAACAAGAAATAAAAACAGTAGATAATGTTTGGTGAATGACACCTGAGTTTGTCTTTTGGACTCTAATACACACACACACACACACACACACACACACACACACAGAGAGAGAGAGAGAGAGAGAGAGAGAGAGAGAGAGAGAGAGAGAGAGAGAGAGAGAGAGAGAGAGAGAGAGAGAGAGAGAGAGAGAGAGAGAGAGGAGAGAGAGAGAGAGAGAGCAATACTCTCCATCAATTATTTCCCAAGCCCTGCCCTAGACCTGTCAATTCCACAAGCATATGGTCCACCTCTCAAGTAGCCATGGCAACAGTTCCACCATGTGTTGCTCACAACAACATGACTTGACATATCCTCATCTGAAATTATCTTCAGTGCTTTTCACCTGACCATGAAGAAGAGAACACAGCATAGTTACGTTTAAGTGTCCGTGTTGAATCTGTTTATTTCAGCAAGATAATTAGTGCATGTTGTTATAACAAACCCAGCCTGGAAACGTGTGACTTGTGTGACTAGTGTGTAGGTGTATTATGCACAGCCAAGATTTATGTTTGGTTGAGTTTAGTGGAAACATACTGGAAAAGGATGGCTGTGGGCAGAAGTCTTGTTGGAGACTCTGTACAGACTCTGTAGGGAAGACAGGAAAGAAGGTGTGGCCACTTAAATGCCATTCATTACCCTCAGATTCTTGGACATTTAAATACAGTTAGTGACACTGTTTGGCTACACTTTGGTGGTGTGGCTTGCTGGAGGAAATGTGTCACTGGGGGCAGGCTTTCGAGGTTTTATGCTCCTTTCCCAAAGCGTGCTCTCTGCTTCCTGTTTGTAGTTTGAGAAGCGAACTCTCAGCTTCTTATCCAGCTGTCCGCTACTTCTGCTCCATCATCGTGGGCCATTATCTCTCTGGAACCACAGGCCAAATAAACCCTTTCTCGTGTAAGTCATCTTGAGTATGGATGGTGTTTTATCACAGCAATAGGTAATGAAAACAGGGTTAAGCAGGAGAGAAGCCAACCACACTGAGTCTGCTGTGAGTTCCCAGTCAGTCCTATGGTAATTTCTGGGATGGTCAAAGAATTGAGCCTTTATGTCCATGCACCAACCAGTCACTGGCTTCAGGTTACTCCCCTGCACAGAAGGTTACTTATACAAGGACATTCCTTGCCTGAAGGAGAAACATAGTGAGGGATACAGCTATGATCCATCTGCAGCCAGGAGATGAGAGTATGTCTTCAACAGATGGTGTCCATCCTGTGGAGGACCAAAATCTAGGTGCTCCAGCAAAGGTACCATCAGGAACCGAGGCTTCCCCAAGCCCTGCTACAGCAGGAAAACGCCAGTGGGTGGTGGGAAGCAAAGAATATTTAGCACTCAGAATTCCTGCCTGTCCATAAGATGCCGCCCATAACAATGGCTTCTTCTCATTTTCTTTCCATGTCTCTGCAGATTAAAACAGGACTAGCATTAGAAAGGCATTCTGGGAAATGTGCTGATGGCTGTTTCTCCTTTGAAGCTGGAGAGATTAGAGAAGGGTGGTTGCTACTGATCTGAAGATGGATGCCCAACAGTGGACGGTTCTCCATAAACATTCCAAGACATAATCGTCAGAAAATGAGAAAAACCCATAAGCCAGAGTTTGAATATACCCCCTCAAAGTTCACATGGTAGAGTCAGCCCCCAGCTCTTAAGGTAATGGCATTCAAATGTGGAGCCTTTGGCATATAACTAGGATTAGATGAGGTCATAAGTATGGAGCCCACAGGTTGGAATTTTAAGAAGAGAGCCAATCTCAGCTGTCATATTCATTCTGTTTCCCCAAGTGCAGTCTCATGTTATGTTCTGAGGTGGCCAGAAGGCCTTCACTGGATTACGGTACCTTCATAATGCAAGTTGAATAAGCCTCTATATTTTATAAATTACCCCATCTATAGCACACTCACTCCTGGCAATAGAAAGCCAACCAAGATTGATGTTAACCTTAGAGTCATTCACACAGTTGGAAAGGTGAATGAACCCGGAGCAATTGGTAATGAGGGACTGTCAAGTAAGTGTCAGGATACACCTATGAAGCCAGGCTATCGCTCAGAAAGCAAGATGGACTGGTATAGGCCCAGTTCTGTCCCTGAATGTGTGATGGATGATGTAACATGCTACATTTAAACATAATGTGGAGCCCATGATGATAGGCATAAAAGCCGAGCTCAGGATTCTAGATCACTCCGCAATATCTAGTCTGCACGTAGGTGATCTAAGGCAGGAAAAGATGGGCCAAGTGTAAAGAATCAGGACAGGGCCACACTTTTGCAAGCTAGGGCCTGCACTGAGGAGCATCTGAGGTGGTCTCTCAGAGTGAGAGTGGGCAAGAGTGAGGCATAGAGCAAAGGCTAAACCTAGGTCCTCCAAGCCACCGTATCTTTGAACGGACCTTGATGAGGTGGATGCACACATCTGTTTTCTGAGCAAGTGCTCTAGAGAGTCACACAGTCTGTTTCCTGTTAGTGACCAAGCAGATGTGGCTGTCAGGTGGGCTGTGTATGTGAAGGAGTGCATTTCTTGGCTCCTGGGTGATTCTGACTCAGGGAGTTTAAGCTTCCAAGTAATGGTCTGAGGTGGAAGTTCAAATCCCATTTCATCATGTTCACACCCTTGGCACATCTCAGCTCTGCCCCATCTAGACGAGGTTGCTGGGTGGCATCTATGTCATTCTATCATCCCCTCCACATGGTGATTAGTCACAGTGATTGAGCCATCCACAAGGCAGAGTCTGTGTCAGATATTGAGGAGGGAGATGTGAGCACAGTGGCAAGTGGAATAAGGCAGTACAAACCTAAACAGAGAGGGTGCTGGGAAAAGTAATGAAGAGGGGGTCATTGGGAGGACTGTGGGGAACGGTCACAAAATCAGCAACAGGAAATGGTACCATATGGCAGTCACCAGAGAAGGAGGGGGACATCCTCAGGAACAAGGAAGGGACTGGGGCAGCAGTGCTGAAGGGTTAGGTCAGATAACCATGATCATAGTGGCTTCAGGGATGGGGATGCAGGCCTGATGGGCGGGGTTTGACTGACAGGAGAGAATCTATAGGCTCTGAGCACTGAGTTATTTTTAAATGTTTTTCCTGGTAAACAACTCAGTAACTCTCTTGTCATGGAGATGAATACTTCTGGATATTCCTACTGACAGATGAGAAAACCGCCAGCTTCTAAGAGTCAGTGCCTGGCGGAGGTGGGGTCAGGATATTTGTTAGAAAGTATGACTTGGGAACAATATAGGGTGGGCAGGGATGGGGCAGGATTTGTGTCATATGCTACATTCCAGAAATCTCTCCTACTTCCCTGGTATTGCCAGTGACCAAGGATTAACATTCCCCTGACACTTAAAGCTTCTAGAGACCTTTCAGGTCACTAGGGATGATGGTTAGTCCTAGATGACAGGGCCACAGGTCTCTGTTACTTTATCACTCTGATCTAGGTGTTGGCTGTTCTGGGTGTATTTCATAGAGTTTATCCATCTTTAAAAACAAATTACTTAGTCTGAAGCATTCCATTTTATGAATAAGAAACACAGCATAGCAGATGTTAACCCTAGAATTATTTGCAAAATGGGAAATGTGAATGAACCCCAAACATCTGGTCACCAGAAGTCCTTGTGTAAGTACAGACATGCAGCCACAAGGCCAAGCTCTGGTGACTTGGACATCAAGACAGACCTGGTACAGGTCCAGTTCCACCTTCGAGTGTGTAAGGATGATGTAACAGGCTGCATCTAAACATTACATAAAGGCCGTGATGTCAAGAGTGGAAACAGGTCAAGCTGGGACACAGCTCAGCTCAGGGAGTACTTACCTAGTATGCCTGCAACCCTGGATTCCATTTCCAGCACTACACAGCCTGAGTATGGCAGACACTCCTCTCAGCACTGAAGAAGTGGAGGCAGGAGGCTCAGGAATACAAGGTCATCTTTAAACACATGTCAAGTGTGAGGCCAGATTGGGACACATAAGAACATGTGTTAATAGTTCAAAATTTAAGCTCTCTGGCAAAGTGCATGGTCACTGGTTCTAAATGGAGGTGACCACCTTCCCCTGCAGGACACAGTCACCTCCAGGCAGCCAGGGGCCTGAGGCACAGAACTGAAGTTCTAACTCAAGGACACAGTATCAATCCTACTTGAAGGTTCAATCTACAGCTCATCACAGAAGCTTCATACTCGTCAGCTGTCAAGACAGTGACAAAGAAGCCCTCAAAATAACCCCCTCCTCTGGCTCGCTCTTCTCTCTTCCTCTTTCTCCTCTTCCTTCCCATTCTCTCTTTTCTGTCTCTCTCCTAGCACACACACATATTTGTAGAGCTATGATATACACAAAGCATGTCCATCTATGAAATACATAGAAAATATTTGAAATTATTAATATTTTGCACCTGTATTAAGCAGGTGCAAACTTTTTCTTGTCATTTTCTAAACATCAGTACCTGAAAATTAAATTGCATTGCATGCTATAAATAATCCATGGGTTAAAGGATGTGTGAGGATGGGTGTAGGTTACATGGGAACACTCTGTAAGGGATTTAACACATGAAGATTTGAGTGTCTACCAGGGTCCTAGAACCCATAGCTCACAGATCCCCAGGGCTGATTGTACAAACAGGAACAGAGATTTCTGAATCTCAGTGTATTTGTTTGTGTATCTATACAGGTGTGTTTTGTCAGGCACAGACTAAGTGTGGACATACGCATATGTGGGTAGACAGTAGCCCTCTCCTGCAGAGTCCTGGCTGTGATACCAGAACCATTATTTTCATCAAATCTATTCAGAGAGATTAAGAGCTAGTGAGCAGGAGAGACACGTCCAAGGCCATTCCGAGTCAGGGACTTTATCTTGACTTCAGTTCTTCTAAATGCTGCTGTTTCTGAATCCTGTCACAGAGGGGAGAGTGTGTGGCAGAGCTGCATCATTTCCTTCTAAGTGAAGCTTCTTTGCCACCGGCAGAGGCTCCTGTGGTATTTGTGTAGGCATGAGCTGGTTTTCACACCCCAGAACTCCAGCCCCTCTGCGGAAGAACTGCAGGAGCTCCCCTCTGAGTCTCCTTAACTTGAAATTTTGCCTAATTTTAGTTATTAGCTTTGGGGTGCATTCTTAGACCTCTCAGGCCCCTGTGGGCAGTAAGGATGTCTGCGGTGCATGAAATGCATTCCAGGTAGAATACTCCAGAGAAAGAGGGTGCTCAGTTAGAGAGCTGACCCAGTTTCTCTAAGAGCACAAGAGGATTTTCTGTGCTCCCAACCCTGTGTTTCCATCATCCCTTGCCAGGGAAATCCTGCCTCTCCACTTCCAACATGATGATTTCTGTTGTCCTTGCCCTGAAGGGCATATCCCATCTCAGGATCCTCCATAGTCCCCCACTGTGCCCCAGAGCTTAGGTCAGGCAGCCCTCAGGAGCCTCAGGAGCAATAGACAGGGGTCCAGGAACACAGAAGCAGATTAACCTCCCTCCTACCTTAGCTGGGGAATTTTACAGGAGTCACAATTTCTGGGTCTCCGTGGCTCTCCAGCTTTCCTTTTAGGATTCTACGGTCATCTTTCGTATGACATAGCAATGAGCATTTTGACACATCACTTCTCTATAGACACAGGGAGGTCTGGGAAGATAGCTCAGCTGCTGAAGTGTTTGCTTGGAAAGTCTGAGGGCCTGAGTTCGGATCCTCACATGCCGGACAGTTTTATACATCTTGACACAGCTAAAGTCATCTAAGCGGAGGGAACCTCTTATGAGAAACTGAGAAGATGCCTCCGTAAGATCTGGCTGTAGACAAGCCTGTAGGACATTTTCTTAATTAGTGATTGATGGGTAGAGCCCAGTGTGTTGTGTGTGTATGGGGGGGAGGCATACCTGGGATGGTGGTCCTGAGTTCTATAAAAAAGCAGGTTGAGTGACCAGTGTAGAGAAAAGCAGTAAGCAGCACCCCTCCATGGCCTCTGATCAGCTCCTGCCTCCAGGTTCCTGCCCTGTTTGAGTTCCTGCCCTCACTGCTTTTGATGTGAAAGCATAAGCCAAATGTTCCTTTTCCCTGCAAGTTGCTTTTGGTCATGGTCTTTCGTAACAGCAATCGTAACTCTAACTAAAGCACCCCAGAACTTTTATATGGTATCACAACCTTGTAGTCTCAACCATGGCAGAGCAGTGCTAGACACAGGATGTCCCTGGAAGCTCATTGGCAGGCTAGTCTTGCCTGCTCAATAAAGTAGGCAAGAGAGACCTTGTCTCAAATTTTAAAAAGATGGAAGGTGCCTGAGAAATGATTCCTGAGGTCACTCTCTGACCTCTATAAGCGCACACACATGCGCGCGCACACTCACATGATTACACATATTCACTCACACATATGCATAGACATGCATGCATATACATATGTCCACTCACACCACACCCCCCACAAAGGAAAAAAGTGCAAAGATGTATGGCAGAAAAGCACAGATTTGGGGCAAAGAGATTGGGTTGAATCTGGCACAGCTAGGTACCAAGACTATCCATCCTTATCCACAGAATAGCTGTTTTGCAGGAACGCCTCCACAGGCTTCAGTGGGAGCCAAGTGGAAGAACGTCTCATGATTATAAAAGCCCAACTAATTTGAATTGTCAGCACTGTGCTCAGAGTTTCTTCTCTTCCAAACTATCTAACCAGGCATGTAAGAATCTAAGAAGAGTACCCAGTGTGGAAATAAAGGAGCCAGCACACCCACCTGCGA
This sequence comes from Phyllotis vaccarum, assembly GCA_033318265.1. Taxonomy (NCBI): domain Eukaryota; kingdom Metazoa; phylum Chordata; class Mammalia; order Rodentia; family Cricetidae; genus Phyllotis; species Phyllotis vaccarum. The sequence goes on from JARWLC010000006.1 coordinate 45,265,052, forward strand.
ATGGAAATGGGCATCATTGTACAGAGAGGAGCTGGACAGGCGTGCCCTTCAAAGGCATTTCGGACAGTCTCAAATGTAGGTTTGGTCATACCATTCCATACAAACAAAGCAAGGCCATGGAGGGCTCTGAGGCCCAACTGCACCACACCCAGTCCACGTGCAGTCTCTCAATTGTCTTAGTAGATCTCACTATCTCAGTTTTTTTCAGAGTCCTACAAAGATCGTTTCCCAAACTCAATCTCTTCCAGCCTCCCAGGGACAGACCTGTTGGTGGGGCCAGAAGACTGTCCAGACAGAAGCTGCCCCTCAGGGTCATGGTGCCTGAGCTGCCGTCTGTGGGGACAAGCGCTAGCACAGATGCTGCTGCATCAGGGACACACACACAGAGTAAACTGGGAGTATGTTACCCAGTGCCACGGGCTTTGGTTGATAACAACTGTAAATTTGGGAAAGACCTTTGTCACAGGGATGGATCTGAGCTAGAGGAGCGTAGCATCACCTGTGTGGGGAGATGGAATATAGGATGAGTTAACAAGAGGACAGGGTGGGATTCTGAGCCAGCGTGTCTCAGTCTTTCTCTCTATGGCCAACACAAAGCTGCCTGTGCAAAGCAGACAGAAATGAAGGAAGCCTTGGCTTTTAAACATGAGACCGTTAACTGGGGAAGTTCGCGACATATTTCCCCCTCCCCCTCATGTGCTAAAGCTGCTTCACATGCATCTAGTTTACATGCAAATTGGAGAAGGCACTGGACTGTGACATGTGTGTCTCTGTGTCTTGTGTGCATCTGTGGGCATGTGTGCAGCATATGTGAGCTGTATGTATAAGTGTATTTCTGAGTGTTGCTTATGCCTGAGTGTGTACTGCACATGTGAGGTATGCTGTATATCTGTATCTGTGTGTTTGTGTGTGTATGCATGCTGTGCATATGTGTGCTGTATCTAAATGTTGTAGAAAATTTCTGATATATGTGGTGTATATGCCTCTTTTATATGTTATGCGTGTTGGTACCTATGATTAGAAGGTTGTGTTTGTATGTTTTCTGTTTGTTGTGGTGTGTGTTGAGAGTATAGTGTTGTACTTTGTTTCTATGTATGATGCATACATGATATGAATTGTGGTATGTATTTATGTGTGTGCCTATGTGTTGTATGTGTGTCCTGAGGTACATATATAAGTATATATGTATGGTATGCATATAGTGTATTTGCATATGTGAACTGTGTCTGTATATGTCTTTTGTGTATGGGGGTTATCTGAATGTACATTGTGCTATGTGTCATATATTCATGTGTGATGTGTCTTAGTGTGTGTCATGTATTCATGCGTATGTCTCTGTTTATGTATGTATATACTATGTATATATGTGTGTTTGGTCTATGGTGTATCTCCTGTGTGGTATGTATACTTATTTTGTGTAGTGTGTAAAGTATGTAGGCATGTATATTTTGTATGTGGTCATATATGTGTACCTCTGTGCATGTCTACATATTGTAGTGTGTATTAAACGTGTTTGTGTATAATGTACATATGGTGTTCATGGACAGCATATGTTCCTGAGGGTACCTACATGTTGTATTATTCATGTGGAATGTGTTTTATTAGTAGTGTGTCTTATGTGTGTATATAATTTTTTATGAGGTATGTGTGATTTGTGAGTTGGATATGAAGGTTTCTTGTGGATTGTGGGTCTTTGCAAAAAATTGTGTGCTGAATGTTTCGTATACGTGTAGTGTGTGTTTGTTTTCAATATATGGATGATATGTGTATAGCACATGATCATGTGTGTGTCTATGAGTCTTTGTGTGTAGAAAATTTAGTGTAAAGTGTGTCTGATGAGTAGTATATGTTTTCATGTGTGTTATGTAAGGTATGTGTGCAAGCATGTTTTATATGTGATGTGTGCATATTGTAGTGTGTGTTGTATGCGGTTGGGCATTGTGTGTGTGCATGGGGTGTGTGTAGTGTGTGGCTGCATGAGTATGTGAGCACACGCGGGAGGTAGGCCCAGCCCTCCCCAGCCCCGCCTGCACGGAAGCCAAGCCCTCTCTGCTGCCTCCCAAGCCATGTTCCATTAGCCAAGGTGATGCTTCACCAGGCTGGTGCTCAGGCTTGGAGCATTATTAAATACACAGTCCGTCCCTGGCCTATTCTTAGTTCTGGCAGCTTCTAGGGGAGGAAAATGAATTCTGCCCAGCTCGGGAACAGCAAGTTCACTCCAAGCAGTCACCACAGGGAGATGTGAATGTCATCAAGTCTTATAAAACAGCCAAGAGCTCCACACAGAGGTCCTTTCTTCCATTCACTGGTCTATTTTCAAGAAGAAAAAAAGAAAGAAATAAAAGAAAAAGAAAAGCACCCAGCGTAGCATAAAGGTCATGACCTTGGAACAGAGAGGCCAGATTTCAATCTCATCTCAGCTGTTCCTAGTCCTTGCTTCTTGGGGATACTCTTGATCCACCCAAGCATCAGTCTTGCTTTCTTATCTGTGGCCAGGATAAAGATATCTCCCCTTAGAGTTAATGGGGGAGGGATGGATGATACTGAGAAACGTTTGTGTCTGCCAGGCATATAGAAGGTACTCAAAAAAGATCCTGTCCCCAGTCCCCAAGTGTCGTGACTTCCCTCCCAGAACTGTCTGTCCTCACAGTAGTTTTTACACTGAGAAAGAGAGAGAAGGAAGAGAATGTGTGGATGGCTGTGTCTGCCTTGCCTGCGGGGCTGCTGACTTGAGGCACTAACAGGTATAAAACATTTTCCCTCATCAAGTAGAGCCAGGACCCAGGCAGAAGTCACTCTCCAAGTGGGAGAAGCAATATTAGTTGCTAGGAAAGAAGACCCTCTGACCAGTTAAGCTGCCTGTAAGTCCCACAGGGAGCTCCATGGATGCAGCTTCCATGTGTTGTCACCCGTGCTGTGGTGGGCTTTTGATAGTAAAATTTCCTCTGAATTATTCACACTCTGTAAACAACATCTTACCCACACTCCTATTAACAACCCCAATAAACTCATTCACTCACCAAGAATCTTACACATGGGTGCAATCACTCCTCTGGTCAGCTATTGGTGTACCATCTGGGCTGACGAGATAGTTGCTTACATCTTTCCCACCTCACACAGCAGCTTCCATCTCTGGAAACATGAGGGAAAAAAAAAAAAGTAGTGTAGCCATCTTGATAGTTGCCAACCAGATTGAAAAACCAGGCGATGGAGTGGGAAACACTGTCCATATTGTAAATGATGCATCTGCAGTCCACAAATAGAATGTGTTAGATATAGGTCTGTCTATTCCCCAGATGACGTGCTTTCCTGAGACATGAAAACACTGATATCTGGAACAACATAGCAGACATGAGAATGGAAGCATCTTGAAAGAGAGGATCATGGGAAGTAAGCAGAATAAGGAGTCCCCAAAGGATTCCACCTCCAATGGCTTTTAGAAACTTCCAGTGTAGGTATAGGGGACTGCTTCAGATAGCAGACTAGTCTCACTGAACAGGGCAGTAAGAGTTCATGTAGAACCTTATGCCACAGACCATGCCCTCACCACTGCCCTCTCTGAGAATCCTCTAAAAGTGTCACCTGAAATCCTCTGTCACTTATCACTGTGACACTATTCTTTGTACCCCAGTCCATGTTCAGTTTATTGTTGCTCGTGTATTTCAACCAAATAGCATCTTGCAGAAGCCAGAGGGCTGGTCTCAACTTGTGGTAGGTAGCTCTGCAGATTCAATCCAGCATTCTGTTCTGTTGAGGCTTAACTTAGTGTGTTCTCCCACCCTGGGCCAATGACAGCCAGTGATTTATGTGTGGATGCAAAGGTTTTGCCCAGAGCATGCCCTGGGAGTGGAATGGGGAATTAATATAACCAATGCATTTCTTGTGCTTTGGGTTCGAAGATGGAGGAGCTGAATCCAAGTCAACAGTGAATCATAATGTTTTCTCTCTTAATCAGATTATATGAAGCACAGCCTCAGCACCGAGCCCTACACATTCAAAGGGGGCCTCTTGTTTTATGGCACACTGGACAATGTTAGTAACTCAGGGGCTATCAGTTTCTTTCTCTTTTCTTCTTAAGGTCTCTGACCTCTCATTTTGTCCCTGTGTCTCTCTTGAGGCAGCAATGCACATAGATGCCATACAAATGTCTGTGGTAGGCATTGTTATGGATTCACAGAATGTGGGTTCTTAACTGTCTTATTGAGGAGAGAAATTACATAATTGAGTAAAAGGCAATAGTAAGATTTGCTCATATGAGATGGTGACAGACTTTCTAAGCTGCAGGGACCTTCCCCACCTCAAGGCAGTCTCCCCAGGAGAGGAGTTTGTTCCTTGGCCTTGACCCACGGGGATACAGCTGGGAAGACCTGGCTCAGCAGAGAAGTCAAAGCAGAGATGAGGGCATACCTTCTCTGCCTGGCCCTGTCCTGGATTCTGGAAAGTAAGAAGAGTTAGGTAAGTTTGGTTTAGCTCCTTCAAGGATGTCCAAGTCCGGGCAAAATGGTGGCATTCCGAAGCAGCATGCAGAATGAGCTACCAGATCCTTCCATCCTGAAATATTGGCTTTGGTTTGATGTTGGACAGTTCCTTATGACCTCTGGACCCCAGGGTTGTCCCCAGCAAGGAAACAAAGCAGAATCTTTGCCTTCTGTTTTCAGGCACCGGAAGTAGAGGTTATTGCTTATAGTATGAACTGTTAACTGTGCTGGCATTAGGGTGGGGTTAGGGAAATCAAAGCCTTTGGGAATTATCTTGGCTGTCTCCTCCCTGCTCCTCACCCCATAGAAAATCACCTCCTTCAGCAACTGAGATAGGCCATCAGTGGAGACAGCACTCTATTGTTTGTCAAGGAGAGAGAAGCACCCTGGACTTGACTCCATTTGAGCATAGAAGCCCAGGGTCCATCAGCTGTGAGATATGGGGGCATTGTCCTACTTAGGGTTCTATTGCTGTGGTAAAACACCATGACCAAAAGAAATTTGGGGAGGAAAGAGTTTATATGAGCCTTCAGTCCCTCATGAGGGGAAGTCAGGCAGGAGCTCAAGGCAGGAAGCCAGAGGTAAGAACTAAAGTGGAAGCCACCAAAAAATACTGCTTACCAGATTGCTCCTCACGGCTTGCTCAATTTGCCTTATTGTGCCATCCAGGAGTATCTTCCACAGGTAGCGCCGCCCACAGTGGGCTGGCCCTGCTATCAAGAAAATCTCCCACAGACTTGCCTACTGGCCAATCTGATGGATGTTCCCTCTTTCTAATGACCCTCGCTTATGTGAAGGTGACGAAACTGACCAGCACAGAGATGGATATGGGCAGATGCCTCAGGAATCCATGATGTATTTATCTGATTCTGTTTTTTAACTCCCTCCCTTCCCAAATTCAGAGTGTCGATACTAGATGGAGAAGCTTGTCTATTTATGACATTCATCTATAATCTAATACACTGTCTCACCCTAATGCCACACACACATCTTAGCACCTCTTCTAAGGCATTATACTATGAAATAACCCTGATCCAGACCTCTGTGTGAGCTGCTGTCCAGCCAGATCTATAGAATAGAACAATATACCAAACCAAAGCTTTGGATGGATGAGCCACATATGGCATGCCTCCTAGGACTTCCTGGAATTCTTCACTCACCATAGCCTTTGTACTTTGAGAATTAAGTTTCATGTTACATGAGTCTTGTTTGGGAAGCATAGAGATGTTGCATGTAATTATAGCAGGCCATTTAGCAAACATTTGGGGAACCCAGAGCCAAAGAGGCCACTGTTTCCTAACCCCCTCTTCAATCACTGTGCACATCCACAGAACCCAGAGCAAACACGAAGATAATTAATCACTGGCAACTTGTCAGTCATAAAGACTTCATCTCCAATTAATTATATGCTGTTGGTGTGTGGTCCAGGAACAGACTGACTTGTTCAAGGCCACCCTCCATGTCCTAAACTCTTCCATGGGCAATGATTCAGGTACCAGGGTTACCAGTCCTGCCTGAAGGAGGAATTGAAACCATCAAGAATGGCTGACTTCTGAGTGGGTCAGTTTCTGAGAACCCGGAACAGAAGGGAGAACCCCAGGGCTAGCCTGAGAATCACGAGCATTCACATGGGGGAACTACTCAGTGATACTCCGGATGAATGGACAGTAGCCGAATCGATGGAGAACTCAGGTCTCCATTGTCAGCCAGTACAAAGAGTCGGGCTCTTATCCCCTCTTTCACAATTTTATTGACACTATTTACACTATGTTGAAGGACTCACCCCAAATCTAACATGCCACTCTCACCTCCATCTGTCTAAGAACCTCGTCTTTAACCAAAAAGTTTAAATCTGTGAATTAAAGCCAATTAGGGTTTATATGGGTCTGGTCACATGTTACTCCCTCTAGGAAGCCCAACGAAATGGCAAGAGAGGTTGTTTTAAAGATTTAGATCCTTAAGGCCAGGGACAGAGGGACTGAGACAGCCACAGATTTGAAGTTCAACTGCAGGTTGGAGAGCCGACAGATGATAGGTGAGGCCGGTAAGAGACTAAACCAGAGCCAAAATGGGCCCGAGAAATAATGGGTACCTATATTAGTGTTCCCCAGAACTCTGGAAGTGACCACAGCGACCTTTAGGATGTGTGGTATGGGGAGCAGGAGCCTAGGGCTAGCAACCTGAGGACTTGTTCAAAGCTCAAGAAGAATTTAGACTTTTGGCTTTTTTGGAGGTGGGGTGGGGGAGTCACATAGCTGTTATACATACCCCTTCCAACTCCAGCTCACAACTCTAACTCTAGTTTCAGGGATCTGGTACCTTCTTCTAGCCTCTGCAGGAACAAAGAACATTTGTGGTACACAGACATGTATGCAGTCAAAACACATTAAATATGATATAAATAATATATGTGAATATAAATATATTTAGTAAATATAAAAATATAAAACACATAGACTTTCTTTAAAAAAGAGATTCTCTCAAAAGAAAAAAAAATTGCTGGACATAATGATACATGCCTGTAATCCCAGCATTTAGGAGGCAGGAGGATCATAAGTTGGAAGTTAGTCAGCTACAAAATGAGACTTTGTATTAGTGTGATTGCATACACACACACACACACACACACACACACACACACACACACACAATCTCATGTAAATTATAAAACTGACTAAAAGTCAATCTGGAATTAATGACTCAGTGAGTGAGACCATTTGCTGTAAAAGCAAGAGGACCTGAGTTCAAATCCCCAGCTCCCATCTACAAGCCCGTCATGGCTGTGCAGGCATGTAACCCTAGGAGCAGACACACAGATTCTGGGAGCTTACTGGCTGGCTCATCTATGAAATGGTGAACTTTGGGTTCAGTGACTGAACTGATCTCAAGTAATAAAATGAAGAGCTTTAGAAGAGATCTCTGCTGTCCTCCCCTAGCCTCTGCATGTGCACACAGGAACACATTCACTCATATGTGAGCATAACACACACACACGCACACACACACACACCCGGCTGCCTCGTGCCTATCTGTTGTTGTCATGATTTGTTTTGCTGTTTGAAACAGGATTTCTCCTGGCTGTCCTAGAACTAACTCTGGAGACTAAGATGGCCTGAAAGTCACAGAGATTCACCTGCCTCTGACTCCTCAATGATGGGGTTAAAGGTGTGCACCACTATATCCAGTCTATTAGGGTGGCTATTATTAACATATGTTGGACAGTATGAAGCCTGTGCAGTGTGGTGGGAATGAGGGATAGGGCAACTGTTGTGGAAGAATATGGTGACCCCCACATATCAAACAGAGGCTCTGCATGTGTATTATGATCATTGCAATTCTGAGTATGCACCCAAACACCCAAAATAAAGAGCTAAAAAAAAAAAGACATTTGTATACCCATGGCTACACCAGGCTCATATAGCAGGTCTTAACTGGCTGAGCTATTCCCAGGAGCTCACTTTAATAGGACCACGGTGAGGGTTTCAAGTCCAATTGTGCAGCCGTTGGTGGCCATTAATTTATGATTGCCACAGTTGCACCTTTAGAGATGTCTTGTCATGCTGGTCATTGTGATTCACAAGCATCACAAATGGGTAGGACTATTGATTGCTTCTCTCCCTGACAGCTTGCATAGCACCTTCTGGTACCATGAAACCTATGTCACAGGAAAGTGGTTTTTCAAGTTAGATCCACTTTAAACTGTCCACTCAACAGGAAGAAACTTGTGCCTGGTACTAGAAATTAGGCCAATTACCTGGGGCTAGTGTGGTCATGGATCTTAGAGAAGAACCTATTACAATTACTTTCCTAGACCAGGATAATTTCTCATTGCCTTCTAAAACTTATCCTTCTACAAACAGACAAGCATGGCTCTTCCCCTCTCATCAATGAAGCTTTGTTTTACAGCAGAGGCCATTACAGAAAAGCACAGCTGATCATACTGTAGAGATCGACTGATCGTGGCATGGCGCCCAGTCTCAATGGATAAATCTACAACACAACTTTGGTGCATAAGGTTCAGGGAATATCAAGGAAGAAGGGGCAGAAAGACTGTAGGAGCCAGAGGACAAGAACGTCTGATATGAGACTGTCTCCTAGAAATGACGGGGGTGCTACACCCATGATACCTCAGCAGTATGGTTGCCTAAGCAAGACCTAAGCCAACAGATATGATAACGTGGAATGGGAAATCTCGGGGTCTCCCCAGTAGACAAAGAACTACAGGCAATTGGTAACTGCCAAGAGAGGGAGAGTTAGTCTTCCTCAGGGATGAACCCCTGAGTGATTAACACCAAGTGATGAGTCCTGAAATCATATACACACAAGCAGACTCAGCATATTGTATGTATATATTTATGCATTTATACATACGTACATATGTAAAACAAAGAAAAAGAGGCCATCAATTTCAGAAGGGGTGATGGGAGACATCAGGGGTTGAAATGAGGAAGAGATGTGGTATAATTATATTTTAATTAAGATAAAAAAAACTAGAAAAAAAATCATAGAATCCAAACTAAGAGAGAGAGTGAAAGGCAGCCTGTGAACTACAGAGCAGGAAGGACTAGCTGAGATAAGAAGGGGGAGACAGGAGGGTGCAGAGCATGGACTTGGATGCCCCTTTCAAATAGGAGCAGCTGCATGCTTCAGGAGCTGTACAACAAAAGATGCCCATGGCAGGAGAGTTGCAGGAACAGGCCTGTACTCAGTCACTGGCTGCAGAAGTGTGGCCTTGGAATAAGCATGGAGGAAGACCAGAGGGGCAGCAGATGAGGCCATCAGGCAGTTACTCTCCCTGCAGCAGGACATCTGAGTGGGGAGCTTTTGTGACTGTTGCATCAAGGCGAGGAAGCATACACAGAGCTTCTCATTTTTGAATATTCTTACAGACATGGTCCTTGCAAAGCAACTGTGGCCCTACTGGAAAGGTCTCACAGCCAAGATGCGGACATGAAGGTGAGATGTGTGTGAGTATTGGATGCAGGGGCTGGGACAAGAGGCTAAGTTTCCACAGCAAAAAGCCCAAGGGAGAGGCCTCCAAGTCAGGCACTATGGATATCTTTTCTCTAAAGCTGGGGTGACTCATAGCAAACCCCCAAGAACTGAAACAGACCCCAGAAGTGGGAGCAAAGGGTGAAGACATCACCACTGTACAGAACTGAGAACTTGAGTAGGTTGTCTGTAGGGGCTGAGTAGGTCGTCTGGCTGGTAAATGCGTGCTGGGTAAGTGTAGGAACCAGTGTGAAAAAGCTGGCCACCGTGGAACACGCTTGCATTCTCAGCCCTGGAGAGAGAGAGACAGGAGTATGCCAGAGTCACTGGCCAGCAGTCTAGTGAACTCCATGCCAGTCAGAAAACCTGTCTCGGGTGAAAAGCCAACTGCTTGAAGATGAAAACATGAGATTGCCTCACACGTAGAGGGCACATGAATAATTCTGTACACATTCAAGAAAAAAGAGTAAATGGATGAAAATGGAAAAAGAGCACAGATATAGTTAGTGAGTTTGGGGCAAATGTCTGGCATGGAGTAAGTGTGGGCTCAGAGAGGGTCTGGTGATGCCAGTGAGGGAGCCCATTACACCAGTGCTTGCCCACAGCCTAGCATTTACTCCATCCTTTAGTATCAGTGGGTGGTCGTTGGTTAGGACCCTTGATTACACCACCAGAGCCTTCCAGGATCTACCTGCCTTGCACACCCTCTCGATGTTCCCCTGCACATAATTTTCACAGTGTGCTAATCCCTTCCCTCTCTTCTTCTCTCACCCAAGTGGGTGGAGTCTGAGCTGCAGAGCAAACCTCTTAACGTTGCAGGAGAGGACAGTGTGTGCATTTTAATAAGCAGAGAATGCCAGAGGAAGAACAAAGGTTTGGGTGTGATGTCAGCCCTGGGATAGAGCTGGCAGGTAAGCTGAGCAGAGCTGGCTGCATCTGCAGCTGCTCCAGCTGTGCCAGTGGGCAGAAGCCAGCTGGGTGGGGGAGTGGGGAATTCCACACATACCAGGAAGTCTGTTGTTGTGGAAGGGGCCACACAGGAAAACAGTCCAGGTCTACCCACCCCAGAGGCTCTGAAGATCTGCTGTCTTGTAGAGAGAGAGCTAGAGGCTCTGGGTGGTGGGGAGTGGGGTTGGGAGGGTTGGGGGTGGGTATGGATATGTGTGGGGTGTGGGTGTGGGGAAAACTAAGCCTAATGACACTAGAGACTTAGCTTTCACCAGGACACAGATGCAGAAATGGGCTTGTCTTTCTCTTATGGAGCCTGGGCCGTATCTTTCCTACTCTGGCCTTGGTTTGAGACCTTTCAATTCATTATGGTGGGGAACTGACAAATCCCACACACAGTAGGACTTTGATAAAGACCGTAAGAGAGCAGCCACTTGGAATGGTCATTTCTGTCCTTTTAGAACAAAAGACAAAAGCAGCTGGGAAGTTAAAAGCAAGCAGAGGAATCCCAAACACGGCTTTCTGGGAGCAGGAGAAAGATCAAGCACACAGGCCTGGGGTAGGGGAGGAGGCACGGCAGAGAGGAAGGTAAATGGTTTTGGGTTACCATGGAAACAAGAGCTGATAGCAAAGGGACAAAGAAGATGCTAAGGGTGGCATTTCTCTCTCTCTTTTTTAAGACTAGTTGTCTTTCTGGGAAAGAGAAAGAGGTGGTAGTGGAAAGGAAAGGTTGAGCAGCGGGTTTCAGGGAGCCAAGCTCACCTTTAAAGCTATCAGGGAAACTGTCCCTCTGTAAGCAAAGTGGCTGATCCTGCTGTGGGGCTGCCAGGATACAGTGACTCTCACCACCACGCAGATTCACACCCAGCTCTCCATGTGTTCCTGTTAAAATTCCACACAGTTACCATCTAGAGAGGGGGTCGGATTCATTTCGATGGTGGTGACACAGACTCAGACAAGGGAGTACCTGCATTCAAGGGCTGCTCTGCGACAGCCAGAATGGATGATTCCAGGGCCTAGGCACAAAATCCTCTGCCAGATAGCCACAGGGAAGAGTGGTGTAGATGGGAAGGAAGGCCTCCTAGATCTGTGTCATGAGGACATTGTGGCTTCCTGGGCTAGAATGAGGGCAACATCCTTGCCTTCAGACATTAATGTTCTCTGTGGTGAGTGGTGATGGGAGACACATGGGGAGTCCAATGCACAGGGTCTGTTGTTGTTCAGCTATTGTGTACTCTGGGACTGTACCTCTGCTCCCCCTCCCGGAAAGGAGGGTGATTGTGAGACCTTTTCGCTAGGCTGTAGCAACAAGTGGACAGACGATTGTAGCATCTGCCCACAAGGCTTACACTGACCCAGAGAACACACACAATGAACATTAGCCTGTTACAGTGAGAGAGGGCCTCATGCAAAGTTAGAATGGCAGCCGGCTGAGCCGGGCCCAGGTCTCAGGATGGGCAAGGATGCATACTCTACAAAGGAGCATTGACATCACTCCAAAAAGTCTAAATCCTCACCCATCGTACAGCTTCCAGGTACAGACTCATCAAAAGCTCATAGAACATGGGATTTCTGTGTGTGTGCACTCGTGTGTGTGCATGAGTGTGCATGTGTGTGTGTGCATGTGTGTGTTCATGTGTGCGCATGCATGTGCATGTGTGTGCATGTGTGTGTGTGCATGTGTGTGTTCATGTGTGCACATGTGCGTGTGTGTGTGAGTGTGTACACATTTGCTTCGTGTCAACATGTGCATAAAGTTTGCTAATATGTGTATATGTGTGTATATTTATATGTTATGTGTGCATATGTGTGTGCATGATTAGTTAGGATCACAGGCTCCATGAATACCTTTGGTGGAGATCCAGATGCCCACTTTCCTTGAACTAAGATTTTATCACTAAAATTTATGATGATTCCTTATTGACATCATTAATTTGGCTTAACTCAGCCATTGGCTTGACGTTTTCTTAACTCGTTTTAAATGGACCTGCTGCTGGGATTACAGGCAGGCAGACTCCCAGGGAGGCTAGTCTAGAGGAAACTGGAAGACTTTAGAAGATCTGAACAGAGGGCCACACTCGAAGGGTAAGCATTCAGAAAGAGAGGGTGCCCAGGTATTAAGGGGGTATGGAAACAAAGAGGAAGTGACATTTACTGCATACCTACAGACACCGGCACTCACCCAAGAGCTTCTGAACACTCTTGCTTACCAATTCTTTGTGATTGGTATTTCATTCTCCATTTTGTAAGATGGAGAAACTGAGGCCCAGGAAGGGAGTTAGAAGCTTATTTGTGGTCGACAAGGTCACTTGGTAGACGTTATAGAGTCTTGAAGATTATACTGCCCTCCTGAATTTGGATCATAGGAGTTCAGCCTTTAGGACAAGTTCCTGGCAGGACAGGGGTTAAGATTTCCTAGTCCACAGGCTGCCATGTTTATGGTGAAGCATTTCCCAGGTAAGGGGACCTGAGGAAGCCCCTCACTTCCCAAAGAGGCAGGGTGGAGGACACCCAATATGTGAGAGATGAGTGAACTAGGTATAGCTGGTCCTCCAGGCTGTGCCGCCCCTCTTATGAGGATGGATAAATCAGTGGGCAGCTGGTTGCCACAGGTTGGAGCAGGTCTTTGGGGAGAGTTGGTATTATTAGAAGGTGTTGGCATGGTGCTGTGCTTGCAAAACCTTCCCCAGTAGATATTAGGTTGGGAAACATCAGGTGCACATTTACTGAAGCTGGAGCTTCTGATTTCTTGGTGAAGCTACTTTTTTTTGGTGACTCTTGCAGAAGGGACCAATAGCAAATGGAGAAAGTTGCTATAGAAACCAGATGTACTTGGGAGTTGACAGGTGGGACAGTACCATTCTAAGGATGAAGCAGAAGATGCTTAGACACCATCTGGTCTAAGCTACCATTTTAAAAGTCTGGAGACTTAGTCCCAAAGCACACTCCCATCACAGTTTCAAGGTCATTAAACCAGTTTGTGGATTAAAAAAAAAAATGTGCTCAGCCTCCCTGCCTCTGAACCGGAGGCAGGTCACTCTAGGGTGTTAGATGACCAAGATTAACTCTCAAGTGTCAAGGGTACTTACAGTCAGTCACCATAGCTAGGAAATACTTAGACCCAACTGGGAAGAAATGGGGTCGGATGTGAACCTTGGTCTTGAGACATCTCAAGTGACCCAATCACTTACTATCTAAACATTGGCTCACTAGCCCCTCCCCAAAATGTCACCTTTCCAAAAGGACTTCCCAGCTTAAAAAAAAAAAAAGTCTGAGTAGATAGCATAAGAGATTCGTGTCACATTACTTGACACTTCTGATCCCTTGCCTTTATTAAAAGCTAATCTCCAAAGAGGTCTCTGAAGTAAAGTCCCAGCTCCCCTTGAAGCTAAAAGCATTGCTTAGACTAGGTCATCAACAGTATCCTCACAAATGCTGGGGACAATAGTTTGTGCTTACACTTCCAGTACCTGGGAGGCCGAGGAAGCGAGAGTTCAAGGCTAGTCTGGGCTACTTGACAACCTGCCTCAAAACAGGAAAATCACAAGAACAATAAAAAAGAAAAAAGAAGACATATAGGTTTCCTTTGAAAGAAACACAGAGAATGTGTTCTGTATAAGAAGATGGCATCTGGGAAACAAAACAGCACCTGGACCTCAAAACCTAAGGATGTGGGTAGGAGTTATGTCCCAGGCTCAGCATCTGCAGGGCCTGAGCCAAGGTCAGGGGACCCAAGAGGGCCATGAGCAGTTCTGAGAGAGAAGTTGGTTACCATTCTTAAGCACTGGCATCTAGACACAAGTCACTGTCCATTAGGGAGATTCTCTGGGCTCCAGATAAGCCAATATATTCTTCCCTTTCCATTTAGGCTAGAAGGTGCAGGCCTGCTGGCTTCTGGGCCTCGAGAAAACCATCATCACGGCTGTCAATGTCACCACCATGACATACACCTCAGATTTCAAATTTCTTCCATTCTTTAATGCACTGCGTACCCTCCAGACCTTGATCGATGAATGCATCAGAGGCGTTCATTGAAATTTTTTCTGATTTCTAGCCAGCTGAGTAGAGGGACAGATTAAATTTCCAGGATTAAACATGTTGATAGGTGGGTTTCCCGATGCTGTGAAAATCCTGTGACAAAAATAACTCCTGGGAGAAAGAACTGGCTTTTTGGCTCACAGTTCAAGGATGAAGCCCATCAAGGTAGGAAATAAAGAGACAGGAGCTTGAAGCAGCTGGTCACAGCACATCCACAACCAGAAGCAGAGATTTTCCATTTTATATAGTCCAGAATTCCCTGACCAGGGAACAGTTCCATCCACAGTTAAGACAACATTCTCACAATTTACCTAATGAAAATAGTCCCTCACAGGCATGCCCAGAGCCCAACTCACCTAGATCAATATTAAGACGATAATAATTATCATCAGCCGTCACATCTACCAACATTTAAGAATATGAAATATCTACTGCATTCTCAAGGTATCTCTTAGAAATGGTGACACATCTTCTAGAAGGTCCCCAGAAGACTTGTCCTCTCGTTTCATTAACCATTCAGTTGTGCAGAATGCCCTTTCTTAAATCAGCCACAGATGGAACTAGTTTTACCCAATGATATCATTCAAGATTCATGCTCTGTCTCTGGACAGACTGGACCTCCTGGTATCTAGGGCTTTCAGAGCCTGAGCAACACAGGGACTCTTACAGGAAATGGAGAAGCCTTTTTGTCCCAGCAGCTGTTTGTGGTTGCCCTGGGCTCTCACATCCACCTTCTCTTTCACAAAAATACCCCTTTGCTGTGCAGTAGGCATTGTTACACCAGTCTGTTGACCTTGATTTTCAGAGAGCAGAGAAGCATCTCATAGACCGTCAGTCTCCTGGATAGTTCTTGGGTAGACTGAGATCAGAATCCAGTTGCTTCCATGTTGGGGACTCTCAGGATTCCCAAAGAAAAGCCTTCTGCTACACAGTGCACAGAGCTTTTTAGAAGGCAGGAGAAACTTCAGCATTGCAATAGCTGTTTAATTGCAGGCAGAGGTAGGAAATGTATTCCCTGGCTAGGTGTAACCCGGTATTTTAATAAACAGTTTAGAAGAAAGAAAAATGGCTTCCTGTTGGCTGTTGAGAAGCCCCCTCTGCACTGCTGAAATATTTAGCCTCCTGTAATTGCTGGCCATCCCTCAGGCTCAGGCAAACTGCTGTGAGCGGAGGAGATTTGAGCAGTGAGTCAACTCAGCCTTCGCAGGAAGAACCTTCTGCCTGGGGGTAACCATGACTGCTAATGGTCTCCTGGGCAAGTTCATTGGGGATTTATTTCTGGGTGGAATTAATTTCCTTTTAGACTGAACAGTCTCAGCTGTGTGTGTGTGTGTGTGTGTGTGTGTGTGTATGTGTGTGTGTGTGGGGGGGTGTTGCTTATTTCTTTCTGTGTAGCTGCTTCCCAAAGGCTTGTGGGCTAGGCTGGTAAATGACTTTGGGAAGGAAGGTAGTTTTGTTTTAATTCAGATAAACTCAGTTAGTTTTAACTATCATATACTGGAAGTAAAAACAGTGTGCCCAAATCTGTGCAGGAGTTGGTCACTAGCGGCCTGGGAGGTACTAGCAACGGTTCTCTGTCGGGATAGTGGAATGGGTGAACCCAGCTAAGCAGTGGCAGTTATACGAACACATTCCTAACTGCAAAACTCTCAATGGGCTGGCTTGAGCACCTACACTTTGGAGACTACACCCTTTGGATAGCAGTTTCCATGGAGAGAAATGGCTCACAGGAGGGCCAGTTGGAGAAAGCCAATCCAGGAACACATGTTTAATAGCAGTGGGATCTGAGGATGGCTGGGGTTGGAAGACATCTTAATTCTCTTTGTTATAGGTGGATCTCAGTAGACCCTGAAATGGACCTTTCATTCCTTTAGTCCATGAGAGAAATACATGGACTACAAGAGAATATTATGGTTTATCAGAATGTGTAACATGTCTTCTTGGACTCTCACTACCCCGTGCAGAGGCAGGAAGGGTCCAAGTCACAGTCACTGAGCCAAGGAAGCAGAGATGAGGTTCAGAGGTGCTGTGCTGGTCAGTCTGGGTTGCTATGGCATCTTAGGATCTGCATGCCTATAGGGATGGAGACTCATCCCATGGGGTATAGTCCTGGGTTGAATAAAAAGGACACAAACTGAGCAGCAGCTTCATCAGTCTCTGAGCCCTGACTGCAGAGGCCATGTGACCAGAGCCTCAGGCTCCTGGCGCCATGTTTCCCCTGCCCTGAACTGTGATTACACATAAACTTTTCTTCCTTTGCTTACATTTGTCTATTTTTTAATGCCTGTGCATAAGTATGTGCATGTAGTACATATGTACATGGATGTGTGCCCGTGTGCGAAGGTCAGACGGCAGTGACAGATGTTCTTTCCACACATCATATCACATATCATGTCTGGTATTACTCTACTTTATTCTCTTGAGAAATGGTCTCTCGCTAAATGTGTGTGTGGGGGGGGGGGAGTGGTGGCCAGCAAGCCCTAGATATCCTCTTGTCGTCCCCCCCCCCAACAAATCTTGGGTTACAGGTGCATGACCACACTTGGCTTTGATGTAGGTTATGAGGATTTAAATTCAGGCTCCCATGCTTGTACGGTAGGCTTCCTGCCTACCACGTTATCTCCCCAGATCTTAAGTTGCCTATGTTAGCTACAGTTTTCACGGCAACAAAACAAGGAGCTGATACAGTTTGGAGCTAACAAAATGTGTGCCACACAGCATAAAACTAGGAAAGTCAGACCCAGTAAACATGGACAGAAAGGAGGCTTTGAATGGGGAATGTGACATACCAGCAGAGGCTCACGATTCTAGATCAGAGGTACAGGGGTGGTGCTGTCCCTATACTTCCTTTCTGGGTACCCAACTGTTTGTAACTAGAGCCATTCTGTGTGATTCTTTGTTTCCTTTGGGGACAGTGGGCATTTCCTGTACGAAGGCCTCTGCAGCTAAAGGCTTTTAAATGGATTGCACACAGAACCTAAAATAGAAAGGGATGAGGAAATCGCCTTGTTTTCTTGGATGGTGACATACTGCTGAGCTGCAAGATGACGTTTATCAGATGCTTGCTCTGTGCCTTTCCTGCCTAGTGAATAATTTGGAGTAGCCCATCACTACTGTTGAGTATTCACCATTAAGTCAGTGACACTATCACTGTGGGGCAGGTAGATTGTACCTCTGTTTAAGGATCATGAAGTCTGGAGAATATGAGAACCTTACCTAAGGTCTACACAGCTGGGGTTGAAGTCAAGCACCCTGCCTCTGGACACTGCATCCCTTCCCATCAGAGCTCTGAGTTCTGCCCCTGATGGTCTAGTATTGTCCCACTGCTGAGATGCTGCTGATATGCCCTTCATTATTAGTCTCACTGGGAGGCTTCCTGTTATGGTGATGGGTTTCCCATAGTCTTAGAATGGATCCTTCCTCATGGTTGCCTTCTTGGCATACTCCCACTGTGTGGGAAACTGGGGTCAAGTGTGTTGGCAGACAGTTTTTCAGGAAGCTCCCTTTAGCCATGTCATGGTATGTAGGTGGTTAGCAGATGCTGGGTAAAAATGCTGATCTTACAGTAAGTAACAGTACTAAAATCTACAGAGGAATTTATTATATGTGATACTTCCTACATGTGATTTTATTTAACAAACTTTTAGTAAGTAAAATCAAATTTTAATTTAATATCTAAACCACATTTAGTGATACAGGCATGACTGTTCTCACTCTGCTTATAGAAACTAAATTCCAGGGGTGGAAAACCTGGTTTTTGTCACACAGTAAGCAGAGAAGGCTAAGTACAATCTCTTGGCCACACATCCCTTGCTTGTTGAGCTAGGTCATAATGCTTCAAGTTTCCCTGGGAAGATATTTATAGTTTTAGCCACAGCCATACTTGCATGAACATACCTTTATCTGGTGGAGCCAAGGAGGAGGGCATTGTGGCTTTTCTGGAGCCCCGATTGGCCACTGTGGTGACTCCCCTAAACTTGCCTTCACAAACATGGCCTTCCAAGAGAATGGACCATGTGTTTACTCTGTTTTCTGATGGAACCCTGGCCAGATGCCAACAGACAGCAGAACCAGACACTCAAGCATTTGTTAAATGAATAAATTAATGAATGGATGAACAGATGAATTTCCATCATTGACTCTTCCTCAGAAGCTTGGCTCTGAGTCTCTTTTCATCTTCTTGCTTCCTGAGCACCAGAGATCTTGCCTGTGTTTATATTATTCTTACATAGGCAGGACACATGAACAGAAGAGGATCATCTGGGGATGCATGATTATGTCTTTCCTTGAAGTACCGAATCTGTGGGGAGATTGGAGGACAGTTGATCTTGTGAATAGTGCCGTGTGTGTGTGTGTGTGTGTGTGTGTGTGTGTGTGTGTGTGTGTGTGTGTGTGTGTGTGCGCGCGCGCAAGTCTGCGGAGAATTTTCTTGATCGATGATATGGGAAGTCCAGCCCACTATGGGCAGTGCTACTCCTTAGGTAGGTGGCTCTGGGGTGATATAGGAAAGCAGGCTGAGCAAGGCTCGAAGGGCAAACTAATAAGCATCATTTCTCTATGGCCTTAGGCTCCTTCCCTGGCTTCTCTCAGTGATGGACTTTGAGCTATAAAATTAAATAAACTCTTTCCTCACCAAGTTGCTTTTAGGCAGCGTTTTTATCACAGCAATAGAAAGAAAGCAGACTAAGAAAATGGACTTCTCACTGGTGGAAGTTAGATGTCCAGTGTGTCTGTCACTGCGGACCACGTGATGCCGCCTGTCAGAGCATGAACAGAATGGATGAAATCTACGGAAACATAAGCGGCAAGCAGAAGCCACTGTCACAGTGACGAGACTGGCTTCAGAGCTTGTCTTGGAACCAGAGCCTCTCCTTTTTTCTTGGTACAGGCTTATGGAATCTCTGGTGCCCCAAAATATCCCTGGGGATTTCCTCTGAGCTCTTCAGGCTCTCACAGTAAATTATTCACTATTTTCATTAATATTTGATTTCCAACAAAAGAGTAGGTTTTAAGAGGTTCTCAACAGAGAAAGAAGCCACTGTGAGTCCAGATCTGCAGCCTCTTGGTGAACCTGGGTTTTTCTTTGACAGCTAAATATTTTAGGGAGTCAGCAAGGGCCCATAGCATGCTTCATAAAGCTGTTCAGAGGTTGAGGCTGACTGTCAAGATTCAGGCACATTTATGAACACTAGTGACACTCAAGTAATGAAGGTCAGTCTGCTCTTACCTAAGCTGGGAAGACTCAGATGAGCCTGCGATTTAAATGTCCACATAGTGAGAAATCTATGAAGAAAAAAACCCCTGAAAACATTAAGTTGTGAGACAACTTAATGTCACCAGCCAGCGGCAAGTTATGAGAGTACATCTGCCTGTTCTTTCTTCTTGACTCTGCCTCTACTACCTGTACCTTCCACCTAGAATCCCATGACTCAAATCCTACCCATTATTCAAGGAGACCTTCTTTGAAAAAAGCTTCCATTATTTTGTCTTGCCCTAGATACAGTGAGGCATCTTGGGTAATAGGCTACTTCCATACGTACCAGTCTTTTGAGCTCTACACACCCTAGCTTCTCATGGTGAGCCAGTAAGTGACAAACATCTCTGAAGTCCCCAGATGCACGTATAATCTCCTTCACACATGATAGATGGATGAATCAATAAATCAGTGAGTCCTGTGATTGCTGGGAGCCACAGAAATATGAAGTGGAAACTTAGTTGGTGCCGACAAGGCTGACCTCAGGGTCAAGGGCCCTGATGGAGGTAAAGCCAAGTACTCAAGGAATTTTTGGTGTTAATGGCCTTTGAATGTGTTAACTGCGTCCTATAGAGGATGTCTTGTGTGTGAATGCAGTTTATCCATTTGTTATTTCCTTGGAATTTATTTCTCAGGAACATTTAGCAGCGTGAGCACTCATTTGTTGCACACAAGTTCCCCCATACATTTGAGGGCATATGGATAATCTCTCCTATCTCTGTGTGAAAACAGTCACACAGACAAGATCTCTTATCATATAAATCAGATCTTTGTTCCTCGGCCCAGAGACTCAATGTCTGCCTTCCCTGTTTACCTTTACTACTAAACAACCGGGCAGAGTCAGCCCTCAACAAAATAACCCATTTGAAATTTTTCTCAGACATCCAAGGATATCTACAGACAGATGACACACGGATATGTCCTAAATTCACCACCCCTACTAATGAGAGAGCTATCCTGAGCTAACTAACCTTAGACCTTTAACTCTCTATACTTGGACCTGGATTTATTAACATAGGATTCTAACTTAAAGGTTTAAGGAAAAAGAAACTTTACCAACTCCTAGCTTCAGGTATCAAAACCAACATCTATTCTGAAGCGTTAAGTCCTCAGTAGCCAAAGGGTGACAAGTCCCTGCTTCTTGTGAAAATTAAGCCTTTACAGACGCCCCCTCTCATAGCAAAACAAAAGCTGCAGGCTCCCCTCCATTGTTTATCCAGTCACCTAGCAACTGAGAACACCCACCCCTCTTTCAGGACCCTGAGAATTCAAGCCCTGCATTGCCTTGCTCAGGAATCTGCCTGCACCAGTATATAAGCCTATGCCTTCATTGTTGCCATGCTGTGCCAATAACGATGTAATAAGGGAAATGCTCTAAGTCTGATTCCTGTACATCCTCTTGCTGATAAGAAGTGCCATCTTCTTGGACCCTGAGAAAAAACCTTGTTGGGCTGGTCCCCAGAAAGTTTTCGCTGTGTGATCTCAGAGGAGGGCGAATGGTGGGATGTCTGGAAATTAGATGGAAACTGGTGTATGTTTCTGTGGGTGCATCAGAGGGCACCAATAAGAACTTTGAGCACCCTAAAATGGCTAAAAGTGAAAGAAGAGGCAGGTTTATGTGTACTCTGTCTAAGCTTCTTAGACGAACTGGATGCCAGGAAGCCAGGATGCAGCCCCTGGTGAATTCAGTGTCTGGTGAGGGCTCATTCTGCAGAGATGGTGACTACCTAAACTGTCTTCACATGGCAAAAGGGGCAAATTCTATTGTCTTCCACAAGGAAACTGGTCCCTTTCCCTGGCTCTTTTACTTGAATCAAGATCCCCAAATGCAAAGGGCCCTGTATACACTTACTGGTGAGATACCGGACAGAGGGACCCTGCAGATTGCAGAGTGCTGGTCCACAAACTCCCCATGGGGTTTTCTACTCTTGCTACTCTGAGATTGTTTAGCTCCTCCTGAGCCCTGGAGGAGCCTGCCTCCATGGGCCGTGATATTTTTATGTCTGTGTATCTTGCACACTTTAGTTAGCATTGTGTTCCAAGACCACAGCTCAGATAATTATCACAATTAAATACCCTCTCTGGGACCTCCTTTATAAGGGAGCAGAGCTGGGCTTATCACTAATGCCCAGTTATTGCTTCTTGTGTCTCCTGTTCTCCTCACACTTGGGTACTCTGGGGATTTCTTGGCTCTCTTTGTCACTGTGCGTATCCCTTCTGTTTCAAGGGAGGTTACCCTTCATCTCTTTGTCATAGGATGTTATCAATCAGTTCCAGAATGCTTGATATTCAAGGTAATCTTTCCCTCTTAGATTCCTCAAAGAGGTCCTTTGGTTATTGATGTGCATACTGGGGCATTTACAACAAGGATTGGAAAATGCTGTAGAGTACTTCTCAGCTGTGCTGATATGTAATATATTTAATAAAGTTTGACTGAAAATCACAGGACAGAATTAGCCACAGATTTAGCCAGGAAGGTCAGGGAGCAATGACCCACGCCTTTAATTCCAACACTCAGGAGGCAAAGATACTCTGGAGCTCTGTGAGTTCCAAGCCACACAGAGCCAGGTGGTGGTGGTGCACAGCTTTCATCCTAGCTCTAGAAATGCTGAACCAGAAAGTGAGATGGCTGCTCAGAGAAAGAGGAGGCAAGCGTTCAACTCTTCGCCTTCTTTGGGCTAGGTGAGAAGTAGTTGTGTCTCTCTGATCGTTCAGCTTTCCCCTGATATGTGGGTCCAGGTTTTTATTATAAGACCAAGTAGAATTCATGTAATATTCAGGTCTTAAAAATAGTTTGTATGGTCTTCTCTATGAACCATTGCTGTGACCATCACCACCACACCACCATCATTGCTATTTTTACCATCCTCACCATCACTGCCAATACCACCACAACCACTACCATCCCCAGTGCCACCAACATCATCACCACACCATCACAACCACTACCACGATAGCTGTGAATACCACCTCCACCATGATCATCACCCACCATGAATACTACCCATCCATCACTGCCACAACTACCATCACCACCATTAACACCACTATGTATGACTACGCTATCACCTCCATCATCACTAATCACTATCATCATAACCACATAGCGTTTTATCTGCCTTCCCTAGGGCAGAGAAATGGTACTGTTAGATGCCAGGGCAATGCAGATAAGTAAAATCTTGCTTTCCAGGCTCTCTCGGCTTAAAACAGGAGTACAACATGAGCACTGACCCAAGTTACTTCCCACCAAAGCGTTGCAGAGAATTAACACTCTGCACGTCTGAATTGCTATCTCACAAATTCTGAGCACAAACTTTACTAACTGAAATAAAGTTTAACAGGGAAAGAAATAGTGTTGAGCCACTCCATGAACCCTGAGCAGAGGACGGTGTGTAGCTTTGGACTCACGTGGCTGAGTTTCTGCCTCTTCTTCCACAAAAGGCTAATTACTAGTGAGGAAGGAAAGTGACTTATGTTTGGTGGTAGTGGTTCTCTGTGGAACACATTTTCAAATCAATCTTATGTGGTAAGTGCTTACTGTTCATCTACTTTGTGATGGCTCCAGCCTGAGCATTGAGAACAGCAGACACATCTTGGGTGGATAGGTCACAGAGAGGCAGAAAGGTTTCCTGTTCATAAGTAGTAAAGATACTATTTGAATGGAGAGAGCTGAACTCCGGGGTCTAGTTCCTATTAGAACCATGTAATCTCTTGTTAAGTTGAGGCTCCTTCCTTCTACCCCTGGCTTTCACCCAGACGGCCATTCTAAGTACTCTCCCCAGCTCCCTCCTTACTGTATCTGGCAGGCTGTGCTTCATTTGGAATCATGGCTCGTGGGCAGACATCTGGAGGAGTTTATACAAATTTGGGTTTGGGAACAGAAATGCTTATTTATAACCAGACAGCCTACATGGCAGCCTTAGGCCAATAAAACTCTCCATTTGGACCAGATTCCCAGGGCAGAAAACCCAGTGGCCAGCTGTTGTCAAGGAAAATCAGCAACAGCCTACCTGACAGGCTAGAGGGCCATTCTTCCAAGGGAGGTCAGGACAATGTGTTGAGTCCTTTTTCCAATGAGGTGGCAGCTGCGTCCTCTGCACAGGTGACTGTACCAGAAGCAGCACCAGACCTACAGCTCCTCACATGCAGCAGCATTAGTGAAGTAAGTGGCCCTCATAGGGCTGGACTTCTAGCCTGACGGACTGGGGATGCCGAGGAGGTCCTCATAATAATTGCCTGTTAATTGATGGATTCACGCGTTGTGAGTGGTGGGGATGCTGATGTTAAATCTTTTGTGCCAAGTCTGGGATCTTTTTTTTTTTTTTTTTTTTTGGTACCTGCCTAAAGGAATAGCGAGTTAGGAACACATTCATTTACCTTGAGTTTTGTGAAACACATTTATGTCATTCACAGTTAACGTCACCTATAGTTCAGTTGTTTCGAGCAGGAAAAGCTACCAGGAATATTGAATCTTATTTAACTGAGCTAATCCCATTATGAACCAAAAGCCCAAAGGCAGAGATGGATTCTCTCTCTCTCTCTCTCCCCTCCCTCCCTCCATTCCTCTTTCTCTCTCTCTGCATGTGCTATGAATGTGCTTTTAATGTGTATATATGTGAATATGTACGTGTTTAATGAGTTACTGGTTAACATCTGGCTTATTTCTGTCCACCTTATTTTTTGAGACAGGGTCTCTCACTGAACTAGGAACTCACCAATTCAGCTGAATCAGCAGGCCAATGGGCTCCAAGGATCCTCCTGTCTCTGCCTTTATTGTTAATGGGGTTACATACGTGTTCCCATGTATGGCTTTTACATGGGTGCTGGGAATCTAAAATCTAGGCCCTTATATTGTTTAACAAGTGTTTTCCACCGAGGCATTTTCCCAACCACAAAGATATGTTCTTCGTATGAGCTTTGTCTGTGACACCTGGACAGACCCTCATAGAACAGGGCTCTAATGGAGAAAAGTCAAGTTTGAGATTGGAAGAATGAATTTGGTCTGAAAAGCTCTCTCTATTTTTCTAAGCACCCAGAGTTTCATTGTTGGATAGTTTTAAACATGCATGAGAGCTTGTACTTTTCTTTGTGGTGGTAGGATGCACAGAGAAGAGATGCATGATGCATTATGAAATTGTTAAGCCTTGCTCTCTTGGCGACAGAGCAAAGATCTGAAAGGCTTTTGAAGTCACAAACAAGATGCGAATACCTTCATTTGAATGAGTGTGCAGTTGGCATTTCTCTGACCATAAAGGCGCCTGCATCCATTTGCTTACCATTTATATGCCTTTTTTTGTTGAATATTTGTACACATCTTTTGCTTATGGAAACACTGGGTCATATTATTTTCATTTCTGAGTTGTATGGGATCTTTATATATTCTGATTACAGGTCCTCTCTTAGATTAATGTGTTGCAGATTTCTTAGTTCATGTCTTGACTGTTCAGTTTTCTAATGGTGGTTTTGATAAGTACAAGATGTACATCTCTCCCATCCTTCCCCTCCCATGCTCCTCCCCCTCCCATGCTCCTCCCCCTCCCATGCTCCTCCCCCTCCCATGCTCTTCCCCCTCCCATGCTCCTCCCTCTCCCATCCTTCTCCCCCTCCCATCCTCCTCCCCCTCCCATGCTCCCCTTCCTGTAGTAAAAGGTTTCTGGCCCGGACTTTCCCGCCTAACTTCAAGATTTTGACTCACAGATCCACAGACCTGCAGAGACACACAGATGCTTATAATAGTTTTAGGCTGGTCAGCCTAAGGCCCAGGCATATAACTTGCTAACTCTTTACCCTTAATCTAACCCATGACTCTTATCCTGTTCAGCCATGCGGCTCGGTACCTTTTCTCAGAGCAGCTTAGTTGTCCTCTGTTTCTTCTGGCTTCTCTCTGGCATTCTGCTCTGTTCTTCCTGTTCCCAGAGCCTTCTTAGTCTGGTAGCCCCGCCCACACTTCCTGTCTGCCTTTGGCCAATCAGTGCTTTTTATTAAACTCATAGGCAGGGACAATTATTTACAATGGAACAACCTAATCCCCCTACACCCTCCCATGCTCCTCCCCCTCCCATGTTCTTCCTCCTATGCTCTTCCTCCTCCCATGCTCCTCCTCCCATGCTCCTCCCCCTCTCATGCTCCTCCTGTTCCTCCTCCCCCCATGCTCCTCCCCCTCCCATGCTCCTCCTGCTCCTCCTCCCCCCATGCTCCTCCCCCTCCCATGCTCCTCCTGCTCCTCCTCTCCCCATGCTCCTCCCCCTCCCATGCTCCTTCTGTTCCTCCTCCCCCATTGCTCCTCCCCCTCCCATGCTCCTCATCCTCCTCCCATGCTCCTCCTCCCCTTTCCTGTCATCTTCCTCATCCTCTCCTTCAACATTCTCCTCCACTTCTTTTCCTCTTTTTTCTTAGTTCTGAGAATCAAGTCCAGGGCCTCCAGTGTACCAGACACAGCTCTACGTCTCAGCTACATCCCCAGCCTTAGTGAACAGAAGTTCTGAGTTTAATGAAGTCTAGATTATCAACTGATATTTTACAGTGAGCGTTTTTTTGTGTCTTACGAAGGAAATCCTTTTTCTACCCCTAGCTTGGATGGATGCTTCCATGTATTTTCTTATAGATTTACCTTTGATATGGTCTTGTTTTAATTCTGTACTTAGGCAAGGGGACCAGGTTCACACACACTCACCCATTTTTCTCAATTGTCTCCACACTGTTGCAAAGATTTATGTATTGCCACTAAATTGCACTGGTATGTTTATTAAAAAAAATTAGTTGTTCTATTAGATATGAGTTTAGTTTTGAATGTTCCTATTTTATTTCATTGATCAATTTTTCTTTTCACCAAGCCAAAAACACCTTGTTTGTTGTGGCTTTAAAGTGAGTCATGAAATTAAGTGGTGTGGGTGCCGAGGCTTTGATTTTTAAACACTGCTTGACTGTGCTGGAATTCCCACATACATTTCAGAATCGTCTTGTCAGTTTCAACCCCAAAAGGCAGCCGAGGTTTGAAAGGGAAAACTGAGTCTTACCAGTAGCCAGTCCTTTCATCCGTTTGGAATGCCTCCTCTTTTCTGGATCTTTCAGAATCTTTCTTAGCAAAGGAGAACCATTTTCATTCACAGGACTGACATCCATATTAAAAAAAATTATTCTTAGTCAATTCATAATTTTTATTGGCATTTTGCTTCCAGCTTTGGGAAGGAAAGGATTTAAATTGTTATCACTAAGAAAGTGTTTAAATAAACTTTCTCCTTTTATATGTGACTTAAATGTCTAAATTGTCCAATTATGGGGAAGTTCAATATGATTTTTAGAAGCCCTAAGTGAACAGCAGACTCCATAAACCACTTTTCTGTGCCTGTTGTGCTGACTTCACGTTCCCTTCTTATTCTGTTAATGTGATAGACTACAGCAGCCCCTTTTCAATTGTTAAATTAACCTTGCATTTCTAAGAGAGACCTCATTTTGTCATAATATATTACGTTGCAGATTGTGATTTGCTAATTTTAAAGTGACTTTTGTATCTATGCCCATGGTGCACTTGAAAAAAAATCATTATTTGATTTTTGTATCAGGGTAATATTGGCCTTATATAATGGGTTGATTATTCTCAACTACTTTTCTACCTAGGAGCCTTTCTATTTTTGTGGTGTGATTTTTACTGCACCTAGGGTTGCAGAGTGTGCTGTGAGTACTTCTAGCTACCAAGCAAGGACATTGGGATAACTTAGCAGGTAACTGTGCTTTCCAAGATGCCTCCCACAAGTTATCCTCTGACATCCACACAAGTGCTGTGACACACGTGCATGCATGCATGCATGCGTGTGCATGTGTGTGTGTATTTGTGTGTGTGTACATAGATTAATAGTTAAATAAATAAATGTAATAGATTTTAAAGGCACCAGGCAGGAGGGGCACTGAACCCTGCCATGGAGCTCTGGAAGTATTCTCTGTTTTCTCCGTCCACCTCACAGTTGATTCTGATGTTCACTGGGGACAAGAGGGTGAGGTGCACAACAGGGCCCATCTCCAGAGGGTCACCGACACTTCCTACCCTGCCATGTTATTCAGGATGCTCACACCTCTGCCTCCCCCACAACCCTTTCTCTCTTCATTTGTTTCCTTAGTCAGTAGTATACAGAGCACAAGACCCGAGTTTCTACTGAAGAACTCACTGAGCTCAGGCTCCAAAATTTGTCATCTTCATACTCTATCATCTCCACACTCCACCATCTATCTCCATCATCTTCACACTCCATCATCTACCACCATCATCTTCACACTCCATCATCTACCACCATCATTTTCATACCCCACCATCTTCCTCCATCATCTTCACACTCCACCATCTACCTCCATCATCTTCACATTCCATCATCTACTACCATAATCTTCACACTCCACCATCTACCTCCATCGTCTTCACCTTTCACCATCTACTACCATAATCTTCACACTCCACCATCTTCCTCCATCATCTTCACACTCCATCATCTACCTCCATCATCTTCAAAACTTGGTGTTTTCAATCAGGTGACCTGGACACCATCCCTAGTTCCACTTTGACAGGTGAAAGATTTTGCAGCAATATTGAATCTGAACCCAACCTAGTACCATCTCTTAGTATGAATGAAACTGATATATCTCTCTATCAATCTTTAATTATTTAATTAATGGCTTGTTAAAGTACACATTTCTTTGATTCCTGCAGTCATTAAATCCCCCAGCCATTCTGTCCTGAATAAATAGACAGAGGCTTATATTAATTACAAGCTGTTTGTCTATAGCTCGGGCATATGACTTGTTAACTCCTACTCTTAAACCAATCCATGATTAGCCACATGGCTTGGTACCTTTCCTTAGAGCAGCATTTTTGTTCTCTTTCCTGTGTCTGCTGGTGTCTGTCTCTCCTTTTCCTCTTCCCAGAGTTTTCTTAGTCTGGTAGCCCCTCCCACACTTCCTGTTTGCCTTCTGACCAATCAGTATTTTATTAAACCAATAGGAGCGACAAATATCTATATTGTACAAGAGCATAATCCCTCAGCAGCTTCCAAATGATTTTATATTGAAATGTCATTCATATGACATTGAGGAAATGAAGGTTCAGAAACACTGAGGATTTGGTCCAATGGTAGAGCTAGAAAATAAATTCAGATTTTTTTTTCCATACTTTATTTCTTGGTGGCTTTTTTGGTATTCAGAAAAAAGAAGGAATATCCTGGGTGAGGAGGTCTAGACAGGCTCTCTACACTCATTTACTGCTCAGATATCCACAGGTTATAGAATTATCCATTATCTTTTTTGTAGAAAAAGGTAACAGGCAAAAGCTTGGGTGGCTGAGCCAACATCACATCACAGGACACTTCAATACTGAGGCAACCTCAGAACTTCAGAGCCCAAAGTCCTTTTGTGGAGTTTTTAGTGCTAGAAACACTGAAGTGAGTTCTTCAAAACCAAAGACAAAACTCAAAGACAGAATGGGCCCGGCAGTCAGGTGAGGCTCAGTGACTGGGATCATGAGTCTCCAATGGAGAGCAGAGGAGTGGGTGACAATCCCAGGAGAAGATGGTGGTGGTATAATGGGAAGCCAAGAACTGTGAGTGTCAATCCCCTTGGAAACGGACTGTGGGGTTAGGCAGATTGACCGTATGTGGACTACAGTAGTAGTCAGCAAAGCTTGATAGATTTTTCCTGAATACATAGCTGTGGAATTCATAGGGACTAGGTGATGATAGATAGCTCTGTAGATTTCATTTGTGATTAGTTCATGTGAACATTCCTTTTGGGACGTCCTTGGTTTTTATGAGGTGACAATCCCCCTTTCTCAGAGAGAGAGATAAAGGGCAAATGGAGATCAGTTTTATGATCTTTCCAGAATCGGAGCTGATTCAACCTTGTGCTTATTCTAACTTTGATTTCTTTACTCCTAATCAGCAGATGCTAGTAAAACCCACTGTCTGTTTATTATTATTATTATTATTATTATTATTATTATTATTATTATTATTATTATTATATTATTACTATTATTATTATCATTAATCTACAACATTTAGAGCTATTTTGTTATTGCTCCTGTTTCCCGAACTTGCCTAGGGAGGGCATAGAGTAGTGCTGGTCATCAGGGGACTGGACAGATGACAGAGCTGAATGCTCAGGAGTGAGCCCAACTCTCAGGGTACCTGGGAGGCACAATCACCTTTGATAAAAGACCCTCTCATTGAGACATCACTTCATGACCTTGCTCCATCCTTTCACAGAAGCAGAGACAAGAAGCATGACTTTCCATGGTCTTAAGAGAAAATTTACAGAGGCGTGTGACTCTATTTCTAAGGTCAAAACAGCCCATCTTCTGGGCAAACACTAGTGGGTTTGTGTCCAGGGTTTATGAACATGAAGTATGGATGGGCAATTTGTTTCTTCTTCCTGCTTTCCCTGAGAGGCAAGAACTCTCATATAACAATGGGAGGCTCTTCCCAACTATAGGGTGGCTTTCTGAAGGACTGACACAGCAGGGGACACCTGTGTAGCAAGGCAGAGGCACAGGGATGTGAGGAGGGCTTTCAGAACCCTCCAGAATTTGGTCCTTTAGTTTTTTTCTTTCTCTGAATGTGGTGATATCATCACTGATCTTGGCTTCTAAAGTAGCTCTTAGGAAAGTGCTTGGATGCCCAGTGGATTGTTTCTCTGAAGAAATATGAAGGGGGAGGGGGTGGGAGGTTTTCACATGCTTGAAGGAAGCTAACAAGTGGGGTCCTAAGCCTAAGCTAAATCTAGGTGTTGGTTATGTCTAACATGTCTGTCCTGGGATTTGTGTGGCTGACACACAGGCAAAGTTGGGGGTGGGGTATGTTGGATATTTTGGAGAAAGAGAGAGAACAGAAGAGCCACACACATGCTTTCAGATTGTCTGTGTTCCACAGAGGGTGGAAGGTGCTGGAATCAGAGTGTGGGTGCCAGCTGAGGCTAACCTGACTCAATCAATGGGAAGAGAAGGTTGTGTATCTGCCCCCTGCTGGGCCCAGTATCCCTACAAACTTTAGGTCAGGTGATGGCTGTGAGCCTGCCCATCTGTTATTATTTCCTACAAACAGCCTGAGCGATGCAGGAGTATGAAAAGAATGGGCCCCACTGTGTGTCAGCCACACAAAGGACAGGAATGGACCCCACTGAGTGTCAGCCACACAAAGGACAGAAATGGTCCCCACTGTGTGTCAGCCACACAAAGGACAGGAATGGTCCCCACTGTGTGTCAGCCACTCAAAGGACCGGAATGGGCCCCACTGTGTGTCAGCCACACAAAGGACAGGAATGGGCCCACTGTGTGTCAGCTATGCAAAGGGCAGCTTTATTTCCATGCTGTAGATTAGGGCTGGGTAGAAGAATGGCCAGAATAGTGTGCTGGGATCTGAAATTCTTGCCCCATCCTCTATTACAAATTTCTAATTAACACCCTCAAAAGTCACTGAGGCTTGTCCAGTTCAAACCAGACAGAATGCTGTTTGACAGAATCCCATTCAGTCAGGCTATGGTGGCACATGCCTGTGATCTCAGTACTGGGCAGGTGGAGGCACAAAGGTCAGGAATTCAAGCTCATTCTCAGCTACATAGCAAGTTCATAGCCAGCCTGTGCGACACGAGACTATGTCTCAAAGTAAATAAACTAAATTAAATACAGCCAGAGCCAAGTTTTGTTACATAAAACGAGTACACAACGCTCACCAGGAAGCTGATGACACCGATAGATTTTCCCCATCGCACCTTTATTGTTACTCAGTTTCCCCCCCAGAATTACAGTTTTTCCAAAATCACTCAGCCTGTAGGTAGCGTTCTCCCCTGGACGTCTCTCACATTTCTAACCAGCCTCTTGCACTCTTTTCTTTATTTGAGGCATACTCCGCCAGTGTCCAAGGAGTTCTCAGGTTGTTTCCTGTTATGGGGGAGGGGAAGAAAGGTGTGCAGAACTGGCCCTCTGAAAACCAGTAGGATCTGGACGAGCTGGAGATACGATCTGACTCCACTGGGCACCAGGTAATCTCGGGGAAGATTCCTGGTCTGAACGGTCCTTCCTTGTCTACAGGTGGGAGACTTTCCTCACGGGCTGCTAAGAGGGCCCGGAAACTTGTGTATAAAATATCCTTCCTTCTGGTGGGGAAGTGGAGACATCTCTGGCCGGAGCCAGGTGCTCATGGGTATTTGATTTATAAAAGAGACTGGTCCCTTAGTGGAGCCCGAGAAATGACTCCTTCATGGTGCCATTTAAGGAAGAGGACAGGCAGAGACACCCCGCCCCCCCAGAGGGGGTGTCATCTAAATCCCATGGGGCAGTTTGTTAACATTTCTGCCAGTGCTGGAATAAACACACCCTTTCCTTAAGGCTGTCCACAGCAGCTAGGCTGGGGCTATGTTAGGGAGCCAGGGAGCAGGGCAAATTTATTCAACCACCCCTCAGAGAGGAAATAGCTTTGTGTGGGTGGAAACCGGCTTTAAAATGTGCAAGGAGTCCTTTACAGAGATCATTAGGTTCCCCCTCCAATGCCCTTGAAGGGACACTTGTCACAGTGGTGTCTTTACAGCAGAAACTGTGCATATGTTCTTACAGTGGGGGTGGGGGTTCACATCATTCGCATCCCACCAACTTCTGAAGGGATCCCCCAGGCATTTCACCAAAGAAGGGATGGCACACTGAACATTAAGCTTACCCCGTTCCCATCTCTCACGGTCACAAAAAAAAAAAAAAAAAAATCAAAATTCGATAAACGAATGGTTACAGGAGTGAATGAGCAACACTGCCATGGAGCTGCTGAGGGCTCCATCCCATGGGTGACCTGCAGGCAGGGCCATACTCATCTTCTTCCTCAGTGGTAGG
This sequence comes from Phyllotis vaccarum, assembly GCA_033318265.1. Lineage (NCBI taxonomy): Eukaryota > Metazoa > Chordata > Mammalia > Rodentia > Cricetidae > Phyllotis > Phyllotis vaccarum. The sequence goes on from JARWLC010000006.1 coordinate 45,297,618, forward strand.
TCCTTTAAAACATGTTGAAGGCCGATCTGTCGCTCAGCCTTTGTTCATGCAAAATTCTCATTAAAGACAGGGTGCATCTAAGGTCTGCATGCCCACAATCATTTTAGATCTCTGACAGAACAATGAAAAGCCGCTCGACAATCTTGAAACATGCACCAGCCAAAGATTGTGGCTGGTATTATGGAAAAATGTCCTCTAGACAAGAGATGAGGGGAAGAGGGGAGAGAGGAGAGGAGAGGAGAGAATGAGGAGGGGGGGGGGGAAGGGAGGGGAGAGATGGGGAGGGAGAAGAGCATGAAGGTTAAAGAGTCGAGGTGAGCTGAGATAACTACAGAAAAAAGATGTCCCGTGGCTGATGGAGCAAAGTGATTAAAACCAAGAAAAGCTGTGGATCCAGAAGCGCTTCTCCAAATATTTGGTTCATGCTAAAAAGTAGAGCACATTTATTAAAAATATATATTTATAAACCTTGATATGAACAGATACACACATCAAGCCAATGAAAGATGAAAAATAAGTTATCTCCTGTATCAAACATCTGGAAACATTTGATGAATGGGATGCCTGTTGAGAGGACCGCCCCTAGAGCTGGTCCTGGGAGGTGGGCAGCTGAGCTGCGCCCATTCCACTCATCCTCCGTTCCAGTGTGGGATGTGGTCAGCACTCCACGATGAGGTATTGCCTCGCTGATGTGCTCACCACCAGTGCCGAAGGCTGGTCTTTGCAGCATCCCACCAGGTCCCCAGTCTGAGACGCTGAGTTCCTTGTGGCCTGAATGTGTTTTGTTGGATTCATTGTGCTTCAGAATATCTGCTCCTAATAGCAGGATGGGTTCGTTTGGTGACCTGGTAGAAAGTTCGAAGGTGCATTGATCGAGTACTGTGTGGTCCTCAAACCCGCTGGCCCCCTACAGTGTCTGGTCACCAAAATGTGGACACATATTACCCTTGTCTCGTGGCCATCCTGAGGCCGTCAAGGCTGAGTGGGGCAATTCACAGAGTGGTATATATGTATACAAAGATGATGACGATCAGATTCAGGATGGTCCCAATGATGCCCAGCATGGCCAGCACACTCTCTTCTTTGCTTTCTTTCTCTTGGCCGCCCCGGTCTTCATCATTTCCACTCGTGATGACCATTTTGGTTGCAAAGGTCTTTATCTTCCTCGCCAGGCTAACCTATAATGAAGAGAAACAGAACAAAACCACAATCATTTCCCAGCATCCAGGTGCGATGAATACAGGCTTGAAGACACATCTCTCCTGGCCACTGAGAGATGGGGGCTAGACAGATAGTTCAGCCAGTCAAGTGCTTCCCAGCACCGACAAACGCAACATGTATACTTGGAGTCCCAATGTTGGGGAGGTAGACGAAGGAGGATCTCTGGGATTCACTGGCCAATCAATCTAGTCTAATTGGTCAACGCCAGGAAAATAAGAGATACAGTGACAAAAAGGTGGACAACTCTCATAACAAACAGCCTGAGGTTGAACTCCGGCCTCAACATTTGTGCATATACATACACACATGTCTACCCTACCCCACCCCCACATAGGAATGTCAGAACATAACTTACAAATTTCAGGGATATTAGTAACATAAAAATGCGCTCAGGGTACCCACTCAGTGTAGCTTGCTCTCTCCTTTCCTACAAAGGAGAAACAGACAGCTGTTGCAGTCACACTAAAACTGGGAGGGAGGTCCTATACATTTATGAGCTGGGTCAAAGCCCTGAGATGAATCTACCTCTTTGTTCAGGAGGGCACAGGGGCATTACCATTGAATATGTTCTAAAGCTCTGGCTGAGATAGGAACAGGAGTAGGCAGGTCGGAGAGGAAGTGATTCTGTACTCAGAGAGGCTGTAAGCACTCCCAGACAGGTGTGAAGGAGGTGGCACCAAAGGAGACTCTCATGGTCTCTCGTGGGAAAACATGTTGGCACAATTGTTTTGGAACACCATTTGGTACTAGTTAGGAGAGCAAAGAAACACAGTCTATAGCTGGGCACCTGCTCTCCCAGCTGTGCAGAGAGAGAGAGATGCTTTGTATACCTGGAGACTAAGAGGCCACTTATCCAGCTGCAGCAGCAGCTGTCCCGGCAAAGGACAGCTGCCCAGGTGTGCGTCAATGACCATGTGGTAACGGAACTACACAACTGGAATATTCCATGACAATGAGACGACAGAGCTGCAGGTGTCCCTGACAGCGTGGGCCAAGCCCAGACACAGAGGAAAAAGCCCTTCAATGTGTGCTGCCTGACTATCTGTGAAGACTCCAAACAGCATGGTTCTAGGCAATATGTGTTTTGAGTTCTGGAACAAAAAATGATGGATATGAGATTCAGGGGAGTGTCTTTCTCTAGCCAAAGCAGTAAGGAATTCCCTGGGGGCTCAGTGGCTTTCAGTAATGCTGATTGCTCTCTGCAAGTTAGATAGGGCAATGGACACTAGGTGTTTGCTGTTATCATCGTGAGTGATAGGTGGATGTTTCGGCTACTCTTTTGTATGCCTTGTGCATTTTTAATAGGCAAGGCTAACATTTATGTGTTATTAGGGTAGTTAGCATGGCCACCCAGATGTCAGCAGTTGACCCTTTGTTTATTTCTACCCCAATTATATTTAAAATATGCTGACACATGGGGCCTTTGGGGGATGGACTCCTCCATGAGGAAACTGCATCTTTCTCGCTGAAAGCTCACTGATGTTTAGGGTATAACATGGGTGATGATACTTCTGTGTGTGCTGGCTGGTGTTTGTCAACTTGTCACAAGCACAGATATATCTGGGAAGAGAAATCTCAACTGAGAACAGACTGCAGTTTGCCTTAGGCAAGCCCATAAAGCATTTTTCTTGATTAATGATTGATGTGGGAGGGCCCACTTCATTAGGGGTGGTGCTACTCCTGGGCAATTGATCAGGGTTGTACAAGAAAGCCATGGAGAATAAGACAGTGTAGCAGTGTTCCTCCAGGGCCTCTGTTTCAATTCCCATCTCTAGGCTCCCACCCTGACTTTCTGTGATGGTAGGCTGTAAGTTGAAAGATAAAATAGACCTTTGCTTCCAAGGTTGCTTTTTGGTCATAGTTTTCATCACAATAGACATCTAACTAGAACAATATGTGTAAACAGAAACACGTATGCCCATATGTGTATAGAGATGCACATCCATACACACCCACACCCACCCATATCCACACACCACATATGCCCATCCAAACATGCTTCCTCATGTGGTATGGATTTTTTTTCCTCTGGAGACTTCTAAGGTACAAATCAAATGATGTCTCAGGAAGTACATCCTAAGAGGATCATCACTGGAAATCTAGATGTTAGGAGTGAAGAATAACCATGAATGTCTCCTCACCCCTTCTGCTGTACATGTGAAGTCTTGGAATGCCTCACAGAGCCACTTATTATTCTGAGTGCATACTGTCTGTGGAAAGAACAGAGCCCACCAGTGACAACTGGAGAGACGGACACCTCTGGAGCCCCTAAGTCAGTAAATGGATCTATCGGAATGACTGTATCCTCTTCTGCAGCTGCTGGACAGGCTCTGGGTGGGGCCTGGCTCCCAGGGCAGTTAGGAAAAGCCTTTTAGTCTTCCTTCCATTTTCAATGCTGCACAAAGGGACACATCCTTAACTGTATAGCTTGATACACTCTTTAATGCTAAGATAAAATCAAAGCAGAAACAGCCTCCTGCCCACCCCCACCCCGGGCCTCCCTCTGTGATCACTGACCCTCACTCCCTTGACAATTCTCAAGTAACTCCTAACACTATATGCAACTTTGCCTGGTTTTGAAATTTTTACAAATGAAAGTGCACAACATTTGCATTTAGGACTCCGCCTTCTTTCTCCCACATTGCTTTGTAAGGCTCACCCATGTGGCTGGGTGGAGTCTAGCTCACCCTGACTCTCTTAGGAACAGCAGAAATAGATGGTTCTAGTTTATGGTATCTGAGAGGAGCTGGCTTTGGGGCTGTTGTGGAAAGCACAGCTGCTGTGAATGTTCTTTACTCTCCTGGTGCCATACATGCACATGGCATAGGAGAATGGTCCACATTTGGCAAAACTGAAGAACTCTTACAGTGAGCATCCACACGCCTGCTCCACCATTCCTGCCTGCTGGCATGTACTTGCTTCAACACACATCCATCCACCCCATCTACCTACTTTCTGTTTCAGAACATTTCAAAATGAAACAGACATGACGACTCTCCCTTTACATATCGTAACATGCATGTTTTAATTCCAGTCCTATGTCCACTTTTTTCCCCCTAATGTAAACTTTACATGTATGCAATTTCTTCAAAGCTATGTGTACTTTACAGAGGAAAACAGGCATGGGGTATGCTTGTGTGTGGCTTTGGTAGCATAATCAAACAGATTTTCAGTTCAGTGACATCTGTTTGCTTGTTGGCAAGTGAGAACTGACTCCTTTCCCCTTGATTTTGGCCACTCCATGGTCTAGATGTTACATAAGCCCTAAAAAGATACAAGGTCTGTAGAAACCTAGTCCTCACTCTGCTCTGGGTGGAAGGGTCTCCAAGCACTAGTCCCTTCTGTGCTGGACTCTGTTGATAGGTATTTGCTTTCTTCTAGATGCTGAGGATTCTGGAATAGGAGTGCCTGAGCCCTACCTCAGAGTGCAGTACCCAGGCGATCCATGCGGAATAAGCAGACAGGTCCTGGCAGGGACCTGGCCACAAGCTAGACCACAGTGGCTGTTCTCAAGAGATGGGATTAGTGCTATCTTTATAAGCAGAGGTCCATCATTGCAGTCACTCAAGCAAAGCTGTCATCAAGGCTGCTTGGTTTCAAGGCTTAATTTAGCCCCTTCCCTGAGTTAACCCCAGGATGGTTCTGACTCAGGAGGAAGTAGAAGGCATAATCAGGTCACCTGTGTTTACATCCAGGGGAATCTGCAGCTAACAAGAAAGGCCTTTCTGACCCAAAGGAGAGAGAAATGCAACCCCAAAGTTAGTCTCTAATTGGTGCTAGGACATCATTCAGTCGTTCTCCATAGAAACCACCTTGGGAAGATGGCTGGACTCCCAAGAGTGTAACTGAAGGCCCCACTAGAAGGAAGTGCTTAGGACATTGTTTTCTTATGGAAACTGGGTAGGGGTCGGGAACCAACAGCCTTGATGGGAGAGCAGGAGGGCAGGAGCTCAGCCTGGGGACCAGGGACAGAAATGGAGTCCAAATAAGCACTTCCTCCTCCTTTAGGCTATTTTTTTTTAATTTTTTAATTTTTATTTTTATTTTCCCAGATATCTGGTCACCACAACAAGGTAAGCAATACACCTTCTCAAGAGTAAGTTGAAACAAACCAGTAGATTATCAATTTCTGATGGAACACGGATGAGTGGAGAACGCAAAAACTGTGACCTTTAAGAATCAGGTTTATGACCATGAGGTAGATGCAGCTATCTTAAGCCAGAAAAGTCCTAACTATGAGAACAACTATTAATGAATCCCAAGGACTTATGATGGGGATCCTTGATGTCAAATACCACCATAAAAACAAACCACAGAGGCTGCAAGCTCGATGTGAAGACATATGGTTAGTGAGTGGTATCTAGTGGCCTATGATATATGATATACTATATTTTTAACAGACAGTGCATATTAGTATCAAACCAGCAAGGAAGCAATACACAGACAATAGAAAAGTGGGTAAAATCCTATCCAGGAACTTCTCAAAAGAAAAGCCACAGAGAAACTGAATGTGGCCATCAGATAACTGGAAATTAAAATACGATCAGCTACCCTTCAAGAACCGTGAGGTTGGTAAGAAAGAAAACTCCATCAAAAGTGGCAAACACTAACCAAGGCACAAAACCACAGGGACTCCAGATACTGGCTCCAGGGCCCCTTAGGCTGCCACCTTGGAAAACCGTAGGGCACCTTGAAAAGCTGAGCACACTCTATCTCTGATGAACAGCCATCCAGCGCTCAGGACAAGCCCTGAATACACCCCTGCATTTGTGCACACCAGGGAACGTGGACAAAATCTTACATTTGTAGGTGGTAGTATTCACCTTAGCGGAATGCTAAACACTGTGCAGATGGCCAGAGACCTTTGAGAATGTTTACCCTGTGAGTTGAGGGAAGTCAGGAGATGTTGGAACATCACAGGTACAATGTTGAGAGAGAAAGTACACTGCAGATACAAAAGGGAGGTTACCATGTATATGGAAAACATAACACCACACTGTTTGGAGGTATTGAGCTGATCAATCTACAAATGGAAGCAACGGAGTACCAAAGCCAGGGTATCAGTTCCCACCACGTGGATGCTAATGGATGCTTTGAAGCTCTCTTCCTAAGCTGGTGGCTGGCACATGGTGCTGGTGTGTTATCTTACATTTCCTAAATATGCTCCTTTTTACCTATCTATTACCTAATAAATCAACTATGTTTATAAGTGAATTAGTCAACTAATAAACTATTCTAAAAATGAGTGTGAGAAATTATTAGAAACAACTTTGAGAGTGTATTTGCAGTGGATGTTCATAAACGGGCAGGTGCCAGTTGTGGGGTGTCTATGTGTGTGCATATGCATATGAGTCAGAAGTCAGTCTCAGGTGTTTATCTTCAGGAGCCTACACTTTCTTTCTGGTAATAGGGTGTCTCACTGAGACCCAGGGCTTACCTATGAGGCTAGGCTGGCTGGCCAGGGAGCTCCATCTCCCCCCACCACTGGGGTAACACACACACTGCCATGCCTAGCATTTTTCAAGAATACCAGGGACTGACTCCATCTCCTGTGGCCACATGGAAAACAATTCATCCACTGAACCAGCCCCCCAGGCCTCCAATAGAAACAACTTTAAAACAACAGTAAGGTTTTAAGGCCTACAATGTCAAGCTTCTAAAGAAGCCTTTCCTTGTCACCAGAAAGAGGGTCATGATTCTACAAAGACAGCCTAGCATCCTTAAGCTGGAAAATTGATGGGCCCCTCACTTTTGAGCAGACTCAGCAAGCTGGTCCTCTGCTGGCCTGTTGCTGCTAAACACACTGGCGAGCTTTATTTGTTCCATTTTTTTTTATTTAAAAAATTTTTTCCCCATATCTACCACTGATCCCCCCTCCCTTCCCTCTCTTCAGTGCCTCCCAGTCCTCCCTCAGCCTTCCCCCACCCCAATCCCCCTTCCGTTCCCCAAGTTTGGCAAGGAAACCCAAAGTGAGTCAGTTCAGTCTGGCATATCCAGTTAAGGTAGGTCCGAGTCCCTGATCCCAGTATCAAGGCTGAGTTAGGGGTTCCTCTGTAGGGAACGAGCTCTGAGACATCAGTTCATGCAGCAGAATACTCTGATGCTACTGCAAGAGGTGCCACAAACTGCCCACGCCACTTGACTGTTGTCTGCCTTTGGAGGGCTTAGTTCCTTCTGTGAAGGTTCCTCAGCAATTATTTCAGAGTCAGTGAGCTCCCAATAGCTCAAAGTTTTAATCGCTTCCCTAACTGGGATGCCTGTCTTGGGAAATAAACCAGGAGTACATAGTGATACAGTGTGCCTGTGGTCTGGGTGTGGAGACTCTATAAGAGAGCTTGGAGAATAGACAGGAGTGAGGGCTCTTTGTGCTTGCTTTGGTCAAAGCTGGTCAAGACAGAGCCAACAAGGATGCTGACTGCTGCTCACAGCATTGCCAGTATCCACACCTTCCTCTATGGATCAGCATCTCAGGTTTCTTCTGGAAAATTACTCTCCATAGAAGACGCTGTCAGTCATGGTACGGAAGGGATGGCCTGCATCTGGCTAAGCTTACCAAACAGATGGTTTCTTTCTGTACTCAAACGTAGGCAGAGATACAAGGTGGGGCTTCAGTAAACTTGGATTCATCCATCCTGAAAGTCAAAGATTCACCTGAGCTGTGGTGCTCAGGGTGAGACCCCACTGACTGCTGCCTCTTGGAGTCAGCCCCCTGAAAAGCTTGTCTCACCATCCCCTTTGTCCCCTAAGATCAACCTCCGTATTCCTGCCGTGAAAACATTGTTTTTTTCTTAAGCGACTTGGAACTCACCGTGATCAGTAACTACCCCAGGTAATCAGAGACCATTTATTCTCCCAGAATAAAGATTCAAAGTTATTCTGTTTTTAATTCCTTATTGGATACCTAAAATACCCTGAGAGGAGAGTCTGACCTTTTAAAATTCAAAACATCATCATCATCTACAGAGTTCATACTCAAGAACTATGCAATAGAGCTATTTTTTAAAAAATGTGAAAAGTTTGTTTACAGCTTTGTGGTGGGTTATCCCTAGCCATATGCAGCTGCACACAGCCCTGCAAGCTGTAGGCTGAACAAGCCTGCTAGAACTCTGTGGAGTGTTAACAGTATTCTCCTCACAATTTTAGAATTTACCACCTCTCAACACAGCTCATTCCATCTCCTGATAACTTATTCAGGGGCATTCCTCTTTGCCTTAAAATAAAATCTCTTCACTACATCTTGTACCCACTGGGGCCATTTTAAAAACTAGTCACGAAACCAAAGTAAGTCCTCATCATCCTCAGCAACAGTTCTGTTTTTGTTTGTTTGTTTGTTTTTTGTTTTTTTTTTTTAAATATTAACATTGATAGCCTTGGTTATCCAACAGGGACCCTATCTTGTCTCCATGGCTGATTAGTTGTGTGATCTGGTTAGAATACAGCATTCCTGAGAACCTGTTTCCTTTTTAATGTGAGGGGTGATAGGTAGTTTATGGGATAAAGATGAGGGACACATCTGCACAGCTGAGTGAATGAAAGATGCTGTGATCTAAGTGATATTGGTGGAGATTCCTCATTGTCCCATGAGACCCCCGTTCTCCAATAAGCACCTTCCTGCTCCCTACTCACCCAGAGAGCCGACCTTATCACAGTTCCTCTCTTGGTAAGGGTCAAACTAAACATGACATTACTATAGGATGGGTTTTCCAGGCTACATGCAGGAGGACTCTCTGTCCTTTCTTCTGGAATGTTCTGACATAGTCAACTCTCTCCTACTGTGTGAGCCTCCATCTACTCTCCAAGCAGAGTAAGAAGTACAGCTAGAATGTAAGCAGCTCTGCTAGTGACTCCATGGGAGAGGCATTTTTGAGGGACAGCCAGTTTCAGGTGTCTATTTTGGTTTGTTCTAGTTATTTTTCTGTGGCTGTGAGAAAACTCTCTAACCAAAAGCACCTTGGGGAAAGAAGGGTTGTTCATTCCCATGTCATAATCCATCACTGAGGGAAATCAGGACAGGGCCTCAGGCAGGAACTGAAGCATGCGCCTTGCTTTCTTATATAGCCCTGACCCACCTACCTAGGATGCCACCCACAGTGGACTGCATGGTCTCATATCATCTTCAGTCAAAATAGTGTCTCATGGACTTGGCCACAGACCACTTCAATCTGGACAACTCCTTGACTGAGGGCCCCTCTTCCCAGGTGACTCTAGGTTTTGCCAATATGACAATAAACTTAACTAGCACATGGTTTGAATGTATAGTGGGTAGTGGCGCTGTGTGTGAAGGTTGTGGAGTCTTTAAGAAGCAGAGACTTCCTGGAGGAAGTGAATCAAAGCATACTGGATTGAAAGTTTTAAAGACCAGCCTTACTTCCTGTTCACTCTGTTTCCTCACTGCTGAGGCAGTGTAAGCAGCCAATCTCCTGCTTCTACAATCACCACTGACATGAACCGTAAGATTTGAACCTGTAAACCAAAGCACACCCTCCCTTTTTGAAGTTGCTTTAGTTGGGTATTGTATCACAGCACCAAGAAATGCTAACAGTTCCTACACTGGTTACAGCATGCTCTGACCCTAAGCAATGAAGTCCCTGCTCTCTGCACTTGACTCTCGGAGAAGCTTCCTGAGAATTGGAGATCAACCCTGGCAAAGCCAGTGAATGACCTACAGTAAGCTGAGGACTCTGAGAATGCTGGGGTACCAGTTAAAAACAATGATGGCAAAGCCCACCTGGCAAATAAAGTCCTCAACATGGAGGGAAGACAAAGAATAGCAAAACACAGGTCCACTTATGATTACAAATAATAATTTTAAAAGCCTTACTTGAATAGGAAAAAAAATTTAAAAAAATAAAAACATGCCTAGGTGAAAATTCAGAAATTTTCTACAGCATATTTGTTATTTTGCTTATTTCATGTAAGAAGCAATCAATATGTAAGTAAATAAAATAATGAAGACCCTGAGCATTTCTGTTTGGCATAATCTTAGAAGAACCTCAGCTTCCAAGTGTAACATCTCCAGGTGTGAAGAGAGACCTCTGCGTCTCTCAGTTGCTGGTAGAGAAGCAAGAGAGAGTCAGAGAAGGGCTGGAGCTGGCTGTGAAAACCACACAAGACAAGGATTCTGAGGCTGGGAAGAGCTGAGCTGCTGAAGTGTTTGTCTCACAAGTATGAGGAGCAATGTTCAGATCTCCAGAATCCACAGTTTTTAAAAAAGGCCGGGACAAAGGAGATGGCTCACTGGGTAAGTGTGTTTGCTGCTTAAGCATGAGGACCCGAGTTCAGATCGCCAGCTGTGTGCACCCAGAACTCCAGCTTGGACCAGAGGGGAAAAATTGTCAGGTGGGGACAACTGGCTATGAGTCTAGCAAGAAAATTGTCATCTTCAGGTCAAGCAGGAGATCCTGTTCCAAAGGAATAAGGCAGAAAGCCATGAAAGACACGAGACATCCTCTTCAGTTTCTGCATGTACACACAGATATGTGCACCTGCACATACACATACGCACATGCGTAAACTGGTTCTGATGATATTTGCTTATAATCCCAGCACCGAGACATGGAGACAGGTAGATATCTGGGTCTCAAAGGCTAGCCAGACGGCTCCAGGCCAAAAGGAGAAACTACCCCCCAAAAACAAGGTACATCGCTTTTGAGGTTTAGCCCTCAAATTTGAATGCATGGGCGCACGCGCGCGCGCGCGCGCGCTCACACACACACACACACACACACACACACACACACGCACACACACATACACATACACACACATACACACACACACACACACACACATACACATACACACACATACACACACACACACACACACACACACACAAACAAACAAGCACACAAACACACAGAGGTAACACATACTCACAGACAAAAGACTCAATACTCTTTGGACAGGCAAAGCTATTTATCTTGAGTGGGGGTTGGCCCTAGTATTCTTTCACTCCATCAGGTACATCTCAGAATTCAATCTCTGCTCCTCAGTGTGTGAAAGGTACTACATGTTCCAGAAGGACAGGGGAGGAGACAGACGTTGCATCCACACTCTGCATCCTTGCTCTGCTGGCAGTCACCTGGCTCAATTGTCATTCCAAGCACTTCCCTCCTAGAACATCTCACACATCGGGATGAGGAAGGTTCATTCTGCTCCTATCTACAAGGACAAGCTGCTGTCTTTAAATTCAGACTGTCCAGTTGATGAGACTAGTGGGGGCAGCGTCAACTTTCCCTTAAGAAAAGACCTCAGCAGTCTCCAAAATCATAGTAACTCCTGGGGAACTGAGCATCCCCTGAGTGTGACGATAAGCCAAGTCCTCCTAAGTGGTACACAGATGGCAGAGAATGCCTGTGTCTCAAGGTTTAAACGCAAGCAGATCATGAAGGTCATGTGAGTTCAGGGTACTAAGAAAACCCAGAATGGGGCATCTGACTGCCTGGGGTGGTCAGCCAGGAATCAGGCCTGGAAGATAAGTGATCTACACCAGAGTAGAAAAGGACAGTGAGATTAGCTTAGTGAGCAGAGGAGAGAACACCTAGGTGGGAGACTTAGGTGGGCATCAAGGAGAAAGGGAATATAAACACACAGGGTACCATTGCAAAGCTAGATCAAGGTGAGGGAGAGGGGGCTGGGCTGGAAGGAGAGGCAGGGATAATAACTGGGGCCCTATAAGCTTCAGAAAGCAACTTTGGAATTTATTCAGTAGATACAGCAGGGGCATAGATGTTCATTTCATATTTATTTTCTCACCCACACACATTCACTATTTACGTTCCCTTGTATGCACGAGAAATTTTGTAATAAATTTTTAAAGCTCAATTAGCTTCTCAAATCAAACCACAGTGAGCAAACACTGCTAGCCTGCTCACTGGCTAAAACATCCCCTCGCCTCCAGGTCTGCTGGTGCTGCCTGCTTTCCCAGCTCTCAGGGCATGAGCTGGGAGCCCTGGGCAAGGGGCCAACTTCCTGTGCTCACATAAGATCTTTATCAGGACCAGGGCAAGAGTTTCTCTGTGGGACAAACTCCACTCCCTGGGTCTGTGCACAGTTCAGGTGGTCACAGAATGGCCTGGTGTCATTTTGTTTCCTGAAAGAGGTGGTAATCAGCTTGTCCTGTAATTGGAATCTTCTCCACCCCCCCTGTCCCCACCCGGAGCTTCCAAGAGCCACTGAAGACAGAAAACATTTGTAAGACATTTAGCTTGCTCAACAGAGCATTACAGTTATGACTATTAATTAGAGCATTGCCTCTCTAGTTGCCACATAGTGGCTGGATCTAGCCTTGTGCTTGGTACTCCTTACAATGTGCCCAGTTACTGCTTTCTAGTTATATAAGACTATAATAGTCAAAGCTATTTAGTAAGCAAAGGGGTGGGCCAGGCTCTTTATAATATTCCCTCTATCCACCCAGAAAAGTACTTCAGGATTAGAAATGGAAAGAGGGACAAGCTACGGCAAGGTTTTTTTTTTTTTTTAAATTTAATAATAGTAGTATATACAACTGTATGCCAAGAATCTTTAAATACTTACTTAGCATCTACTATATGCCAAGAGCTGTTCTAATATATTGGAATGCACCAGGAGAAGCAGACAGATACTATTACTATTTTAGAAACAAGGTCCTTGGATTCAGAAATGACTCCCGAACACCTACACCACGTCAGGCACTGTTTGAAGTATCAGAAATACAGCCTTGTCTAAAGCAAGGAACTCAATAGAAAGGAACCGTACTGACATGGCTGACAGCACTGCCTGTCTCCTGCCTGTCAAATGCTCCAAATGCCACATTCCAGGTTTGTGTCTCTCACACCAGGTCACCTGCTTGCAAACCCTCTATGACTTATGTAACTGCTGATCACCCTCAGAGGCACAGGCTCTGTGGCATTTCTGGGACCCTTTACTCAAGCTACACTGGGGCATCTCTCATTGTGGCCTTCAGTCTTCCTTTTAACCAACCTCTCTTCACTAACCCATGAGTTTGTTTGAGATGGAAGATACATTTCTGCAACCTCCAACCCCTGGTTCTGGTTTGAAGGCACCATGGAACTCTAGGAATAAACAAGCTAATGGATGGTTGATGGATAGACTGATCGGTGGATGACTAATGGAAGAATGAATGATGGATGGATAAATATGTAGGTAAAGGATGGGTAAATGTATAAATGGATAATGGATAGATGGATGGATGGATGGATGGGTGGGTGGATGGATGGATGGATGGATGGATGTCTAAGGATATGTGGATGAATAACAAGTAGATGTATGAATGGATGGTGGATGGATGCATGGGTGAATGATGGATAGATGGATGGATGCACACACAGAAATAAAGTTATAGGGAAAGCACAAAAACCAGGTGAACTGGGTGAACAACGCAGCCCAGACTTTCAGCTGGATGCCACTAGGTATGGATACCCAGGGAAGAAAATCTGAGTCAAAATAGCTCTATTTCCTGATCACAAAGCAAGGTCAGTTAGGTAGAGTGCATGTACCAGAATGTATGTGTGTGTGTGTGTCTATGTCTGTGTGTCTCTGTGTGTGTCTATGTCTGTGTGTCTGCATGTGCATCTGTGTATGTCTCTCTCTATGTGTCTGTGTATGTGTGTCTCTCTTTCTCCTTGTGTGTGTGTCTGTGTGTCTGTTTCTGTGTGTGTGTCTATGTCTATGTGTCTCTGTGTGTGTGTCTGTGTGTCTCTGTGTGTGTGTGTGTGTCTGTGTGTCTGTGTGTGTGTGTGTCTGTGTGTGTGTGTGCGTGTGTGTGTGTGTGTCTGTGTGTGTGTGAGTGTGTGTGTGTGCGTGTGTGTGTGTGTGTGTGTGTGTGTGCGCGTGTGTGTATGTGGTGGGGCTGGAGCATAGGGGAGACAACAAGAATTCCTTTGCCTCAGTCTAAGTCAATGACTGTCCCCTTGGTTCAGTTACTTCTTGCGGCTCTCTTCTCTCGCCATCTTAAAGTAGTGACATCTGTGAGTGTCAAACCAAAGGTGACACTAGGAGTTCACAGACAGGGCTCAGTTTCCAGCCCTGCTTGCTTCTGGGGAAAGAGCATGATTGGTTCCTCCAGAGTGCGCTTGTCCGTGCACACAAGGAAAGCAATGAGAGATGACAGTGGTCAAGAGCTCTTGGTCTCACTGTATTACCCTTCTCACCTTGGAGTCTGATGACAAAGGTCAGTTACTCTGTGCTGAGTTTTTTATTTTTTATTTTTTTAAAAAAGCTTGTGCACCAGTAAAAAAGGAAACAAACAGCTCCCTGTACCCACACTTAAAGATAAATTAATCAGCATTTCCCTTACTCGGTGAAAGAACATATCTTTAGGTGTGGGAAAAATTAATTATATCAGACTAAACTTCCCTGAGGAACGCAAGCCAGCAGGTAGGTCCTGAGGCAAGGACATAAAGGTAAGCAGGGGACATGAGACCCAGCCTTGAGGGACTGTGGTCCATCAGAAGGCTACCCTGCCTGTCTGCCACCTCCTTTGGACCGCAGATTCTACTGACAAGTCAGCAGATTCCATTCCACCCAGAGGACAAGCAAGCGTGGAGGGCAATGGTGGGGATTTGCATTTATTCTTGAGTCTAAGGAGCTGTGTCGCAAAGCTCACCCACGCCTGGGTGGCAATGGTTATGAGTAGGTGACAGAATCGCATGTGATCACCTTCATTTTCACACACATCTCATCGTTGCTTCAAATGCTAAGACCCTTCTGAGCAAGAACGTAATTCTCAGCTCTGACCATAGAAGCCCAGGGGGAGCAAGGTTGACCCAGCAGCAGTGTGCATACCTGGTATCCAGATTTTGGTTGGAGTATCCCGTGCTGCTTGGAGAAGGACTTGATTCTGGGGACTGAGGAAGGGCAAATTCAAGGTGGGCTTTGGAACCGTTTAGTGCTCAAGGGAAGATGAGTGGGGAGCGGCTGGCAGAGGATGCCAGCACAAACCTGAGTAGCTATAGAGCTGGGGTGAAGTGAACAGGAAAACAACCACACGATTCGATGGTAACTCATAAAGTAAAATACACAAATGATCGCGCGAAGGAACAAATGTGTGGGTGGGCCAGTTGTTTTTTATAGGAGAGCCCAACGTATCATGTGCAGAAGAAAACAGAGGTGAACAATTGCCACAGTAACAGGAACTGTGAACCGGATCCACTGAACGATGCTGAAACTAGTGAGGAATTGTCTGACAGGGCAATTCACACAGGATCACATGCTCTCACGTATCGCTTTCAGGGCAGTGATAGAGAAAGGAAGATCGTCACTCATCCAGTCTGTTGGAAGCCCCTTCACCAAGCAATCAAGGTCAACATCATCACCATGGAGACACTGACATCACACACCCTAACATGAGGGACCAGAAGGACACAGCGTAGCTCCAGGAGAATCTGCCTTGACAAGTTCAATCTTTTCCAGGGCTAAGCTGAGAGATAGACATTGGACAAAACTGCCAAGTGCTCTTCTGAAATGCCAAGGTCATGGAAGACAAGGAACTGTCACAGGTTGGGGGACACTGAACAACTGATGTACACCCCCTGCAAGGAACTAAGGTACTGCAGTTAGAAAAGATGTAAATCTAAGGGTGATCTTGGTAAGACAGCTACAAGTTTTCTTTAATTCCAAAGCCCCCGCCTCCGAAAGAAGTAGTTCAAAAGATGGTAGCGTCTACTTCCTGTGCATTCTGTCCCAGACACCAGACACCAGACAGACCAGAGACCCAGAAGGAGCCTTCATTGCTTCAGCTTCAACAGTAACTCCAGAGCCTGAGAGAGTTGTGAGAAAGAAAACTACTGGGTCCATTCAACACAAGCCACAGAGCCAAGAGAGTAATAAACAGGTTTTTGGTTTCACACCCAGCACTTTAGGATAAATGGTCACTTATTTGTCAGTGGACACGGGAAGGTAGGCTCAGAGAGGCTGTTTGCCATCCCAGGAGAAGAAGTGCGTTCTTCATCCAAGATCAAGGGATTCCGGTGACATCTGAGAAACAGGCAGGTTGGAGCCTGTTTATTGCTGTGAAGAGACCCCATGACCACAGCAACTCTTATAAATGAAAACATTTAATTGAGGAGGTTTGCTTAAAGTTTCAGAGGTTCAGTTCATTATCATCATGGTAGGGAGCATGGTGGCACGCAGGCAGACGTGGTACTGGAGCTGAGAGTCCTATATCGTGACTCAGAGACAACAGGAAACTGATTGTCACACTGAGGGATGCTTGAAAAAAAGAGACCTCAAAGCCTGCCCCATAGTAACACCCGTCCTCCAACAAGTCCACACATCCTAATAGTGCCACTCCCTTTGGGGACCATTTTCTTTCAAACCATCAGAGTCCTCTAAAGAGCAGTAAAGATATGAACCTCTATTTTCTCACCTGCAAAATGGGGAGAATAATTCTTTGGACACTTGAATAACAAACGTTAGCCAAACAGCAGAGCAAGCTTGCTGAGTTTATAATTGTATCCAAAGTGTGTCACTGTGTATGTAGGGATGCTGGGCTGTGGGCTTGCTTATTTCAAAACCCTGTGATCCAATGTGTCACTTTGTGTGTAGGGATGCTGAATTGTGCGCTTACTTAATTCAGAACCCTTTGACTCTGTATCTTCATCCTCATAGATCCGGATAGTCATGGAGGGTCTCTGGGTTTGCTTTCCCCTAACAAGGACAATCCCACTCTGCTATTCTGGCACTGTTACTGCACGCTCCATGCTAGCTAAGTCACCTTGGACTCACTTATTAGTCCTGTTTTCCTGAGCTTCCTAGGGCATAGGGAACCTTGTTTTAAGTGCTTCATATCTGCTGACTTATTTGTGCATGGGAGAATGCAAGCAAGTGCATGTGTGTGCCCAGAGGTCAACCTCAGGTGTCATTCCTCAGGAATCATCCTCCTTGTGTTTTGAGACAGGGTCTCTTCTTGGCCCGAAGCTCACTGGTCTATATACTGCTGGCCTGCAAGCCTCGAGGAGCCGTTTGCCTGTTCTCGCCTCCCTAGTTCTGGGTTTACAGGCGCACACCACCCTGTCCAGATATTGTCACATGGCTTCGGGGCTAAAACTCAGATCCTAGCAAGCCCTTTAGTCACTGAGCTTTCTCCCCAGCCCCTCCCAACTGAGTGTTCAGACTTACGACAATGAAGAAGGGATACCACCAACATCATATTTCATAAACGCGGGAGGTAAGCTGTTCAGGAGGAAGATTCCCTCACCAGGTTTCACAGATGAACCAACAACCGGCAGAGCACAAAACAAGCCAGATATAGACCCAGACAGCCTGGACCAAGCCCATGGTCTAAGTGCGCCATACAAAGCATCTGTGCCCTCATCTCCCTGCCACAAAATGAGAGCAGACTCCTTAGCTGATCACTGCTGCCCATCTTAAATGAGGACCATTTCAGAAGCTGTTACACCTTCTCTCTCTCTTCCCTGCTATGCTTTATGGCTCAAAGTTACAAATAAAAGCCACCTACCTAGAAAAATACATGTCCTAACACCCTAAATCCCACAAAGGAAAAGGCAACACTTTTAAAGAAAATTTATTTGGGGACCCTGTTGAGATCAGAAATCAAAAAAATTGGAGCATGTGCAAGGGTGTGGAAACCCAAACTCTTGGCAATATGGAGGGGACACAGACTCCACTCTTTGCCCCTAGGTACAAGCCAAGATGTTCTAACAGAGACTGGCAGGATGTGGTTAGAAAGTGCTATTAGGAAATGGGCTCCCCACATCACCCCATGACTAGCATTTGAGGGTCCCTGTTTCCAAATGTCCTTGAGAGAACCAGGTCTGCCTAGAACAGCTTTGTAACTGAGAGTTCCCAGTGCTCAGCTCTGGCTAGGCAAATGGCTGAGCCCTGCTAGCGGTGGATAAACAGCTTATACTTCATGAATTTCCTCTGGCAGGCTGCTACCCATCCGAATTTCACTTACTCGGGAACATTTACATTTTAATGTGATTTTTTCCGACAAGACCAGACAGCTGGGTGGGTTTTACCAGCTCCTGAGATACAAAAATCTCATCTCTGCATATGAATCCTTGCAATCATTTTTGTGTGTGCGTCCAGGCTGGACATGGCACTTTCTGAACTTTCTGGCTGATAACTTCCTGAAGAACAGCTATTGGCAGGCGGAAAAGTCAGGCTGACAGTTCTGATCTAATGCTTGTCCAGAGCTAATAGGGAGAAAAGAGATTTTCCCAGAAGCCGCCACCACTGAAGAATGTACACTGTGTCATCCTGCCTACCCATCTCAATTCCTCCCACACTCTGCCTCAGTCAGCCCCATATCAGTGGTACTGGTGTCCTTGGTCTTTTATTAATGCACAATCTTGGGCCCCCTGAAAATGCTGTCTTCTCCAGTGACACGCTTTGTTTAAACCTTCAAATCGGTTGTTGGATTCTAACACCCAGAGATGACCACTTGAGTCCAGGCTTCCCATTCTTCTCATTCCCCACCAGATTAATGGTTAGTGTTCACTATCTGTTTGATAGAAGTTAGAATTACCCCTGAGGATCCCTGTGGGGGTTATCTTGGTTATTTGAATTGAAGTGGGAAGACATGCCCACTGTGGGTGGCACTGTTCCCTAGCTCAGATCCTGAACTGTGTAAATGAGGAATGGGAACTGAGAAGCAGTGTGCATTCATCACCTCTGCTTCTTGATTACGGATAAGATGTGACCAGTTGCTTCAGAGGTGTGCCACCTTGAGCTTCCTGTGATGAGGAGTACCTTGAAGTGTGAGTCAAAATACTTACCTTCTCACTTGAAATGCCTGTGTCAAGGTCTTTTTATCACAGTAACTGGAAAAGGAACCAAGATCATTGGCATCCCTCCATCTTCCTCAAAGTGCTGGACACTTGGGAGCAAGCTTTGTTTTTATTTCTTATTCCTATAATGAAGATAAGCTGCATCATGACATTGACCTTACTTCAGCCCCTATGCCAAGCCCTGTCCCTGATATACTGGAAAGGCTCAGGGAGTTGTCTCTGCACGAATAAGTAAGTGCCAATTCTCCAGAAAGTGAACTTGTAGCTTCCTGGGGCTATTGTTCAGGACGACATTGTGTCAGGATTCTTACTTACTCCTGGGTCTGTCACAATTCCGGCCCTAGTGGATTAACTCCTATGTGCCACACTTGCATAACTGACACTTCCTTCTCTTTCCCTTGACATCTTTTTCTATTGGATGTAAACGTGTATGTAGGTATGGGTGCATGTATGTGCACATCAAACAGAAGCCAGAGGATACCTCAGTACTGGTCCTCAGCCAATGTCCTCTTTTGAGGTAGGATCTCTTACTGGCCCAGACCTTATCTGGTAGGCTTGACTACCTGGGCAGCAAGTCCTAGAATCTGCCTGTCTCTATCTCCTTGCCACTGGGGTTCCAAGCACACACCACTACACCCAACATTTTTTGAACATGTCTTCTGGGTGTTACTGTCAGGTCCTCGTGCTTGCAAGGGGAGCACTTTATTGACCAATCCATCTCCTCATCCCTCCCCTGAGATCTCTGTCTGGAGCTTGGCATGTAAGAGGATTTTCTGCCTATGGAAGACCTGAGTACTGGCATAGAGTCCTGGTCTCTGATTGCCAGAAAAATTACAGATATTAAAGCTTTGCAATCTGATGCCAATGAAACCCTCTCTCTCTAGCTGTACTGTTAGCTCCATGCTACCCAGAATTCTCCTGGAACATCATAGAGCCTGTGACTGACTGCATGAGTGGAGACCTCCCAAAACAGCCATGGTTCCCAACAGCTCTGGTGGATAGAATTCTCACATGGAGCCACACAGCAAAGCTTCCTTTGGTCTCTTTAGCTTCCCTCCCCCGCAGGCTGTTTCCTACATCATCTCTTACCCATCACAAACACAAGGTTTGAGAGAGGAGAGAATCAATAAATAATTATGGAAACTAAAAGGCGGGGGAAAAAGTACTTTCAAGAAAGAAAGAGAGGAAGGAAGAAAGGCAGGGAAGGAGGAAGAGGGGGGGAGATAATAAAGGAAGGGAGGGAGGAAGGAAGGATGGAAGGAAGAGCAAACCAGCCTCCCTCAGCCACAGCTTGTTATAACAATTAGCCACATTCTATTGACTTGACCATTGGATGAGGGCTCAGCTTAGTTGGTTTTACCCGATTTGAAGGTGTGAACTGCTTGTTAAGGCTGATAATATAAAATCCACATAGTCCACCCTCCACACCAGTCCTCTGGCTATCTACCTTTTGGTCAAGTGTTAGGAGTTGCCTTGGACTATGGTTTACCTGTACCCAGCCAGAAGCTAGGACAATCTGGCACAGCCCTGAGGTAGAAAGACACCGAGTTCTCATCTGTCAAGAAGCTCACATATCCAGCCCAGCCCCAATGGCCTCTGCTCATTCTACCTCGATTCCCTAGAGCAATTTCACTCTCTTGAGTCAGCTGGCTGCCGTGGGAGAGCAGCCCTGCAATGCAGACTTCACTCAGCCTCTGCTCATCTGTTTACACGTTAGCCCGTCTCTAAGCTACGAGAGTTTTGAGCATGAAGACTATGACTCGATAGCTCTCATGTTCCCACGAGCTTCTTGGACTGAAGAGCAATTTTGTACTTGTAGAGAGATTCCACATAGAGCTGACAAATAAATGGGAACATAAAGAAATAAATAAAAGTCCCTGAAAGTGGTTCCCTCTGAGGCACTCGCCCAAGCTTGAAGACTGAAGCGCCTCCTTTTAAAAATGTTTCTTTCTTCCCTCCTGTCAGAAATTCTAGAGAAGAAAGTTCTTAGTATCCGAAGTGACAGTAACGTGAGCAGAAGTGACTGCTTAATGTTTATATAACATTTTCTTAATTCTGCACAGTGTGGTCCAGATTCCGTGTCCTCCTCACATCTCTCTGTTGGAATCTCAACTCCCAAGATGCTCGTATTAGAAAGAAAGTTCTTTCGGGGGGAGGTGATGAAGTTCTGGAAGGGCGAAACCCTCAGGGATGGACCAGTGCCCTTGCAGAAGGGACTCCAGAGACAACCCTCCTTACTTTTGTACCACAAAACTCTGCAAAGACAGAAAAAACAGGAACAATAAAACTGATTAAATTAATTAAAGCCCCCCTTTAAGAGGCCGGCCCCGACTGCCAGAGTTATGAAGTCTTACACAGACATCTGGAGTTATGAAGTCTTACACAGACATCTGTAACCTGACTCACAATGGCCCCCAACCCTAATGGTTTAGTCTCAAGAAAAACTCTCTGTGCTGTAAAACTTCCTACTCACTGAGGTAGCAAGATGTCTACCTGCTGATCCAAATATGGGTGCCCCACAAACAACCCACAGGATAAGATCGTGAAACTTAAGAACTTAAGAGGAACCTTCCATTCCTTTTTGTGTGGGTGGAATGTCCCTTGTGGGGGGGGGGGACACACGACTCACATGCTACCTACCATCTTACAGTGTATTTGATCAAATTCTCTCTGCCTGTGTGTTTCTTTGTAAATTATTTTACTGCCCACATCACATGTAGCCAAGACATCATCTATGAACTGGGAATTAGGCTCCCATCAGACACCAAAGCTGATGATATCTGGATCTAAGGCTTCCTGGTACTCACAAGGACTGAGACACCTATCAGTCTGGAGTCAGAACCCTCATTGACTAGATTACAGTGTGGTGGAGATGTCTGTCTAAGTGATCCCCGAGTCCCAGGACTTTCAGTGGTTGGTCACTCAAAGCAGCCAGAAGGCACACTAGGTCCCCCATGTGGTAGTCAGAATAGCTTCTTTTGATCTTAAAGAGAGAAATTTGAGTTTTTAGTGGTGTTTATTAGGCACCTAGTACGGAATTGAAAGCCTTATCTTAGTCAAAGGATATTGAATCAGCACAAAGAAACTAACATGGTATGTGGTGGGATCACCCAGTTCCTGAAGTCTGGGAATACCTTGGAACTTGGGACAAGGGGATGGTAATAAATGCCACACTTTCCTTGAAGCCTATTAGCAGGAAGGACCAACCTTCAGTCAGTAAAGTGGAAGTATTGATCCAAAAATCTACTTGGAACCTATCATCTGCTTTGGAAGGCAAGCAGTGTAGAGACTGAAAATTCTGATCACCAGATGCCTGTTTCCACCTCTGAGAACCTGGCCAATGATGCAGACTTTCTGAGCTTGTTGACAGGCACCCTTGGCAGACACAGATGATTGGTTCCAGGATTCCCAGGGTTACAAAAATCCATAGACAAGTCTCACTAAAAAATACACATAGTGTTTTCTTATAACACACACACTGTCCCATAAATTTTAAATTGTCTCTAAATTACTTATAACCCTTAATACGATGTGAATGCTGTGTAATCCATTATTATTCTGTGCTGTTTAGCAAATGATATCATGAAACAGAGCTGTGCATATTTTGTGTAGTTTGTACCACTGTTGGCCTGCCTAGCTACAAGTGCCCAATCTGCAGTATGGAATCCGCAGATACAGAGGCAGACACTAAATACTAAACAGACTTTTCTCAACCCTGCATAAGTAGGTCTGTAAGGAATCAGGAGACTATGTAGAAGATCAAAAAAAAAATGCAGAAACTGACCTCTGAAGAGACAGAAATAATTCCCAACCTGCCACAAAGGCACAGATATTCCAATACTCTGTTTTACCTGCAACCATCAAACAAAAGTCGTTTCCGGGGAAAAGGGAGATCAGAGATCAAGACAAATCTCCCAGAAAATAAAAAAGAATCAGCACTGACAATATATGGAAAAAGTAAACTGGAAAACAACCAACAAGCTGTCCAAAATGGCAAATAATGGGAAAACACAGGAAAGGGGACACAGAGAAGCACGGATCTATTCTGCAAGTTCTTAGAGATGGCAGATAGGTTCAAAAATGAAAAATGGAAACCAGGATTGTTTTAGTTTTAAACCAAACGTGCTAGAATCCCTAAAGTAAAAGACCCACTGTGTGTCCAAAGCGATGGACTGTTCTCAGGTAATACATGTACACTGTAAGTGAAGGAGAATTCTTAAAACCTTCTAAGAAAAGAGCACAGAGAACATATTTTCAACAAGGAACTGAGAATCAGAATGTTTTTATCAGCTGTGAAGTTTTTAAAATTCTTGAGGAAATTGCTGTGAACGTGAAAATCTGCCTTCAGTGTGAGTGTAAATAAATACTGGCATGTTCAGGCTGCCCATGATCCAAGAACTGAGGCTTAAAAGGCTCTTCTAGGAAACAATGACAGTGCAGGTTGGCCTGTGGAAAGAACCCAAGAACACTTTGGAAGGGTGTGGTGGCTTGAAAGAAAATGACTTTCAAAGTGAGTGGTGCTGTTAGATGTGGCCTTGTTGGAGGAAGTGTGTCACTGTGGGGGTGGGCTTTGTTGTTGCCTATGCTCAAGCTATGTCCAGTGTCACAGTCCACTTCCTGTTGCCTGTGGATCAAAACATAGTCCTCTCAACTCCTTCCCCAGCACCATGCTGGCCTGCAAACTTCCACTTTCTACCAATGATGATTTTGGACTAAACCTCCGAAACTGTAAGCCAGCCCCAATTAATTTTTTTTTAAAGAGCTGCTGTGGTCATAGTGTCTCTTCACAGCAATAGAAACATTAACTGAGACAGAGAAGAACAAATAAACATCTCAGAAGGAGGGATGAAAAGCATGGTGTGGAATTTGGCAAAATAGGTAGAGAGCCTGGGGGTATGTTTTCCTGGCATGCACAGGGCCCTGTGCTCCACCTCCAGCATCTCATCAACAAAGCACACTGGGAACACTATGATAATGGTGGAGGCAGGAGGATCAGAAGTTGAAGGTCGTTCTTCACTACTGAGTTTGAGACCAGTCTAAGATAAGTGAAAACCTGACAAGAAAAAAAAAAGCAATTAAAAAGCGCAGGAGATAATAATCCTGATCAATAATGTCACAACCCACATTAGTGACTCTGTGCTGCTGTGATTAGACACCATGACCAAAAGTGACATGTGAAAGAAAAAGTATTGTGGCTTTAGAGTTCCAGAGGGAGAGTCCAAAATGGCAGGAGAAGCAAAGGCAGCAGGCAACTGAGGGGGTGAGGGGTGGGGAGGGGGGACTAGAAGTGGAGTGATGCTGTAAACCCCCAGATCCTGCCCCTACTGATGCATTTCCTCCAGCAAGGCTCCACCCCCTAAAGGTGCCATGACCTCCCAAAACAATCCCACCAACCAACAGAGACCAAATGTTCAAACATGACATGATCCCAGTGAAACATGGCAGGATGCTATGACACTGATGGAGAACATACAAGCCAAATGGATGTTCCAGGCACTTCTGTCTCTCCTGGTTCGGGGCTTCTGCTGTTTGTCTCAGAGAGCATATCCCAGCACATGGCTTACCTCAGCATCTGACACTTCTTTTGCAGTACAAACAATTCCAGTGATGCCTGCTGCTTACAAGTCTCTCACCAAATCCCAGCCATAGTTTTGGAGAGACCAGGAGGGGTTGTGGGAGGAACAAGTCACTTAAGTGAAGGACCTTGGTGAGACAGAGTCAGGAGAAAGGAAAGGAGCACCAGTGGCCTCTTCTCAAGAAGGCATGGGCACTGCCAAGGACAATGGCAGATTTACAGATTAAAGAGTAAGCAACAGAAAGAGTTGGAGAGATGGCTCCGGGGTTAAGAGTACTTATTGCTCTTGCAGAGGACCCAGGTTCAGTTCCCAGGATCTACACGGTAGCTCATTAGCATCTGTAACCACTTCCAAGGGATCTGATGTTCTTTCCTGGACTCTGCAAGCACCAGGTACACATGTGGTACACAGGCATACATGCAGGCAAACATACAAAAAATAATAAAATTAATTAAACTTAAAAGGCAAAAGAATACACTTTCCGCCAAGAAAAAAAAAAACAACAAAAAAACCAAAAAAAAAAAAACAAAAATAAACAAAACAAACAAACAAACAAAAAACTAGTAGAAATGTCCAAGGAAGATAGATGAGCCCAGCTAGTATGGGGCCAAGTCTTCCTGGTTTGGATTAAGATGCCTGTGGCAGGGCAGATGGGCTTCCACCATGTGGGCAGGACTCATAGCAGCCGCAGAAAGGGATTGGTTTACAATGAGTAAATGTGTTGATCTGAGAAACATTTCGGGATGGTGTAAGCATTCAGTATGTAACAGGAGTTTATTGTACGCCTGTCTGCACAATTTTATTTATCATGTGAATGTGTTAATTAAAAAGTAATTTTAATATAAAGTAAAAAAAAAAATCATAACATGCCAGGCAGAGCTATTTGAAGGAGCAAATGGAGTGGAGTTTGTGACTGAGCCTTCAGCGAGGGGTTGGAGCTCTTGAGTCCCAGGGTACAAAGCTCAGCTGGGCAATATAGTGAGATCTGGTCTCAAAACAGCAACAAATAGTGAGGGCCAGAAATGCGGCTTAGTAAATAAAAGCACTTGTCACAAAACCCGAGACCCACGGATGGAAGGAGGGAATTGATTCCTCAGCATGATCCCCCAAAGAATAAAAACATCTAATCAAAAAACAACAGCGAAGCTGTACTGACTCATGAACTGCATGTTACTGTTTTAAAGCAGCTAAGCAGAATGAGGTTGCAGTGAGGCAGATGGATGGCAAGGTAAAGATGGGGGTGGGCGGTGGCTAAAGAGAGCCGCTCAGAGAGGCTGGGGCGGGTGATGCCCTATTGCTGTAGAATGCAAACTGTAGAGTGCACCGCATGCTGTACCAACATAGCAAAGTGTTTTTGATTGTTTTGCAAATAGTAAATAGGAGTTATCCCCTTTGGGGGACCCCTAGGCACCTCTGAAAACTGCACCAAATAGGGTCTACACTTCCTCTGCACTACAGGAAGGCAAACCCTGCAGGACTTTCTGCCGTTGGATAGTGAAGCAAGGTTATGGATGAGTGAGCTCCAGAGTCTGCTGGAGCTCCTGACCTGTGGCCAACTCTCCCAGAACCTTCATTCGGACCGGAGTTGTCATATCCTCTCCTCTCAGAACAGGGGCTGAGAAAAATGTAACTGTCATACATGAGGTCTCCTGTGACACAGGATAATGACTGTCCTCTGGCCTTACTTAGCTGACTCAGATCAGTTTCTGTTTCTGGGCTTTTGTCTCTGTTTCCCCAGAGATCCTGACCAACAAGGCCCCAACAGGATGCCCGGCTCAATCTAGTACTCTCTGACAGAATCTGGGTTGTTTTTTCCTGTTGCCAGCTACAGAGTTCTCAAGGCCCAAGAAGAAAGACTGGTGTTGTGTGGAGAATCGCAAGAGTGAAGTCTGCTACTCACCCAAAGATAAGACACCCCCCCTCCCCGCTTTCTCGATGTTGCCATAGTTTCTCTGACAAATATTTAAATCAAGCACCAACCTGGGGTCAGATACTGTGTTTAAAGCTTGGGATTCAGTGGGTACAAGCGCAGGCACTGTCCCACAAGATGGTGTCAGAAAGAAGGCGCCAACTGAGTTAGGAGCTGAGGGAGCAGCCAAGGAGGAGACTGTTCTTGAGAAAGCAGCTGCACATGTGGGTCTCCAGGAAAGGAGGGAGCCAATCCAGGAGAAGTTCTGAGGTCCAGGGTGCTGGTGGTGAGGAAGTTTCCAGAAACCGACTGGAAGAGGGAAGAGGCACAGAAGGTGCAACACTGGAAAGAGCCTGAGACACTGGGAAAATTTCAACTCAATAGTAAAGTTGGGCAGTTTAAGAATCCACAACAGCAGAGGAGCTGCCCTGGATGTCTTGGTGGTATCATTGGTTAGGAACCATCTTGTAAGGCACAGGTTGACAGGTCTGTCCCACTGCCTGGATTTTGGTTAGCTTCATTCCACAACTCCTCACATTCTCCCCCTCCCCTTTCCGCAGGTACACCGTGTATACAAAGTGTATGTGTACATCCCAACACCTCCCACACACATAGAGTCACAAATGCATATACATACACACAAACACACATAGACACAAACATACAAGCACACACACATAGACACACAGGCAGACACACACATATATGCACACATATATGCGCACATGCACAGACACACACATACAGACACACACATATACACATATACAGACACACAGAGAAACACACAGGCAGACACTCATACACATGCAAACACAGAAACACAGAGACACACATAAACACACACAGAGGGAAACATAGACACAGAAACACATATAGAGACAGAAACACACAGAGACAGACACACAGACACATGCACATAAACACACAGAAACACAGTCAGACACATAGAGATACATTGAGACAGACAGACAGACAGACACACACACACACACACACACACACACACACACACACACACACTTTGCCAAAACAAGCTCTTTGAATGCTAGAATGAGGTCCCGGAACATCTACTACCAAATCCATTCTGCACACAAGTCTGTGTGTCTCCCTCCAGCCCTGGGCTTCAATGCTCCTGCCAGCCTGTGCCAAACCCAGATAGGCCTGACCAAGTACTATCCTCCCTAGCTTAGCCATAGACCTGTCCTCACAACAGAGACCACTCTCATTCCTGAGGCTCACAGCAGCTTCCCCCTCCAGTAGCAGCCTAGAATCTCCTTCCCAGGGTGCAGGCAGGCTATGGACTTCTGGAGGTTTACCTAGCTGTTTAGTCTGACTCCCCTGTCTGTGCTCTCTCTATGCCCCAGGCTCCAACCCAGCACCAGCAGAGAGCCGCTTAGCAGAGACAGGCAGCAGGGTGGGCATCTTATTGAACAGAGCTCCCCCAACATGTGTAAGCTGACAAATAGCAAGCAGAGGTCTGTGTGATGGAGGCCCCCCCCGGGGGGGTCTCTGCCATTTCCCTTCTGTGACTAATCTGCCCAACGCCCTCTCAGCCATCTAGGTTAGGGTGAGGCTGGCAGACTCACGATCTAAGAAGCACCTCAGTGTGCCCAGAGAAGCAGGTTAACCAGTAGGGTGGCTTTTTCTCTCCAGGTTGGCCCTGGGGACTTTCTGTTTTATGTTAAGACCTAACCTATAGACCCACCACTCAATCCCTGCAGAAGTTCATGGGCATGGTTCCAAAACTTCTTTCTCAGTTGACTCTGAACTGTTTATACCAAAAAAACAAAAATAAAACAAGCAAAAGCCTTGATGAGTGTAGAGGCTGCTCATAGCCCTGAGCACACCAAGGTCTAAAGCCCTGGCCCAGAGAAATTAATCCCTCTTATGTTGCCATTCCTTCTACAACCTGGTTCCTGGGGGTTAAAGAAGGACCCCAAACATGCTGGGCTCTAGTGGGGTGTGACTGTCTAATTTGTCTAATCCATTTAGGGTCCCCAAGCTGCTGCATGTTGCATGTGTTCAATGCAAGCTCATTACCAACAGGACTACCTCCTCCCCAAGGGGAGAAATTTCCTGCAAAATGTCATTTTATTTTATTTTATTTTATTTTATTTTATTTTTTAACCAAAAAGAGGCCAGGGCCAAGGATATGGGTTCTTTTCATTCAGCCCTTCCCAACCTCTTGCTAGAAGTTAATGGTTCACCTGAAGTCAGGGGTCTTAGCAGCTTTTCTGGCCAGGTGACCTGACTGGCCCTACTGCTCAGCTTCCTCTCACAGAGCTGCATTAGCAAGAGGCTTTACTCACTGCAGTGACAAAGGATTTGAAAGCAACTTAAGGAAGGACGTGTTCATTTTAGTTCACATTTTGAGGGTAGAGCTCCCTCATGGTGGGGCAGGGTGGTCACATTACATCCATATTCAGGGAACAGCAAGAGAGAGAGAGAGAGAGAGAGAGAGAGAGAGAGAGAGAGAGAGAGAGAGAGAGAGAGAGAGAGAGAGAGAGAGAGAGAGAGATGGATGCTGATGTTCAGTTCACTTTCTCCTTTTTATGCAGCCCGAGACACCACCCATGGGATGGTGACACCCACACTGCAGGGTGAACATTCCCACTTTAATCAACTCAGTCTAAAAATTACCACACAGACATGCCCAGAAGATAGATCTCATGGTGACTCCAAATCCCACCAAAGAATCAGAATTAATAATTACACCCACCCCACTGAGGCAACAGCATCAGGCTGCTTTGACCCCATAGTAGCCAAGGTTTTATTGTTCCTGAACTCCAGGAGCTTTGATACTCTTTGCTAGGTTGGACCTCCAACCATCCACCCAGGCCCATCGAGGCAGGACTAGTACCTACACAATGCATTCATGTCCTTGAGCGGCAGGCAGGTGATTTTTAACTTTAGATATAGCGCCTGTGGGAAGCTTTGAGATGAACTGATCCCTAGACCCTACTTCAGGCCTTCTTTAGGCAAAAGTGGGAGTCTAGATATCAACACTTTTCAATGGCCGTTATAATGTTTCAAAACACCTCTGACGTGATAGTTCTGGTGTCTGAGCAGGATGCCTACCATACTGGGTCTCCTTTCATGCGAAATGAGACTTCTAGCTGCTGAAGCAAGCCTGTGACTCTTTAGATGCAGCCACCAGCCTCAGCAGGCCCATAGACAACTGTGGAAATCAGCAGAGAGTCAAACTCCCAGTCCTCAAGGCTCTACCAAGGGCCACCATGGAGTTCACTGCATGGCAATACATTTCTTAAAGAGCCAGGACATCTGTGGTTCTAGCAAGGCTGCTCCTGTCTCCTAAAGTCTTGAACTAGCCTCCCCCAACCTCTAACCCTCACAGGCTGACTGTCCCACTGTCCCCACAACATTCTTGCCCAGGTTCCTGTATTGCCTCATGCCCCTTCTCCCATCCCGCTTACACCTACTTCCTCAATTTTGTTGCAGTCCCTAGAAAACAATCTTTCGAGGATCCCTGCATGCACTCATGTTCTCTCTCTCTCTCTCTCTCTCTCTCTCTCTCTCTCTCTCTCTCTCAGTCTCTGTAGGCTGACTGGCTGAAGAGCGCTCCCCTCAGGCATTCACCTGCAATTGGAACAAGTCTTTATTTTTTTTAATGGGTTCACCTCCTTCAAACCTACAAGTGGTTCAAATGGAGCCACATTACCACCCATGCCTCCAGCACACACAAGAGAACAGCATATTCCACTATGCTCCTCAGCCATGTATGTCCCAGGCTCTACAAGTGCCCTCATATTCAAGGACAAGACCAGCAGAGCAGCGATCTACCTGAGGCTGTCTCACATGGCCCACAGAAGGCAGGAGAGACTGAAGATAAACAGAAGTCCCCTCCCCCAAAAAAAAACCAGAGGAGAAGAAACAGACATGCTTGTCACTTGGTAAAGAGAACCAAAGGGACAGTCCACACTCCCAGCCTCATCCCCAAACACAGCCGCCTCTCAGCCATACTGAGGTCAATAACACTCTGACCAGTTAGGGGCTCCCAGAAACCCTGAGAAAAATGACACATGCAGCTGGGGGGGTGGGGGGAGAGCAGCCTTGCAAACACACACTGTGCCCAAGCTGCCACCCACTCACTGTGCCAGGAGTTGGCAGTGGCCCCAAACAGATGCCAAAGGAGCACAAACTGTCTCCACGGCTCCAGGCTGGCAGCAGCAGAAACCATGCCCATCCTGGCAGAGGGATGGTGGGGGGTAAAGGCCATTACTGGGATATTCATCAAGTTGACCCAGGCAGGAGACATCACCGGCTCAGTGAGGCCCCAAGGTGAAATATCACTGAACACTCACAAAACCTTCTAGATGGGAGTGTGGTTCCCCAGAAGACCTTAGGCACACTTCCTGCTATAATGTGAGCTCCACTAGATATGTCCAAATCCTAGCTGATGGTCTGTTTGAAAATGTAATCAAGTTAAGATGGGATCATGCTGGATAGGGTGAACCCTGGAACGGACTCCAGTCATTATAAGACAAAGAAATGGAGAGTTGGCTGGGGACACACAGGGAGAATGTCATGACAGCAGCCGAAGAGCACTTCTGTGAATCAAGGGTCAGCAAGGACAGCTGGCCACCAACAGCAACTTGGAAGAGTGGAGGGGCTGCCCTTCTCTGGGATGAGCAAAGAAAGCAGCCTCGCTTGTGACCTCCACACTATGAAGCAGGACATTATTGTTCTTTTCAGCATAGCGAATGAAACCATATAGAGTACTTCTAGGGTGGGCTGGGGAGATAAACCTGGCTCCATGTGTAAAGGTGTGAGGGCCTGAGTTCAAGTCCTCAGAATCTTCATGAAGTAGGGTACCATACTGCTCATTGTCATCCCAGTGTTCCTGTGGTGAGATGGGAATATGATGTGGGATATCTTTGTGTACACTGCGAATGTGCTTTATTGCCATTAGTTAATAAAGAAGCTATTTTGACTTATGGCAAGGTAGCTTAGAGGCAGGCAGGAAATCTAACCAGAGGCAAACACTCAAAGGAGACACTGCACACTGCCGCCTGGACACAGGTAAAGCCATGGAGCCATATGGCAATGCACAGAGTGATAAAAATGGGCTGAGTTAAGTTGTAAGAGCTAGTTGGTGATGAGCCTCAGCCAGCCAAACAGTTTGTAATTAATATAAGCTTCTGAGTAATTTTATAAGTGGCTGCAAGATCGTGGGTTGGGAGAGCCTTGTCTGGACCAAGGGACCTGAACCGGTCAGAAAACTTCTGTCTACAGAGGTGGAAATAGGAGAATCCCCAGAACTGAGAGCTTGGCACAGACAACCGTGAACCACAGGGGTCTCTTTTCAAACAAGGTGGAGGTAAGTATTAAATCTAAGATTATTTTTTGACCTTTATGTTCATGCCATGACATAAGCCTGCCCAAACTCATACATACAAATACACATGCAAGAGTTTAAAAATAAAAGGAACCTTCCCAAAACTGGGAGCTTTGATTTGACAAGAGATAATCTCTGGTCCACATTGCTACCCCACTTCTTAGGAGGTAAGTGACCTGGAACCATCACCCCCATGCAGTCTCAGCCTGCTTTATCATTTGTCATCATGGGCCATTGTGAATGGGTTCACGGTAGGAATCTTATCAGAAAGAGGGCAGACTTTCTTCTAAAAACCATGGGTTTTCCTCTAAGAAAAGCTCAGCACTCAAGGTCAAGATTACTTCCACATCTCTGTAACTCGGGTTTTGCTTCTATCGTGTGTTCGTCCCTGACAATGTTTTGCTATATAGCCCAGGCTGACCTCGAACATGCAGCAGCCCTCTTGACTCAGCCTCCAGGGCTTGGATTATACAAGCGTCCACCACCGTGCCTGGCTCAGCCTGCATCTTTTGACTCAGAGGTGAGCACTGGACAGAGAGCTGCAAACACAGGTCTGTCACATTGCCAGGAGATATCTTTCCAAGCCACGAGCTGGATGGTGTTGCTTCCCTACAATCCAGCCTTGGCCAGCTCTGGACATGGGCCAGCTCTTCTTGTTCCTGCCAATGTCTGGAGTTTAAGTTGAG
This sequence comes from Phyllotis vaccarum, assembly GCA_033318265.1. NCBI lineage: Eukaryota > Metazoa > Chordata > Mammalia > Rodentia > Cricetidae > Phyllotis > Phyllotis vaccarum. The sequence continues at coordinate 45,330,125 of JARWLC010000006.1, forward strand.
TGACCTCCAAGACTCCTAATGCCTTTGGTTCCCTAAGCAAGTCCACAAACACAAGGTCTACAAGCAAAGCCTTAATGGGGGTGAAAAAAAAAAAAACAAAAAAAAAAAACAAAGACAGTGCCTGATAACTAAGTAACGTTATTAACTAATTAAAAAGAATTACTCTGGCAAATCCTAATGCCAAGGTCTTCTTAGTCCTTAAATTATTTATTATATGATAATATAAAGTCATAGACTGGTTTGTAAAGGATGCATACAGTACGCATTCCAGCAATTGCCAGGTGGCAAGCCTGAAACAGAAAGCATACCACCTCCAACTCCCTATCTTATACGCCCTTCCTGAGGAACTCATCACACTTACAGCCCCAGGAAGTAGCTCTGTCCATCATGGGATCCAGTGACTAGCCACAGTTTCGTAGACCAGACATGCTCATCCAGGCAGATCATTCAGTTTCTTATATAGGAACCCATGTGTCTAGGGAAACTCAATGAGTCATGAGGTCATGAGGGTGCAAGGCTAAGGCTACCATTACAGGGTGACTGTTCTCTGATATATGTTCAGAGGAGAGACAGAAAATGAAAGCCAAGAGAATGGGAGATATATGAGACAGCAGGGTCTAGTGCTGGGGACAGAGGGCACCTCACTCTTTCTCAGACACCCTCTCTCAGGAAAACAGACTGAACTTATTGCTTTGAATTCATGAAATTCCAATTCCACATCAAAACTCCTCTGTTGTCTGCAGCCATTGTCTGTGAAGTTTTCTTGCTTATCTTTCTGACACTGGAGTCTCCAAGGACATGGACCAGGTGGCCCCTGTGAAAGTCCTGGCACAGAAACAGATGAGTGGGCTATGAGGATCAGAACCTGACTGGGGTATCTGTCTCCAAGGACATGGAGACCCAGCAGAAGCATTGCTCTTCACTGCCTTTCAGGGAAATAAAAGAGAGAGCCTGCCAGGGCTTTGCTCTCAAGGACCATCCAGGAGCCGGTGGAGACAGCTCTCAGCTAGAGGCAGGTCTGTCCTCAGTGAAGGACCTGAAAAGAGGAGGTTCCAGCTAGCAGGAATGGATGGGGGCTTACTCGGTGATGCAATGAAGGACTTAGATTCAGGATAGGGGAGGAGCATGACCAGCCCTAGGGACCATGAGGGCAGAAGGAAGAGGGAGGAAGCAGTGGAGAGAGGGCGGTCCTGACTCCTCTCTCCATTAGATGTGGAAGGCACAGTGCCTAGTGCCCACACAAATGTACCATTTCTTATAAAATAAAATAAAAATGCCTAATATTCCTATGCAAGTGTGTGTGCACACGAGCGCACGCACGTGCGCACGCACGCGCACACACACACACAGGAGTTTTAGGGTACAAGAAAATGTGTTAATACAGCACATTAGAATATTCCTCTTTATATTAACTCATGTGTCACAAGACACATGCAATATAAAACATGAATGTATAACACACCCACCCACAGAGAGAGGCAGGAAGGAGGGAGGAATGGAGGGAAGGGGTGGAGAACCCGTGAAGGCAAAAGTCTTCAGGCCCGCAAAGAGTACAGGTGTGGCTTAGGCTGGGAAAAGGAAATGAGGAGACAGGGTGAGGAGGGAGGTCATTCCGTACCCGGGCTGGACCTAAAGCTCTCTAAACTTAAGGGGCAGCACCCTGGCAACAGTGCAGATGTTTACAGAGCTCTGGTGACATGGTCTGCCACATGCATCACCAAAGCTCTCCATTTTAGCCAAAAATTCTGTTTCAACTCCTTCTAACTACTCTAGTCAAAAGATGGGGGTCTACATGCTCTTTGTTCTCCAGATACTAATGACGTGTTTCTACCTATGTCAGAGGTGATGCCACAGTTTCTAAGACTGTCATAAAAGGCACAGATCCTTGGCAGGCTTCTGCCCCCGTGGCACCCCCTCCCCACACATCAGCTACCTGTGGGAATCACAGATATCCTGCCCACCTCCATGCTAAAGAGCATGGAATGACTACAGAGTAATGGAGAAGAGGACCCCCCCCCCCATCCACATGCTGACCTACATCTAGCCTTGGGCTGTGCATTTCTTCCAAGTCCAGGTAGCAGGCCAGTGAATGGGGATGTCTTCCAGACAGCTCCAGCCTCAGCCTCAGTTTGAGTATAATCTCTCATAAGGCCCTAGCAAGAACTACTTATCTGAACAAAGTAGGCACTTAGTAGAGGCAAAATCCAGCGTTTTGAGACAGTTTTGCAGGCAGAAATAAATATTGCCTAAGCCTTAGTTTCTTATCTGTAAGTCAGGTACACCAGTAAAAGTAACCAAGTACTTTGTTAGGAGGGTCTCATCCTGGATTCATTTTTGTTGCCATAATAAATACTCCAACAGTACACAATATTGAGGAGAAAAAGAAATTACCACAGCCCATCATTTCAAAGTCAAGGCAGGAACTCAAGCAGCTAGTCATCATATCACGTCCAACAGTTAATAGCAAAGAGAGAATGAACACATTCTTACTGGCTTGCTCTCAGCTAGCCTTCTCTTCTCTCACACTGTTCTGAACCACATGCCTAGGGAATAGTGCTGCCCACAGTGGGCTGGGTATTCTATGTCAATTAACAAGTCAGTTCCCCAAATATATACCCATAGGTCAACCTGATCTGGGTAACTCCTCAGGCAGACTCTCTTGTTGAGTAATTCTTCTAGGTTGTGTCAGATCCATGCTTAAACCCACACAGGTCTGTACCCACGGCCGACAGCTATATAGAAAGTCTATGCTCATCAATGGGTTATTGCACCATTTGTAGAGGAGGAGACAGTGCTTGTTACAGCTACAGAGAACTGTCCAAGAAACGGAGGTGGGGGAGTGGAAGAGGGGGGAGAGCCGGACTTAAATCCAGATCTGTGCAAGACTCCAGCTTTCTCCTTGAGAACAGCTTCAGGCAACAGGTACATAGCTCTGAAAGTGGTTGTGACAGCGTGAAGAATCTTGCTGGGGAACTGTCACTCCAAATGTGGGACTTCAGGTAGAGGAACCATCAGCTGAGTGGAAGGGAATCCAGGAAGTGGCCAGGAGGTCCTTGCCCAGAAAAAGCAAGCTTAAGAATGACATTCAAAATGTCCTCTTTATTTTTTCATTTATATATTTATATTTCTGATACAGGGTCTCATTATCCCAGACTGCCTTCAAATTCACTCTGTAGCCTTGGATGACCTTGAACTCCTAATCGTCCTGCCTCTGCCTCCCAAGTGCTGAGACAGAATCATGTTTCATCATGTCTTGCTATAAAATCTTAACCATAACCACTTGCCTGCCAGTCACAATTTTTTTTTTAACAGCTGCTTTACTATCCTTAATTTTCTTGGGGTTTCTACCCCAGAGGATAGGGTTTTAATAACTGTTCTCTTTTCTTTAAAACAGGGATGAGTAACACTGGAAAAACAGTGCTATTTAGAGCCAAGTAGATCATTTCCACATAGAACTGTAGTAACAAACCAATGGGCCCACCACAGAGATTGACCAAGTTTGGGGATAAAGACCTGGGAAAATTTGCAACGAACTCTTCATGTTCTGGAGTACTGGAATGGTTATCTGATGGGCAGAAACTTTAGGTACAGCTCTACCTGGTAAGGCCCCTGAGGCATTGACTGTATTCCCCTGGCTGAATGGACATCCACTGTTCCCACATTCAGGAGGATGTATCTGAGATGGTGCAAGGCCATAGAGAGAGCCAGGCCACCAAAAAAGCACAGCTGGGATGCCCATGAAGCCTGGAAGTTCTCACTCAGTTGTGCTGGGTAGGCAGCATTTGCTAAAGGCATGAATTAAATGTGTCCCAGGTTCTGGGGACCCAGAGAACAGGGACACAGAGAAGAAGGGTAGCCTCGGAGGGTGATGCCCAGAAATAATTCAAGTGGACCTCAGGGTTGGTATAAGGACTCGGCAGCCATATGCAAGGCTGCTCCAGAACATGGTGGTGCAGCCTGAGATACTTCCCACCCCCAGAGCTACAACCTATCTCTTTCCAGGCATGGGGATTCTGGCAACTGGCTCTGCTTTGATCACTGGTTACTGAGCTCTCTTTGTGGGGATTAAAAATCCCCACAAGCTTCAGAAATCAAGGAGCAAATAAAGGGTCATAGAGCCAGAAAGCTGGAGCAAGATCCACTGGGAAGGGAATAAATTGGAATTCCAGAACCCATGGGCAGCATGGTCACATGAGCACAATTGCCTGTTTTTGGGCAGACATAAGCCAGCTCTGAGCCCCAGCCACCCTCAATAACCACGGTGACAGCAGAACGACAAATCCCCCTTTTAATCATAGTCACTGTGTGACCTTGGGTTGTTTGTTCCCCCATCTCTAGCCTTTAGTTTGTTGATCTATAGGGGGCCCTGTGGGTGACTATGGCTGGGTCCTTTTCTCTAGGTCCACAGCAGGAGCATAAACCCTTTAGAGGGCACCTCTTTACATGCTTATTACTCTTGGTATGGCAAAACTGTCAGCCTGTCTTGAAGAAGCATCTCTGCCAAGGCAATAATCCTCAGAAAACACTTGTAACTTGCCCACTGGCTTATAGGGGAAGCTTTTGGGTGTGTGTGGGGGAAAATAACAGAGGTAATTAAATATAACCACCTGTGATCCTGGGACATGCTTCTTCTTGTCCCATCTTTCCAGCAGACTCTGCAAAAGTCATCCACCCAACTGAGCATGTTTACTTCAAATCAGCTACTCACTCAGTGGTGTCGACACTGACCCTCTCTTTCCATCTATCATGGCCATTGTCGGGCAAAGTTTCCAGATGCTGGTGCCCTGAAGTCCGTTAGCTGTAGCTGTGGGTCTGGGAGGCTGTTTCCAGGCCAAAAGCATCCTGAATGCATTTGCAAAGACACAGGGAGCCCCATGGCTCAGTGAATCAGGCTGGGACACTGCCCACTCCATTTCCTGTTGGCCAATGTCCACAAGAGTTGGGCAGCCAGAGCTGTAGCCAGTGTCTACCTGGCTCTCCCTACAAACCCCAGCAAGGTCAAAGGAGCCAGGGTTTGGACAGCAGGACCTTCCTGGATGATCAGACAATGGGGAGCAAACAGTGCAAATAGATCACAGCCAACAGTCAAATGCATTGCTGTGTGATGTTTTTTCTTCAACATTCTAGACATCTTTGCTGTTCTATACTTATGTTACAGATGGTCAGAGATTGGGAACACCATACACTGTTTTAAAACCCACACTCTTACTCCAATACCTCTTATGGCTCCCTGTCACCTATAAGATAGAGAATACCTCTTAAACTGGCATTCAAGATCTACTTCCACCAATGCAAGACTGACCCAGCCTTTCTCTACCTGTGTAGCCTTGGCTCACTATTGTCTGTAGTGCACGTGCCCCTGCCTCAGCCCCTAGGCCTCACTCCTTCCATCTTATCTCCCCTCCAACCAGAAATGCCTTTCCTACTTCCTCTCTGCTTGACAAACTTCAGCTCAGCTCGAATGCTCCCCAGATAATCTGTCCTCTTGCTCTCTGCCCTCTCAGGCATGACAGACATTCTAGCTACAAGTAACTGCATAGCAGCTTTCCCAAACCGTCCCTGAGTCTGTTGAAAGGAAACATCACCTCTTTTACCTTCATCCTCCACGACATCCTGCCTCTGGCCTCTCAGCATAAGCAAAAGGCAGCTTCTAAATTGGCATCCCAGGCAAGGCCAATGTGAAGAAAAGCCCATACAATGGGGCTCCACTCATCCTGGGTGTGTCCACAAAGGACTCTAACTTGGCATTCCACAGAGACACATGGTCACCTTTGCTTTCTGTAGTCCCACACGCAACAGCTGGAATATAGAACCAGCTCAGATGCCCCTTGCCCGAGGAAATGATAAAGAAATCAGAATTTTATTCAACCATAAAAAATAAAATTGCATCATTTGCAAGAAAATGGATGGAACCGGTTAAGTTTAAGTGAAATAAAACCAGACTCAGAAAGACAAATATTACGTGCTTTCTTTCCTATGTGGAATCAGTATTTAGATGCATCTAGATTTAAATGCATACATACACAACAAGGTATAAGTGGGATTAACCTGAGGAGAGAGAGATATGGTGAAGTGGAAAGAAGAGGCAAGAGAAGGAACTGAGGGTAAGATATGAACAGAATACATGATGTGTATGTATGAAAATGTCATAATAAACCCATCATTATATTAAATAAAAAAATACTAATTAAAAGGCTGAGGTAACAATTCAGTCAGCGAAGTACTTGCTGAGCTAGTGTGAGGACCTGATTTGATCCCTAGCCTCACATAAAAAGACAGGCATCGTGGTACAAACATGGAATCCTTTCGCTGAGGAAGCAGAGATAGGCAGCTTCCTGGAGCTCACTGGCCAATCAGATGAGCCTATTGAGCAAGCCCTGGTTCCCACATGAGAGAACTGTGATCCAAAACACAAGGTAGCGGCTAAAGAATGACACCTGAGGCTTTTCTTTGGCCTTTAAGTCAAGGAAGATCACGTGGGATTGAGTGGGAGCAGAAGGTTCTGAAGTATCTGTGGCCTTTGGAGGATGTCCCACTGCTGAGTGGGTAGGCTAGCTTTCAGGCACTAAACCTTAACTCCATGATATAGACACACGTTCCACCCCAGGGACTATGTTTTCCTTATCACAAGCTCTGACCACTTTTGAATTCCGTCTCTGAGATGGTTACCAAGTGATAAGTCAGAGTGTGGCTTGCTCAACCAAGGCACTAAAAGGCTCCCTGATGGTAAACAAGCAGGGGAGCACTTTCTTGGTTAGAGAAGCCAGAGAAGGACTCTTATGACCTGCATGAAAGCCAGAGAGATGACTGACTTAAAACTTTAGACTATGTCCAGGGCCCACGGTAGTGCCTAGATGTAGCAAGTGACCTGGGTGTATGGGAAGGAGAGCAAATTTAGAGCCACAGGGGTCTGAAGCAGCTGAAGAGATAGTCTAGCATAAGAGATACATTCTATTTCTAGAAACTCCTTCTGAAAGACACTGCTAGAGCCACACTGGCAATCCAGCCCTTGTAAGGATGAGTCATCCTATAACACCATACCGGAAATTAGAGAGCCACTTCAGTTGGGATGGTGACCCCAGATGCTGAAGCTCATCCCAAGAGGGAAGGTGGATTTTCAGTGAGGTAGAAGATAGTAGTTCCTGTCAGATGACCCTACCTGCCCAGGCCCAAGGTTCTCAGAGGGCACGCCTGGGCAAATGGGTAGATTGAAAGCTGGCCCAGAGATCAGTGTGGCTAGAGTAAGACCCGCAGCCAGATGGTACAGGGACCTACAGGAATACAGCATGCACTGGCACTCCCTGAGGCAGCTAGGGGTGGGGGTACAAGTCCACTGGGTGTCCCATGGGTGTCTATAGCGAGCAGAGTGAGTGGCTGGGAGAGGTGTGGTGGGAAGTGGAATCGGGGAAATTCCCAAGCATGAGAGGTCGTCCCAGGAGGAATATTTGAAGAGAAATGGCCACTAGTGACCACACCTGTGACAAGCTGCAACCTGGAATTTCATGGTACCTGAGATGACACTGACCAGGAAATCATATTAGAGACAACACAACTGACCCCTCAGAAGTTCTGATGCGACAAAGCCAAATAATCTGCATTTTATACAGGCTCTCCAGAGCCTGTATAGACTGGATACCTGTCATTTAGAAAATGACCCCGTGCAGTGACAGCCTCCGGGTCTCAATGGCTACAGAAGCCAATGGAGAGAGGGCAAGAGTGCAGTGCTGGCTTTTTCCCAAGGCATGTTGGGGAGACAAGAGAGAAGTGGGACTCACAAGCACACCACTAACTCTTACCCCAGTCCTACTCAGCCTCCTCCAGCCTGCCTCCAGGTCCCACATGACAGCTAAGTTCTCCGGGTTTTAGATCGCTTCTCTAACAAAGGGCAGGGGTGATGCCCCAGGCCTACAGGGGCAGTAGCAGTACACAACACACCGAAGCTGTATGTGTCTACCATGCCAGCGGCCTCAGCATCAAGCAGGGCCTGTACAAAGCCCCTGACAACTGCCATGTGTCGGAGAGGAGGAAGATGGTGTGAACCGATCATCAGGCAGTACTGGGATGGAGCATGCCACTGGTGGAGGAGATGGTGCCAGGCCTGCACAGATGGATACTGTAGCTCTAAGAGGTGCCACATGGGTGTCTTCAAGCAGGCCTGAGTGTAGAAGCTGAACCCACAGGGACTTTCTGGACAGAGGCAATGTTGATCTTGTCAGAAAGAGTGACAAAGAAACAGCCTCCAGCTCTCCTTTCTGAAAGCAGGTGGATTTTTCCACTTTTGATTTTCAGACAGTAGGCTCAGAATGCCAGCTTTTCCCTTTTACATTCAGCTTTTAGCACTGCAGAGCAGGGCCTATTGTTTCAGGAGTATTCAATAAAGCAAGCAAAAGAGAGGACCCTACATCCGCAAATGATCTTAAGCTTGCATGTCCGAGAACTGACATTTTCCATCATTAAAAGACAATAATCATCATTATCATGTACTTTCTGAATTAAGGAAGTCAGAGAACCCCAAGTGGGCAGAGACTTGTCAAGGCCAATCTGAACTCTACTGGCTTCTCTTCAGCTAGATGGAGCATGTGCTGTCAGTGAGATCCCCAGATTATATTAGCAGATTCCGGCTGAGAATCAGGGTGTGATGGGGAAATGCTCTGGACACTCCCTATTTGCTTCCTAGCTTCCTGATGCTAAATGAGGTATATACAGCAGCTCATGGCAGATCAGATTATTAAGTAACAAATCCCACTAGAAATCCATTGACCCTCACAAACTCCACCTCCCGACCTTGAGATTCAGGTTTCCGTCATTGCATCAAGCAATAATACACACCTCTCTTATGGGGGGTGGGAGGTTGAGTAAGTACAGACTTTAATCCCAGAAAGCCACTGACATTCATCTTAAGCCATACACAGACAACACAACCATCTAGAATGCCTTAGCTGAATGAATCCTGTGATGATATTAGACATGGACATTACAGCAAGTCAACTTACAGGCCCTGAGTAATTCCCAGCATCCACACACTGATGTCTCTGCCTCTTTCCACTTTCTAACAGTTACACATACTAGAAATCTCATTGAGGATCCCAGCACCCATCTGTTCTCTCAAAGTGTGGGCTCTCTAGTCTCACTGGGAACCCTCACTTATAAATAAAAACTCCATACTGAGTTCCAGGAGGCGGCTGGTATTTTACGGATTACAGATGAATCACCATGAAGTTTTTAAACTCATTCTGTTGGCTCCCCCACCTACCCTCATGAATCACCTATGATGAAACTTAAGCCTTTTGGCATCAGAGCAGCTTGGCAGTCCAAAGGAGGTGGAAGGGGGCAGGGGTTCTATTTGTTAAGGAAGACAGAGGCAAAGCTGTCATCAGAACTGGACATTCAGCTGCGAGAGAAAATCATCGGGATGAATTTTGATTCCTAGAATGTAAAGCCACGTAGAGTACTGTGTATTCCAGTGACCTCTTAATTCTCCTTAAATTGTAGGCTGTAGAAGATACCCCGAAGAGGAGGGCTTATCTGAAGGAGATCTGCAAGCCCAGTTGCAGAGATTAAGACCGAAGCCTGGCTGAACCTCCAAGGCCTCCTAGATGTCTGCCCCCACTGGCATGATCCTGAAGCCCTTCTGAGGAATCCACACTCCCTAAGTCCTGAGATTCCTCAACACTAGGAGTGAACTTTGAAAGCTTTACTTACACCCCCCACTTATGACTGGGAGGATTAGTTTGCTGGCACCCTGGGGTGGGAGAAGAAAACCGACCTTTAAAAGTTTGTTATGTAACTTTTATTCTGTGTCCCTTGTCAGCAGGTATGGGCTCAAAGTGCCTTCTAAAGGGACTGGGGTGTCATCCTGCCTATTGCTTCCCACGGAACCCCAGGGGCATGTAGAACCTGGTGGAGTTATTTTAGCTCTCTCCAAAGAACAGCTAACACCAACCTTTTTCAGGTCACACCTGGCTTAGTTCTGACTCTCTTTGGGGACACATGTATTCAATATTATGCAGCTTAAGAGAAATCAAATGTTCCTTTAGAAAAAAAAAGTACAATTCAGGAGTCTATCAATAGCTGAATCACTCCATATGGTCTCCACGTCAAATCTTCCATATGCTTTTTTTAGTACAGTGGTATTATTTTAAAATTTGGGAGGAAGGACGGACTTCGGATAGCAGACACTCAGCAGCCAGAGGACATAAGCTACAGGCAGAGGGTGGTTTAATCCCTCGTGGTCTACTGTGAGCATCACGCCAGGTCATGCCATTTTGACACCTCTGTAAGTTTTGAAGACTCATCGCACTCAATGCAACTTCCTCATCTAGCACAATGGTAGACAATGACCGTTCTGTCAGGGACAAGATGCTTATGGTCTGGTAGTTGCTTTTTCTTGCTCTATGTGAAAATGACTTCAACGGGAAGCCTTGACCCTCAGGCAACATGTGACCTACCTACATGACACAGGAGGCCTGACTATAGGAAGAATCTGGCAGAGATACCCAGCCACTGTGCCTTGTCACTTTGAACCTTCCACTGAGTTCAGGGCTCTAATTAAGTATTTTCCATTTTCAAAACAAATACAAGCAGTAATTGCAATCTTTCTGCCTTTCCTTTCCAGGAATAGCCAAAGAATGAGGCAAAATCCCTAATTCCCTTGACTTTGGAGCTCTGTAGCTAGAACGTCATGTTCTTCCTACCCCACTGACCCAAATTATATAACCCTTCTGTTTCTCTTACCACACGGATCCCAGAGAAGGTCACGGCTCATTCCAATGTTCTCAGATGTGTTCAAAGAAACCCCCTGAGGGAAACTGGCATGTGTCTTTCAGGATGGCAGTTCCATCATCATGTTCTCAGAGCACTGAGATTTGACCTAAGCTAACAAACAAATCTTGTAAAGTGGCTGGGTCTTCATTGTTTATATGGATGTCTAATTGAACGCGTTACATAACCTGAGTGCACACAGCATTCTGGATCTATTAATAACCAGCTGTAGCCAAAGTCTAAGGATTCTTCGAGTTTAGAGTTAAAGGACATCATTTGTTACTAACTACACAGATGTATATACAAACACAAATCCCCATTATACAGAGTTGAGCCCAGACCCAAAGAGTGAGAATAAATTATCCCAAGCTACAAAGCCACTTTAACAAGAGGATGAATGCTAGTTTCCTGGACTCTTCCTTTTCTTGTATACCTTAATGTGGTCTGGCCATACAACCATTTTCAGTGATGATCATCATGTTGAATGTAATACCCCAAAGACCGTACAGTGCTAAACACTTTCCACCATCAAAGAAGCCAATGGCCTCACTCCCAGTTAGACAGGATAAGCCCACAGAGGAGTCCCCTTCACCTTACTATTTAATTGTGCACCATACATATTCCTCTGCCCTCCCACAGAAATCTAGGCACCTCAGATGTATTTTAACAAGATACCAGCCCAGGTACTCTCTGAAAGAGCTCAGCTTTTGAGATCTTTTAGAAAGGCAGAAGGTTTAACTGAGCAAAACTGAAAAAGGAGAATCTATTCTGTCCTGACCTTTTTTTGGTGTTGTACATGTGTTTGTAGGGAAAAGCCCCAAAGATGTGAGAAAACTGATGAATTAAAAATTAGATATCAGAATGGGGATCAATGGTGTATTGTGTAATCCAGCTTCGGGTGCTAACAGTATGATATATGATCTGAAAATCGTTATTTCATAATTACGCTGTCATCTTCAGGAGTAACCTAATGAAGATCGCTTCTCTGCGTTCATTTTTATTCAAAACTGTACCCATTACTTGTACCCGTTAATCATGAGGCCCTAAAACACACAATTCTGAGAGATTAATACCACCACCAAGAAGCATTGTTTTTTCCTTCACAGACATGCCAAAAAGAAAGAAAGCTTTTTTGGGGGTGGTGTGAATTTCAAATAGCCACCAAGCCCTGCTGGGAGCTGAGTTTCTGGGAAAAGGTGGCATGCGTCCATTTGATTTGGGATTCAGTACTGCTTTAAAAGGCTCATTAATCTACATCTTTAAAAGACTGGTGACATCCCATTAACAACTCATAGGTCAACGTGATGCATTCAGCTCTAATAACAGCCTCAAATAAAATAAAATTAAGTGAGGGTCTGAACTCCCTTGCTAGCCACCTTCTTCATCACAGCCTCTCCGAAGGCACTCAGTGGACAACACCTGTCACTAATATCATCAGCAGAGAGCAGAGACCTGAGACCAAATCACTATTCACTGTGGTTTCCTCACATTGATGGTTCAGGCTGGGATGCTCCAACAAAATCTAGCTGATTCTTTTCAGAGGGCAGAAAAGCTTGCTAGCCACACTGTTTCCCAGCCCGCTGCGGGTCAAGATGATACATTGAATTGTATCAGTTCTTAGGGGCCAAAGTCATCTGTTCAATGGAAATGCCTAACCTGCCTCATACCTCCACTCTGGTACCTCGGGATATATTATAGCCTCTGTGTTTTTGCCCAATTATAATCCACTAAAGCAGGGGCATCGCCTCCTTTGGCTGAACCTGATTCTCATTGTTCTTTCAGAGTTCTCTTCTTGGAAACCAACAATCTATTCAGTCCATAAGTCTGTGACTGACGGGTCTACAACACCCTAGTTCAAGTTTGTGACCCACAAGTTCTCACACTCAGAGTCCTGGAGCTGAGTGGGATCTAAGATATCACCCAACCTAGCCCTGATCCCTCTGTTAACACAGACACTGAGGCCTCTGTGGCAGAAGGTCTTACCTTGCACAACACCATCACTTCCCACATGGTGTAGACTTCAATACCCAGTCCCTTAAACAAATGCTCAGACAAGGACCAAACGATTCCCTATGGCCTCCCAGGTTAGGATGGCCTAACTTAGGGGAAGAGTCACAGGCTCTATGAGGGAAGCTGGGGAAAGAGCTTCGTGTCTGTATGGAAGCCTATCCCCTCTCCCTCTGGGCTAACAAGTGTGAAGTTCTGCTGACACACGGAGGGATGGCAACTATGAGTCAGGACCCAAGTGGCTTCTGCCTTAAGGTCATACAGAATCAGCCCCCAGTTTCTGTCTCTAATATTTGCACAACCAGCCCAGGTGCTGCTGATGCATCTTGCCCAGTGGAAAGGCTGAAGATGCCATGAGAATGAACTTGCTTGGGGCACACAGCACAGAAGCAGACACAGGGAGTAACTGAAACCCCGTCTCCATCCTTCAAGAGCCCTGGAAAACAGAGCTCGAAAAGAAAACACAAGGAAAACATACTGACACCCCCCTCCCGTGCACACACATTACACCCCCAACTGAACTAAGAGGAATTCTTAACAGTCACCACACGCATCAGAATTGACAACATTAAATGGAGGGGTGAATGGAAACTACATTCTACTAGCAATTTATTCCATCTCAGCCATCACTGGAAGGAGTATTTCCACACACATGCAGTGGCTCTTGAGACGGACAGCTAGTGGAGGATATGAGGCAAGCGTGTTCGTGACAAAAGGATCAGTTGGATGAGGTGATGAGCACCTTGATTTCCACCTTGTGACCTTGCTTGGCACATTCAATCACTCTGGGCCTCAGTTTCCTTATCTAGAATATTGAGAAGGGGAACCCTACTTCCTGGAGTGGTTTGAAGAGACCCAGCAATGCGCGGACACCCACCAAACACAATGGTCCCCCAAGTGACTAAGTCCGAATCCAGGTTTCACACTTAGATGCTTATCTAGACCAAACAGGTCTCTTGCTTGCCTGCGTGTCAAGCCAGCTGCTGTCTCCCAGATAGCCCAGGAAAACACCAGGTCCTGAAGACACCTTGGCAGTTCAGACTAAGGTAGGGCTTGGAGACAGATTCCAGGCACTGGGTGGTGACTGGAGAGGGGTCTTGGAGGCTGCCTCTGAGCCCTGCAAAGGGGCTTTGTTCCCGAGGCAAAGGGCCTGGCTTACCGAGAAGAGCATCCGGAGGCAGGTGGGGGGCGCGCAGGGCACGCAGCAGAGCCACAGCCTGGCCCGGGCCCGGGGCGCGGGAGCCAGAGGAAGGCGAGGAGAGAGGGGTGGCCGCGGGTTCCTGCCTCATTCTCCCAGGCAGCAAGGACCCTCTTGCCGCTGCTGGCTGAGGCTGGCCGCCGGGCACCGGAGCCCGATCGTGCTGCTCATGTCCCCGTCAGCAGCTGGCGAGGTGTGCGCTTGGCAGGATTGTCTGCAGGCGATACCCCAGGGCTTCTCATGCCCCACGCCTGGGCTCGGAGGGAGATCTCTGAGGGCAGCAGCGCCCGGAAAAGGAGAGAAAGAAAGCGTGAGAGCGACTGAGCTGCGCCCCGCGGGGCCAGGGGCGGGCAGCACCCGCGCGCCCCACCCACCGCGCTCTGTGCCCCGCGCCGTGCACCCGCTGGCCAGCGGAGCCCCAGAAACTTTAGCACATGGCCGGTCCGCGGGCCGCGGTGGCCCGAGCCTCCCCGCTGGTGGCGTAGTCCCTCCCTGGCCCCAAATCGCAGCTTACCGGCCGCAGCGGAGGGTCGCCCACCTGGCCGCGGGGAGAGTGGCGCGCACCAGTGGGGGTGAAGGAGGGGGCGGAGACGTTGGGGTCCCCGCAGGGGAGGGGCAGCTCGACTAAAGCGATCGACACCCTTAAGACATCCAGGGAAGGGACTGCGAGCCAGCCCAGGGGTTTTTCAGGTCCCTAATGGTGAGGGTTCATATGTCCCCCCGCCCCGCGGCGCAGATGCTGACCACGCGCGCGGGCTTCCCTGGCCCAGGTCTGCGGAGCCAGCCTTTTTAACCTAGCTACTCGCTCCGGGAAGCCCACGCTGACGCGCTAGGAGCTGGGCTGCGGCAGAGGGGAGGGGAAGAGCAGGGAGGGGAATGAAGGGGGAGAGGAGGGGAGCTCCAGTGTGGAAGAGGGCAGGGGAAGGCTGGTGTTGCGGGCCAGAGCTCCTCCTCCAACCTCTACGTTGCTGCTGGGGAGTGGGCTGGGGAAGACGTGGCCTCAGCTCCTGGGAGAGGGTGGATGGAGGGAAAAATGAGGATGCATTTTCCCCAGTGTTGGGGTTACAGCAGCAGGTGGCGGCGACGTGGCCCGTGGAGGCCTGACACCCATAGGAATGCAGAGATGAGCCAGCGAATGTGGCTCTGCGTGTGTGTGTGTGTGTGTGTGTGTGTGTGTGTGTGTGTGTGTGTGTGTGTGTGGTCCCCACCCCATGGAGTACTTGGGGACCTAGAGACTTGGGTGAGAGAGGTGCCTTCCTTTCCTGGCCTCCTTTCTGACGTTTTGATCTTGTGCTATCCTCATCATGGAAGCTCTGGTCACTATCTCATGGTTCTGGATTCCCCCTACCTCTTGGAGAACCCAAAGATGGCCCCAAAGTTAGTGAGGGCTCTGTTCCTTCCCCCCCCCCCCCAACTCATGACTCCCTGCCAATACACCTGGTGTCTAGTTGCAGGAGCTCCAAAGTCTGCCTCCAGGTACCTTCTTCTTTATAGATTTGCTGCCTCTCAAGCCAGAATGGGCTTCAAGCTCTGGTGCGTTCAATTATTTGCAGCTTATAGGACGTTTCAAAGTAACTTAACATCCTCACTAAAATGGAGTTTTCATCCCAAAAGGTCATAGCAAAGTACTGGTCCCCGAGGTACATGAATGTGAATACTCGTTTTATGTAAGGTGTGCAGGACACCTCCTGGTTCTGCAGAACCTCTCCAAAATACACCCTTAAGGCTGGGAGTAGGGGGAGCCCCTGTCAAAGCAGGCAGGGACCACAGTCTCTGAGCATCATGAAACAAACTGCCAAATGTAGTGGGTTTCTCCAAAAAAGAACCCAAGCCCTTTGGTTAGCAGATTCTCAGATCCCATCACCACCAGGGCAGCAGCTGAGTGCAAGGATTCTTCCATATGTAAAAGGCTGGAACATGTACAGAGATACTTTCGCTTCCCTCCCAGGCCCAGGACAGGAGGGAGCGTCTGCCATCTTCCCAAAGGACCAGTCCCAGCTTCACCCTTCACTCTTTCCAAGGCTACTGTTCTCTTTTTGGCTGGTGTGGACAAAGGAGTAGAAGCAGAAGGCAGACCTTACAGAGATTCATACCCTCATCCTAGTCCGGTATCTCCCAAAGAATGGAACCACGCCCTCCATGAGGACTTTGAGAGTGTGGGATGGAGGAGGGGCCATTGAGGCTTTTCTTGGGGGGGGGGTCCTGCAAACTGAGCTTCTCCACCAATCATTTATTCATCTATATTGTTGAACCCCTTCTAACCCCCTCTAAACAGAAACTAGAGGGCCCCCAGACTGCACTTTTTCTAGAGAAAATGGCTGTCATTCCTAACCCCTGGGCAAGAGGGTGTTCTGACATTTCCCAGCAAAATTGGGAACAACATCTCTGAGTTTGCCCCTAGTTTTATGGGTGATGGCAGCTCAATATGCCATTTTCTTCAGTGTTAACTTCCCACTTGGGGGAGTAATTTGACATTTCAATTGGTCAAGGAGTCCAGTGTTTAAAATATACAAACCTCAGAGTTTCTATTCCATGTCCAGTCATTTGCAGGCCTCACGATTCCAGAAAACTAAGAGACAATGAGAAAGTTGAGATTTGTTAGTATGTCTTGGTCATGGTTTGTAGTAACACAGGAAAAAAAAAAAAAAAAAAAAAAAAAAACAACTAACACTTCCATCCTCTCTCTCTCTCTCTCTCTCTCTCTCTCTCTCTCTCTCTCTCTCTCTCTCTCTGTGTGTGTGTGTGTGTGTGTGTGTGTGTGTGTGTGTGTGTGTGTGTGCATGCGTGTGTATGTTCATAGGGGTGTATGCATATGTGCATGGGAGTACCTGTGCACATGTGTGCAGAGTTCAGAGGTTGATATGTCTGTGTCCTGCATCTCCTCTGATACACTCTGCCTCTGTCTTTGGATCCAGAGTCTCTCATTGAACCCTAAGTTAATCAATTTGGCTAGGATGCCTGGCCAATGAACCTCAGAAATGTGCCTGTTTTTGTCCCGTCCACCAATCCATCTCTCATGCTGGCATGCACCACCATATTTGGTTTTTTTTCCACCAAGGATTATATGCTTGTATATCAAGCACCTTAGGAACTGAGCTCTCCCTAACTCCTGAACTCTGATGAGATCTACATATCCACATTCATGCAGCAGTATTCATGATAGCTAGAATATGAACACAATCTAAATGTTCCACAACAGGGGGATAAACTGTGGTATAGAATATTATATTAAATAGTATAGAATATTATAGTAAATCATTAAAAAAGAATGAAATCCTGTGGCAGCCTTGATGAGTCTGGAGGACATTATATTAATAGAAATGAGTCAGACATAGTATATCAATCAGGACACTCTAAAAGATCAGAATTGATTTAAAAACTAGTAAACATATTTAAAGGGGGATTCATTATATTGGCTATGTAATATGGTCTGGGCAGTTAAACGAGGGCTATCTTACCTCAGAGAGACTGAGACCTAGGAGTTGCTCAGCCCATGAGGCTGGATGTCTCAGCAGTCCAAAGCTGGTGATGAAGACCCAGGATCTCTGGAGGGCTGGCTTCTAGTCCATCTTGGATGCCAAGGCTTGGCCCTAATATCGGTGAAGGTGGCATAGCCAGCAACAAAGTAGATGAACTTGCCAACAAGAGTGAAGGCAAGCAGGTAAAAAGCAAAAAAGCAGAAGCAAGCAGACAAATACAAGAGAAGGGACCGCTAACACTCAGAATAGATCCCCCCATTTCAAATAGTCCAATCAAGAGAATTTCTCACAGGAGTACCCAGTAGCCTACCCTTTAGTTGATTCCAGATTCAATCAAGCATCACATATAACTAGCCAAATACTGTGTGAAGTCTAGAGACACTGCTTTCACAGGAATAGAGAACACGTTAGTGCACAGCAGACAGAGGCAGGAGAGGACAGGGTGAAGAAAGCCCCAGGTTCAAAGTTACAGCCTGGAAGTATAACTGCTAGGGTTCTGTTGCACATTGGAGTGGCTACACCCAACAATATCACAATGCGTATTTCAAAGTCCATGGAGGAGAATGTGGACTGGCCTGCCTTTCTTCTCTCCCTCCTTCCTTCCCTCCCTCCCTCCCTCCCTCCCTCCCTCTCTCCCTCCCTCCCTCTCTCCCTCCCTCCCTCTCTCCCTCTCTCCTTCCCTCCCTCCCTCCCTCCCTCCCTCCCTCCCTCTCTCCCTCCCTCCCTCTCTCCCTCCCTCCCTCCCTCCCTCTCTCCCTCTCTCCTTCCCTCCCTCTCTCCTTCCCTCCCTCCCTCCCTCTTTCTCTCCCTCCCTCCCTCTCTCTCTCTCTCCTTCCCTCCCTCCCTCTCTCCTTCCCTCCCTCTCTCCTTCCCTCCCTCCCTCCCTCTTTCTCTCCCTCCCTCCCTCTCTCCCTCTTTCTCTCCCTCCCTCCCTCTCTCCTTCCCTCCCTCACTCCCTCCCTCTTTCTCTCCCTCTCTTCCTTCGACAAGGTCCTTATATGTATCCCAGACTTGTGTAAAACTTCCAACTCTCCTATCTCAGCCTGCTGAGCGTGTGCGCCAGGAGAGAGAATCTCATATGTGTTATCACACCAAAAAGAAAATGTCTGACATAGTGGATATGCCTGATCACATGGTGATGTCACGCATGTAGGCATCAAAAAGTCACCCTGAGTACTATATGTGTGTGCAATGATCATGAGTAATTAAAACAAACTTGCAAGATCAGATCTCTACCTGCTAATGGCTTTCATTCCGCAGAGCTCATAGCTCTTGAAGTGTCCATGTCCCCATTGCACTGGCTCTGTCACCCACATAAGTGATGGAACAATATCTCAGCCTCACGGCCCATCTCAGGGCAGAGCCCCTAATTTGATTCTATGCTTCTTCCTGGATAGTGTGGGAAGAAGGCCCTTTCCAAATCACCTTGAGTGTTCCTTGCTGTTCCCACAACTTCAGCTACTGTGGAATAAATGTCATAGGGAAGTGAGCAGAGCATTTGTTCACTTGAAATGCAGAGTGGCTGGCAGGGATCATCAACAGCCGCAGGCCCTCGACTCACAGAACCTGGAACAGTGTAGGGGGAGTGATGAGGCTAGCCCAGATAGAGGAGAGGAAGCAGGAAGACACCCACGTTCTACAGGAAAGGAAGTGTTGGGGTCCACGGCTTTCCTTTGCAATGCTCACGTGAGACGAATTAAACCCCTGACTTCACTGCAGAGGTAAGAAATACCTGGAATGAACACTTGGCACAGCCAAGACAGTGGGTGCAAAGAAAGATACTCAGAAAGAGGTGTTGGCAGCTTCCAGGGACTGTCTTGCCTGGCCTATGTGGCCCCTACAGGTCAATCCAAGCCACCAAAGACACAATTCATTTCTTCAGAACAAGATAGATTACTTTCATACTATCAGTGGTGGGAAAACTATACTTCACAGACTAAATCCAACTCATAAATGACTTTTGTCGACCATTATATGGGGTCACAGCTGCCTGTTCACTTATGTGATAAGGCAGTGTGTAGAGACATTACTATCCAGCCCCACTTAAGAGAAGCTTAACACCACATGGGCTGTCTAGGTACATAGTGAGTTCCTTGTCACCTGTGACTTTCAGTCACAAACAGAAGGTCTAATAAGCTGTGACTTATTAAGAAGGCCCCGAGAGAACTGCCTTTGAGACTCTGAGAGCCCAGCCTTATGTCAGGTATTCAGGTTTCCTTGCTTTCCGGTCATCAAAAGTTAAAACTATAGGCGAGCAGACCCCTCCTCCACAAAGCTGCTTCAGGAAGATCTGCTCTTTCCCAAACCATTATCTGGATGCCTAATGATAAGTGTACTGCCTCTCACTTGCTGCTTTCTGGGTCACCATTCTATTCAGGTGACTCGTGAAACTCCCATGTATTTAAAAGGAGTTCGACTGGGTATCAGGGGAGGCAGTTCATTGGGCTTCTCTTGGGATTTCCAGGAACATCATTCAACAAGCTGCCAGACTCTGCACTGGACAGAACACTTGCCTTTGGAGGCTTGGCCCCTGGGGTCCCTGGACACCTTGAGCAGACTTCAGTGATGATTTAGAAGTGTTGAAGCAAATGAGATACACAGCCCAGAACATGGATTTATCCAAGTGGTATCTAATGATTTCTTGGAGGCTAACCCAAAGTCCATGGTCATTTTGCTTCCCCCTTTAAGTTAGACTGAATACAAAGCAAGTTAAGTCTCTCCACCTGTGACAGTGTGGAAAACACTGTGGTGTGATGGTGACAGAAGGAGAAATATCTCTTGCCATAATCTATGGCAGGGACAGAGACTTCTCAACCAGCAGAGGAGACGGCCCCTTAATGAATAACATTGGCAAAGGCTGAATTAATTAGACTAGTTTGTGCTGTCTCTGTGAACAGACCCGCTTTCCAGTTCCTAAGCGGCTGGATCTCACCCACGCTGCAGCAAATTCCAGGGACCAATTTTTCTACAGTCTCCCTGGTAAAAGTAAAAGCAGGAAGAAGGAGCTTAGTCCACTTTGAAGTTTGCATTTTCCTTGTATGCTTTTCCCAGGTGCTGACAAGGTGTTTGGTTCTTCAGATGCCCCCAGGATGGGGGTCTCCTCCTGAGAGGCACCAAAGCCTATTCAGACTCCAAGGCATGCATTCTCTGGCAGTTAATTATACTTAAGACCTATTTAAACCAAGGCATGGCTTGCTCTCTAGTTAGGAGAAATCTTAATCTTATCTAAGCCATCCTTAGAATTATATAGGACACAAAGAATACCAGGGGCTTCCACGCAGCGAGGCTCAAATTGAGCATCATGAAAAACATCCCTAGAAGCCTTTGCAGAGATTCCCCTAAGCCAGACATTTCTGTGTTTTCTGTTCCCATTTGTCTGTGACAGCAATGATCTCATCTTAAAGCTGGGATGTCATCTCTAGCTTCTTCCTTTCTGGCTTCTTTACAAAACACATATTCGTTCTGCCTGCTTCACTCTCACATTTCTCACAACCAGATCTCGGACAATGTTAAATTCTTAAATGAGAGTTGCTTCTTATTTTTCTGCTTTTTTCTCTCTCATTGTAATGTGTGGTGTGAGAGACCATAGAACAATAGCCCCGTTACCACTTAATTACAAACAAAACCCATTCCTGGGTATTTTATTTATGATTACTCAAAGTTGGCTTGCTGAGTTTGGGCTCTTGAGGTTAGATTAGAAAATATTGTGAAATTAATTGCTGTGTACACACGCATTCATTATTCCATTCCAGGGATTAATATTACCATAGTAAATTCAGGTCTTCTGGGAGATTGTTCCATAAAATGGGCATTTCCATAAAATCGCTAGAAATGTGAGGGCTGTCACACTTCACACTCTCTCATCTTTCCTATTTGACTCAAATGTTAATAATGTTAATTGCTCCAAAACCTGACAAATGTTCTCTAATGATGTGGACGCGATGGTGGTGATGAGACAATGCACCATGGAGCTGACATATGAACTGAAGCCACTTAGCAGACCTGCCCCCTCCACCACACATTCCCAGCTGACCATGCTATCGGGGGCCACTGACAGGAGCTTCCAGCTGTCACCTCACTCACACTTACAGAAGAGATGTCTTGAGTACCTGGAAGGCAAAGTTTCCTCACCTTGACTTTTCATAAGTGATCTTTACAATAGTTTTATCAATTCTAACCAACCACAGACCAGTTCTCCCCATTAAAGGCTGTGCATAAACAGTACACTTTGAGATTCTTTAGCGATAACAGAGGGAGGGCATCTGGATTGCCTTTGGAAAGCTGATGTCTCCTGAGACACTGGAAGAATGTTGGGCAGGGAGAATGATTATATTTTGAAAACTCCCAAAGATGTGTCACCAAGGAAAGAGAGCTGAGGCCTGAGATCAGGATGTAAGCATCCTGCTGGGGTCCCTCACCAGCTATCATCATCATCACCATCGCTGCCGTTTCCGGAATTAATCAAGTCACAGTTCTGTGGCAGGCACTTTCACCTCAACCTACAGTTCAGGAGCAAGAACATTTTATGACCTGTTTGAGAGACTGAGACACAGCGATCTCAGGGACACAAGAACATCTTTCCTCTTCGCCATCCTGCCTTTGAGAGGACTGTGCCGGACACTGAGCGCTGTCACTCGCATGCTAACAGCAACACAGATTTATATCTTAAAAGTAGAGGGATATCACCCAGAAAATCCAGCACCTTCCACCACTCAACAAATGTAAACGAAGAACTTTAAAAACGAACCTCTCCCTTTCCTGAGGAGAAAAAATAACAAAAAAAGCCAAAACAACAAAAAAAACCCCAACAAAACCAAAACCCCTATGACTGGAAGACCATCCTTCTCTCTTCTCAAAGTTCTGTTACCTCAGAGCTCTCCCACTCAGAACATATGTCATCACACCTACTTTTGGACAAAGAAAAAGTTTTTTCCATTTCTTCTCCATCTTTATTTCCTCAACTTTCAGTTTTAATTGTAAGAAATCTTATTAACCACATCACTGGAATGCAGTCTGTTTTCAGAGATCATTGAAAGTACACGTCAGAGGCTGACAAGATGGCTCAGTGAATGAAGGTGCTTGCTGCCAAGTCTGACGACCGGGGTTTGATTCCCATGACCTACATAATTGAAGGAGAGAACTGACTTCTACAATTGTCTTATGACCGCAACATGTGTACTGTGGCATATGCCTCTGTGTGTGTGCACGCGTGTGCGTGCATGCGTGCGTGCGCGTGTGCACACATGCGTGTGTATGAAGTGCACACATACAAATGAAATAAGTTGGTGTAAAAATTTTTTTAAAGAAAATACATGTCCAAAACAGGACAAGGGAAATGGCTCAGTGGGTAAAGTGCTTGCCCTACAAACATGCAGACCTGAGTTCAGATTTCCAGCACACATGAAAAAGGCAGAAATGATAGGATAGGTCATGCCTGCAGTGCCAGTCAAGTGGGAGGGTAGGGCCGAGGAGGAGGATCCTGGGCCTTACTGACCAGCCAGTCTAGCTGAATCAATGACACCTTGCCTTAAAAATACCTAAAAGAAGTGGGGAGCAAGTGAGGAAGACACTAATGTCAGTTTCTGCCTCTCCCACTTCCCAAGATGAACTCTCATGCACACAAATACGTACATACTAAACACGCACAGAGAAAGGGAGAGAGGGAAGGAAGGAAGGAAGACAGGAAGGAAGGAAGAAAAGGAGGAAGGAGCATATTAGAATGGTTGTCTCCATCAGCTTCTTCATGGCAGTCATTCAGAGTCCTTCTGGGGACCCCTGCTAGCCATGTGTCACAGAAGCGTGTATGAAAGTAAACTGTCCTTGAGAACAGAAAAGGTAGACTGAAGTGAGCCTCATGAAAAAGAAATGTCACAGCTTCTCCACTTTCCCGTGACAGTGTCACTGATTCAGGAGTGGACGGGGGGTGCATATGTGCAGATGTGTGCACTCACACTCATCCACGCTAGGTCACTAATTCAGAAAGGGGGAAATCATGCAGGCGTGTGCACGTACACTCATCCACACTCAGTCAGATGGCTGGAGAAACTACAGGAGGCAAGGCATGTGAGTGAGAGAGCAGAAATAGCAGGCAGTGCTGAGTGATGGCTGAGTTAATACAGACGGAGCAAAAAGAGAAAGTAAACAGGCACACAAACACAGCAAGATCTGTTCTCGTCCTCAAGACACCAACTCTGTTGGATCAGCCCAACTTCTCTGGAAATGCAGTAAAGAGTATGTTTACCCTCCGCGTTTGGTCTCACAACTGCAAAGTGATGAGCATCCTCCAGCTGTTGTGCTGAAAGCTGACAGGGACAGAGGTGTGAAAGGCAAAGGCCCTAAACGATGACACTGACTTTGGGACGACCTCAACGCTGCCCTTCCCTTCCCTGACAAAAACTGACTTACCTGGTCTTCCGAGGACTCTGGGAATTCTTTGTGAGTGGGAACAGACTGTGACGTGTGCAGAGTAAGAGTCTATAAAAGGTTACAGCATTTAGAGATGCCCCCCCGCCCCCGTCCTGGAGTGTAATTTCTGGGAGAAGTCCATAGAGTCATGAACATCCCATAATAGGTGGGAAACATACACAATTTATATGAAAATTCTATTGCTGCTGTTTTCTCTTTATTTGGAGGTGGCTGGTGACCATAGCTGTAGTGACTATGGATTGAAGCCTGCTGTAAACTTTGAAAAATGCTCACATTCCAGAACTTTTTTATTTAATTAAACTCAAGAGATGGACCACATGTACACTACTTACAGAGAAGTAAGTCTACTTACAATCCGAGGTGGCTGGGACATATCCGAAGCCAATGTATTGCTTATCTTTTCCAGTAGCCACACATGCAATGATTTATAACACACATTTTGGGGGGGGGGTGGGGTACACATGTGTGTGCATGCATGGGAAGGCCAAATGCTGATGTCAGGTGTCTTCTTCAATCTCTATCCACCTCTTTTCTTGAGATAGGGTCTCTCACTGAACCTGCACGTCACCACTTATAATGACTGGCCCATGAAACCCAGGAGTTTACCTTCTCTAATTCCCCAGGCTGGGACAATAGGAGTTTTCATATGGATGCTAAGGATTAAATTCAGGTCCTCATGCTCACATAGCCATTTTTCTAGCTTATTGCTCAACAGCACGCTTTATTATTTCACACTTACTGTGTTAGGGAAAGAGGCCCATCTCTGTTGACATTTTTCTCAATCACACCAAACAAGATGCCATCAGAGGGCTTGAGCTATTGCTCATGGCATCATTGGCAGAGTGGAGTTCCTTCTTGAAAGCTGGTCTTGCTTCAGCATTTCCCAACTGACTTTTGGCTAGAGGCCACTCCCAGTTCCTTGCCACGTGGGCCTCTCCATCAGCTTGCAAACTGTGCAAGTTGCGAAGGCAATAAAAAGAATCTGCTGGAAAGATGAAACCATAATCTTACATAATCTAATCGCCAGCGTGGCATCCGCTCACCTTTGCTATGTTTTATTGATTAAGAGCAAACCACAGATCGTGCCTGCAGTCAAGAAAAGAAGATGTTACACAAATAAAAAGACTGAGAATCTGGGTCCTTGGGGACATCTCAGAGTCTCTCCAGAATCCTACCTTTGGGTTCTAGTAAGTGACCCTACCACCATCCAGCCTCTGGCTGTCCCTTTTGGTTTTCATCCCAGCAGATCCTTCTATTCTCAAAGGTACTCAGCTCTAGCTATGCCTTCCTCCAGAAAGCATGCTCAGCCATTCCAGCCTTTTTACTCTGTTTTCCTGTGAACTCTTTAACCCTTACAGGAGCAGACACAGAATTCATGAATCATCACCATAATTAACCTTTTCCTGTAGAACCTGCCTTGTTGACTCTCAAGACACATTTTTGTGGGATCCATCTCATGCCATAAACCATGAAGCTCCAGAGTTCTGCATGGATTCTTTAGGGCTCATCTACTGGATGGAAAAGGAGGGTACAGCTATGAGCTCAAGGTCATCATGTTCACGGGAACACCACCCATATGGGTTTAATGACAGGGCTTAAGCATCCACGCTCGGCAGAAGATTAAAAGCTATGTCAGAGAAACAGTTATCCACCTTCATTAGGCTCCTCCATCTTGCCCATTATTATACTATTTCTTTGGGGAAATGCAATAAAAAATTTAAATTTTACCCTATGGACCAAAGGGGAGCCTCAAAAGGTGCTAAAATGAAGAACATGGAAAGCAGGGAAATATATTAAATATTCTACCTTCTTCAGTGAAAACACTTGTGTGTCTTCTAGGCTTTATTCAGATGCATTTTGCAGTCCATTCTCATTGGCCCAACTTTATTTCAGATACTCAGGCTTTCTTATCTGAAAGGTTTAAAAGACGTAGATCTGGCTCCTAAGCATCTGGCCTCTAGGCCTGCAATTCAGTATCTGCTATGTAAGCCTAGTGATCCTCCCTTATGCAACAGAGTTTTCCTAAGGAGACACAACACACACACACATACACACACACACTCACAGGCACATGAATCTATTCGCTTCAGATAGGAAGCCCATAACAGATCAAAATACAGGTATCACCAAAGTCTGACATGATAAAACAATCTGTTTTATCATTTCTAGGAACACAGGAGTGGTGTTTTGAATAAGAATGGCCACTGCAGGCTCATATATTTGAATGACTGGTTACCTGTGAGTGACACTATTTGAAAGGACAAAGAGAATTAGGAGGTGTGGCCTCATTGGAGGAAGGAACTAGGGGTGGTCTTTGAGGCTTCAAATGCTCAAGCCAGGCCCAGTGTCTTTCCCTTCCTGCTGCCCCTGGATCTAGATACAGAACTCTCAGCTAGTTCTCCAATGCCATGGCTGCCTGTGCCCCCACCAAACCCCTGATGATAATGAACTAAGCCTCTGAAACTTTAAGCAAGCACTAATTAAATTGTTTCATATATACTCAATCATAGTATTTCCTCACAGCAATAGAACAATAAGAAAATAGGCAAGGGGTCACTTACAGGAGCAGAAATGACTCAAAGACAGTTGTATCACTAAAGCCCATCCCAGAATAATGATGGCTCACAAAAACCTGAAATACATCACTTGCAAGCAGCTCAGTAGGTTGGAGAATGACTTTTCCAGGTGATTCAATTTGTCTGAGTCTTTCTAGACAGCTTTTAGAAACTTGGCTTATCTGAGCGATGCTCAGAAGGCTTTACTTTTTATATACTCTTGAAAAGGTAGGGATCTAGTAAATCTTATCAGTTTCAGTTACTTCCTAATGTTATTTTGAGTTGTTTACTTCCTTTCTTAAAGCATTCCTGGTGGTTGGAATGTTTCAATCTAGAGGAAACTTCCACACAATTTACCAAACCATAAAAGTAGTCAAGCCATTCCTTGCCCTAAAATTTTTCACTGGTGTCACCCATGACAGTGGTAAAACCTTTGACTGGTTATTGAAGTCTTCACAGACAGATGTTAATCAGTTATGTCTCATATTTTTTAAACAACCTCTCACACTGACTGTGTCCACACATGATTTTACATATTCCCATGATGGATGTCGTGGTTTGAATAAAAACATCCGCCATAGGCTCATAGGAAGTGATACTATTAGGAGGTACAGTCTTGTTGGAGAAAGTATGTCTGGGGGTAAACTTTGAGTCTTCAAATGCTCAAGCCAGGCCTAGAGTTTCTCTCTTCCTGCTACTTGGGGATTAGATGTAGAACACTTAGCTTCTTCTCCAGCATCATGCCTGCCTGAGTGCCACCTTGCTTCCCAACATGATGATAATGAACTAAACCTCTGAACTATAAGCCAGCCTCAATTAAATGTTTTCCTTTATAAGAGTTGCGGTGGTCATGGTGTCTCTTCATAGCAATAGAAATCATAGCTAAGAGAGTAGGAAGGAAAATGGCATTAGCAAAACCTCCCAACTTCATATAAGTAGGATGCAGGCATGCACCACAGATCTTTCTAATAATATCCCTCCAGCAAAAATAAGATGGTGATGTGGGATTAAAAAATAAAGATGCCCCAGCATACCTCCAAAAGGTCCTCTTCTGTCAGGTACACAAGCAGAGTATCTGCTTCTCCTGTGGTAGTTTCTGGTGTCCAAATCCAGATTATTGGATGCTAACCACCATGCTGGTTTGGTGAGATGTGTGTTGGTCACAGCTGCATAGTTGCTGACTTCATGGTCTGACTCACAGTGGAGCCTGCAATTTGTCATCATGAACCCTGACTAAATACAAGGTCTTTCATGCCCCTGTCATAACAAAATGTGTTCAGTCTCTTTCTTGGCACCTCTCTACATGTTCTATAGTGTGAGCTCACTGTGTTATAAATATATCTAAGCCACAAAACATCTCAGTTTCCTCTAGCTCTTGAGTTCTTCAACTACATGTCTCCTGTGTCTAGACATCCACAGCTATTCTTTGTTTGTCTAGATTACTCCTGTTCAGTTTTCAGTCATCCTTTTAAAGCTCCCTCTTTGAATCACACTTCCTGCAGCACACGGATGATTGCATTTTAATTGGCAATTAACTCATCTACCTCTATAAGCAAGAAATGTTTTGTCTTTGTCGGTCATTTGATATGAGAGGCTCATGTTTTGCTTGTATATAAGCCTGCTTGCTTTTACCCTAGGAAATGTCCTATCTAATTCAGTCAGCTGCTGTGAGAGTTGCCATACTGCTGACTGTACTTGTCCCCATCCTCATTTGTTAGTGGGAGAGAGCGACTGACATAAACTGATCCCATTGGAGTCTCTCATTAAATCTCTAAGTCTAATTTGTGGATACAAGAACTTTGGGAGCCTTGTCCATCATGACAAGTTAGCACAAAACTAAAATTATTTAAAACAAATGCCCTCCCTGTTTCTTTGAGTCAGGAATATGATACAGCTGTCTGGGACCTCTGTCTCCAGGTATCATTAGAAAAATGTGATTAAGAAGTCAACTGATGTCCTCACCTCATCTCAAGGCTCAAGTGAGAAGGTTGTCCTGCTAAGTCCACATGAACAGCACTATGATCTTTGTATGTTGCTTGCTTTTGGTATAGGATGCCTACAGTTTCTTACCTAATTGTTGGCCACAGTTCCTCAGCACATGGACACCTTTAGCATGTCCATGGGTTTCATTTAAACCAACAAATAAAAATATGTCATAGTCTTTTTTTTAAAAAAAGAGAATGACTATGAATATATACTGTATACTAAGCACAGTCCTTTAGCTTTATTAGTCTTATTTGTTCCCTAGACAATTTCACTTTTCTTGCTCTCTCTCTCTCTCTCTCTCTCTCTCTCTCTCTCTCTCTCTCTCTCTCACACACACACACACACACACACAGAGAGATACT
Source organism: Phyllotis vaccarum (assembly GCA_033318265.1). Lineage (NCBI taxonomy): Eukaryota > Metazoa > Chordata > Mammalia > Rodentia > Cricetidae > Phyllotis > Phyllotis vaccarum. The sequence continues at coordinate 45,358,899 of JARWLC010000006.1, forward strand.
GATATACATATAACATAAATATATATAGAATCTAGGAATCACAAATATGAGAAAACATCTGATATTTGTCTTTCTGGGATGTCCTAATTGACTTACTTTGGTTGTGTGCAATTGAACTCATTTCCATGTAAATGGCATACCTTCATTAATCCTCATGGCTTCCAAAGACTTCCACTGTGCATATATGTCACATTCCATTTATCCTTTCTTCATTCGTTGGGTATCATAGTACATAGAATGTAAGAGGTGGCCTTTCATGATATTCTGGTGGATCAAATCAAGAGTGTTCACATACTTGGCATATGTTCAAAGAGTTGTCAGTTTGAAGTCATCAAATTATTAGATGTTGGAGCTCTTAGATGTTCTCATTTTATGTTCTGAAGAAGTTAAGAATGAATGTGTCCTTGGTCTCACAACTCGCAATATAAGGACAGCACTACTGCACAATTTTAAATTCTAATAGTACCTGTCTGGACCAGATGCCTTCAGACAGCAGCACAGCAGGTTTGGAAGGGTGGTTTCTCATCATAAACAAAGGCTCCACAATTCTCTCATCTCTGAGGGGAAAGGGGAGATGGTTCAGCACCGCGGACAGCAGCCCGTCAAATCTATCCCGAGAATGTTGTTCAGCACCATGGATAGAGGCTCTTCGGTACCTCAACCTTGGGGCTGGGAAAACGGGTCTTTCAACATCATTGACAGAGGCCCACTTCACCTCCATCTTTGACATGCTAGATGGGTAGCTCAGAGCCGTGGACAGTAGCCCCATTTTCACCTCTGTGAGGCTGTAGTAGACAGGTATGATCTGCATCACCTCCACCTGTGAGGTTGTTAAAAGGTGGGTCAGAACAATAGACAGCAACATTCTTGTTTTGCTCTGCATTTCAGTTGCAGTTAGCCAATGGCTTTTGAGTCCATGAAATAAGAATTGAAATAAAAACATCTAGTCTACCAAATAAAGATTAAATAAAATAAAATCTTAGAAGAGTAAGATTCCTTTTGAGATGATTTATACATATATGAGAATATTCCTCTTGTGGCTGTGAAAGATAACATCTTTCTCAATACTTGTCAGACAAGGAATTTAGTTTAGTTGCTATTTTTTAACAGGCATTCAATAATTCTTGAGAATCAGTTTGTTTCAGAAAGAAATCAGCATTCTTGCAGCTCAATGATCTAAAAATATGCTGTGGGAAAAATTATTTTATAGCCTAGTGCAGAATGCCTCCCTCCCTTCTTTTTCGCTGAGTAAAGTCCTTTGTTCCTGCAGAGTCATGTGCTTATTCCCCCACTGGTTTGGTTCACACAGTCCAAATAGTTGAGGCATTTTGCTTGCTCTTTTTAATATTTGAAGGCTGTCAGCATGCATTTTGGCACAGCAGGAAGTGGCCCTTGAGGGGCCTCTCTTACTGGATCTGAAAAGGAACTCTTTCAAATTTGCTATTTGCAGAAATTTGAACACAAATACTTCCAGGAAATATCCCTGATTCTAGATTTGAAGGCTTGAAGTGAGACAGTCATTTGTCCAATTAAAGGATAGCTGTCCCCATTAGAAGTGACAATGTTATTGCTCTAGAGCAATTTGGGGGTGTTAGAAAGCAGAAATGGACTCTTACAAGACACCTAATAAGGGGAAGTTGCAAAGAGGACAAAAACCTGAGTTTTGAGAGCAAAAGCTGGGGAAGAAAGATTGCTGCACACTCATGCACACTCATTGGGGTTCACACTCGAGTTAATGGTTGATCCATTTTACCCACTGACCTGGTTTGGTTTTCTACTGTTGTGAGAAACACTCTGAATGAAAACATCTTGAGGAGGGAAGAGTTTATTTGGCTTCCACCTCTGGGACATGGTCCATTACTGAAGGAAGTCAGGGCAGGAATGTGAAGCAGAAACCAAAGAGGAACTGCTCCCTGCCTGTCCTCTCTCTGGTTCATGCTCAGCTAGCTTTATTTTCAACCCGGGATTATATTTCCAGAGCTGATACTCCTCATGGTGTTCTGGACCCTCCTCTATTAATCATCAATCAAAACAGTTCCTCACAAACATGGCCACAGGCCAATAATATCTGGGAAATTCTTTAGTTAAGCTTTCCTCTCCCCAGTTGACTCTAGGTTGTGTGAAGTTGACAGTAAATACTAATCAGTGTGGCCACCAGATGCTGCAGTCTCCATGGAGTCGGGAACTTTGTCGTTCATCTTTAATGTCAGTGCCTGGTCCAGTGCCAGACTCTAGATTCCACATAAAGGTTCTGTGTTTTGAAAGGAATAACTCAAACAAAGCAGCTCTGTATCATGCAAGAACTGAGCCTGCTTTCCCCGCCAAATCATACTGTTGCTTCCACTTTCTTTTCTTTCACATTTTGTGAAATATCAGCAGCTGGAAAACCCCAAAAGGAAACTACTTTAACGCGTAGAGAGTCTTGGAGACAGCAGCAGTGGAAAGAAAGCATAATGAGGGAGTGAGCAAAGGGGAAATTATTTTGTTGTGACATGTAGCATTTAATTACAATTACAACAGGAAATTTTGGTGTGAAGAATCTATCTCTGATGCTTCTAAGTGAAAACCCATTTGTCAAAAGCTGAGAGCCCTTCTTAGCGTTTTCCATCGCATCTCCGCGAGGCGAGATGTTACTCACCTACAGTGCTGCTGCATGGTTGACATCACTTCACTTTATTCCGGAAGTGTCTGCATGAAGCCAGTAGTAGCTTCCTTCCTTCTGCCCCCAACCACATTAGTTCTGCAGGCAGAATCTCACGAAAAGAGGAGGTGTCTTCACTCTTCCTCGATCACAGGCTTACCAGAGTCTCAGCTCCTCACCGGGAAAAATATGACCATAGGCTCACCCCAGTGGCCTCTCTCAAAGAAAATCAACAAATCTGTATGATGGTCCTCTGTAATTCCTCCCTCCCTCCCTTCCTTCCTTTCTTCTCTCTTCCTCTCTTCCTTTCCTTTAGTTTCTTTTTTTAATCCCTCGCTTGCTTGCAATTTTTTTGTGTTTCAGTAGGAATCCTGGTTTATGCAGTGACATGAATCTAAAACATAGAAGCAAGGTCTGAGTGGACTGAACAACCCTGGGGGACTCCTGGTTTGCTTCTGTTGACATCAGCACTGCAGGAGGAAGAAGTCTGAGAAGGTATTTGGGGGAACTTCACCCCAAGCCCCACCCTAGACCTGCCACTGGTAACTCTCTGGGCAAATCTCTTCTATTTGCTGGGCATCAGCTTTCTCACCTGCACAGGGCAGCAGCTGATGACTGACGCCTCATGGCGTGTGAGGCTGTGGATGTGAACATCTTATAAGGACCATAGGACTCATGGCTGGAGCGGGATGACTCAGCAGTTAAGAGCCCTGGCTGCTCTTCAGAGGATGTGGGTTTAATTCCCAGCACGCACATGGCAGCTCACCACTGTCTGTAATTATAACACCAGAAGTTTCAACACCTTCATGCAGACACACATGCAAGCAAGAACACCAGTGTACATAAAATAAAATAATAAAACAATTTTTAAATGTAAAAAGAACTATAGAATTCACTGTGTGAAAGTACCAACCGTGTTCTTGTCACTAGTCACTACGGATCTTGAACACTTGGAACATTTGAACCTGAAGTTCAAAATAGAATGTTAATTGGACGTGGTGATGTACATCTGTCCTCGGCACTGGGGAGACTGAGGCAGGAGGATGGAGTTTGTGGTCAGCCTGAGTTAGAGTGTGAGTCTGTCTTAAATAAAACAAAACAAAAGCAAAGTGCTCTAATTTTCTTTTCTATTGCTGTGATAAATAGATAAACACTGTGACCAAAACCAGCTTGGGAAGGAAAAGGTTAATTTGACTAACAGGTTAGAGTCATCATTGTGGGAAGCTAAGGCAGGATTCTGGAGGCAGAGCTGATGCCAAGGCCATGGAGGAACACTGCTTCCTGGCTTGCTCCTTATGGGTCTCTCAGCTGTCTTTCTTACAGTACTGGCTATGACCTGCTCAGTAGTGACATTGTTCACAATGGGCCAGGCCCTCTCACATTAATCTTTATTGAAGAAAATGCCCACAGATACTCCCATGGACCAGTCTGCTAGAGACAATTATTTAATTGAGTTCTCATTTTCCCTAATGACTCAAGTTTGTGTCATTTGGCAAAAACTTGCCAGAAAATAAAGGAAGTCTTTCACTTAAGTATCATATTCCCGGGGCAGTGTCTAAGAGTGTGTTTCACATGCAAGTATCTGGGAGCAGCTGTGATTGAATCCCATCACTGACAGGGGGCTGGTTAGAAATGGGAGTGCCCTTCTGTTTCTGTGCTCTGTGTTTATCGCACATCTGCTACTGTCTGGAACCAGAGCTGAGCCCTTGAAGCATGAGGCAGGATCTGCGTCTCAACCCCTACAGCAACAAGTTGAAAAGAGTTGTGTGGAAGAGACGATGAGGCATTGGTGACAGCTAGATTATGGATCAGATAGTTCTTGCAAGTGAATTATCCCTATATTGATATTACCTGACTTTTACCTTTCTTGTTATTTTTTGGTACATTGCTGCTAGTTACTGGCCACAGAAGACAGCAAACCTGTTCATCTGCAGATTACTAGGTAAGTTCTGACCTCATCATCCACCCCCAGGGCCACTGGTGTCATTCCCAAGAGCAGACAGAAACACCAGGAATTTATGATCTTGGAAGTGGCTTAAAGTGAATATACTTTAACCTCCTCATCTTCCAGAAATGTCGACCCAAATGCAGAGAGGCTGTTGCATGACAGAACATTTTCAGGGAAGCCACAACACACATCTCTACTTATTCCAGAGAGGGGCAGACCGAAGTACAAATGCCCTAATGTCCAACTTGGTGAACCAATGAGTTTCATTGGGGTTAGTTAGAGAAACAGAAATGATTCAGACAGCTGTATCACCATAGCCCACCCCAGCATGGGTGACAGCTCACAAAATGCAGATAGATAAACAAGCTGGAGCGGGTCTTTCCTAAGTCTAAACCTCTTCTAGTCATTAAATTTGTGACAAGGTTGGGCAGTTAATCCAGGGTCCTCCCTAAGACTTCCCCCAGATCTGAAATCATTTGGCCTTCCATGCTGGGTACAGCCTTGCCCTAGAGTGTGCTTCTCAGCTACCCAGGATTTGAGGTTAACTCTACAGTGCTCTGGCTCTTCCAAAAAATGGATGAGATTGAAAGACTGGATCTGACATTGTGGGAAGATGTGGTTATGGTTTGGTTGTTTGGTAGTGGGATTCCTAATTATTTGGGGGCATTCTAGATACTTAGAAAATACCCCAAAAGTGAGCTAGATGAGACAGCAGGACCCTGCAGTCCCAGCTACTTGGAAGGCTGAGCCAGGAGGATCACTCAAGTGTAGGCATGTGAGGACAGACTAAGAAAGATTAAAAAAAAAAATCCTAAAACCAATGAAAGCCCGAAAACCCAGCTTATTGCTCACACTGGCAGATGTTAGGAAAAACAGAGGCCCAGGAGCTGTCACACCAGGACTTGGCTCTTCCCTTTACTCTCTAGATAACCCACATGCTGTCTGGAATTTTTGGTTCATTCATTTCATCTGTGCACTCACTCATATATCCATCTATCCGTCTATCCATCAATCCACAGAACCATCATTTATCCACCCACCCACACATCCATCCATATACCCATTCATCCAACATCATCATCTATCCATTTATATATATATATATATGTATATGCATACATATATACACCCAGCCACTACCCACCCGCCCCTCATCCAATCATCCATCCATCCATCTATCCAACCACCCACTATCCATCCATCTACCCACCCTTAAATTCATTTATTATTCACCCATCTATCTACCTGTCCACCTACCATTCACCCACCAATCTATTCATATATGCATACATATACCCACTCATCTATCCACCCATTCCTCCACTCATCTGTCTTGCTAATAGATAATTATGGTGACCAAAGAATACAGAGGTAAAAAAGACAGGACTTCAGTAATACCACAAGATAAAGGGAAAGTTTAGGGACAGCCAGGAGTCTCTTTCTTCTCGGTGTCACAGTCTCCATTTGAAGAAACAGTAGTAGCACAGTCCGGAGGAGGGGACAGGGACTCATCTCCAACTGAAGCACGTAGGAATGATTACAAGTGGGCATCTTACAACAAAGGGGGGGGGAGCTCTTACAGAGGGCAGGGAGACATTGTTTGGAAACTAACTCTTTGTGAAGTGTGAAGGGAGAGGGGTGGGGTAGGAGGTAGTAGAGCCAAGAGAATCAATAAGAAGGGGCAGAGCAAGTGGGCAAAGGCCATGGCTGGGAAAAGAGGAAGTCACAAATCACATTTTACAGGCTGTGGCAGTTTTAATGAGAATGACTCCCACAGGTTCATCTGCTTGAGTGCTTGGTCCCTGGTAGCGGAACTGTTTGGGAAATATTAGGAAATGTGGTCTTGTTGGAGTAGGTGTGTTCTTGCTGGGGGAGCTGTATCACTGGAGTCTCTGCTCACTGCCTGTGGATTAGGATTTAAAGCTCTCAGTTACTGCTCCAGCACCATGCCTGTCTGCTTCCCACCATGATGCTTATGAACTCACCCTTAAAACTCTAAGCAAGCCACTGATTAAATGCTTTCATTTACGAGTGTTGCCTTGGTCATGGAGTCTCTTCATAGTATTAAAATAGTGATTAAGATACATGACATTTTTAAAAGAGAAAATTGAGAGATAACAAGCCCTGCCTATGGCCACAATCCTGCCCAGAATTATCCTATAGGTTGTAGATGTGTGTTGTGGAGAAGCTAGCCTCTCTGTCTTCATCAACCGTGGCTGGAACTTGGGCTGTCAGTCCCCTGGCTTCACTTGGGACTTCTGGGTCTGCACTTTGACCTCTGTGTCTGCCCTTTGGGTGTCAAAAACAGTTATTTGCTACATCTGCTTGCTCTGAGGATGTCTGGGGTCTTGCAATGTGGACAGTTTTCATAGCTTGGCCCTATAGGAAAGACAAAGGCTGGAGTGTGGAGTGCCAGGGAAGCTGAGAGAGGAGGTAGGGCTGGATTGGGCAAAGTCAAAAAAGTTTCACTCAAGCAAGAGGAAAGTCAAGTGGAGGAGGCAGGACACGGTTTCAGGGTGCTATAGCTGTCTAGACAGTGGCATCCCACTGTGGACAATGACTATGCGCGACACCAGCCATTGATATAAGTTGTTTGATGGAGACCCCCCCCCCTTACCAGGAAACATGAGCTGAGTGGCAGGGGAAAAAGGGGAGGGAGCTATCCCAGAAGCCTCTGCTCTGAGAGCCTTGACAGTGACCATCCCACTATATGTTTGGAACATTGGCTTGTCTGTAATCCAAGTCTTTCCCCAAATCTTGTCAGCCAAGGGTGAGTTTGCAGAGATGTCGGAAAGAAAGATGACATAGAAGTCCTTGGCATGCAGTAGGTGCTCAGGAAAGGCTGCCTATCTGATATGTCAGGAGGCCTTGGGTTTTCTGGCCTCTCCGAACCGAGATATCCTACCATCATAGATGGTATGTTTTCTGCTCACAGCCTCTTGCTCAGCCTTATGCATTTTGTATGACCCCCCCCCTTTCACAAAATGGGTTTTCAAAATCAACGCAATTTAGAGTGACATACTTTCTCCCACACAGGCAGCGTCTCTACAAACCCTGTGTGGCTAGAGGAAAATGAGCCAGGATTTCTCACTGAGTGTGCTGGGCTGTGGAAATCCTTGGGCTATAAATAGCACGTGTGTGTTTTTTTAATATGATGGACTCATTTTCTCTGATCATAAAATCTATGGCTTCTATTTATAGCCACGGTGCTGCTCCCAGTACTGAGGGACTGTAAAAATAGGTTCCAGGAAATAGATGTGCTTGGCCAACCTTCCCAGCATGAAGACAGCAGAAGGGGCTGGCAGATGGGGGCCCCAGGATTCAGGTTATTGGCATTAACCTCATGCTGTCTGGGAGTTGTTCTCAGTTCCAGGCCCCTCAGGTCTCCAGCCTTCAGCTCAAATCGCATTTGCTTGGATGAAGAGCCGTGTTCATTCACTCACTGAGAGCCTGCTTCAGCCCAGCCCCGCTAGAAGGCTCCTGGGAAATAAATACATTTGTATACCACTGCAGCTAGCTGACTGACGCAGGAGCTCTGGTGCCCAGCATGACACAGGTGCCATGTGAATGAAAGCTCTGGAAACCTCCAGAAGCTGCCTCAGTGCTGCCCAGGGAAGCCCCAGAACCACTTGTGAGAGGCAGAACAATGACCTTAAAAGACATCTAGGTTCTAATTCCTGGAACTGTGGCACTATGGGTATGACTGGTCTCTTCAGATGACCTGATGGAGCTTTAAGGTGGAGCCAGGAGCCATGAGACACGAAGCATAATTCCAGAAACCACTTTCCCCCAGAACCCTTCGGGAAAGTCTACTCTCCGGATACCTCAGGTGCACTTTTGCCTCTAAAATCATATGAGTTTTTTTTTCTTTTTTCTTTTCTTTTCTTTTCTTTCTTCCTTCCTTCTTCCTCTCTCCCTCCCTTCTCCCCTCCCTCTTTCTTTTGTCTTCACACATGCTAAGTAAGTTCTACTGCATCACTGAGCTATTATTTCCCTAGCCCACACGCCCATTTTTTAATCTCAAATTTTATTTGGAGGCAGAATTTACCTGACCTTGGACATATATATGATCCTTCTGCCTCAGTTTCATGAGTCTCTGAGGATGGGTGTGCCACTGCACCCAGCAAATCTGTTCCCAGCCACCCAGGAGGTAATCGCTCACTTCAGCAACAATGGAGACACCTGTCAGGGAGACACCTGAACTGTGTAGCTGTCAGGGTCACCTAATGTGAGTGTCCATCCAGTGTCCAGTTGCTTCTGTTAGGACACTTACCTCATCTGTGTGGCCAGTGCCCCTGCCCTCCTCAGCCTAGCTTCTGCAAGCCTGGATTGTCCTAGGGTACAGGTGTTTGCTTTATTTAACTGGAACCTCTAAGGATCCAGAAGATGCCTGGGGGGAGGGGCAAACTGCTGGAACAGGAGGACCAAGATTATGTCCCAAATAGTGCCCCCAGTGGGAATGTACTTGTGTAAAAATCATTCCGGGGGGGGGGGGAGGCAGGAAAAAAAGCCTTGGGGGTGGAATCTGTGACCTAGCAACTTGGATTTTAAAAAATGCAACCCCAGCCTCACAGGTCACCAGGGATCAAGAGGTTCAGCCCGACTCCTAGAGGGAGAAGTTGCCTTTAATCCTCTGCGTAGGCTGGGCTTGATAAAGTCTGCAGATGGCACTGTTATTGGACTCAGGGGTCACAGCCCCACGCCAGGTTCAGTTACACACCCTCAATAATACAGTTAAAAGAGTCAATGGTGGAAGCAAAGAGCAAAGACTTAGTCAATGCAGCCCCATGGATGGAAAAAGGCTGTTACTTTAAATTCAATAGCATCAGTGTGTGTGTGTGTGTGTGTGTGTGTGTGTGTGTGTGTGTGTGTGTGTGTGTTTTGTGTGTCTGTGTGTATATGTGTGTCTGTGTGTATATGTGTGTGTATCTGTGTGTCTGTGTGTTTGTGTGTGTCTGTGTGTTTGTGTCTGTGTGTATATGTGTGTGTGTCTGTGTACTTGTGTGTGTCTGTGTGTGACTCTGTGTGTGTGCCTGTGTGTGTGTATGTGTGTGTCTCTGTGTATGTTTATGTGTGTTTGTGTGTGCATGTGTGTGTTTGTGTATGTGTGTCTGTGTGTTTGTGTGTGTCTGTCTGTTTGTGTGTGTATGTGTGTCTCTGTGTGTATTTGTATCTGTGTGTGTCTGTATGTATAGTGTGTGTATATGTGTATACGTGTGTGCCTGTGTATGTATACATGTGTGTTTGTGTGTTTGCATGTGTATGTGTGTGTTTATGTGTGTGTGTCTGTGTGTTTGTGTGTGTTTATGTGTGTGTATGTGTGTGTGTATATATGTGTATATGTGTGTGTCTGTGTGTGTATGTGTGTGTATGTGTGTGTACATATATATGTGTGTGTGTGTTTGTCTGTGTGGAGGGTACTGCAGCCTGGAAAGGATTTTTTAGTCACTGACTTTGAACATGTTGTTCTTTATGTCACACTCAGGAACACAGGAATGTTTTTTCTGCTATGACAGGGAGTCAGGCAGGAGTACGGTGCTGAGGAGGCTTCCCTGGCATCTGTGTGGTATCAGAGTATGAGAGAGATTTATTTGAGCCAAAACTGCAGAGAAAGGGCTCTGCTCCCACTAGATATGTCCTGCCCAGTGCAGGTAGAGGGAGAAGCCTCACACCAGTGCCATAGGAAGGCTCTGTGGCCCCACTGTGTGTCTGCTCTGAGTTTCCCCACTTAAAAATAGCCTGCTTTAAAAAGAGATGGAGAGGAATCCAGACAAAGTAACCCTGCATTTCCCAACCCTCTTTCTAATAGTTTTAGCCAATGGGCTGGCTGCAGAAGTTTAGGTTTCTGGAAAGTTCCTCAAAGATGGCAAATTTTCTTATGTGTCTTTTCTTTCCTTTGGTGTTCCTGTCGGGAGCACAGATGTGGTGGGGGGGGGGGGGTCTGCTGCAACCATATTGAAACCACGCGAAGGGGAGGCACCTCATCACTAGCCCCAGACTCGTGGTCTTTGTTACTAGTTTTTTGTTTTGTTTTGTTGTTTTGTGATTTTGCTTCTGTTTTTGCTGCATCTCGCAAATACAAATGAACAGGTGATAAACACTGCTCAAGAAAACATCAGTCCTGCGCAAGCCAACGTAGATTGTGTCTAAGCACCGGGCAATGACAAAGATCACTGCATGAAATACAGAGTCAGGTTGTAGGCTGGATGGAAGGCTCTCCGTGCCCTCAACTAGGACCTGCATCTCTCAGCTCCCATCGATACAGTTACATTGGCAATGAGTAAGTATACAATGATGATGAACTAAACCCTTCATCCCCAGCCTCTTATATGAGCCTGAAGCCTCGCTCCCCCTGGGCCTGGCATTGCTGTAGATCTCTGTAGACTGAGCTGCCTCCTTTAACTTTACTCTTGGTCTACATTAGCACTAAGGACAAGGTAACCCAGGGGTGAATCTCCCATCTGGGTAAGTTCGGTGCTTTAATCCTTCTCTCCCTCGTTGGAGCTGTCCCTCTGAAAGTCACGTGGAGTCTGACCACAGCTTCCAAGCCACTGTCACACTGATCCAAAAGCCAAACCAGAGTGTCCTTCATGAACACAGTCAATCACACAATTCCCTAAGCCAGATGTTCTCAACCTTCCTGATGCTGTGACCCTTTGACACAGTTCCTTGTGTTGTGACTCCAACCATAAAGTTATTTTTATTGCTACTTCTGTAAATTTGCTACTATTATGAATTATAATGTAAATATCTGTGTTTTCCAATGGTCTTAGGTAACACCTGTGAAAGGGTTGTTTGATTCCCAAAGGGGTTGCGACTGACAGGTTGAGAACTGCTGCCTTGAACCCCGGTGTTCTAGCATGTTCTAACGGTCTGATCTGCTCCTTTTGCCTGTAATTTGCATCTAGTGCATGTCTGACCTCAGCTTTGTGTTCCAGGACAAAGGGCTCCTGCCTCACAGACTGTTGCTATCTGGGACCCTGACACCCCAGATGTTTGCTTTGGTCTTAGTTCCTATGCCCCATACAGCCCCGTCACCCTTCTGTCTTCAGAAACTTTCGTTTAAGCATCACTCCAGAATGGAGTCTCTTTGAAGACATTGCAAGTGACAATTAGGGATCCAATTTAAGATAAAATTCAACCCTAGGTGGTACTGCCAAGTCAAATAACTCACAGAAGGTGACAACACCTGACAGGCAGAGGCGACACTGGCACAGGAGATGAGTTCCTTTAAAAAAAAAAAATCAATGTTTGGCTGCTGCAGTGTAGGTCTGTTGACATTGGAAAAGACAGGATTTTATAACCGGAGAAATACAGAGCAATGGCTGTCAGGTGCCATTGGCTCAGGTTTATTCTTTTCAAATGCCACATTAGATACAGGTGTGACTCAAATTACTAACCCTCTGAAGGCCTCTCCTTGGGACTTTCAGGGGTCTTAGAGTCCTCTTGCTCTGCTGGCTCTGACCTCCATCAGGCAAAGGTAGTGGGGAAGGTTTGTGGGTCCTGCTTTTTCCTGCATTGTGGTGGCCACAAGAGTGATGCTCCCTGAGAAATGTCTGATTAACTGTTAAATGATGCTTCCCCACCTGGGTTAATAATGCTGAGATGCTGTAGCAAGATTCTATAGGGGTTGGGAGGCTGGGGAGAAGCTCAATTGTTAAAGCAGAACTGAGTTTGATCCCCCAGAATCTATATGAAAAGTAATAAGCTAAATATGACAGAGAGTGGCCCTATGATCCCACCATTGGGGAGGCAGACACAGACAGGTTCCTGGGACTCACCGGCCAGCCAGTCTAGCTGAATCAGTGAGCTCCAGGTTCAGGGGAAGACATTGTTTCAAACAACAGTGGATGATTTGGGTGACACCCAATGTCAGATCCTTCCCTCCACCCCACATACTTGAATATCCACACACAGGCATACCCACATATGGATGCAAAATAGTGGTTGGTTCGGCTGATCCCTAAAATCATACATTTCTGCTTAACAAGCCTTGAAAGGGGGCGGGGTCACTAGTGTAGGGTGGGCAGCAGAGGGGTGTATCTTGGAGAGGGACAGTTGTTCAGCCAAGAGAGTGTCACCAAGAACAAGCATAGAGAAGCAGTGCCCAGCAAGGCTAACTGAGGTAGAATGTTCCAAAAGGCTGGGGTGACAAAAGTAGCAACCAGAACAGAACTTTCTCTGCCACACTTCAGAATAGATCTGTCCAACACCATTTGTCAGAAAAATTTCAGAGTTCTGAGGTATTTGACCTTTCTCTCATGCCATTTAAGAGGGCTTTCACACAATCAGGCTGGCACGGGCACTTGTGCCCAAAGAAACTCTTTTCTTTCCTTTAATTTCAAACTAGCCAGCTAGAATATCACTTCTCACCTTAAGTACCACTATGACATTTTGTGCTAAACAAACTCCAAGTCAGACTCTAATTACCATGACGCTGCCCTTTCCAGCACCCCCACTTCCCAGTGACACTACACACCGGCTTCCTCCCAGGTCTCCATGGTCTTCTGTTTTCTGATTCTGATGGCTTCCAGGCATGTTTTGCAATACCCAGGGCCATAATATCGGGGTGAAATGGCTCACATGCTTGGCCAAATAGAATTCGCCTGCCTTAGCCAGCCTCTCCGTGTTAGTCTGAGTCTGTGCTGTGTAACTGAACACATGACTTGGGAATGTGCAAAGAGGCTTTTGAGTCTAATGTGAAGCTGCTGGCATCAGGCTGGGGATGTGGGGGCGGGTTATGCTGAGTGATTCCTAACCAAGAAGGTGGAAGGATGAGAAATTGGGTAAAGGAAGGGGGGCAAACTCTTCTGTAAATAAGCCCACCCTCTTGTTAATACCCACACCCCCGAGAACCTATCCCCTGTCTGTGCATGATAACTGAGCCCGGTAACCTGAACACTACATAAAGATCCTGGTTCCAACACTGTTCCTTTGGGGAAGTGCATTTCCAACATGAGCCTAATAATAGTGAAGTATGTTGGATTGAGTTCCCCCAAAAGATACATTAAAGTCCCAATTCTTAGTACTCGTGAATGTGGCCTCATTTCAAAATAGACTGTACTGGCTAGTCCACTTGACACAAGCTAGAATCATCAGAAGAATCCTTGATTGAGAAAATGCCTCCATAAGACCCATCTGTAAGGCATTTTCTTAATTTGTGATTTATCGGGGAGAGTCCAGTGCATGGTAGGTGATGCCGTCCCTAGGCTGATAGTTCTGTGTTCTATTAGAAAGCAGGCTGAACAAGCCACGGAGAGTAACCCAGTAAGCAGCACCCCTCCATGGCCTCTGTATCTGCTCCTGCCTCCAGGTTCCTGCCCTGTTTGCGTTCCTGCCCTCACTGCTTTTGATGATGAACCTAATAACCAAAATAGGAATTGTTGATGTAATCGTCTTAAACTGAGGCCATGACTGGTTGAAGTAGACCCTAATCCAATATCTGATTCCCTTGTTAGAGAAGGGAATTGTGGAGACAGTAAGTGAGATGAGAGAAGGAGAGATAAGGGGTGGTATGCTTGGGACTCCAGGAATGGCCATCAATTAGAAGAGAGGCAGAGAAAGCCCCCCTCATGGCCATCAGAGGGAACCAACACCACCAACAGCTGGGTCCTGGACATCTGCCCTCCAGTCCTGTGGAAAGCACATTTCCATCACCTTAAGCGTTTGGCTTTTGTTCACAAGAAGCTAATTCATCTGGGAACCCTCTGAAAGAGAGCAGCTCACCCTTAGAGCTGCTGTCAGTGAAGAGATGCTCAGATGTCCTGGTCATAAACTCAACTCAAATGACAGCAGGTGTTAACCCCCTACCAAGCGTCACAAATCCCTGTGCTAAATAGAGGACCAGGAGCTTTGTGGGTGACCAGCCACTTCAGATCCTCCTTACTGGCAGAACACTCTTCTTTCATCTGGTCCCCACGGTGGTCCTGGGCTAAGGACTGCAGAGCCTGAGACCATGCACTTCTGTGAACTTGGGGTTTTGAGATACTACAGTGGATTGCTGCCTCTGCTGCTTCCCTTGGTCCCCAAAAAAGACTGAAGCAGCAGTTGGGGGCAGATAGTCATGGACAGAAAGTAACTTACTTACATCAAGCACTTAATAAATGCCAGTTCATGTTCTTAGACCGTGGTCAGAAAAGTGCCAACTGCTTGCTTCAGGCAGACACAGAACCCCAAGACCCTTTGCCCCAGGACATGCCAACCCAGTCCCGCCTATTTTCCAAACAGAACTGAATGTTGGCTGCTCTGAGAGTGGTCAGCAGAGGCCAAGAGTGGAATGGATGGAGGCAGGAGATGTCAGGGAGGGAATAGGTTAATAAGCTCAGTTTAACCATTCCATGTGCACATAGTCAGGACATGAACTTACAATTTTGATGTTTTTGCCTTCTGAATAGCTGAGGTGATAGGCCTATACCACCAGGCTCTGGAAAAAATTTAGATACGAAAAATTTAAGAAAACCCCCTCCAAAAAGAATCCAACTATGTCATCAAAAAAAATGAATGGTGAAAATCTCTGGTAACTGTAGCAACCAAGATCTAACTGCAGTTTGATGTGGTAAAGCTAGGCCACACACTCTGCCCTGGCCAACCCAACCCTCACTGTGGGATCTCTGTTGTCCCAGGTCCTAGGTCAGATAGTCATTCAATTGCCCATTCCTACCTTTATGGGGAGAATTCCTTACATGAAAAGCCAAAGTCTTTTATAAGCAAAATGGGAATAAAATTTTAGATGTTCTCAAATTAGATAAAAACTTGAAACATTTTTAAATTCATAGTTTTCTGCATCTAGTCTTAAAAACAGATTTACAAAAATAACTAGAATAATGTATAATTAGAAAGAGTGTGGACTTCAGGGAGCCCAGTGTAGATGGGGGAACTTGGAAAATGGTACACAATTTCATGGCCCTTTGTGTGAGTTCCAGTCATGTAGCTGGGAGTAAAGTGGCTAGCAGAAAAATCTGGGTACAGGAGCTGACATGGCCCGTGGTTCAGAGGATTTCGGTCCATCAGAGCAGGCACTTGAGGCTAACAGGAGCTCCTGGTGGTGGCAGTATATGGTGCTGATTTCCACATCAAGGCAGATCACTAGTCGAGTGTAAAACAAGAGCCCTGGCCACAGAAACGCCAAAGACCTGCCCTTAATTACTGACTTCCACCAGCCAGATTCCACCTCCTAAACATTCCTCAGCACCCCCAAAATGATGCCACAAGCTCAGGACCATGCAGCCCACACAGGAACTTGAGGGTGGCATGTCAGGTCCAAACTGTAATAGAGGGGTCTGGTCCTACCTGCTCAGCCTCAAACATTTATCAGGATGGTGGGAGTATGTGAAGCAGAAGTGATCAACTCCGAAGGAACAGTCAGGGGACCCCTTATACCCTGCCTCCCCAAAGCCTCTACTGCATTCCCAAATGGCATCATCAACTAATGGTTAGGGACCATGAATTCCAAACACAAGACTGTGGGGGACAGTTAACCATCAGTGGAATATGGAGGAGATTCTAATGAATAATAATCTGGGATAATGAACAAACATATGGGGAAAAAATTCCCTGCGTCTTCTTTCACACCAAAGTTATCTCAGATGTTTAAAAAAAAATACTTGTGAAATCCCTTTATGCAGTGTGTGTGTGTGTGTGTGTGTGTGTGTGTGTGTGTGTGTGTGTGTGTGTGCGCTAGAGTCTCCATAACATGTTTTCTACATTTAAACTTATTTAATCCTTCTACTATGACTATTGATCATGATAGGAAGCAATACAGATTCAAAAACAGAGGCAAGGAGAGGCCTGATGACCCATGAAGAACCTCAACCCAACGACATGATGGTGCATCAGTAAAAAATAAAAAATAAAACAAGAGAAGGGTTCAGGGAAGTGTGGGGACAGTGCCTGATGCGTCCATGGACTGTCTCAGCTGACACAGACCTAGTCCATGCTCAGTACCTACTAAGTAGGACTCGAGTACATGAATTCCTACTTGTGTAGGACTTTGTGTTCCTGGATTTGTGTTCAGCCTTATCCATGTTTAATTTCTGTTGCTATGATAAAATGTCCTTGCCAAAAGCAGAGTAGGGAAGGAAGGGAATATTAGGCTCAGAATTCTGATTTGAAGAACCTTAAAGCAGCTAGTCACATCCACCCTCAAGAGTCGAAAGAAATGCTTGCTCACTTGTGCTCAGCCCCAGCTCTATCCTTACACAACCACAGGATTCAGCCCAGGGAATGGTGACACCCACATTCAGGGTGGGCAGATTCCACCTTGATTAAGTCAGTGATAAGAAAACCTTTCACATAGGCACCAACCTGGTCCAGACCATCTTCCACTGAGCCTCTCTTCCCAGGTGATTCTAGGTGTGTCAAGCGGACAATTAAAACCAACCATCACACACCCCATCTCACAATTCTGCTTCTTACATCTTTTATAGTCAGATGCAAGGCACTTGGTCTTCCTCTGCTGAGACCCTGTGTGTTGAACTTTGACTCACTTCAGCATAGCAGGGAGGCATGGAAGCATGCATGTCAGCTGGAGCAGAAGCTGAGACCTCACATCTCGAACTGCAAGCAGGAAGCAGAGAATAAACTAGAAATTAAAGAAGTCTTTAAACACTCAACACTCATCTGTAGTGGGATTCAGGTGTCAGCTGATAAGGTCAAAAGACACTTATCCAGGGTCCTGGGCCCCTGAAGGGGGCGTGGAAACCCCATTGAAAAGGGGCTTCTGGAACACGAGACGCTCTCTTCCTGGTTCCTGGTTGTTGGGGAGACAGGATCAGAATCCATCGTCCATCCATCACTCTTCCACCGTTCCAGACTCCAGTCCCTGTTCAGGTGCTACTGTAATCTGTTACCTGTACTGTGAGTGTTTGGTTTATATTTTAATAAATATCTATCCTGTATTGGTGCCTTCTGAGTACATTCCACCTACACTCATCTCCGGTGACACGCTTCTTCCAACAAGGCTTCACTTCCGAAGACTCCTCAAACACCAACACTACCTAGGTACCAAACATTCAAATCCCCGAGAGTATGTGAGACATTCACTCAAAACACTATGTGCAGTAGGGCTGCACATGCCTGTAACCTCAGTATTTCCAAAGTAGAGGCAGGGAGATTAGAAGTTCGAGGGCATCCTCAGGTACACAGTGAGTTTGAGACCAGCCTGGGATACATGAGACGTCGTCTAAGAAAGAAAGAAAAAGGGTCATACCTCTGGGAATGTAACTAAGCCTCAGGGCCTCTTCCAGGCCAGGTTGTGGTTGATGGGCATCTAGCCTGGCTCCCCTGCACACCAGCTGCCCGATCTTGAACAAGTGACCCACCTCTCACCATCCCTGCTTACTGCTGCTCATCTGCAAACTGAAGATGATAAAAAACGGTACCCACCCATCTAGCGGAGACATTGGAAAGATTCTATGTCTTAACATCCACAAGCAAGATTCTGAAGGCAGCTCTTAGAACCCAGTGAGCCTGTCATCAATGCTCACTGCTCCTGTATGAATTAGTAATATTGGGTAAACAAACCGATGTGGTGCTTGCTCAAGGGTGCTGTTAAAAGGATGTCTCCAGTGAGTGGCTAGATGGACAAAATGTGGGAGCATATGGTTTCCTGGCTGAGTCACAGACCTTCTGAACCATGGATAACAGCTTTGACCTTTTTCCACATGATAGAACTATTTCGCAGAGAATCCCTTTGCCTTAAGGAACCAAGAAATGTTTCTGTGTACCATGGGTTCCCCATAGCATTGCTGTTTAGAGCATGGGGTCCAGGGCATCAGACCCTGCATGTTCCCATCTCAGGCTAACTGTAGCTTATGTCAGGAGGGAATACCAGCTATGATCAGCTGAGCATGAAACTTGGGGGCAGCTTGTCAGCTAAGCAGGAGTGGAGGGGCAGGCATGACGCTAACAGCACAGGGAGACAGAAATAGGTGGGGAAACACCATGCTCTCTTGTTTCAAAATTCTCTGTCCTGTACTAGGGTGCTAGGGTGCCAGAGGTGAGCATTGCCTTGAGAAGACGAGGTTCGTTCAGTGACCATCCAGCAAGAACCTGGGTGCCAAGTGTCGTGCCTGAGTTTGACATCCCAGTGACGACACTGGTGCAGCCTGTCTGCATCACGAAGAAGTGAAGGAAAGAAAAATAACTATTTCAGAATACACAGCCGGGGTGAGGTGCAGTGGAGACACCACTCCTCGAGCTGCCTCATGGGGTGAGGAAGGCTGTACAAGGGAAAGGTGATTTGAGCTAACCCTCAGTAGATGAAGAACTTACCTCTCAGAAAAGCTGCCCTGCCACCAGCAACAGACCCCACGGCATGTGCAAAGGATGTCTGGAAACCAATTGTAGTCTCTGCTACAACAGAAGGGAACATCAAACAGGCAGGGTGATGAGGGAACCTTCAGTCTATTCTGCCAGCCATTGCAAGGTTATAATAGGGGAGAGCACAATATGACCAGATCCTCACCTCATTGATGTGGGATGACTTTCTCTATGCTGTGAAAGACTGTTGAATAACAAAAGAACTATTCTGGCCTATGGCAAGCCAGTTTATAGGCAGGCAGGAGGGAAATCCAAGCACAGATAAAGAGGGAAGATAGCAAAGTAATACAGAAGAGCTGTAAGACACATGGCAAAACAGATTAGTAGAAATGGGTTGAGTTAAGAGGCAAGAGTTAGCTAACAAGAAGCCTGAACCACAGGCCAAACAGTTTGTAATTAATACAAGACTTGGTGTGATTATTTGGGACCAAGCAGCTGAGGGTGGTTTATTTGAGACTGCTGGTCCAGATCTTGGGGCTAGTCTGGGCCAGAAATTTCTGTCTACACCTCATTTTCACAGAGGAAGAAATATAATGGACTCACCTGGAGCCACTGAGCAAGTCCATGCTGGCCCCAGAACCCAATTCTCTAGGCTCCATTCAGAACTCTATACTCTAATGCCTGCCTGTGATAAACCTAGAAAATGTAAAATATACCACAGCATGACTGCATTCAAAGAGAGAGGGGAGCAGATAGAGATAAGACACTGGTAAGGTGATTGGGGATGAAATTCTGTTCTATTTGGTGTCTCAGAAGTAGAAGGAAGGTAGACAAACATTGTACTTTCCTTTGGAAGACTACAGGAGATAAAACCATGAAGATGAGGCTCCAGAGACGGCTCAGTAGGTAAGGGTGCTTGTCACTAAGCCTGACAATCTGATTTCCATTCCTGAGTTCAATACTTGGATCCCACTTGGTAGAAGAAAAGAAGAAATTCCCACAAGTTATTCTTTGATATCCACAGTAGCCCCTCACAATTAATTAAATAAAACAAATTAAGTAAGTAAAAGAAAATTAAGATCACTAGAGCACGTGGTACAATGCTTGTGAAATCTTATTGTCTCCCCCTTTTAGATGCACATCTTGACTCAACATAATTCTGAAGGTAAGATGGATTCTCTAGAAGGATGCTCAGACATATGCTCAGATCTCTGAATTGGAGGTTGCCTAGGACACACTATATTAGATTCCTGTCCTGTTGCAGCCTGACCAAAAGCAACAAAGGAGAAAGGGATTACTCTGCTCACAGTTTCAGGTTACTGTCCATCACTGTGGGGAAATCAAGGCAGCAGGAACTTGAAACAGTCAATCACATACACAGTCATGAGCAGAGAGAGAATGCATGAATGCACCCTGACTACTTAGCTTGTTCTCTCCACTCTTACACAGGCTAAGATCTCCTGCCTTGGGAATGATGCCACCCACAGTGAGCAGGTCTTCACACATCTTGAGATTCTCCTCCCAGGTGATTACAGATTGTATTCAATGGAAATTAAAACTAACCATTGTGTACACACCCATCTCTGTTTGCCAAGGCACAGGGAGAGCATCTGTGCCTGTCTCCTCATACAAACCTACCCACATGGCATTGGCATTCCAGGCAGCATGAATTCTCTGGGATTAATCCCCTCAAGTTATCTGAGGCTCTAGTTTACATTTCATGCCCACTGTGCTTTGCAGTGGGTTTTTATTTTCGGCATAGCAGACCCAGTGGAAGAGGAACATGGAGAACATTGGGCATCTTAGTCTGTAGTAGGAAATGGACTCAGCCAAGCCCTGAGATACATCTCTGAACCCAGGAATACCCTGCCGCATAGTCCCTCCAAACCTGCACTTGAACAGCTTCTGCCTGTAGCAAAGCAAAAGGCTGCATGGGGTCAGAATGTCAGACAAACCAGAGAGGAGAGACACCTGATGAACTCATGTAATTGGAGGGCAGCAAGCCTCTTCTCAAGAGACCAAGGTCATTGCTCTGTAGACACTGGACCTCAAAGGACCTCAAAAGCCTTTCAGCTCTCTTCTCTGCCTCATGACAGTGGTATTTAGTTGTCCTTCATTTTATTTTTTAAATTTAATTATCATTATAATGTTACATTTCTTTAAAGACACAATCTCACATATCCCAGGCTGTCCTTGAACTCCTTATTAGCTGAGGGTGACTTTGAACTCCTCATCCTTCTGCTTCTGCCTCCCAAGTAGGGGAGCTGAAGGCATATGCCATCATGTTCATCTTAAATATCTCATTTTTATTTTTAAGTGAAATGGAATTGATTTTATTATGATTATTGATGTTACTAAAACAAGGTCTTGTGTATCCCACACTGTCCTTGAACTTGATATGAAGCCAAGGATGCTCTTCAGTTCTGATCCTCTTGCCTCCCTCTACCAAGGACGGGAGTTACAGGCTCATGGCTTCATCAGTCTTTCAGCTCTTTGGCAACCCCTGTCTGTCTGTCTGTCTTCCCTGAGCTCACTGTCCCATCTGGTCACATTCTACCTGTCTTGTGTCCCTCCCAGGCTCAGGTCTGGCCACCTTTTCCTTCTGTCCATCCTTCCTTCCTAAGATTGTGTCTTCTTCATGCTGTCTCCGGTCAAACGGCCATGCAGAGAGCCTTGAACTTGGAACTGGCTGATTGGTGCACACAGGATGGTTCTTCAAGTCTCAGGTTCCTAAAACACGGCTGTTTGTGCCAATTTGAAAATGCAATGATAAAGATGAGGCATAGGACACTTTTAAAAAAAACAACCCCTACACAGTCTGACCATTGGAAGTTTGTGTAATTGTCTTTTCTAGCTCAGGGCTTGGACCAGCGGAGGTGACTGAGCCACTGGTCTTGAATGCAAATATAATTGGTGTCAGAAGATGTGGAAGTCACAAGAAACACCATCTTAATGCAGGCTGGAGCTGGGGGTGGGTTGGTAGAGTGCTTACTTAGTGTGCACAAGGCTGTGGACCAGTCCCCAACCCCACATAGACAGAATATGATAGCAAATATCTGTAACCCCAGAAACTGAAGGTAGAAGCGGAGGATCCAGAGTTCAAAGACATTCCTAACCATATAAGAGTTCAAGGTCAGCCTGGACTATATGAGACCCTGACTACATAAAATTTTAGTGCAAGATTCTGTGTGTGTGTGTGTGTGTGTGTGTGTGTATGTGTGTGTGTGTGTGTGTGTGCACGCGCGTGCGTGCGTGCGTGCCTGCAGGCAGACTAGACCGTTAGGCCATGAAAATGAGTATGGAGGCCAGAGAATGTCTTCCTCAGTTGCCTCCCACTTTATTTTGTGTGTGTGAGTTGTGTGTGCACAGAGCATGGCACATCTATCTATATGTGAGGTGTGTGTGAGATGTATGTGCACAAGCAAGTGGCACTTTTACATGTGGGGTGTGTGTAAATTGTGCGTGTACAGAGACATAGCATCTCTGCTATGATGTCCATCCGGTTGACTGTGATCAAGGCCCTGTCTTGTGTTTTATATTTTTCTGTCTGTGGGGATAACTGCAGCAGCCATCCTCCTACTTCAGTCTTGCACAGCCTTCATTCTCTTTCAATGTTAGTACCCATCTGCTTTCAGTCAATGTAACAAAATACTGGAATCTCAGTGTGGTAGTTTCAATGTCATTGGTCCCATAATCTCATAAGAATTAAAAGGTGTGGCCTTGGAAGAAGTGTGTCACTGCAGGAACAGGCTTTGAGGTTTCCTATGCTCAGGACACTGCCCAATGTCTCAGTTGACTTTCTTCTGCTTGCAAGATATAGGACTCTCAGGTATCTCTGAGATAGCATGTCTGCCTGCATGCCCCCTACCCCCGCTGGCCCGCATACTCCCCACCATAGTGATAATGTACTGAACCTCTGAAACTGTAAGTGAGCCACCCCAACTAAATATTTTCATTTATGTGAGTTGCTGTAGTCATGGTGTCTCTTCACAGTAATAAAAACCCTAAGAATTAGTAACTTGCAAAAAAGAGAGGTTGATTTGATTTTCAGCCCACATTGTACTTCCATGGCAGATGCCCTGTGTCTCCAGGTGGAGGTAAAGTCCAGCACAACCACAGCCTCACTCAGGTTGGAGCCAGCCTCAGATCCAAGCCTCACCTGGAATGCTGGGTGAATGAACAAATGCTTGGGAAACATCCTCATGACCTGAGAGTCCAAGAATGAGTGTCTCAATGGCTTGCCTTACTACAAATTGACAATTAAATTACATTGTAATTCCAAATTAGATTGGAATGAATGGAAGAGTGACATTGAGGGTCCCTCTCTGCAGAAACGCATGGCTTTGATCCACTTGTGGTTTTCATCCCCAGTGACAAAGTGGAGTGGTCTGGCTGTTCACTATGAAGTTGGGGCAGGCACCAACAAGAGCAGACAGCTTTGAAGCTGAAGTATAGCTGGGCTCTTCCTGAGAAAGCCAGGAAGGGCTGGCTAAAGCTCTGCTGTATAAATAAAGACTTGGGAGTCATAGAGTAGGGTGAAAACATACTATATCATAGAAATGGTGAAAGAGTGACCAGCTGACCTCTCCACAGTTCCCAGATCAAAGAGACTATGCAATTTCTAAATCCTTCCTTACTCCTTCCGGTGCCTCTCTATCCATATCCTGGATCCTCCATATACTCTATGACTAATTTTTGTAGCTTCACCCCCTGACTCAAGGTTAACGCAGTCTTAGAATTTCACAGTGCAATCAAATTTTCTGCAACGTTTTTCATTTTTGTCTAAATAAAAGGATTGTTTTAACTCTACAAGTAAAACTATATACAATAAGAATAGTTATCAGATATTGTCTAAATAAAAAGGATGAGTTTTACCTCAAATACAGTGAAACTATACACAATAAGAACAATAATAAAATAAGAATTACATTCACAATGTCTAATCTATTTGCATTTGGCAAGTACTTTATTATCTATCCTATCTTGGAGAGCCCAACGTTTTATACCTAAACCACCTTCTATCATAAGTTGTATTACCAACCTAAAAATATCTTTATAGAACCTAAGACATTTTATTTGGTAGACAATGTAAGATTTTATGTCTCTCAACCTTATAAACTTTACATCTCTTTTGTAAGCTTCTTTTCTAAATTTTATAACAAAGAAAACAGTATAACTATCTAGTCTTCAACCCCCCACTGGAGACCCAAAAAGAATAAAATACTACCTGAGCAAACAGGAAATGCAGAGAAAAAAAACTTCCAAAACTATGTAAATGACAGAAATAGCTGGCTGCCTGGATAGTCACCCAGGCTTCCTCTACAATGTTGGGCATCCATCTTCAAACTACAGGCCTAAAATAGCTGACACACTTTTCTTCGAAGCAGAAATTTTAAAGTACTGTCATATTTTGTCTTGGCAAAGTTCACCAGTAACCTTCTTTTGTATCCTGCACGTCCAGTTTGAACAGCACACTGTCAGCAATGAAGGCAAGGACAGTTTCTTTCTCAGTGGCTCACTTTGTCACAGTAGAAGCAAACTCCATATGGAGGTTCTTGATGTCCCATCATCTTCTCTAAAGAAGATTGATGATGCCAGGAGCAGACACATCTCACTGTCATGAAAAGCCTTATGTTCTAGCATCATAAATGTCATATTCTCTATATCTTTGAATGTTTTCAGATGGCCTATCTGTCTTATTAAATAGATAAATGTATCTGTTTAATTTTTAAAACAGATCTACATGACTATAAGTCTGATTGTTATAGATGACTAACTACTAACCTACACTTCTTAATTATCCTAAACAGTTTTTAATAAGTCTTTAAGAACTAGAACTCTACTTTTTAAAATGAGCTGCATAGGTACAATGTCTTAAACAAGAGTAGAAACATATATATAGTGTGATAAAAACAAAAATAATCTTAAATTTGTATCAATATACAAAAGTCCATACCAAGGGGAAAAAATCCCTGAATCTAACCCACTTTGTTTAGATTTTTTTTTACTATGTCCAGTAATAATTTGCTACCAACCCCACTAAATGATGGCAAACATTTATAACCTACAAAACAACCCATTCCACCTCTCAGGAATGTAGACACTGTATTTTCTAATTGCTTCCTTTTGTCTGGGGCCCATGACATCTTAGGGAGCCCTGAGAAAATTGGGATAATGGTAAAGCCTTGGAGAGCTAGCTGTTGGTCAGACTCAGTGTGATGGGAAAGGGCAAGGCTTATCTACAGTCTTGGCTTGTGTACTCTGTGGGACTGGACCATCTCAGCTAGGAGCTTTGAAGTTGTTCTGGATGCAGAACTGATAGAAAACTATAACAAGCACTCTGAGAAGCTGGATCGCATGGGACACTTGTTTTCATTGGTGTCTGGTCCCCTCCTTTTTCTGAAAACATACAAACTTTTAAAGGTAACATTGTGTGTGTGTGTGTGTGTGTGTGTGTGTGTGTGTGTGTGTGTGTGTGTGTGTGCGCGCGCTTTAGCACAAGTGTGGAATGTGTTATGTACACAAGTCTGCTAAAGATTATTTTTGTTTCATGTTTGAGCAAGTAAAAGGTATCAGGTAGCTTTACAAGTTTGTTTGGACTGCATAACCAAACTGGAATATGTATCTCTATCCATGCCATAAGAAAGGATAGCATGTAATAATAAGTCATGAGGACTCAGTAGCTAACAAGATTTATCATGTCTCATCCGACCTCAGAGCTGTTCCCATGCAGAGGGATGAGCATACACATCACCCTTCCTGGCTTCCTCGGAGGCTCCCTCTCATGGGCATGGCTGCAAGGCACTTTTAAGATAAAAGGAACCCCCTTGTCAGCATATTTTCTGGACACAGTCTGCCTCTCCTCTATCTTCTAGCTCTGCTAGCACTTTCCATAGGCGTTTATTGGGGTTCACTTCCCAAGAGCCACTTGATGAACAGAGCATGAAGTCACAGTGAGATGCTATATAAGGCATTCCTCATTGGCCAGACATTGGAAGGATGGGAAATCCATCTGAGTGATCAGATGTAGCTCAGGACTCCTGGACCAAGATGCTCAGAGATAGGAGGATTGGCTAGCTGGACTCTTGTCCTAGTGGATGTCCAGCGAGGTGAGGGTCTGCCTTGGGCTCTGTCTCTTGGGCTTCCCTATCTCTTTCAGTGGCCTGCTTGCTCCCATCCCCAGAGAATTCCATGTTCTCCCAAGACACTTGCAAGGAGCTGGAGCTCACAGTGCCAGGAGCCTTGGTGGTGGTGGTGGCAGTGGTGGTGGCAGTGGTGGTGGTGGTGGTGGTGGTGTATGTGTGTGTGTATCTGTGTATAAAACTTCAAGTGTGTTCTGCCAGCTGTGCAGACCAGAGAACTTAATGTCTCTGAATCTCAGTTTCCCCATCACAAGCTATACTGTAACTGTTCAGGGAGCCACAGTACTTTCCATTTGTTTACTGGCTGACCACACTTGGTTTTGTAGGCTCAGAGTAATGTACTTTATTTATCAATATCATTATTTTTGTTTGTCATTTTGTTTTTTAAAAATATTTAAGTTCGTTGAGAATTTCATGCAATGTGCTTGAATTACATTCTCCTCTCCTCTACCTTCTCCTATATTCAGAACTCTTTCCTACCACCAGCCCAGTATGTGTGTGGGGGCGGGGTCTAGTTTGTGCTGACTCTGCATTGTTGGATGTGTGGCCTTCTGCTGGAGCATGGCTGACTTATACCTCTCTTAAAGAAAACAAACTATTCCTCCAGAAATTATCAATTGCCAATAGCAACTTGGCTAGAGGTACCTATACCCATTTCTTCTCTCCATGCCAGAATTTGGTCTGACCTGTGCTAGCACAGATCTCATGTATTCTCTCGAAACCTTTGTAAATGTATATATGTAGCTGCCCTGCAGTGTCCAGAAGACACTGTTTTCTTGCACTTGTCTATAACCTCTGATGATCTTCTGCCTCTCCTCTGCTGGGATCCCTGGGCCTCGGGAGGAGGAAGGTGTGATGCAGATGTCCCATTTAGAGCTGAGCACTCTGTAGACCCTGGCTCTTTCCACCTTTATCAGTTTCAGATCTGTTAATCACTGTGCACTGCACATAGAAGCTTCTCTAGAGAGAGACATTAATCTATGTATATCCAAGCTTTTAAAATTAGATTGTGTGGGGTGGAAATCTTTAGTTTATGGAAGAGGAAACGAAAGTCAGGGAAGTCAGATGAAAACGGTAGAGTCACAGCTCTTGAGCATCCACACAGTATCTGCTCCTTCCTTCCCAGTGGAACAATGATTTTATCCACGAGGCTCTCTTGGAGGGTCCCTTCCCACTCAGAAAGACAGGTGCCAATAGCCCTGTGTTCTGAAGCCTCATGAGGCTTTAGGGGAAATCTCATCAGCCTATGCAGCTATGAGGCGGGAGGCTCTCTGAGCTTATGCTCACCCTTTGTCTCAAATTCCGCTTTCACCATTAGTGCCTGACATCTCTCTCTCTCTCTCTCTCTCTCTCTCTCTCTCTCTCTCTCTCTCTCTCTCTCTCTCTCTCTCTCTCTCTCTCTCTCTCTTCACATTTCTCAAGCCTAGGCTTTCTCAGAACTTGTGACGGGTAAAGAAGCTACATGCTAAGTTCTCCAAAACACTCATCACAGAAGACAGCTCGCCTGCTTTCTTTATCTCTCATCTCTTAGGTATCAGATACTAGCAATAGAGGGATTCTAAAGCTGACCCTTAATAGTTACATGTTGAATGAATGAATTAATGAATGAATGAACGAACGAATGAACGAATGAACGAACAAACAAACAAACAAACAAACAAATAAATAAATAAATAAGTGAGTGAGTAATAAGGATGTGTATCTTATGATGGAGGAGTGGGTCATCCTAGTTTTCACAGATGACAGGCTAACCAACCCACTTGAAAGACATTACATTATTAATGATGGCTTGAAATTGGCAAAATACCCCCTGGGTTAGTTCACAGCACTCTGTGCCTTCTAAATTGCCCAGGCGTGAACAGCTCAGAAGTCAGAACTTATGATGATTGTTTTGTTTCCTAGATTAGAGATATGGGTCCCTCTGTGTTTGCACCTGCTAAAACCCTCTCATAATTCTTGTTTCAAAAGCCCCGAAGTCCTCCACCTATCTGCCCCCCACTCCCCGGATGCCAAAAGACAACTTACTACCTGGAGCTTTCTGACATAGTTTTTGGAAAGAACTTGGAATCCCATCAACTTCTCTGCACATTGGCTCAGACATGCTCCACACAGCAGGCATTTACAGAGGGGTAGTCACATGCAGAGTACCATACTGAAGACTCAGAAGTCCTGGTCCAGACTGGAAGAGGTTCACTCCCCTTAAAGGGAGATGACTAACTGCCCTGTGGTATATGTCTAACATGGGGGCGGTGACACATCTGCAAACCCATATACTGGATGTCAATCCCTGCCTGGAGGTTAGGGGGAAGGACGTGACCAGATAAGATCCTTAAAAGAACCAATAGATGCTATTTGGAAGCTGCAGATGTGAAAGGGCATTATGGCCAAAGGGACCAGCATGGATGAGGCTTAAAGGTACGAGGCTGCCTTTGTGGAGCTGCAAGCGTTAGACAAGATGCAGGGAAAAAAACTGCGAACAAAACCATGCAGGAGTGTGACTGGAAATCTTCAGTGTCCTAAGATCGGTCTCTCTATTTTGTGGGTTCCAACATGTCCTTGAAAGGTTCCAAGCAAAGAAACATTAAGGTCAGAGTTATGACATAGGAGGATGGCCCTGCCTGTGGTGTCAAGTGTCAAGGCACAGGGTACCATATCCTCAGGATCTCAGTTCTCTGTCACCTCTCAGTGCCCCCCCTCTTTTATTTTTTAGTCTTGTACTTTTTCTTAGCAACTCACATTTGTTCTCAACTTCTGGAGTGATCTTTTGTGCTCTCATCGTTCCAGACCCCTTGAGCCTTCCCAAGTGAGTGACAGACAAGGGGAGGGGAGGCCACTAGAAGCCTTGTCCACCAGAACTCTGGGGTTGTGATCTGGACGACTAAACTGAGGGCCAGGGGTCATCATGTGCAAGGTTACAC
Source organism: Phyllotis vaccarum (assembly GCA_033318265.1). Taxonomy (NCBI): domain Eukaryota; kingdom Metazoa; phylum Chordata; class Mammalia; order Rodentia; family Cricetidae; genus Phyllotis; species Phyllotis vaccarum. The sequence goes on from JARWLC010000006.1 coordinate 45,387,807, forward strand.
ACTTATCAATTCCCTGTCTTCAATGAACCACCACTATAATGCAGAAGGCTCCTCAGGAGGCTGCCCCGGCTCAGTGTGCATGCCTGCTCCTGGAGGAGAAAATTCCTCAAACCAGCACTAGTGAAACAGAATTCCCAAACCCACAGAGAGTAATCAAAAAGTTGACTTTGGTTTGTGATGAATCTATGGCTGGAAATTGCTGGAAAAGAAGAAAATACAGTCAGAGACAGGGACTGCGTGGGGATCTCAAATTACTGTCCTGGCATAGTCACAAAGAGCATGCGGCCTTCTGGGTGTGCATAGCTACAGAGGTACACCAGGCAGATGACCCCCTCTGTCCACCCCACAGGTCATGTTCTTGCTAAGATGAGCTCAGCAGCTGGGTAGGTCCCCCCTCCCTTTTCCATATTCTCTTAAACCACACATTAATGTGTGCAGAGCCCCTGAGCTTTGTAGGGCTCAAATGAATGGAAGCCCCTTTATTTTCTAGATGTTCTGAAGGTGAATGTGATGGAATATGAGCTGAAGAGCATCTCAAGTTCATTGAGCATCTCCATATGGAAAAACCCCAGCCAAAAAGATTTGTTCCCCAGCCCAACAACTGTACCAAAAATGATTTATCTAATAGAGTCTGGGAAACGTAGACCTGACCCACCCACTTCCTTCTGGTCCTCCAAGCTCACTGAGAGCAAGGAGCCTCACTCAGTCTCTGGTGACTGGTCTTGCATCTCCTCGGACACAAAGAGGCCAGCATGGTACATATCCAAGCTCCTCGGGTTGGGTGGGCAATGGCTGTAGATGCCAGAGGGGTGGATGAAATGTGGTCATCCAGTACTGGGCAGATGGTTCTTCTGAACAGGCAATCTGTCCCTTTGAGAAATACTGCAGGCGTGATATACATACACAAAGGAGAAGTTTGGATCTAAAGCCTAGCCTGAAGGGTAACTGCTTGCTTGTAGGCATGTGATTACTCCTACCTGAGCCTGTTTAATGTCTACATAGTAGGGGTAATGGTGATATCTTTGGGTGCTGTGGTGAAAGGTTCTTGAACCCACATGCCAGGACTGTTAGTGTCTTTGAGATCTAGATGCTGCTCAGTGGTCACTAGTCCTGTCTACTTGTTCACACATTCCCGTCCCTTATGTATCTTTCCCTGAACAAGACTCTTTGCACAGACCCAAACTCCTCTGTATCCCACAGTCCTTTGAGGGTAGGAGGCTCATTCTTTGTGGATATTCCCAACTATCCTGGAGATGAAAATTTATTTGTATCTCATGTACAGATGTCTGACTCCTCAGGACTTCCAAAATGGTCTCTAATTGGCACATCCTCTTCTTCAGGGAATTTCTGGGCAACAGAGTCTCTTCCTCTACCCCTAATCTTTATCAGCCCTGAAAAGTGAGTCAATACATTGGAATAATTTCCACCTTGTGGTCCAGCTCATCCTCAGACTCATCTTGTGATACATCTGGTGCTGTTCCCAAGCCCAGCTTATATTTACTCTCCTCCACACTTTGTTCCCATAGCTCTGCTTTCTAAATGCATTTCATTCTCGCCTCTCTCTCTCTCTCTCTCTCTCTCTCTCTCTCTCTCTCTCTCTCTCTCTCTCTCTCTCTCTCTCTCTCACACACACACACACACACACACACACACACAAACCTCCATCTCAAAGGTTCTCTGGCCCTCAGAATCCTCAGCAAACACAATCAGTGAAAATCTTTTGAGTCCTAGGGCCATGTTGCTTTTTCCTTCTGTTGCTATAGAACCAAGCTTTTGAAAGACATTAGGGGAAATGTTTATCCCCTCTAGCCAGATGAAATATCTCTTTCCTCTTACAATCTTTATTCTAGGGCCGCCAGCACAAAAATAGCACATGTGTGCATTTCCTCACATTGCTGGAGGCTGGAGGTCCAAAGTCAAGATGTTGGCAGGTAGCTCCTAAGGCTGGTTTCCTTGGCTTTCAGGTAGCCACTTTGTCACTGTAACCTCACATGCTCTTTGTTTCATAGACAGGAGCCCCTGGAAGCTTGCAAATTGTCTAAACTTCTTATCAATAGTTTATTAGGACTAGGATCCTCCCAATATGGCCTCATGTTAACTTAATCACATCGTTTTTCAGCACTCAGGAGGTAAAGGTTGGAGGATCTCTGTGAGTTCAAGGCCAGCCTGGCCTACAGATCGAGTTCCAGGACAGAAAAGGCTATACAGAGAAACCTTGTCTCAAAAAGCAAAACTCTAAAACTACAGTCAAATAAAATGCGGGGACTTGGGGATATAATTTAGTCACATCCTCACCTGTAATGGCTTTTTTACTCTTAGAACCTTAGTGTCAAGTTCATTTCACCTTAGACCTGTGGTCACAAGAATGGAGTTCCGTTCCCATGGGATTGGTGCCTTTATCTGAAAAGATGACAGAGAAATATTTCTTTTCCATGAGCAGAAGTGAAAGGTTATGTGAGGACACAGAGAAGCTGAGAGTGAGTCAGAACCCTTCCCAAGGCCTGTATTGACCAGCATCTTGGTCTAGACCTTTCAGGCCTCCAGGTCTCTGAGAAACCAACTTCTGCTGTTTGACCTTTCCCACCTGTGGTATGTTGCATTGGTAGCCTGAAATAGCTGACTAAGGCCAAGATCCATGCTCTCATCTGTTAGTCTTGTAAGTGCCCAATTGTTTCCATATTTTCAGAGTTACACAACCATCACCATGATCAGCAGCATTAAAACAGTTCTCATGCCCATTCAGAAAAAAAAGCCTCTTGCCCATTAACAGTCACAGCTTTTCCTACCAAACCCCAAGCAGCCCTCTAGTTCTTTCCCTGTTCTCTTGGGCCTCTGGACAATGGCTACCTCTCTCGGCAGTCATATGGTCCCCAAAGTGTCAGAATTTCTTCTTTGTTTTTGATTTCCATTGCAACTAAGGTGAGGAGTCCCCTCTATATAGAGGGTTCTATGGACACGGGCTGTGGCAAACACAGCCAGACTATCTGTGTACACAGTGATGGCTTTGCCCTCACCTTCCACATCCATGCCCCCCCCCAACAGTGCCTGGGTAGGCAGCAAAAGCTCAGATTTTTGTGCTGAAGACCCTCAGCTGAGGGTCTGGCCCCACACCAGTCTGCCCAAGGTGACAACTTTGGCCCCAGCATACCTGATTCAATCTTGAACAAAATTGCTCATTAGTGTACAGTACCTCCTCCACTTCTCTCAACCAGACATCTGTTAGGTCAGGTCTTGTCAGATTGGACCACTAGCCCCAGTTAATCATGGGAAGGCTCTGTTGGGTTATGGTCTGGCAGAAGACCAACTGGGTTGATGGTTGAACTTTTACCGAATCTGATATGAGGCTGGTCCAGGGAAAGTGCTTGATAATGTACTGCTTGTGCATCTCTGTGGTCTCCTTTAGGAGATCTTCCTGCATCTACCTCCCATGTGCTAGGATTCCGGGCATGTGCCACTACATTCAGCTAATGTGCATATTTGTGACATAGAAGTGATTTCAACTCTCATTTCCCTGATGATAATGATGATGATGAAGAAGAAGAAGAAGAAATAATGTAAAAGCAACAAGAGAAAGAATGATTGTCTTCCCACATCTATATCAGCCAAGTGTTTTGTGACATCCGTCCATCAGGACAGAAGAATTGCCTGGTTGCTTTAGTCTGCTTCTGTTGCTACTCTAACAAAATACCTGAAACTGGGCAATTTATGAAGAACAAGGATTTATTTCTCAGTTGCAGTGGCTAGAAGGCCAAGATCAAGGCATCTGTACCTTTGGTGTCTGGAGAAGACAAATTTCCACTTCACAGTGGTATCTCAAATGCTGTCCCTCCAGAAAGACCAATGCCATGTCCTATCCTAGATAGGAAGGTGAATTCATCCCCACAAGTCCATTGAAGAGGAGATAACCCTTCTCTGAGGGTGGAGCCCTCATGCCCTATCACTTTCTAAAAGGCTATTTCCATGCTGTTGAATTGGGGATGAAGTTTCAACCTAAATCTCAGATGGAATGCAAACATCAGAACCATGTGGCTTGCTTTTTCTCACCGTCTGTAAAGCTGGCATTATATGCTTGCTTGTTTGTTTGTTTGTTTGTTTGTTAATGTATCAGTTCATCTCTGTCCCCAGGACAGAATCTCATGGAAGCAGAGCCTTATCTCTTCTGTCACTTGCTCCCAGTGCTGAGAACAGAACCTTCCTTGTAAGGAAAAAGCAGTACATGTTAAAAGAAGGGATGCGTGTCTGTGTCTGGCACCCACAGCATCTTTGTTGAGTCAGGAAAGCAACAAGATATTGCAAGAATCAAAGCTCAGAGTTCCGTGTCATTTCTGGCTCCATCCTGGACCGTGGGACCCCAGACTCAGACACACATTGGTGTGAGCATCGATTTGTTTTTATGTGAACAAGTAGGATGCCAATTTAGAGTTCCTCTCCATACACTTCCACCTTGGATGGCATCTACTGAGATTTCAGCAACATCTTCCAAATAACCCCACCTCTTCCCAGCAGTCCTGTGCTCTGTAAGGTGACTCTCCTTTTGAGGACAGCACCTTGGCTAGGCAGCTTGTGCTGAGATGGCAGAAAGCTTGGGAGGAGCTGGAGAAATAATTACTCGGGCCCCTTAGAGATGTGAAGGCTCCATGCTACCACTCACCCCTGATGGCTTGAATCTTGAAGATCATGAACCCATTCATGTCCCTGTGATGAAAGTCACTGTCCTATAAATATGGCATGGGAATGCTGTCCAATGTGCTGGGTAATAGGGATCACTTCTTCAAATATATTTTTTTAAGCCTGCAGTTGTATTCCCTGTACCACCTAAGTTATCTGCTATGACGGCAATAGCAGACAGCAGGAGATGGGTTTTCAGGATCACAGTGGTCACCTTCAAGAGGAACTGTGGATGAAGTCTAGTCTTCATTCCAGCTGGGAGTCCTGCCTGTCTCCACGTTCTTGGTGACTTCTTGGGTCTGACTAGAGGGTGAGGAGAAGCTGTTAGCTAGTTACAAAGAACTTCACAGTTTGTATCTTCACCGACTCTCACTGTTTAAACATTTAAATTTTGTATTCGTTATTATTATGTGTGAGCATTTATGTGCAAGGGCCGGCGTGTGTGTGCTATGGCGTGTTGGGGGGGGGGGTCAAAGGATATGTTTCAGGAGTCAGTATTCTCCTCCTACCATGGGAGCCCCAGGAATTTAACGCAGATCATCAGACTTAGTGGCAAGCACCTATGCACACTGAGCCATCTCACCAGCCCCGGGTTCTCACTTTTGATGTGAAATATATCAAGTCCCAAGGAACTGCCTGGCCTTGCGCGTTAGGTCTGAATTGTCGTCACATAGTGGCCTTGGAGAGAGTCACTGCCAACTCTTCAGCTCAGTCACCTGTAATCTGAAACTGCTGGTGAGGTGTCACATTCTGAGACCTCCAAACAAGTGAGAAGGTTGACACTAGGGCCCAAGTCTGGGTGTGGTGACACGTGACTGTAATCCCAGCGCTCAGAGTCTAAAGCAAGGGGATCACCATCATCAGGAGCTTAAGGCTAGCTACAGAATGACACCCCACTAGGAAAGAAAAGGGGGGGGAGGGAGGAGGGAAGATAGAGAGGGAAAGCTGAAGGGGGAGGGAGGGAGGAAGGGATGAAAGGAGGGAGAGAAGGAGGGAGAGAGGGAGGGAAGAAAGGAAAAAGCAGAGATCCAAGAGGTTTTTTTCATCTTTCAAGGTGTCCCCTGGGAACTCTACACTTGTCACACCCGGGAATTAAAGCAGCACGCTTCTTTTCCTTGGTGTGGGATAATGTCATTTCTGTGCTGACCTCCAGTCCCTCATGCTGATCAGAAGTATATACAGCTCAGTGACATCACAGGAAACTCCACGGTGTCATTTTACTATCTGCTGGGCTGTGTGTCTGATCTATGTGTGCGGGATGGAATTGGCCATTTCAACCTTAAGGCTTGTAGTCACAACCAAAGGACGACTGTATAGGAAGGTGTACTGAGGTGGCTTTGGAGTGCATGCTGTTGGTGATCCCCACACCTGGGACACGAGAGGAGGTTCCAGGCCAGTCTAGATTGCATAGCAAGACACCATCTTTAAATGTGTATGCTTGTGTTGTGTGTCTGTGTGTCTGTGTGAGTGTGTGTGTATGTTTGTGCATGTGTGTGTACACGAGCATGTGTGCATGAGTGTGTGTGTTCACAAGCATGTGTGTGTACAAATGTGTGTATTTGTGTGTGAGTGTGTGTGCACAAGCGTGTGTGTATGTGTCTGTGTGTGTGTAAATGAGGGAGGGAGAAGAGAAGGGATGGAGGGTAGAAAAAAGAAGTATGTATTGCACTGTACCCCTGCTCACTAAATGACCTCTGTGGTTCCCTTGGCAGTTCTAAATTCAATATTCATGTCCCTGCCAGGATGCCTTTCATCCACTAAAGCAGGAAAGTGACGTGGATACTGCTATCTGTTTGCTTCTTAAAAACAGCCCCTTTCATAATAAAGCCACCCCCAGGCACAAACAGGAAGGTACCAGGCAGTGTGTTACTGTGCATAAGACAGATGCAGCCAGTATTGCTTCCCCAGGACTAAACAAAAGAAAGCAGAAGGCGTGCTATGACTTTTAAAGAGATGCCTTGCATTCAGCTGCTGTTGACTCTGCTGTGCAAAAGCAAAGCAAAACAAATCCAGGGGACCCCCTAGGATTTGAGGATCTGTACATTAAAAGCAGATGTGTTGAAAACAAAGCACTTCTTAAGAAAGAATATGGGGTGCTAAGCTCAGAACCTGAGTGACCCTGTTTCCTTTCAGTAAATTGTCTCTCAGATCTCAGTTTCTCCTCTAGAACAGAAGCACGTTGGGGTACAGGAAAGGCTGTGAGCCTCATCTCAGCCACGTTACTGCCCTGGCTGGTACTCTGTGATTCTTCAACCCCTCATATTGCCCTCCTCTCTGCAGAAGTCCCACCCACCATGAGAAACCACCTCATGGGAAAAGTTGTACCCAATTCCAATCGCCAGGAGGGGGACAACCTTCAGCCTAGAACAAACTGACAATTATGTCAGCCCTGTCTTTATCTCAAGGTAGACCCAGACTTGGTACTGAGTTCTTCATAAGATGAGAAGGTACCATCCTTGCTTAGCTCCATCCTTGACCCATGTTCTTTCCCTCTGCCCCTTTATTCCTCAGTACAGTACGCATCCCAGAGTCCCCATTTCTGCTCCAGACTTCAGTCACCACTGCTTCAGCTGCTCCCTGGGCTAACTTTTTGACATTCAGTTCAGGACTTCCCATGGGTTTAGCCCTTTTTTTCCCCCCTTGGTCAATTCGGAGGAATTCCTAAATCCTGTTTCACACATTGGTGGTAATGGGATGAGCTGCTTCCTCATGGTCTCACTATCAGTGAGCTGTGGGACCAGAATGGAAGGGCTTCAGTTCTAAGACCTAAGTTCTTTTACTGAGGTCAAGGTCCAGTTATATCAGCCCCACCCAAGGCCGAGTATGGACAATTCCTCTCTCCCTGGACACCCTTGAACAGATATGCAAGGACCATCACACCCCTTCTTCGAGTCCTTAGAAAGGCGTTCAGGTAGCCTGCTTCCTAAGCAAGAGTCCATTAAACTGCCAAACTGCAAACCTGGCTCCTGCTGAGACTCTGTTTCTCACTGGGATGTGATGGGAACCATAGGTGTTACTGCCAGCATATGTGCCAGGGCCTGGTCTCAGCAGGAGCTCATTGCTCTTCAGCAAGCTGCAAGTGCTCCTGGGATCCCCCAGACTTGGACCCACACTCCCGCCAATGGCTCCTCACAGTGCTCTGCCAGTGAGCCCAGAAAGCCATTGGTTCTCCAAGGCGAAGTTTGGTGGAATTATACTCTCATTTATCATTGGAGCCTTATGAGCTCCATAGGGGTAGACAGAGCAGGAGCACCTGACACTGGGGTTTTCCAGCTTCCAGAACTATAAACTAAACAAATTTCTGTTGTGAATTACCCACCCATAGACAGGGAATGGACTAAGACATCTAGAATGGGATTCGTGAAGGTATAACTTCTCAATGGCTGCTTTCAGAACACTCTTGCCCAGCCCTCTCCCAGAAAAAGGCCACTGCCATAGCCAATGGGAGACTCCCCTCCTTGGATGTCAGATCAGTTGGACAACCCCTCCACACACTAGAGATGGAGCCCTAACCTGAGCCTTCTTAATACATCTCGCAAGCCAGGCTGGACTGGGCTAATGTAGGTAGACACATCAGAGGTAGCACAACCCTATGGTGAATTGACTCCCTAAGCATCTATCACATGGCTGATGTCACACTTGAGGCTGGGGATCGAGAGGCACACAAGCATGAGAAACTGAACATTAATGATAAGGTTGAGAATAGAAGTGAAATGAAAGTAACTCTGGCTGGGATGGAGAGGGTGCTTCAGTGACCCAAGTAGTCACTGGGGTACATGGTGAGATGCAGAAATTTGGAGGTCATCGAGGTCAGCCTGGGGACCAGGAGGCTGTATTGAGATCCATGTAAAGAGACCAAAGGGGCCTGGGTGGCCTGTGGGTGAGGGGCAGTGACAGTCCCTGGATTAGGTAACCTAAGTAGAGGGAAGACTTGACACTTTGGGTCATTGGCTTTTTGAGGGCCGCCAACCGAACAGATTGTGTTTGATGAATTTAGAATCAAGACCCCAGTTCTTTGTGAAATGACCTAAATCCTGGGCTAGGAAGATGGCTCTGCCAGGAAAGGCACTTGCCATATAAAGCATGAAGACCTGAGTTCACACTCCAGCAGCCATGAAGAGCACTGCTGTGGTGGCGACCACTTGTAATAGAGTGCTGTGGAGACAGAGGATCCCTGGGGCTCAGCGATTGGTCGTGAATGCTAGATCAATGAGAGACCCTGTCTCAAAACAGGTGAATGATGTTCCTGACGGTGACCCCCTGAGGTTTTTCTCCAGCTTATACACACATATGTATACATGTACGTGTGCACACACACAAGCATAAATACACATGCATGCATATGCAGGCATCAAAAAAATAGCCTTAATCTTCTTTCCTGGGCCTTTTCAAACCCCACTCATTCCCAGCCCTGCTCAGACCTCCCTCCTCTGCAAAGACATCATCAAACATTGTAGGACTCATTACCCCTGTCTGGGGTCATTACTGTCCCCACGTGTTCCTCAGTGGCATCAGATTACTAAGGAGCGAGGAAGCTGCACAGGCTTTAACCCCCTTTCTAGTGTGCTGACCCTGGTTTGCCCAACCTTTGCTTGTACCAGCGTCCACTGCCACATGCAGCACATAGCAATTACAAATGAGTATTATATTAAGCCCAAATCACAGGATTTCTGCTTAAGTAGGCCAGGGAGCAGTGGAAATTTCAGAGTCCTCACCTGAAGCCTCAGAAGAAAACCAGCTAGACCACAGCTCTTCCCTCAGATGCACAAATGAAATCAGGCCTGGAGGAAGGAGCCTTGGCACCATGTCCACATCTCCAAACTGTCTGCCTTCAAGGGCTTTCCTCTGTGAAGGAGGCTGGCCCCTAAGTGGAGGTGACAAGAAGCTGGCTCGGTCTACCCATGTATGCAATCTTGGCCCGATTTCTATTGCAGGCAGAATTTGAAGTCTGACTCTAAGCACAGGGGCAGCCCTGGGACAATCTGGAGCACTGAGGCTTAGCTTTCTACACTTTAGTCTGTCTCTCTCTGTGTCTGGCACTGAGTTTCCCTTCCCATCCCCCACCTATTTCACCAACCATCCAGGCTCAAAGTACCCATCTGTCATCATCAAGCTGCCTGGTTCCAGTGTAGCCTCTGATATTGTCCTCGGGTCTTCACATTGGACTTAGTCTCTCTCCTAATATTAATCATCATGCCACTCAGCAAGGCCTCCTGAAGTATCCTTAAACCAAACCCTGAGCTTGAGCCTGAATGAGGGCCTCACTATACCCACAGAATGCAAAATCCATCCATCCCAGGGTCGTGGTAGATATTCAACAAGAAAGTTTGTTGAATAGATGTTAAGTACAGAAATACAACCCAACAGCCTCCATCCTGGAACAGACTGGCATCTGTGGACAATGGACAGGGGCTGTTGGTGACACCTGGGTTTCTGTGTGCCTCAGTTTGCTCACATTGCTTCACAGGGCTGTTGAAAGGACTAATAAGATGATGTCTGTGAGTTGCCATGCTGTTGTGTGAATAAGTGATCACAGGAAGAACAGCTCTGCTCAACAACATCCTGTGTGCAAGTAGTGGTCTTCACTGGGTGGAGCTGAGAAGCCAAGCCAGCACTCCAGGCCAAGCAAAGGCAGGGGCACAAGGTGGGAGGGAGCCAGCGGCTGAGTTTGGCTGCAGCCAATAGCAGAGAGGAGAGTATTAAGGAGACAAGACACTCAGCCAGGTAGGGATGAACAGCAAGTGTGAAATTGGAGGGGGGCAGTACCAGAACAGGAAGCAAGTGCAGCCAGAGAGCCACAGACAGAATTCACTGCCAAGCCCGACTTCTTCACCCTGCTCCACCAGGCTCTTGGCAGAAACACCCCCTTGAGAATAGGCCAGGATGGCAGCAACAAAGCCCTTCAAGGCTTTCCCACCAGAGCCTTGGTGCATGTTACTACATCTAAGGTAGACTGGAAGCAGAGGGTTCAGCAGCCATCTCATCTCATTCTCCCATTCTGTGAATGAACCTAGAGGCATAGAGCAGTTCAGGGACTTGCTTGAACAGAAACACCCGAGTCCCCAAGGCTCTGATTTCACCTTAACTTGCCAGCAGCATCTGAAGTGAAGAATATGAAAACCTCACCCATGATTCGAACACACATCATCTCATCTTTGAAAGGAGGAGGGGTAAATAAAATTCCATTGTGTATATGACCTATATAGTTGCTTTCAATAAACTGCCTGGCATCAGACTCTCTAGAAGTTTGATCCAGCCTGCTGACTAAGTCAGGCTGAACCAAGTTCATTCTCATCTCTCTGCAGATCATTTCCTTGTCTGCCTTGACACCCGCAGGGACCCTCTCAGCCAACTTTGTTTTTTGTCTTTTAGATTTATTTACTTTTATTTATGTGAATGTATGTGTCTCTGTGTGACTTTATGTCTGTCATATGCATGCAGATGCCCAAGGAGGCCAGAGGGTGTTAGATTCCCTTGAACTGGAGTTACTGGCAGTTGTGAGCCACTCGATATGAGTTCTGGGAACTGAACCTGCGTCCTCTGCAGGAGCAGTAAACACATTTAACCTCTGACCCATCTCCAGCCCTCATTATTAACTTTTTTTTTCAAGTATAGCTCCCCCTCAGCTTGATGAGAACAGTTGGTCTCTACATACAGATCCATGTGTCCCAGAGAAGTGGTCCTGCCAGGGCCAAGGCCTACTGGAAAGGACAAAATGATGTGATTTCTTGTCCAGTATGATAATTCAAGAACTGATTTTAAAGCGGGGGGAGCAATACCTGTCCAGGATTCTGATCCCTGAGGACCACTTCATTCAAAGCAGCACGGGGTAAGACATTCATTTCTTTATCTCTCACCTGTTGGTTTGTGCATTAAACAAGTGTTTCTGCACACAGTACTGCAGTGGCTGCTAGAACCTGCCTTACTCCCACAAGGTCATGGGACTGGCATGCTATATTAATTCTGACATTCATTTTTACCACCTCTGAGCCTCAGCTTTGTCATGGGTAAAGTGAACACTCCAGGTGCTTCATTTGGCATTAAAACAGATCATGTATATAAAGGGTCCTCAGCATCCCATAGGCAGAGGCTGTAATAAAGGCTCCCAGCCCACTGTGTACAAGATACTCTGCTCATGTGTGTTTTAATCATCATCCTTCACAAGCTCCAAGGAAGATTCCAGGTTTGGGGGACTTAACTATTTCCTTCTGATAAATATCACAGGCCATAAAGGCTGACAGCAACCACTGGCATGTCTGACATTTGAAGACATTGAATCTCCTTGTGGAAGTATTGCTTGCTGTGCTGTAAATCAGGAAGCCAGGAACCTGTCCCCTTCTTCAGGTGCAGAGGAGGCGTGAGCTGTGACAGCAGCCATGATTTGGTGATGGATAAGGTAGTGTCACAATCCATCCACTGCCGTACTCAGGTATCAGAACATTTGGGTGAAAATGCCAAACAGCTTCCCCATCCTGAATTCACCAAAGGCTGAGGGGCAGGGACAGGAAATAAATAAAGAGGATGCTCAAAACAATGGCAAAAATATTTTTGAAATGATTGAATGGGATTCCTGTGCTTCATGGTGCTGCCTTCCTTCCACTCAGTCTACGAGGATGTTGGGTAAGTACCGTGGTAAACCAGATGGCTGTGGGTGAACTACTCAACACACGAGGGCCACAGTCTTCCCCCAGAGCTAAGAGTCTCTGTCTGATATTTTCATGAGGATTCAGTTATGTGAGAAGCTTATGTTCTAATATTGGGAAAACTTCAGAACTAAGGGCTCTTAACCTTTGCTGACTGTTAGAGCCAGGTGGGAGTTATTAAAAACCACAAGAGCCAGACAGCACCAACTTTTACTCAGTTGTTCTGGGCATCATATTTGTTAAAGGTGATAAAATCTGAAGCCAGAGTAAAGAACTCTTTTGTTGGCCCAGTGAGATGACTCAGTGGGTAAATACACTTGCCGTAAAGGCTGGCAACCTGAATTCAGTTCTAAGTTTCCACATAGTAAAAGGAGAGAACCAGAAAGCTGTCCTCTGACTTCCATACATATGCTACGGCAATTGCACACACACAAGATACACACACACACAATTTACAAATATACAAAATAAAATAAGAAAATAAAATGTAAAGAATCTGTTGTTGAATTTACCTACAATTGAAAATTTTGAGGGGTGAAAGTATGACGATTAAACTTCACTGTTGATTTAACTAGATTTAGAATTGCCGTGGAAACACCTCTGAGTACGGCTGGGGGTGTTTCTAGAAACGTTCTATTGGGGAAGGAGGACTTAATCTGAGTATGGGCGGTACCATCCAATGGGCTGGGATCCCAGACCGAATCCAAAGAGGAAAGTGAGCCAAGCATCAACGTTCACCTCTCTGATTTCTCACCATGGATGTCAAGTGACCAGCTGCCCGACTCTCACAGCCCTGTTTCCCACATCATGATGGACTGTACCCCTCAAATTATGGATCAAAATAAATTACTTTTTTCTGGTGTTTTCCTTTTTTTAACAGAAAATGGAAAAGCAACAATATCAGGGGGGATTACAGTCCTATTGATACCTTAGAAAGATTATTGTGGGGGGAAATGTAGAGAATCAGTGGGTTTGGCCAAAGAGTAAGGCTGGTTTCTGGGTACCTGACCCATATCTTCCACTGAACATGGGGTCCACAGGGCGTTGGTGTCAGCCTTCTTGCTGAAAATGTGACATTTTAGGAAACATCCAGAGAGAAGTCTCACTAACAGTGCATACTTGAGTCCCATCCCAGATGGCATACCCACATCCATATCTTGAAGGCCTGAATCAAAGAATTGGATTCTACAAGGGTCCAGTACTGAGATGGTGAGGACTGATCCAAAACAGGAGAGTGAGAATTCAGAGTAGAAGATAGATGTAGTGGAATGGGGCTGCAGAGTGAGAAATGGGAGCTTGGAAAAGCTCTAGGGAGACTTACTTGGTGTGTAGCATCTGTATAAGCATCCTTGCTCTGGCAGAGTTATTAAAGGGATGGTCTTGATATGAGTTCTCACCTTTGGAAATAGGCTGGAGGGAATTAAGTACCTGCTTCTGGTCCCACACTTAGAAATTAGCAGAATGTAGACTGATTGCAAACTTCATGGCTTTGAATCCTGGGCTCCTTCTAAAATCTTCATAATACTCATGTGCTGCTTGGATGTCCCTTTAAGCCACCCTCTTTGATAGAGCTTTCATCACAACCCTTGGTCATTTAAGCACCAGTCCTTGAAGATAATATACATGTGCTTAACACAGAAAAAAAATGTATGAAGCTTTTCCCACACCCACTAACTCTCCCTCCTCACTGTCACTGACTAGATCTGCTCTCAGATCTTCAACATTTCACTTGTACTTACCCACTCATTGAAAAGGATATGACTCAGGCACCCACAGGTGGAAGAGGCTCCCAGGAAGAGTCTGAGGCTAGGAAGGGAGCAGAGAGCATCCATGCCTTCTTGGCATCTATACCCCCTTCTACAATGCAGAAGTGCTCTAAGCTCTCTCATATATCCAAGAGTTACTTCAGTAAAACAAAACAAAACAAAATGTCTGTATCACCCAGGAGGGCTCAAGAGACCAAACCAAATATTAGAAGCAAAGACTCAACTAGTCTTCACACAGGAATTTAAGCCACTGAGACGGCTCAGGGGTGTAAGGTATTTGCTACTAAGACTGATTCTGGGGACCCATATGGTGGAAGAAAAGACAGACTCCTTCAAGCTGTATTCTGACTTCTACCATTGCATATGCATTTACACACACACACAAACACACACGCACACACTCTCACACACACACACACACACATACACACACACCAGAAAGTTACAGAAGTTGCAGGCACCTTATACTTCCAGGGATGAGGAGGCTACAGTACTCACGTGATGGCTAAACTTCATTGTCAACCTAACTGGACTTGAGTCACCGAGGGAACACACTTTGGTATGTCTGTGAGGACATTTCCAGAGAGGTTTAACTAGGAGGGAAAACCCTCCCTGACTGTGGATGGGTGTCCAGCCTGAGTAATAGAGGGAGCAGGAACAGAAAATGTGAACTCTGCTTTCTAACTATGAACACAGTGTGACCAAACATGTCAACCTACCGTCACCATGCCTCCCCTGCCATGAGGGGCTGTACTCTTATAACCAAAACACAATAAATAAACAAACCTGCTCTTAGGTTCATGTTAGTCCCTTTTATTGTGGTGATGGAACACCATGCTCATAGCCACTTAGAGGGGAAAGTGTGTTTGGACTTACCAGATGTGGTGGCTAGAGTCACAATGCACCAGGCAGCATGGCAGCTGAAGAAGAAGCTGGGGGCTCACATTTTGTACCTGAAGCACAAGAACAAGGTGTGTGTGTGTGTGTGTGTGTGTGTGTGTGTGTGTGTGTGTGTGTGTGTGTAAGAGAGAGAGAGAACTCAAAACTGTGTGGATCTTTAAGTTCTTAAAGCCCACCTCCAATGACACACTTCCTCCTACACCCCTTAAATCTTCCAGACAGCAGTATCAACTGAAGCCACATGCTCAAATGCCTGACACTATGGGAACAGGTTATTCAAACCTCCAAAGTTGCCTCTTGCCAGGTATTTGGTTACAGTGATAAGAACAATAACTAATATAGTATATTTCCTATTATAAATAACATCACAGATAGTGAATCATCTTATTCTTGTTTAGCTGAAGGAAACATTATTCATGACAAGACTGGTAATGTTGGAAGGATGTTAATAATGATAGAATCACATGAAAATAATTTTAAGGAATCAGTGCTGCACAGAGTAGCCATGTGACTCTGAAGAGAGGTCCTAACCATGCCTCTGCCACCTGCCACCGTGTAACTTGGGAGAAGCTTGCTTGTCTCTGCATTTTCTCTTTCTGTTTGTGAAGTGAAAGCATCTCAGCTGTAAATCACAGAGTTTCTATTAGGCACTGGCTGTAAATGGCTCTTTTTCTTTTTTTTTTTTAAACACATATTTACAAAGAACATTATATAAAGAACAACTCGTGGGAGATGAAATATGTACAGTAAATAAATGGCTAGGAAGTGAGCCAAAATACAAGAGTGGGCGCTCTGTGAGAGACTCATTTATTATGAGATGACGGAGGAAGATGTGGAGAACGCTCTGGGCTCCAGTGGGCAGATCCAGGTTGGGGTAGGAGGAGGAGTTTGCTCACCCATCCACTGATTGGTGTTGAATATTCATCTTATTGTGAGAAAACAAGAGATACAAGTTTTCACCCTTTGCCTTCAAGAAGTTCCTAGTCTGTGCACGAGGCAGAGCTATGGACGCTTGAGAGGTATTACAGAGACATGATTGAATATGAGATGGGCAAAGATGAGATCTGTCTTTTGTGAAGACATGGAGAGAAGTTGTATAAGATGTTGAATCGGGGGGCTGACTGCCTGAAGAAAGGGGACAGCACGGGATGAGACAGGCAGATAGAAGGGGAGGATCCAGAAGAAGTGTGGTGAAAGATTGAGGCATAGACATGGAGGTGAGGAAGGAATGGAGAGGAGAAGAGGGGAGAGACAGGGGGATTGAGGAGAATATTGGGGCTGTGTTTGGTGGTGTACACCTATAATCCCAGCACTTGGGAAGTGGGGGCCGGACCATCAGATGTACAAAGCCAACTTCAGCTACATAGCAAGATCAAAACCAGCCCTGTCTACATGAGACCCTATCTTGTAAAATAACAGAAGCTTGGAGGCCAAACACAGACTTTCCATCCCCATGCCCATGATGCTCCAGGCTATCCCACCCCTCACCCTGCTTTCTTCATCTCACAGCAGTTGTGCATTGCACTAAGATCACTGTGAACATGCCCCATCCCCTTCCTAAACTGTAGGATCTGAGCGTGTCAGGCATTACCTGCCGTAGCTTCATACTATGTGCGTTACTCACCATCTTCTGATGGAGATGTGGGCATTCATCATCATCCGGAGAAGAAAAGGAAGCCCTAGGAGATAAATCATGGGGTTCCTAAATTGAAGCCAGTCTCTACAAGCCATGGAACACACATCCCAGTGTGTTAGCTCCTACCAAAAAAAAGTGGCTCTGAACTTTCCAGAAGAGCTATTTATTTAAATCCAGCTATCTGTCCATTGGGGATGGATCATTCCTCAGATCCAGAGCCTCATACAAGGGCTAGAGACAGATCAAGGCATCATTCCTGAAGGCAGGTTAGCTAGGTTTGTTCATATCAGCTTTGTTGGTAGACGGATATTTACTAAGCACCTACTGTGTGCTGGGCATCACTAGAAATGGAAGAAGCATAAAGACAGGGGAAGCACAGTCGTGACAATTACCAAAAGTTCAATAACTTCCAGTGCTGTGTCTCCCAGGTTCTGCTGGGCACACGTCTAACCCTTAGCTGAAGCCAGGAGTCACAGAGGCCATGGTCATTTCCTGGAGCTGGGATAAGAATTCACTTTTATACCCAATGCAGTTGGCCTAATTTATCTGCTTTGATGGTGCACATTCTTTGCTAATTATTGGGAATGGGGGACTTCATTAGGTTCCCACAAGGCCCCCCAACAAGAGTGGTAAATTCAAAGCTACTTAAAAACCACAGCAAAATACCAAAATATGTCACGGGGTAGGTAGTATGTACAGTAGGGAAACTGTGGAGGTTGTGGCAACAAGCCAAGATTTTCAAAGTCAAGTTTTCCAAAAATCAAAAGCTAGGCCAGACAAAATGCATTTGAAGGCAGATATAACCTGGAGGCTTAGAATCCTCAACAAAATGAAAAATGTACTAGGTGCATGCTACTGAATCACAAAAGGGAAGACCACATGAGATTTCATCAAAAATACGTTGTTTACACTAAGCCTTGGTGGAGAAAAACAGTGTGGGGGGGGGGGGGGAGAGGGAGGTGTAAGCAAATGGGTACAGACCACAGAGCTACCACACCTACTATGCAGTGGGCAGGGGCACAAGGCTCAGGCTGTGGACAAGGCTCAGGCTGTGGCAAGGGAGTAAAGGATCCCCTCCAGAAAGCGTTGCTGTCAAGAGAACAGCTGTGACCACTATGTGCATGTGCTCTCCGGGTCTCATATGGGAAGGCACACACTCGCTGGCTAAGATCAACCAGAGATCCAGTCCAAATTCTAGAAAGCAGTTTCCTTGGGAGGGCCTGAGAGGAATGTGGCCAGAACGGCAGTGGAGCCCCTTGCCTCCCTCTGTGTACAACGGATGGGCTGAGCCACACATCAAGACCCAGGTTTGAGGAGCTGGTCTCCTGGAGACCCAGACACCTGCTTTGCCCTACCTCATTCATTTTCATAAGTATTATTTTTAAAGTCCTACTTGAATTCTTGACACCCAAGCAAGTTTTGCTCCTTAAAGCTGAATCATAGTAAAGCCTGCAGCCTGCTCAGGTGACTGGGACAGTACCCAGGGTAGAAGGGACCATCTGCTAGGCAGGATATGAAGGCGAATCTCATTGCCTCTCTGATGAAAGTTCTTAATGTCTGAAGAACAGTGACCTTGGGCTATTCCTTCATGGCCTGTCTTTGCACCCTAGTTTGCTCTAATCTTAAGTCTGGACTTCTGGAAATATTCAGGCAAAAAAAGAATTTTCAATCCCAAAGACTCAAAGACCCAAAGCTTTTCGAGGCAGCTGGTGCAAGATTAGAGACTGCATAAAAAGGTCCAGGTTCCAGAGCAAACTGGTTCATGTGACAGGGCTAGAGTGGCCAAATCCTCAGCTGAGAAAGAAGACAAAGTTAGGATAAGTGACATGCTCATGTGACATCTAAAACACTTGTGAGTTCTACAATGGCACCCACCTAGTAACTGAGTTTCAACAAGGACCAAGAAGGGACTGAGCCCAGTTTCTTCTCTCAGGCTCATCAGTTAGACAACTGTAAGGATGCTGTGGCGCAGACACCGGAAGTGGAAGTCCCTCTGCACAGATACAAAAGGAATGAGCAAGAAAGGTTCCCCCTGAAGAGCTGGTGAGGATGGATAATGTTTACTGAATAGTTAATGTGCTAGCCTGTGAAAGGATTATCTTGATTTCACATGATGATCTCATGAGGTAGGTAGTGGGAAGTCAAAGGTCCCTGCCCTAAGGGCTACTTTGTTGGTGAGTAGTTGGCCAAGATCTCTTTTTGGACCATTCACTATTAGATGAGCTCTCACTTTCTAGATGAGGGGGCAATGCAAGGCCATGTCCTCTCTGAGTCTTGGGCCCCTCATTTGTAGCCCCAGAGCTGAAGGCTTGGGTGAACACCATGCAGTAGGAAGGGCTGAGTGGGGAGAGTGAGTTGGTTTTTGTTTTGTTTTGTTTTGTTTTTTAACAAACAGTGCTGGGAAAGTTGGACATCTACAGGTAGAAAATGAAAAGATACCAACATCTATCACCTTATACAAAAAAAACAAAACAAAAAAACCCAAACCTCCAAATGGATCAAAGTCCTCAGTTCAGAAGAACCTGTTAGAAAAAAACATAGACAATACCCTAAGGGTGTAGGTATAGAAAAGGACTTTGTGAATAGGCCTCCATTCACTCAGAAATTAAGGACAACAAATAATAAATGGGACTCATCTTGGGGTTTCTATTGCTGTGAAGAGACACCATGACCACAGCACCTCTTATAAAGGAAAACATTTAATTGGGGCTGGCTTACCGTTCAGAGGTCAGTCCATCATCATCATGGCAGGACATGGCACCACACAGGCAAGCATGGTGCTGGAGAAGGAGCTGAGAGTTCTATATTTTGATCTGCAGGCAACAGGAAATGAACTATTTGCCACACTGAGTCCATCTTGAGCAACGAAGACCCCCCAAGCCCACCCCCACAGTGACTGACTTCCTCCAATAAGGCCACACCTTATTCATAAGAGCCAAGAAATAGAAACAACAGGAACATCCAGCTGATGGGGGGGGGTCTACCAGACACTCAACTCCCCCACATTTACATCTGAATCACATACATCTCCATGAACAAGGCTGTTGTTAATTAAGCCTTTGGCTTGCTGTTGCCCTCATGAGTGCTCTGGGACCCTCACCTTCTCCCCACTAGATTGGACAGACACTATGTTTGGATGGTTTAAATAGCCACTTATGGGATCTGAGATGAGGTGAGCCAACTCCTTTTCCCTCCTCCCCAACCTCACTTCCCATACTTGGCTGAGGTCTCCAGCCACACCCCTTTCTTGGCATCCTGGATTTCCATCTAGAAGAGCACCTACCACTCTTGGAAAATTTGTTTTCCACCTGTTTGTCAGCATGTTAGTGAAGCCTGTGATTTACTTACTTATCATTCGGCCCAAGCCTGGTACAGTGATTCCATCAGATGAATAGATATAAAATGAATGGGTGGCTGAGAGGATGATTTATCTCAACAATCAAGTCTGGCCCCATGCAATTCTGGGCATCACCAACAGAGGGTGCTCTGCCCTGAGATTAATATGATAATAAATGGTGTGTGGCTTTTGGCATGCTCTATTTAACAGTCTGGTTTGAAGCTTTTCAATGGCTACCAGTGAGCTCCTAGCATAACTGTGGCAGTATAAGAGGCCCCCATTTAGATTGGAGAAAAAATGGCTTCTTCATTTTGAAGCCCAGAATGCAGGTTCACCAAGGCAGTGAATGGTATAACTCCTTAACAAACACATCAGAGTCCTTAATCAAGCATTAAGAGATGGAGTCACACCAGCCTGGGGATCCCAGCTCTGTGTTCACTTGTGGAACACCCTGAACAAAAGTCTCAACTCTTACTCACATACTCTCTCATTCACTCATGGATTATTCATGTAATGCTGGAGCTGAAAACCAAGTCCTTATCCTTAGGTAGCTGAGTGACAGGGAAAGTGAAAAACAAAACAAAACCACAAAACCACCCAACCATCTTGGGGACTATGAGATGACACAGGTGTACAGAAGAAGATCGCCTATGCCATTCCTGGGCTAGGTCAAAAATATTCCCATGAGAAGACAGTTTTAGACATTACCTATAAGGACAGGTGAATGGATGGGTGTGGCAACAGCTCCCAGAAGGATCAGCCAAAGAAAATAAGGAGGTTTGGAGCATGCATCCCACCAGAGACTTACATGGGGCAGGCTTAGTGAAAAGCCTTCATGCAAGGTATCTGAGGGTCTCTATTGTTGTGACAAAACACTGTGACCAAAAGCAAAGTAGGGAAGGGAAGAGTTTACTTGGCTCACATGTTCATATTATCATTCATCATTGAAGGAAGTTGGGACAGGAACTCAAACAGGACAGGATCCTGGAGATAGGAGCACATGCAGAGGCCATGGAGTAGTGCTGCTTACTGGCTTGCTCCTCATGGCTTGCTCAGCCTGCTTTTCTACAGAAGCCAGAATGAACTGAGCTCTCCTCTATTATTTATTAATTAAGAAAAACCCTGCACTGTGCAGCCTCCAGGTTTGCCAACAACCAGATCTAATGGAAGCATTTTCTCATTGAGGCTCTCTCTTCTCAACGGCTTTAGCTCGTGTTAAGTTGACATAAAACTAGTCACCACACAAGACCAGAAGCCATAGAGGTGTGTGCTAAAAAACGTACCTCTTGGCTGCATGTGATGAAAGATTTTTAAACAAGGCATAAGGCCAGGTTTGAAAGGTGTTGTTGGGTGTTATGCTTGTGTGTGTATATTTGTACGGAAGCCAGAATTTAACATTGGATGTTTCCCTCAACCATTGTCTGCTTTATTTTCTGAGACAGAATCTTCCACAAAACCTGGGAGCTCATTGTTTTGATCAGGTTGACTGGTCAGTGGACCTTGGGGATATGTCATCTCTGTCCAACATGCTACTCTATCTGGCTGAGACATGTGAATGTTGGGGATGCAAATACAGATCTTCATGCTTTTACACAGACACTTTACCCCCTCAGCTATCTCAACTCATTTTTGAAAGAGCATTTTGTCAACCTTTCAGAATATAAGTGGAGCTTATATGTAGCTTTGATTTTTCAATCTCCTCTATAACATTCTATTAGACTCAGAAAGTATCTGAAACTTACTAGACTCAGGAAGTTCCTGAAACTTACACAACCCATGGGGTCCCTCCTGGAGGCTGTAAAAGCAAGTGGCAGTTGCTAATAAAAGATATTCTCCTACATAACTGCCTTCAAGTCCTTCAGGGAGCTCCAAAGAAGTGACTTTCTTAAGTCACCACCTATGCTGGGGTGAGCTTGTCCCTGATACAGCTGCCTCTAAGCCATCCATACTCCAGTGAGGAATCTCTATAAACTCATTGTTTGCTAAGCCAGACTCAGGTAGAACTACTTCTTCAGTCTGTTGTCAGCATCCTGTTTGGGATGAATAAATGTTCATATCTCTCCCCTAGGAAAAGTCACACAATCCTTGGCATGGCTAAAGGAGGAAAACATGGCTTCTATGGTCCCTTTGATGCAAAATCTTATTTTCCACAACTAGAGATAGACTTTGTCCTTCTGAGTGGCTGGAGGTTATTAGATTTACACCAGCATAGAGGGGGAAAAGGTCCCCAGAAAGCTGGAGATATAAAAATACCAACACACGACTGCAGCCCATAAACCTCCTCTTCAGAATGTTTGACATGGTGTCAAGAAGCTAGTGTCAGTCTCCAGTGCCAGTTCAGAAACAACTGCAGGGGGTATTTCTGTGAGAGTCACTCACTCGCTTGACAGTTATTCCACTGGGAACTCTGCACAGCACCAAATGGCACGTGAGAGATGACTCTGAGACAGACACCTGGCCCCGGTTTCCTAAAAGAGCGTGACGTGGGCTAAGTTAAATGGAGCTGGCCTGTGGGGAACTGCCTTCCCCTGAGAATGCTGAGGAGAAAGATTCAGTAAGAAAAAAAATCTTTTCGACTTTCCATACCTTTCAAGGAGACTCAGATTCCTAAGCAACCACCCAAGGATGACCTTGAAAATCTTCCCAACTCAGCCTCTGATGCACATGCCAACTTCATCTAGAAACACCCAAGGTAATGGTTGCCCAATGTCTGTGCACCCGGTGGCCCAACCAAGTTGGCACACAGAATTATTCATCTCAACACCGGACATAGCATTTTCCGGATTAGTCATGTGTTCTCTTTTTTGAGCACACAGATGAGAATGCTGGTTATTTGAGCAGAACCATGGATGTTCCATCAATAGTCTTTGACACCATCTGTGTCCAAGGACAACAGAAACAGGGAGCTATGACAGTCACGCTAGAGTGTTTTAGACGTGGAAATTCCATACAAACAGCTCCTGGTGTCAGTATCGTGGTTCAAGTAGGCTTCAACCAACAATTATTTAGGGGAACCACCATGGGCAAGACCATAAGCCTGGCCCAATAAAATCCCAGCTGAAGAACTGCTTGTGGCCTTTCAAACATCCCAGTTACATGTACATGGTAAATCTACCAGATAGCACATGGGAAATGTGGCTTTGACCTCTCCCTGGCCTGCCAAGTTCAAGTTTGAACCCAAAGGGCCCAAATAAAGTAAAAACCCTTGTAAGCCTACTCTACCCACCCCACCCCCCCCAAAAAAAACTGCATGTAAGTATCCTAAGTCTTTCAGTCTTGGCTTCCTATTGGGAAACAGTTACGAGGCGTTGAGGCCAGCCAGTTGTAGATACGCATGAAACAGTGTCAGCAGATGGCCAGTGCCCAAGATAGGTCCCTACAGAGCTTTCCACAGGCTACTTTACTCAAAAGCTCATTCACATACCAAGTGTGAATTATCTTGGGGTTCTATGAACAGAGGCTGGGGTGGGGGATTGGAGAAACAGGAACAAAGAAAAAGTCAAGATGTCTCCTCCTAAGGCAAACAAGGCAGGGCCAGCCACAGTGGTGTTTAGGGGCAGGTGAGACAGGTGCCATGTGGCTCAGGGGAAGGGCTCCAGCTGTAGGCTACAGCTGTGCGATGTCTTTTACATCTATGAAAATAGCTCAGTCAGGAACCCCACTACACCCAGGGCTGCACCCGATTACCAGAACCGGTGACATCACTTACTCAAGATAGCCAGTCACTAGACGGCCGAGAACTCCATGACACTCACTTGACGACGTAAAAGCAGAGACCAGGAGCAACAAATGCATTGCTCTTCACCTCCTCTGGACTGCTGGGGACACTGGAGAGATGCCACCTTGATCTGCCCTGCGGCTGGAGACTCTCCTTTAGGATCCTGACCCTCAATTTGTAGACTACTGTGAGAGACTGGACCCAACCTTTGGCTGAGATATGTCACACAGGTGAGCCACCTTGGGGAGACAAGCTTAGGACTGTTGTTAGGAACTTGGAATGTGAGCCTTGTGTGTGATGATCATTGGCATAAAAATATAACTTACATTATACCAACTACAAATACCGATCTTCTTGCTTGAGACAAGGTGGGTGACAGCGTGTTATTATGTCAGCTCTCTGTCCTCTTCCTCCTTTCATGGTGGAGAAAGTGGCATCTCTCTTTCCTGATGCTGACCTCTGACACTGTTAATGCCCCGCCCCCCCCCCCCCCCCCCCGAGGCCTCAGGGACTCACAGGGATGTCTAAGTGTGTTCAGTGCCAAACCACTCTTTTTGTAGGTCTCTGGTCACTTGGAGAATGAAGAGCTAGGGACACAGGAAGAGCTTCTTTGTCTGACAGACAGAAAGCATCCTAGATCAATTCAGAGACACAGAAATGTGGGAAAAATCATAGTAACACTGGAGGAACTAGAATGCATATTTACCAAACATCTGGAGAGATAAGACTTTTTAGGTGTAATAGTAATAGAAAAAATTTAAAAAGACCCAACAGAAAATGCAGGTAGATTCAAGAAAACTGTAAAGCTTCTACACTAGAGGAATGTAGGGAAGGGCAAACAACTAGGGAAATATTTGCAGTGAGACGTTATGGAACGTACCTGAAAATGCAGCACAGGTTCAGGCAGGAGCATTGCCTTGAGTCCAGAAGTGTCTTCATCACTGTTCTATTGCTTTGAAGAGACACCATGACCAAGGCCACTCTTAGGAGAGAAAGCATCTAATCAGGGGCTGGCTTACGGTTTCAGAGGTTTAGCTCATTATCCTTAAAACAGAAAGCATGGTAGCATGCAGACAGGCATGGTAATGGAGAAGTAGCTGAGAGTTTTCCATCCCCAGATCCACAGAGAACAGGAAGAGGAAGAGCTACTGGGTCTAACATGAGCTTTGAAGACCTCCCAGCCCACCCTCAGCGCCTCCTGATCTTTTTAATTTTTTCAAATGGAAACAGAAGTTAGTGATTTTAGCCACTCCCTGGTGACTAAACATTAAAATAGATGAGCCTGTGGGGGGGCCACAAGGAGTTCAAGGTCACTCAGGTAATGTAGTGTGACCTCACGATAAAAACAAAAACCTTTAAGCAAAGAAGTATCATCTTTAGTCTATAAATAATTCATATAGAAGGGTGGAGAAGATGTTCAGATAGTAAAGTGACTCCCACACAAGAAAGAGGATCTCGGTTTGATTCTCAGCTCCCACATAAAAAGCTAGGCATGAGGTGCTTGAAATTGTTGTCTCCTGAATAAGTGCCATTCTGGGCCTTATGGCCCATCCTCTTCCCCTAAGGACTAAAACCTTATGTTTATAGGAGGGAAAAGGAACTACAAATCTCCTTATCGCTGCCACCTGCTGAGTGCTAATCTTTTGGGATCTTCCAAGACCTTGGGTGTGCCCGGATGAGGGGGCAGGGTGTGAGAGAGTTAAGAAGGTAGTAGAGAGCTGGGACACGAGGGGAGACACAAGGAGAGACACAAGGAGAAGCACGGAGTAGAGTTAGTAGAGTCAGTGTGAGTGGAAGGAGCAGAAGGAATCCAACATGGCGGGAAGCTAGAGGGGAAAAAGGCTAGGCGAGATGCATGGCAGAAGAGAAGCATGGCAGGGGGAGAAACAGGTCTAAGATATAAGATGTACTGAATAAAGCTCGGGTCTCTCATTGTGATCCTGAATGATGGAACCTAAATGACTCCTGAGTGCAGATTATTTAACCTCGACGCCCCTCGCCTGGACAAGACTCGGCCCCAAGAAACCGGACGCGGTATGAAATCACAGTACAAGGGAGGCCAAGAGAAGCAGATCCCTGAGCTAGCTGAATCAGTGATCTCTATGTTCGGGAAAAAATGTGGTCTCAAAACAAAAGGTAGGGAGCATGGCTTCAAAATAAAAGGAGGAAGGAGACTCAAGGATGACCTATGGTCTCACAGGAGAGTGACATAGGCACCCACATATACATGCACACACACACACACACACACACACACACACACACACACACTGAATTCACACAGGTTTGAACTTTCAGAGATGGATGGATAAAAGATAATTTCTAAAAGAAAGGAGCCTGATTAGGGAGACCTGGGAAAATGTACCCCCTTTCTAAATAGTGGGCTAGAATAGAGGCATTTAGTAGTGTGAAAATAGAAAAATCCTGTAACTCTCGACCCCTTCTTGAGGTCTCTGAAACTAGCTAAGGTCAAGATGGCTGCTTGAGACACACCCAGCAGCCTGAGCCTGATACTTCCTGAATTCCTGAGACCCACCTAGTAAGCAGCTTGACCTTCCAAGATCTAGCAACTTAGGTGGGGTCACCCAGGAAAGTCCTACCATGAGAATTGTTAACTGTTAACTGTTTGAAGCTTGCACAATGTGTCCTGCTCCAGGAAATGAATGTCCCCAGGTGGTCCCCTGCTCACAGGTCTCCTGTTTGCACAAGACTTTCACAGGAAATAGCTTGCCTGCCTGCATTCCTAAACTCTGTCCTAAGCTGACCATTGGCCCTGCCCTGTTAGTGCGCTGAGCCCGCCCATACCCCCTACCCCGAGTGGGGTATAAGAATCCTGCCCCGAGAATATTCAGGGCCCCAGGCTTTTCTGCAGTGCCTGGGGTCCACACATGTGTGTGTACCGGTATTCATATTCATATTCATTAAACTCTCTTTTTCTTTAATGTTAACAATGGTCATTAGCCATGGTCTTGGGGTGTCTTGGGGTGCCCTAGGAGCGCCCGCCTATTACAGTAGGGCTGTCACATCTGGCCAGTCTCTGGGATGCCAACTATGGAGTCATGTTGCTTCTCTGCTGGCATGTTGGAGGAGTGTTATATTTATTTAGAGACTCTGGATAAGCACATTCTATACCAAGGGTTCTAGATGGCGAGCAATTGGCCTAACTAACCATTCCTATACAGCTCAGAGGGTGTATGTTAAGAAGGAGGTAGGGTTCTGCTGAGGTGATTCATGAATTCTTTCACACTTTCCACAGTCATTTACTGAGTTTCTACAACCTGCAAGGTATGATATGGGCTCTGTTGAGGCCAAAAAGTGGTCAAAATGTCCCAGTCCTGTGTTTCCATGTTCTAGAGAGAGCTAGTAGGTGGTTCAGCAGGTAAAATGCTTGTACACAAGCAGAGAGACCTGAGTTCGATCCCCAGAATGCATGGAGAAGCATGACAGGGTGGTACATGTCTGCATTCCAAGCACTGAGGCGGGGGGGGGGGGGGGGGGGGGGTGTGCAGGAGGATCCTAGAATGCTTGCTGGCCAGCCAGTCTAACAGAAAATACCAGTTCCAGGTTCAGTGAGAGACTCAGACTCAAAAGCCTAAGGCGGAGAGCTGTCAAGGACACTTGGTGTCCATCGCTGAGTTTTTTATGAGCATGCACGGAAGAGCATACATATATGCATCACACACAGACACCATATTAAAGAAAAATGTTTTATGAAGAATGTCCAGCTTTGCAGATAATCCTGGAAGAGGCAGAGACGTTGTTGACCTTGCAAGCCAGTGGTAACTGGAGCGGAGTCTCTGCACTTTGGGATAAACATTCTTCTTGGGGATAGTACCTAATAAGAAGGCACTTACGGTCTAGCCTTGGGAGAGCAGTGGCCTAGATTCTTGGCTTGACTTGTTCCTTCCGGCTATGGTCTAACCATTGGGCCATCCATAGGGGCAAACGGTAGAAGCTCAGGTGCAGTGCATGTGAACACCTTCAGAAACTATGACATAACGGGTAGTGGAAAATGTCCATCACTGGGGAGGTCAACTCCTTTCAAAACAGCCCTGTCACCTAAAACTGCTGGGTCCCTTAGAGCCTCAGTTTGGAGTTGTGGGCTGGGTTTCAGCTGTCCCACGAGGCCACAAGTGCACATTTCCTTCAGTGGTTACAGAATTCTTAAGGATCTGATGGCCGATTCATATACTGCTTAATTTGGGATTTTTACTCTAGAACAGATGGCCATCTCTCTCCAATCATGATCCACATGCTCTGGCTGGAAGCAGCTGGTTTATGGAACTAGATAGTAATTCATTTCCTGCGTGTCAAAATAATCCATGAGGAGGGGAATTCAGATGAAGGCAGTGCCATTTGTTCCATCTGGTTTCTATCTGTAAAGTTAAGGGTTTGTTTTGGGGTTTTTGTTGTTTTTCCTGGGGCCCTTAGTAGGACTGCACTGTGATTCTCGGTTGGGGGGGTGACTGTCCACTCCTGAGGAGTTGGAGTGCCCAGGTGTGTAAGGCAGGCCATCTTCCCAAGGCTGAGGAGCAGCTGGACAGCTGGACTGTGGGGCTATACTGATGGTGCTGTTTTGAGAAACATATTCATTATGCTTAGAATTTGTTCTTGTTTTTTTATTTATTATTTGTGTGCATGTGTAGGTGATAATGTGTGTATTTGTGTGTGCAGGTACATGCAAATACATGTACATGTGGAAGCCAGAGTTTCACTTGAATGGTCTCTCTCTCTCTCTCTCTCTCTCTCTCTCTCTCTCTCTCTCTCTCTCTCTCTCTCTCTCTCTCTTTCTCTCTCTTAAACCTAGGGCTCACCAATTTAGCTAGATTTTCTGGTCAGCGATCCCTGGCACCCTTCTGTCTCCACCTTTCCAGTACAAGGATCACAGAAACGCTCTACTACATGCACGTGCCTTTTGTGGGGGTACCGGGAATCTCGGTCTTTCATGTTTATACTACAAAGCTTTTCCCACTGAGCCATCGCTCAAGCCCTTCAGATCTTTACTTCTAATTATTCTATGGCTTTACAGATGACGAGGAAGGTCACTTGTCTAAGACCACCAACCGATTCTGTACTGGTGCAGGCCTGCCTCACTGCCAAACCCCACACCTCATCTCTAGAACTCATCTGTCAGCATCTACATCATTTGGGCACCAGTAAGGAGACACAAAAGCCATTTCCAGCTCCCAGCTATGGACTCAGGCTCTGCTTTTGGCTAAGATCCTCAGCTGACTGGTGCACTCCTGGGCTTAAGGTGTCTATAACTCCAGACACCCAGCCAATTCATTCCTCACCTGCTTCTATAGCAACACCATATCTTTGTTTAGTTTTCGTTTCAGGGTGTACGAGCCGGAAAGCCCTGTGGGGTGCCCTAGGAACCCTCACATCACCAGATTTCTCCTTTCCCAGGCCTGCAATCAGTATGCATCCAGTAGCTTGCCAGCACTCTGTATTCCAAGTACACCATGTAACCTATCAGGTTTTCATGACCCTCATCACCCTCAGTGTGATTGCGTGCGATTCCATCTTTACACCAGAGTTTCTTTGTAATGCAAAGTGAGTATAATAGTAGGACAATGCATATCAAATATTCTGAGTAATGCCTGAAGTTTACAAAATGATTATAAATGATACTGGTCATTATTAGTTTGGGACAAGGAACCTTGTTAGCTCTGGCGCCTTACTATATGGAGTTCCATAGTGCTCTGAACAGTGAACAAGAAGCAAACGTGGCAGCCACTTCGCACATCTCCATTTGTCAAAGTGCTTGAGCATTCTGCACTTGTGGGAGAAAGGCCTGGATTACAGCTGCAAGAATATTGAAGGTTCTGCCTCTTAAATAATAAGATGTCCGTAGGAGCTTGAGGCACTAGACTCCTGCAAGGCATAGGGGCTGCACTGTCCCCTACCACAGTTTTCTGCAGCAGAAACAGTATGTCCTCTCCTCTGATCCTTCCTGGGATGCGTCTTGCCTGGCATGCAGGGATACACGCTCCCTGGATCTAGTGCCACCCCTCTGGTGGATGGCCTGGTTGCCCGATAATTCTGTCAGGGTCTCCAATTCCTTTGCAAGTCTTTCCCAAGGGTTTTTCCCTGGCCTTTCCTGCCTCATTTACTGTTTAATATTCCCAGCCTTGGCATCACCATGGTAATGACTTTGTAAATAGCAACAATAGGCAATGCTCTAAAAGCTGCTGAAATTCAGCCAACTGCTTCCCTAATATCCAGCCTGTCCTGCACGTCAACTTTGAGGTAGGGAGAGTGGAGATCATGGTCCCTTTGTATAACCATGGATACAGAAGTACATAGTGGGTTCTCAAGAAGCCCCCACTGAGTGGGTGAGGATGGAGTGAGAAGTGAGTGGACAAAGCAAGTCACAGAACTGGCCTGGGGGCTATGGATCCCCAGCTGGCAGGCTAAAGTCCTCTTCCTCCTAGTGGGCTCTCTTTTGCAGGGAGACAGAAAGGCTTCCGGGACACACTGTTGCACTACATTTCTGTGATAGTTAACAAGCATTGTCGATTTGACTGGATTTAGAATTACCATGGGAACTCACCTTCAGGTAATGACATGTATTTCTAGAAAAGTCTGCGACAGAAAGGCCCACTCTGAATGGGGACAGCAGTATCTCATAGGCTTGAGTCTTGGGCTGTTTAAATGGAAAACAGGTGGTGAGCTGCACAGAAGCACTCACCTCACTACTTCCTGGCTCTAGATGTCATGTGACCAGCTATCCGGTGTTCTAGACACCATGTTTCCCTGTCGCGATGGACTGCACCTTCAGTGCACCAAAAGACTCTGCCTTTTTAAACCGGTTTCTTTCACAACAGTTAGAAAAATGAACTAGGTAACTAATGCACTTCCCCGGCTTCCATCCCATGGAGCCTGTGGTAGTTTGAATAGGAATGTCCTCCACAGGCTCATATATTTCATTAGAGAGTGGTACTGCTTGACAGGGATTAGTGTGGCCTTGTCACAGGAAGTGTGTCACTGGGGGGTGGGCTTTGGGGCTTCAGATGTTCAAGCCAGGCCCTATGTCTTTCTCTTCCTGCTTCCTTTGGATCTGGATGCAGAACATTCAGCTGCTCCGTCTGCCTGTTTGCTGCCATTGCTCTCTTCCGCGAGGATAAAGAACGAGACCTCTGGAACTGTAAGCCAGCCTTCAAATTATTAACTGCTTTCTTTTTTATCAGAGCTACACAGTCTCTTCACAATAGTAAAATGCTAAGACAGAGCCCTAGAGGTCAGTTCTGGAAATATGCATCCATCATCATCCGCTTATCTTTTACAAATGGCAAACTTGGAGATCAGAGAAGGTAAAAGGCCTCTTCAAGGGCAAATATCACCTGACACCAGAGTCAGCACCAGGACCCAAGTTTTCCAGTTCCTAAGTCATCTCCTCATATGTTCTTAATCTAACCATCCCATCTTTCCATCATCTCTGCCATGTCCGACAGGGGGATTACCTCCTTCCCACCCCCCTCCCCCCCCCCTCCCCGCTTTCTCCTTGGAAATTTCCCTAAACCTCACAGCGATGCTTTAAAAAAAATAAAATAAAAAAGCAATGACTTTTTTTGGGGACACACCCTGGACTCATATTCCTCATTGCCTTTTCACACTCCAAATCCCAGCCGGAGCAGCAGGGACTTGGCTGCGGAAACCAGAATTCCAAATGACTGTTGGATTCATTCCCTGCTTCATCTGCTGTGAGAGTTCAGTGAGTATGGAAACCACAGTATGATGGATAGGCACCTAACAGCTTCCAGCTGGTACCAGTGATGCAGCCCGCCTCATCATCAGGACAGCCCGTTTCTTGGCCAGGAAGAGGTAGCCGAGTGTTTTTATGACCCAACTCCACGGAAAGTCATTTGAGGGTCTGATTTGCTTCAGGCAAAGCAGGAAGAGATTAAATAAGCAAATGAATGTGACAGCATTTTCTAAACTGTAAAGTGGCTGTGAACGCACTTTCTAAACTGTAAAGCATTATGTAAACATGGCTGAGAAAGGAACAGAAGCCAGCAGAGGATGCTCCCAGGGAGTGGTGAGCGCCAAGCAAGCACAGCTCTGGTGTGAGCAATGTAATCACGACTTTAGGCTGGTCATTTTTGGCCAGTGAATGCCACTTCAGAACTTGGTTATGGCATGTGCTGCCCTACTGTGTGACTTCTGCTGCTTGTAAGGGAGATTTCCGGTCCCGCCCTTCCTTGAAAGCTGCTTCTCCATGAACTAAGGCAAGTGAAGAAATTTCTAGCAGACAGAGTGACTCCTGAATCTCCCACCAGGCAGAGCAGTTTTATTAAAATGCTTGATGCTTCTTTCCTCCGTAAGTGATGCTGGTGATTACAGAACTGCATTCATTTGCCAAAACTTGCATACAAATGCCGAATTTTACTGTAGATGATCTATATTTCAATAAAGTTCATTTTTATAGAATAGAGATAAATATCTAGGGACACTTTGGTGATTTTTAAGCAAATGATTAAATTTAACCTAATATTTTCCTAGTATTGGTATGTGGGGGGGAATATCTTTTTCTTGTTCACTGCTAGATTCATGGCTGAGGTCCTAGTGTATTAGAAACTGTCCTTGCTGAAAAGCATTGATTGTTTACTTGGGCTCACAAGCGAACTCAAAATCAACATCCTGGCATCGGCCTGGAGAGATGGCTCTGCTGTACAGAAGACCTTTGTTGAATCACAGCATCCTTAAAGGATGGCTCACAACAGCCTGTATCTCCAGGTCCAGGAGACCTGCTGCCCTCTTCAGAAATCTGCAGACACCTGCACTCGTGTGTGTGTGTGTGTGTGTGTGTGTGTGTGTGTGCACGCGCACATACACAGGCACATACCACTAAAATTAATCTTTATAAAAGCATCAGCTCTCATTCTGAATGCTTCAATTTCTTTAGCTCAGACTCTGACTAGGCCTGTGAATCACTCAGAGAGTGTCTCTCCAATCCAACTCACCCACCTCAAGTATAAAGGCATGAGATAAGCCGTTATCCTAAACCTGCCATAACCTTGGATTCCAGGAATAGAATCCCATGGAACTCACACCCCTAGAAGGGATAGTTGTCTGTGGCAGTGAGGCTACACCCTGGAACACAAGCAGGGATGCCTGTGGACCACCCTGAAAAATGAGAACAGAGATGAGACAATGGCCAGCAGCTTGGTCATGCCTCTCCCAGCACTGACAGAGTACACGTACTCGTCTCTTGCTCCAATTCTTCCTCTATTTAAACCTAAAGATCAGTACCCCAAAGGTGGACTTGGGGGATCCCTTTACCTATTCTAACTCTGCTCCAACCACTAAGGAGGAAGTACAATTACCACAGCTCCTGATACCTCCTGTTTCCTTCTATATGGCAGGAATGTTGCCAACGACCTCTTTCTGCTCCCCTTTACTCACTCTCCAGGGGCTGAAGTGACTTACTGACAAATTGAGAAAAACCAACCAAGAAAAATCAGAAATTCCATCCAGTCTTCATCTCGAGAAGGCACCTGCCCTTGGTAGCCCTGAGTGAATGAAGACTGACCTGGAAGGCACTCTGGGAAGGAGTTCTTATCATATTAAAGATTACAACACTTTTGGGGTTCTTTCACATTACAGACACTGAACCAGTTGCCAAGCCTGACCGATACTGGAGTTTAATTTCAGCAAAGCAACTTCTCCCAGAGGACACGGACATGGAAGCAGTTGCCATGGTTCCTAGTGTTCCATCCACCTCTTCTAGACAAGGAAGGGTTATCACATTCATCCACCCCAACACTTGCGGGATAAGGAATTTGCCATTTGCTGGAGTTACTACTGAGTGAGTTTCTTCTCAGTTTACTGGAGTCTCTTTTGCAAATCGTGGAGGATAGGAATACCAGCATCTAGAAACAGGCGTGAGCATCCAGAGAATTCACTGAGGGGAGGAAGCTTGGACCTCTGTGATGGGCCATGCCTGTAACCTTGTAACAAGGTCTTCATCATGCACAAACAGCATGCACATGCGTGCAGGATTTCAAGCTGTCCACCTGGCATCTGTCCACTTGGCACCTCACAAGTTGCTGTCTGCTTTAGAGCCTTGGCTCTGGGGTAAGCTCTGAGTGAGACTCCATAGCAAGTGAGGACATAGCTTTGCTGGGCATCGTGTGAATGTAGTAAGGTGACTGAGCATGGCAATAGCATCCAACAGAATTAACTTCCATCCCAAACACTCACTTCCAAGGAGCAAATTACTTCACTTCTAATAGTCTGAAAGGTAAAGATCATAATAAATTAGACTGACCAATGGGACTTGCTTTGGAAGATGAGACTCAAATGAACCCAATTTACAAATTCAAGCACATCCCAGGCATTCATTAATATGACCAGACATGGTAATTCCACTCATCCCCTCTAGAACACACAGCATAGTGACATAGTGACCATCTCTAGGCTGACCAGATTTCCTCCAGGAACCCCCGTCAAAGGCTAGCCTCTCTCCTAACCTCTGTGGCCCACTCATCTCAGAACTTCAAATGCTTTTAGTTCCTTTCACCAAAAAAGTGACATGCTGCCATTTGCTGTGCTTGGATATGAGGTGTCCTCCCAAAGCTCATGTGCTGAAGGTCTGGCATACCAATGGTGGAGTTATTGGAAGGACACTGGCTCCAAAGGGCCCTGACTCCAGCAAGAAATAAAATAGAGCCTTGTTGGAGGAAACAGGTCACTGGGGACATGCTTTGAGGGGTATTATTTGTTCTCTGCACCCACACCTTTTTATGCCCCCCCACACACACCTCCTCCTGCTTTCTAGCTACCATGAGGTGAACAGCTTTCCTGTGCCATATCCTTCTGCGAGGCTCTGAGGGAAGGCAAGAGAAAGCACCCCATATACCCTGCTTGCTCCCAGTTCCAAAACAGAAAAAAGGTAAACCAAGGCGTGGAGATATAAAACTACAAGGACTGTAGAAGGAAAGAATATACTGATTCAGAACTTTGGGAGGTTAGAAAGAAATGTCTAAAAAGGATTTTAAAGAGTTTGGGCTTGACATCTGAGCCCATGGCAGGCTCTGCAAAGCCACAGATGTCATGTGTGCCCTTCATATGCTAGAAGAGGCCGCTGAAGGTATCTGAGTCAGGGGGTGTGGAATGAGAGAGCAGCTCCCAGGACAGTGTTCAGAGCAAGTAGGGAGGGTACATGGCAGGAAGGTGGAGAGGACCACAAGCCTTCTGAAGGCGACAGGCAGCAGTCTCCAGTCACTTGCCATGTGTTCATCCTAGAAATGACCTTGGAAGGCCCTGTATCGAGCAGCAGCTGTATCTTTAAGAGAACCTTCCTGGGCCTCTGTTTATTCACATCAGACCAGAGCA
Source organism: Phyllotis vaccarum (assembly GCA_033318265.1). NCBI lineage: Eukaryota > Metazoa > Chordata > Mammalia > Rodentia > Cricetidae > Phyllotis > Phyllotis vaccarum. Next base: position 45,422,815 of record JARWLC010000006.1, read on the forward strand.
TGGGATTTTCCTGCTCAGCCTTCAGGAAGCTCTTTCAGCACCTTGCCCTACCCAGCCAGCCCTTCAGTGGTAAGATTAAAATATGCCACAAGCCTTTCCCAAGCTCCTCTGGTTACCTACTAAAAACAGAGACAGACACTTCCATGTCATGTGGACATACCTAGCAGATGTTTTTGCTTAGAAACCGAATGTCACAGGAATGTCAACATCCTTTGACAGGGCATGTCCTCTAGACAAGAGTAATCAAATGTTCAAATGGGAGTGTTCGTATATGGAACCTTTATTCATGCACAGATTTTGTTAAGGTTTTTAATGGTCTTCAGTTAACCTTCCAAGGATCCTAAGAAATAGGTACTTGAATCCTCATGTTCCCAAAGAACAAGGGTCAGGAAATCCAAACAAGGCATTTCACCGAAGTCCCAGTCCGAGGGCATAGCTGACAGCACACACTGATGAGCTGGCTCTTGGTCTTGAGTTCTTTCCTCACACCTCACCTTAGACTCACATTAGCCCTTGCTGCTTCCCAGCACCCCTCATCTCTAAGTACTTGAGATGGTCTCTGCATTTCTAAGAGTCCTTGGCATTTCTAAGTCTCCTCAGCTCAAGGAGTCCAGAGCTATTGTGGCAACATGATTCAGGGAGGAAATACTTTTTCGTGTGTCTCATCTATCATTTGTCCCCGAAGAAACAACAAATTATTAAATGTGCTCTGGGTGACCTTTCAGACCACAGTGGGGAACAACAATTAAATCGGTTTTTTGCAAGAGTTACCCTGGGGACAAATGAAAGGAAATTGAATGTGGAAATGGAGAAGAGGGATTTCCAGGTGAGGGTGAGGGGGTGGGAATCAGGACTCTTCAGTACTGCCCAGAGGAATGGCCGTTTTCCAGAAGGCTAAGCCAATGGTCTTTAAATGAAAATGCCCAAAAGCAAGACCAGAAAACTCCCGGAGGGTTTGGTGAAATGGAGTTTTGCTTGATCTGAGTGTGTGTGTTATACTTAACATCTCTGTCTGTAACACCAACATTCAATCATAATGGTACTTCCTGGACTGGGGAGATAGTGTAATCAGCAAAATGTCTGCCTTGATGGCACAAGGACCTGTGCACATGCAGGTTCAGGGGCCTCTGCACTCATGTCACTGTCGGGCGCAGTGCTGTGCGCCTCTAATCTCAACACTGAGGAGGCAGAAACAGAAAGCTTCCTGGGGATGGCTGGCCAGCTGACCTAGCATGATCAGTAAGGAGCAGGTTCACTGAGAGACCCTGTCTTCAAATAAATGCAGCAGAGAGTGGAGGCCATCTAGAGAGAGGGAGGGGAGCAGCAGACTGAGACCAAAAAAGAAAGAAAGAAAGAAAGAAAGAAAGAAAGAAAGGAAGGAAGGAAGGAAGGAAGGAAGGAAGGAAGGAAGGAAGGAAGGAAGGAAGAAAGAAAGAAAGAAAGAAAGAAAGAAAGAAAGAAAGAAAGAAAGAAAGAAAGAAAGAAAGAAAGAAAGAAAGAAAGAAAGAAAGAAAGAAAGAAAGAAAGAAAAGCAAAGGCAGAAGCTCCCAGAGTCACAAATACATTCAGTTAAAAGTGAAAGGTGCTGGAGAAGTGTGGTCTTCTCCAGCTCAAAAGACTGGAATGTTGTTAAACAGCAAGTTGCCATGTGGTCATGTCAGGAGAGCTGTGGTTGCTTGGCTGTAGGTTTGGACTTCCTTGAGGAGCAAAGGATTTACAGGTTGTGAGTCACAGGGTAAGGCAGTCCTTGCAGGAATGTCTGTAAGGATAGAGGTGTAGCCTTTTGTGGAAAGATACCCACATAGACTGCTGTTATTGCCAAAGAGCCTGTGGACGGACACTCCAGAGGTAGAATATATGAGACAGGACAAAGATGAGCAGAAAGAGTCAGACAAGGAGGCTCTTTTCTGAGTCACTGAGCAGCATATGGAAGAGAGAACGTCAGTGGAAGAGACACAAGGCAAGGGAGACACAAGGGTTTTAGGCTCCTGGATAGACCCGTTGGCATCCAGTGGAATGTCCTCCAGGAAGAGGGATGCATGTGCTGAAAAGCTTGCTCTAACACATTCTAAACACCCTTCTGGAGATCCAGCACTCTTCAATGTAATCCACTGAATTCCATCTCCTCCTCAGCGTGTTAAAAATTGGTTTTATCCCCATGACCTTTCTAGAATAGCTTGTAGGAAAGTCATGGGGACCAATGATGTCATGCTTCCTCTCTGTGCCCATCTCTTATGTTGCAACACTGAAGACTGGGTTTTTATTAAATCCCTTCTTTTCTTAGACTTTATTGAACTGTAGCTTCTGGATTATCTCATACCACTTTTGTTCTATCCAAGATTCTTCATGGGCTCCTCCCCCTTTACCAACTCATAGTATGTTATTCTTTTGCATTCTCTTCTCAGAGCATGCTTTTTATCTTTATGCATATTGTTAAGTAGGTGTTCTTACATAGTACCACTGTTCAAATCACCAAGTCGCTAAAGATAATATCAATAATCAGAACGTCTTTTGTGAGTCAGATTTAAATCTGCCTGCCTGGTCCTCCATGGATATCCTCACCCGGATATCCTCCTCTTGGACACCTCTCCAACTGGACAGCCCTCCACCTAGATGCCCTCTACTTGGACACTCTCCACCTGGACACCCTCCACCTGGACACTCTTTGCCTGGACACCCTTCTACCTTTAGAGCAAAATAAAGTCCTCATGACGCTGCTAGAGCCTGAATGTTACGTGTCTTCCAAAAACTTGTATGATGAAGCTTGATCCCTAAGGAGGGAAGTGGTGAGGCCATTGGGAGATGGGCTTAGATGGAAGTCTTTAGGTCATGGAGGGTGTGCCCTTGAAGGAGATCATGCAAAACTCTCCTTACAGTTTTATACCATTTTATTTTTGCTGTCCATCTATGAGGTGACAGGTTCTGATCCTCTGTGAACATCCCACCTTGTTGGATTGCCTCATTACAAGCCTCAAAGACACAGGAATCAACTATTCCTGGACCAGAACCTTGAAAATTATGAGCCCAAGTCAGCTTTTTGTTCTTTAACTGAGATATTGAGATATCTGTTGAAGGAACAGAAGGGTGATGTCTAACAAGTCAAGCCTGACCTCCAGCACCTCTACCTTCCCCCTAGAGCTGTATGCACACCTAAACCTCACCACCCTCTCTTCCTCCCTTGCTGTTACTCACGTGGTGTCCTTCATTAGAACTCTTCCCTTAGTGTATCCACAGTCTATCAGGCTTTTCCAGGAAGCCCACAGACCATCAAGTACATTTGAGTCAGATCTATATAGCAGACACTTACCCAAGCAGTGGAAGACAGTTGGGACCCATTTACTCTGCCAAACATAAAGAGAGCCGAGAAGGGTCCTATAAACCATTAGAACTGGCTTGGGAGCCATCAAAGTTGGCTTCTCCTCTGAGGGACACAGCGAAGGAAAAACTACCCAGAAGCTGGAGAGATGGCTCAGCAACCAAGAGCACTGGCTGCTCTTCCAGAGGATCCAGGTTCAATTCCCAGCACACACATAGCAACACACAACTGTCTGTAACTCCAGTTCCAGGAATTCTGATGCCCTCACATAGACATAAATGTAAGCAAAACACCAATGCAAATAAAACATAAATAAATCATATGGTTTTTAAAAGAAATGAACTGATAGAAAGGCCAACGAAAGACCTCAATACCCAAACTCAATCCTTTACCCACCCTTCACTTCAGCCCACCTAAGCCCACCTTCCCAGCTTCAGGAACAATGAGGTCAGTTAAAGCAGGAACAGGAGGGATTTCCCAACGTTTCCAAAAGTCAAAAGTTCCGTTCATATTTGTGAATCAAGAAATGAAGACAACCAAGAGAAAAATGGATTTCCCTTACATGAAACACATTTCAGATTAATCCTATCAAGGAAACAGGCCATTTCAATCCATCAAAAGGGTTGCACAGATGCCATGACCCTGCCAACCTGATAGCAACTAATGTCCTCTGAAATTCTGTTTGTGGATGCAAAGTGAGAGAGTAAAACCTAGTGTGAACCAAAATGGTCTCTGCTCCCTGCTTTATGGGATGTGATTCCAGGAGTCTCTCTCAGAGAGTTTTGTCATCATTGGAGTTATATAATTCCTTGGTATTCTTCTTCCCTATTTTCTCTGAGAATATTTTGGCTATTCTAATTAGAAGGTGCTTGGACCAAGAGCCTCCACTTCTCAGCATGATGCTGTGTATCAATGTCTTCCAACGGAAACATTTCTGTCATAGATGGAGGTTCTTTAAGACTCAGAAAGTAAACTTCCAAGTCTCAGTCCTTGAAACTTACAAGATTTACCAGCCTCTCTCCAAGGCTGTAAATATGCAGTGAGGATTGCTGGGCAAAGTGGAGACTTTTGCTGGAAGTCCCGGCATGTAACTTTTATGAGTCAACACCCAAGTTGAGTTGGTGTGGCTGCCTTTGAGTCATCCATGTTCCTATAAGTAGCCCAAAGTTTGACTCTTATGGAGTAGTTAGTCCATTGTTGGTGCCCTATCTGGAGTATTTGTTTACATCACTCCAAGAAGTCACACAACTGTGTGATGACCAGCACAACCCTCAGCCACCTACTTCTTGGGAGCCACACCTTCCATTTATTGTTGGGCCCCTTTCTTCTTTGCCCATGCTCATTCCTTTGACCCCCCCCCACCTTTCTGAATAGTTTCCATCTTCTTCCTCAACTTGGATCTTCCACAGCCAGATGCAGAGTGTCTCAAATTTGTTTCTTCAGCCAGTATGTCAACAGTCAGTCTCTTAGATGCCAATGTCTGTTCTCTACCACAATCCGAGCTTCTGGTTACTCACTTTTTTGAAAATATAGAAAAGGCGGGCCTTCCCATACTCTCTGCTAGCAAATGTCAGCCTCATTTACAGTTAAGACTTGTCACTTGTCTATCTAGGCCCCGATGTATCCATCTGCTAGATGGGCATGATAATATATATGGCACAAATTTGTGGTATGTACATGAAAGGAACTTCTGTCCTATGGAGCTCTCCATCAGGTTATGTGGAGGTGTGCAGTTTTTAGACCTTTCAAGAGGTAAACCCCCTTCACAGGATTATGAGATAACTAAGTGGAAGGCAAAAATTCATACAATGTTTGCTGCCCACTGGCTGATGGGAGTCCAAGCCCAGCCCCTTCTCTTCTAGTCAGTCCTTCCATCCCTCTTTTTATTCTCATGACAGTTTATGGGGCTACAATTGCTGTCCCATTGAAAACAGCTAAACTAATAAATGATAATTCTTCTGAAAAAGAAGAAACCACTTTGCAAGCAGAGAATATTCAAAGGCATCTAAAGCCACATTTGCAGGCAAACAGCTCAGTGGGGGAGCATCTCCTCTCTGGAATCAGGGAAGTCTTTATAGATTTTAATCACATTTCTCAAAAATAAAAACAAGACTTCCCCCATGAAAGACTCATCCCTAGTTTATGGTGAACAGAACCAGTTGTGTTGAATAGCAGAGAAACAGAGTCTGCAGGGACAATTGTAGCTCACACATGCAGTGGGGCATAAGCCATTGCCAGACACCACATGCAAACATTGCGTTGTTCTCCCGTCACGGAGAACAAGAGTCCCCTAAGAAAGCCAGAGTCCACCACGGCAAATGACTGTGGAGGATAAATAGCACCTAATACCCATCTACTCAGCCTTCAGTTAAAATCTCATCTTTCAACAGTGGAAAGGGCATATAGATTCAGTTGGTCCCTGGACCAACTCACTTGAAATTCACATCCATAGGAAAGTTAGCCTCGGTCTCAATTGCCTCACCTGTAAAATGGGACTAATGCTCTCCATTCTGTTCACCTCCGAGGCTGCTACACACAACGCAGAAAGCAAGCAGACAGGATGTACGAGCCCTCTACAAGGGTCTCTTTCTAAAGTGTGAAATCTATACTGTGTGATGCTGTCTTCCTACTTAGTTGGTGGGCTGTATAGAGAATTCGATTGATGCTTCCAACAGTTATGGTGACCCAACAGGACACTGGCCTTTCTACCTCACGACACTAGTGAGGTCTCTGTGACTACTCTTCTCTAGTGGGCCTTGGTCACAGAGACCTACACTTGAGACCAGGACACTGTTGTATCTGCCGCCAGGTGTGACAGGATTAATCAACCTTGCTGGAACTTTGAGCAATCTGAACAGCTCACCCCATCCCTTCAACCTGACCTTCTGCCTGAGGGTGGGGGTGGGGGCTGATGACAGCTCCAGCAGAAGTCACAGCCATGCTTTCTTTAACCATAACTGAGGTGCAGGCAGACACTTTGTCAGAAATGATAGTGGCCAGTGATCCATGCTTGCACGGCAGGGGTGGGGGGGATGGGTGGAGGGTGGGGGTGTGAAGGAAGAAGGTGTTATTGCCTGTACCCTCACTCTTCATCAGGGGATTTCCAGAATGAAGCTCTCTCACTTCAGAGTGGAGGAAGTGCTTCCCAGAGGCATTTAGCAAGATCTGGAGACATTGGTTTCTCCACGGGTGATGCTCCTGACATCTAGTTTATAAAAGCCAGGGGTGCAGTTAAGTATCCCACAGAGCACAGGGCAGCTCTCTGTGACAAGGAAGGATCTGGTTCAAAATGTCAGTGGTGCCAAGGTGGGAAGTCCTGGCTAGATGGCAGTTCAAAGATTCCAGAAATAATTCACAGCTCTCACGACCACTAACCTTTAATGGCTTCCTATTAATAAGGGGGGCGGGGAGTCATCACCAAAGAGGTCTCTAGAACACTTGTGAGCAGCGGGTTTATGAGATTCATGCTGAAATAACATGGGCCATCTCAATTCTAGTTTGCCATTCTGTGCAGAACACCGCCAAGATTTGCTTTGACTTCACTTCCAAAGTCTCTCTTTCCTTTTCCAAGTTAGAAGTCTTCATGTATACAAATCAAGCATCACACTTACAAATCATGATGCCAGATCAAGAGTATATTAAGTTTGAGGGAGATCCATCATTTATATAGTAATCAATCTGTCAAGAGAAACATGCTGAGTGCCTTTTATGCCTAAGACAGGGGCTTCAGCCTGGAATTCCAAGTGAGCTCCAAGATGGCATACAGATAGGAACAGACACCTGCAGAATGGCAGCTTCATGGATTGGGATTGAGTTGGTGTAGAGAACACACACAGAGAGAAAGAGAGAGAGGGAGGGGGAAGGAGAGGGAGAGAGAGAGAGAGAGAGAGAGAGAGAGAGAGAGAGAGAGAGAGAGAGAGAGAGAGAGAGAGAACTACATTCTGTTTTCGAGCCCTCTGAACATCGAGCTAAGAGCCAGGAGGGATGAGGACCACTGAACTCACCCTGTGATAGCCTCCTGTGCTTGGCCTCTGTCCTGTCCCTAGCCCCCATCCAGAGTAGGAGAGCTGGCATGGGAGCCCGAGACCCTATGGGGTTCACAGCTGCACCATGAATGAGACATTCACGCTGGGTGCCCTCTGAATATATTCCTTAATGTTAGTGCACACTGTACTGGGCAGGCCTAGGAAAAACAAAACGAACAAGATGGACGACAGATGGATGACAGATGGACAGATGGATGACAGATGGACGACAGATGGATGACAGATGGACGACAGATGGATGACAGATGGACGACAGATGGACGACAGATGGACGACAGATGGATGACAGATGGACGACAGATGGATGACAGATGGACGACAGATGGATGACAGATGGACGACAGATGGATGACAGATGGACGACAGATGGATGACAGATGGACGACAGATGGATGACAGATGGACGACAGATGGATGACAGATGGACGACAGATGGATGACAGATGGATGACAGATGGATGACAGATGGATGACAGATGGACGACAGATGGACGACAGATGGATGACAGATGGATGACAGATGGATGACAGATGGACAGATGTTCAGAGAAGCCGAGAAGTCAGAATCTGTAGTCTTCAAGGCAGAGACAAGTAAATTTGAACACGTGATTCAACCCAAGTTGGGAGGCTCAGACCGAGGGTATTAACAGTACAAGACGTAGCCCAAAAGTCTGACACCCACAGTATAGACACCAGCGCCAGAAGAGGGAAGACCCACTCAGAAATGTTGGCTTCCCTCTCTCTACCATTTTGCTTAGGCCCTCAACACGTTGGAGAGGGTGATTATTTTTTTCTCAGTCTACTGAGTCAAATACCAGTTTCTAGAAATATCCTCAGACATGCACAGAAATAGCACTTTTCCAAATATCTAGGGATCCCTTGGTCCAATCAAGTTGATAGATAACATTTCCATGTCCACACTGGAGTGAGGGATCAGTCTGCACTATGTTAAGCTACTGGCATATGGGGTTTTCTTTGTTACAGTGACTAGTGTAACGTACTAGGATGATATCTGTCTCTAGGCCATCATACCCCGTGAAGCTGGTTCTCTTGTAGAGACCTCAGTGCACAGGGGAGGTTTGTCACACACACATCTGTGCACCCTTCTGAACCCTTGCCATGATTACTTCAGACTGTCCAGGCTTAAGGATGCCAATCTTCCTTGGAAGAAAGCAAAATGTTCCTTTAAACCCCTGCAAAAGTACAGAATCATCCCCTACCTATGTATAAAAAAGGGTCTAGAGATGCTTACAACACATGGAATGGGGGCAAGGGAGTAAAAATCTCCATCACTCCAATTGAAAGATAGTATAAAGCCTTCCCCTCCCAAGCCACTGTAACTGGGTGTTTCTTTTCTACTGCTGTGATAAGACACCATGACCACGGGTACTTAGAAAAAAAGTTCCAGAGGGTTAGAATCCAATGATTATCATGGCAGCAGTCAGGATAGCAGGCAGCAGGCAGCAAGCAGACAAATGCAGGCAGGTGGGCAGCAGACAGGTAGGCTAGCAGGCAAGCAGGCAGGCTCAGGCAAGCAGGCAGAGGCAGGCCAGCAGACACAGGCAGCAGGCAGGCCGGCCAGCAGGCATGGCAGTGGAACAGTAGCTGTAAGCTTACATCTTGTTCAATAAGCACCAGAGAAAGCTAACGGAATGGGCTTTTGAAAGCCCAAAGCCCGCCCCCAGTGACACACCTCCTCCAACAAGGCCACCACTCCTAACCCTTCCCAAACTTCCACTAGCTGAGGATCATGTACTCAAACAAATGAGCCCATAGGGGCTCTTCTTATTCAAACAACCACACGGGGTTTGATTCTAGGCCCTGAAATTTGATGTGTGGTGTTAAACAAATCACTGCTGGGCATAGGAACTAGAAACAGGTTTGAAAATTATACACGTGTCATTTTTCTTGACTGAAAGCCAGAATGTCCCTGGGCCTTTGAGTAGCTTTGTCCTCGACATAGCCAGGGATGCCTGAAGTGCTTAAGCCAAAATATCCCTGGTTTATCCCTGGCCAAAAAGCCTGGGGATACCAGAAGAGGGTATTTTTTTTTCTTTCCTTTACCTCTTTTCCCCTCAGAGAAGCACCCCCTCTCCTGAAAACCATCCTGAGGATACACTGAAACTTCAAGGCAACTCAACACCTAAATGGAAGCTGGATCTGCTACCTCATCCTCCATCCATCCAGTAGCACCTTAGCAGTTCAAAAGTCCATGATGCCACACCCCTCTCAGGCATCTTTCCTGCTGTATGGGACCTCTGTCTCCTTTCTCCTCAGCTCTCTGTAATAAAATAATTCTTTCTGAATCTCACCCTCTGTGGTCTGTGAACTCCATTCTTCATATCTGAGAGACAAGGAAGAACCTGAAAGATTAGCTTGGGCTGGCTTTGATAGTCATTGAATTTCTTGGGATCTTAGTTCCCCACGCCAAGCCAAGCTCTCTACGAGCTAAGGAAGGTCCCATTGCCCTCAAAGATACTCCTATCTCAGAAACATTACATTATCAACAATGTGCCCCTAGCCTGAGGGCACCTTCTTTACACATTTTCTACATGGAGAATGTTGATCCCAGGTCCTGGTTCTCCACGATGGTCATCATCATTCTCATTTCCAAACACTCAGCATTTAGCATGGTATCTCAAAACAGAGAGTTTGTTGATAGAATGAATAATTCATTAAAAAATTATCCACGGCAGAGAAACACAAGGGGAGAGAAATTGCTCACCCAAAGCTGATTCAGCTACCGAAATTAATTCTGAAGATACATTTTGTTGGCGTCTTTTCAGCAAGGGTTCTCCCCTAGACTTAATTAGGAGAGCAAAGTTAACATCTTATCAGAGTGCTTATCCTTTCTCATGCTCTCCTAAAAAAAATATAAAAAGGCTGAGATGTGTTTTGTTTAGCACAGCAAAAATATTACTGTGGGTTTCTGCAAAACAAAGTACCAACTAACTGTGCTATCTGCTTCTAAAAGCAAAGCGTTAGACAGACAACCTTAAAGATCCAAGGGACAGTGGAAGGTACCTGTGAAATGACAGAGAAGCTCAATGGCCGCTGAAACAAGGATCTAGTCCGTGTGATGGTGCATGCATTTAATCCTGGATCTTAGGAGTCAGAGATAGGTGTATTTATGCTGAGTTCCAGGCCAGCCAGACTATACAGCAACAATATTCAGAGGTTAAGAGCATTGGTTACTTTTCCAGAGTTTTGATTCCCAGCACCAGGAAGCCACTCACAACCGTCTGTGATTCCAGTCAGTCCCAGAGGATCTGATGCCTTCTTCTGGCTTCTACCAGCACTGAATGCACTCAACTCTTGGAAGAGCAGTCAGATGTGCCTTCTAGTTGCAAAGGGTGAGAAAATCGATACTACCCTTTGGGATCAAATCAGTGTTATAACGCTGTGTACTTTCATATTGATGGTAAAATAATTCAGGGCCGGTATGAAGGTAAAGTGATCAGCACACCAAAATCCTACTGGATGAGCTACATCTGGGCAACATGTCCGGTTCTATCCAACTCCAACCCACTATCTTTTCACCGGCAGGGGCCCTGCTATGGAGTTCCAGTGATCTAGAACATGATGCTTCAACAGCATGCACTTGTTTCTGGCAAGATGGAGTTAGTGGTCAGTAAATCTCTGTGCTCTCACTGGTCGCAAATCCTAAACAGGCATGAGGCAGCTCTTCAGACCGTTCTGAGTCCTGGGATGCTGAAGGTTTGTGGGTTGAGATGATGGAGACTTAGAACTCCAATGCAGGAACTAGAGACTTGTGGCTCCTGGACCCAAAAGCCATGGGCTGCAAGCTCTCGGTATTCCAGGGAAAGGCTACTGCTCTGAGTTCTGACTGTCAGCAGCCTGGCACTAGGCAGCTTGTGAAACATGAGCTGCTCTGGTGAGCACCAACCTGGACAGCAGCAGTCAAAGGCAGAGGAGCCACACTTCTTCAGTCTTTGTGGGGGGGGGGGGGGGTGGCTGGGGGGGGTACTGGAGGGGTGAAGGGGTAGGGAGGGCGTACCTCAGGGGCACCACCCTTTGCCTTCTCCAATCTAGGCTGGTCCTTCTGCCTTCTCCTCACGTCTTTCCTTGTTTCTCCCTCTGTCCTGAGACATGACTGCTGCTTTTCATCATGAGACCAGCATAGCCTTCTCTACATGATTACAAAATCAAAAGCGTAGAAATAAACGGAGGCTCTTGCTTGGCTTTGGGTTGTTTGGCTTACTCTGAACTGTCCATCCTGGAAGAGAGTGAGGGTGCAGCCTTCAACTGAGAGATTGTGTTTGCACCAGTCACTGGCCTCTTGCTGTTACTGAGGAAGCGTTTCCCTTTCTGTCTTGAGTAACTAAGGTTCACAAAGCCTGTCTTCCCTGAGACACAACCTTCAGAAGGCTGTCTGCTGCAGCTGTGACTGAGGAAAGAGGAAAGGCCTCCCGGAGCCAAGATAGAGGCTTTGGCTGCAGTGTTTCCTGTGTAGTCAGTGTAGACAGCTGGACTTCCATGAGGATCCAGCCAGTTCCAGAGAAAGGGCCGCTCAGCTAGCGGTGACCTGCTCCAGGCTGTTAGGTAAAAGGAAGGGTCTGTCCTTTGCCACTCAAAGGCACGAAGGGTCTACCCGACACTTATTTCCAGAAAACAACAAAAGTACAAGATTCTTACACGTAAACACCATTTTAATGAAATTAAGAGCATTTTAACATGAACAGCATCTAAGATTACCAGTGCTTGCCCCCACCACAAATGTCAGGACAGCTGGGTCCCTCTGTCTCATCCCTGCCTTCTGTGAACAGTACAGATGAAACACTGCACAAAGAGCTTCAACTATATACAAAGGTGATCCCTGGTAGACTGACTTCCTTTGGTAATTTCAAATATTTCAGAATGTTTGAAACCTGGGCTAGGCATGGTAGCTTGTACCTTAAATCCTAACACTTGGGAGGCAGAGGCAGGGAAATCTCTGGGTTTGAGGCCAACTTGGTCTACAGAGCAAGTTCCAGGACATTCAGGAACAGAGAAACCCTGTCTCAAAAAAAGAAAAAAATCTCTTTGCATCTTGGTATCTTGGTTGTACCATCCAGCAGCTTTGAGCTTCAGAGACTATGTCACCACTTCTTCGTGTGTGAATGAAGATAATCTCCTCACAGGATGATTGTAGGACTTAAAGAGAGTAAATTCATATCAAACCCTGGCACCAAACAGATTGGTCTTGGCAATTAGCAATGCCAGCACTCAAGCCTGAGTAACTGAGGAGTTCGACTCTCTTCCAGATACTGAACAAGGGCACTCACCACCCCCTTTCTGCCTTAGCAATCATTTTTGCAGTGTGCACTGCAACCCATCTTGCTCACTTTTCTGAGATGGCGTACAGTGGTCTAGGCCTCATCTCACATGATCCAGTTGAGATGGCCATTTTTCCCATGTATTAGTTATTTTCTATGGCTATGATAAAAGCCCAAGACCAAGGCAACTTACAGAGGATAGAGTTTATGTAGGGGGATTATGTTATTCCATTGTAAATAATTGTCCCCGCCTATGAGTTTAATAAAAAAAAGTGCTGATTGGCGAAAGGCAGACAGGAAGTGTAGGCAGGGCTACCAGACTAAGAAGACTCTAGGAACAGGCAGAACAGAGCAGAATGCCAGAGAGAAGTCAGAAGAAACAGAGGACAACTATGCTGCTCTGAGAAAAGGTACTGAGCCGCATGGCTGGACAGGATAAGAGTCATGGGTTAGATTAAGGGTAAAGAGTTAGCAAGTGATATGCCTGGGCCTTAGGCTGATCAGCCTAGAACTATTGAAAGCATCTGTGTGTCTCTGTGGGTCTGCGGGTCTAAACCTTGAGGCTAGGCCCAAAAGTCTGAGCCAGAAACCGCTTACTACAAGTTTATTTGAGGCTTACAGCTCCCGAGGGAGAAAGGCCCATCACCACCATGGTGGGGAAGTGTGACAGTAGGCAGACATGGTAGCTGGTGCTGGAAGCTGAGAGCCAAAAGCTCACCTCTCTGCAAACAGGAAGTAGCCAAGGCCCTGGGTATGGCATATGGCTTCTGAAACTTCAAAGCCTGCCCCTAGTGACATGCTTCCAGCCAGGCCACCTCCTAAATTTCCCCCAACAGCTTCATTAAGTGAGGATCAAATACTACCTGAGACTGTAGGGGACATTCTCATTCAAACTACTACATCCAAGCTATGACTGACTTTATACAGGTACCATTCCACAGAGTTCTGTCCAAGAGTCAGGCCATGTGACTCTGGTGCCCTCTCCCAGGACAGGTCTCTGTGCTCACGTTCTTAGACATTGAGAACTGCACAGCAGAAGTACGGAGGGTCAATATCTTAGGAGCAGCACCTCACTAACAGGATAGGAGATGACCTGCCCCCATCTTCTCTATGTGAAAGGACATGTCTAATATATCTCAAACCCAGCAATTGAACGCTGCCTTCTGCACTGTGGTATCTACTCATATTATCCCCATAGGCCCTTGTTCTTGGCTTTTGACACTTTTGTTATTTATAAAATTAAAAACCAACTCTGAGTCTTTCTCTAAGGTTCCATTGCTTGCTCTACTTCCTGCTGTTACTGTCTTACTAGATTCTGCAATGGCTTGTTTCTCAGCCAGCCCTGTCCTTGTATGAGCCGCCATCCTCCTCTTCTTAGAGGACAGTGGCCATGACCAGTTTCCCTGTTCAGTACTTTCTGAAGAGCTCTCATTCAGTCTTACATAACCCACTCTGGGCTTGGGATTTATCCTAAGGGCAGTGACTAGCTAGATTCACAATTTAAAAAGATCTCACTGTGATGTCAGGGGGTGATAAAGACAGTCTAGAGACAGGGAGAGAATTTAGACAAAACAAACCAGCCTAATTTAGACCAATTTTAGGCCTACTAAAAGACTGCAAAGATAGAGCTGGCAAAAATTCCAAGAAGCAGTGAATTTGGCAAGAGAAATTTTGAGTTCATCTCTCTCTCTCTCTCTCTCTCTCTCTCTCTCTCTCTCTCTCTCTCTCTCTCTCTCTCTCTCTCTCTCTCTCTCTCTCTCTCTCTCTCTCTTCTTTTTCTCCTTCTCCTTCTCTGAGATTCCTGCAAAGCACCGGTTAAGCATCTCTAAGATTCCAGTGGGAGGGAGCAAGCTTGCAGAGCCTGACACACCAAGCACTGTCAGCATCAGAGGACTCACGAACCCACTGTGAGCTGGCCGCGTCTTGTCCTCAAACAAAAGTGCTGTTTCATCTCCAGATAGAACACAAAGTAACCAAGGGGAATTGAATTAATAACAGACAAAGACCCACTCCCTCCTTTCTGTGAATCACTGGAGGCATCAATGCCCTGAGCTTTTGTGCTGATTAACAGCAGCTCTCACCTGGGGACATCAGGAAGCCTGATGTCTATTGGCATAATTATCCTTGTCATCCACAGGCATCTGGAGTAGAGGAGGTCCAGAAATGGCTTGTCTATGGCTAAGCCTAAATTATAATACAATGATTATTTATAGTGTATAAAAACACATCTGAGGCTTTTTTTTGATCTAGCATTATTACAGCAACCATCATATTTTTTTACAGCCCTCTGAAACCATCTTTTTTTTAGTCTACAGATGAAGAAACTGAGGATCAGAAAATAAAGTGGTTCCTTGAGAATCAAGCAATGGCGGCTTCTCTACACAGCCCGACATCACATTGAAATTCTTCCTTAGTCCCCTTGAAAAAAATTATACTATACAAGTTGGAAATACTTCCATGAACCAAAAGAAGGGGCCATCATCAATGGCCTGTGTTTCCTTCCTTCCTTCCTTCCTTCCTTCCTCCCTTCCTTCCTTCCTTCCTTCCTTCCTCCCTCCCTCCCTGCCTCCCTCCCTCCTTCCTTCCTTTCTTGTATATGATGCTCTATCTTCACGTACACCTGCATGCCAGAAGAGGGCATCTGATCCCATTACAGATGGTTGCAAACTACCATGTAGTTGCTAGGAATTAAACGCAGGTCTTTTGGAAGAACAGCCAATGCTCTTAACTGCTGAGCCATCTCTCCAGCCCCCTGTGTTTACAAAGATTATTTCTTGTCTAGGCCTTTTCTCTTTCATTTATACCTTTTCTGGGTGTCGAGGATGCTCACTCTGGGACCTCTCCAGGTCACATGACCACTCTCACCCCCAGTCTTGTGAACCAATGACTATCCTCTTTCTTACTGGCAGCATCTCGTATGCCTTTTAATAATGCTCAATGGTCCTTTAACCTTAACAATAAGCATCTCTGAACTGAATTACAGCAGACAAACAGCAAAGGGCCAGTGCTGTGAGCACATCCACTGTGTGTTCCCACTCGTAATGCTGTTGGCACCTGTGAACAAAGCTACCGTGAATATCTGCATACACATACACATCCCACTCAAATAGAAATCTCTCCAAACTCAGCAGCTCAAACTACAAATGCTAATTTCCTCCCCCAGTCTTTCTGGGCCAGGCATCGGCTTCTCACCACAGTGCTTTCGCTCATCTATAACAAGGGGATTTGCTTCCCACTCAAACGTGTAGTTTAGGCAGGGCTGAGGTTCATCTTGACTTCACCTGCTTTCTCCCACACATCTCTGTAAACACCATTCATTCCTTTCATTCTGCTCAAAGAAACAGGATAATGTAAGAATTTAGGAGAAAGTTTTGGAGCAGATTTTCCCTCTGAGAAAACTATGTGTATCTAATTTCAAATGTGCTATGTTCTTCAACCCGTGGCCACTACCTCTGCCCCTTGCTTTCTATCACTGGAATTGATTCTGAGCCCTCCTTCACCCGCATACCATGTAGATTTGATTAGCTGTGTTGGGTACCATGCTGAGTGACTGTGTCACATGTTAGCTAAGCATCGCTTCAAGAGACATCTGTAGAATTTTGAAGACGAATCTTGGATCATAAGAGATACATGAGGTTGGTTCTAGTGGATCCATCTATAATCTCAGCTACTGAGGAGGCTGAGGCTGCAGGATCAAAGTTCAAGGTCTGCCTGGGTGTGAGAGAGAGTTCAAGGCCTGTCTGGACAACTTGCCAAAGCCCTATCATAAAAGAAATGTTTTGAAAAGAAGAAAAAAAAGAGCTTGTGAGAAACAGGGATGGAACTCTGGAGTGAGAGTTAAAAAGCCTGAGGCTCAAACCTCAGTATGGATTATAAAGAAGAAGGAAAGAAAAAGCCAGGCTGTGGTGGTCCATTTCTTTAATCTCAGCATTCAACAGAGACAGGCGACTCTCTGAGTTTGAGGCTAGCCTAATCTACAGAGAGAGTTTCAGGACAGCCAGAGCTACATAGAGAGACCCTGTCTCAAAAATACAGAGTGGGACTAAGTGATTAAAAGCACTTGTTCTTCCAAAGGACCCAGATTTGGTACCCAGGCCTATACAATGGCTCATAACCATCCATGACTCCAGTTCCAGAGGATCCAATGCCATCTTCTGACATCCACGGGCACAGTATGCACACAGTATACACACGGACATCCAAGCAAAACACTCCATACACATAAAGAAACTTAAAATAATAAAAAAAAATATCTTTAAACTTGAGTATAATTTTCCTATTTGGGTTGAAATCCCTCCCCTACATGGCAACACCAACAGAGAGGTCCGACACGGAACACCATCAGACAGCTTGGACTTCCTCCATCTGACAGGAGGGAGCTGATGCCGTGTGGCTCTATCCACTTGTGTTTACTTCTAACAATTTCTTGACACAGATTTTGCAGGTGAGCATATTTCCTCTTTCATGGTTTTCCTATTCAGTCTTCACCAACACTGCTCTTTCCTGAACAATTCGCCTAAGCTCACTTCCTGTCACCTGTATTCATGTAGAGATAGAATATCGCGCGTATTTTCTAACATATGAGTAATGTCAGAAATGAGCTTGGCTCACTTTACTTTTTAAAAACAGTTTTCATCTTAACACCTTTTCCATTACAGTTCACAGTTCTTAGGTCTCAGTTTTTAAAATGGGCTTCTTCTCCAAGGCCATAGAAATTATTGTACATTTTGCTCCCAATGGGGTTAATACTGTGTTCTCCTCTTGCTTGTCCCCATGAGTGAATTGTGGAGATAAAATGTAATTCTTGAAATGAAAACTTTGCTAGGTGTGATAAGTCATGTAGCAACTAGTGATGAAGAGTGAATTAAAACTGAAACGTTGGTGTGAGAAAGTCTCCTGGGATGCATCAGCTAAGAGACACAGAAGGACAAAGCCTAAGATATGGCGAAGAGGATTGGGGGTGTCAATGCTCTCCTGATAAGACTTGCAAAAGAGGAAAATCAAGAAACGAGAGAAAGAATATTGGAAATAATAGCTAAGAACTTTCTGGATCAAAAGAAAAACCATCTTGAGTGTCAGGCTAGGGCAGGAGAGTGGCTACTCCCCATCAAGAACTGCCTCACACAGGTTTTGCAGGGCTTGGGGAGGTGTCACCTCCATTGTCAGGGACCTGAAGGAATTGGACATGGAACCTTCACCATAACCTCTCAAAGGGCCCGTGGCAAGGAGGAGGGGACAGTGAGCGAGGGGAGGGTAACCTGAAACACCTGTGTCCTTCGAACAGAGATTGATTGACAGATGGGGAAAAGGACAAAAGGAAAGGTGGGAACCAATAAAAGTATTCTTTAGTCTAATTATGTGTGATCTGCTCAACTTATGTCTAGCATTGTGCTTACTGGTTAAACTTTACAAGTGTCTTTATATTTATTTTTATGTTTGTCTATTTATTTCTTCATTCATTTTTGAGATAAGGGTTCACTGTGTATCCCAAGGCTTGACCAGAACTTACAGTGCTCTGCCTCATCCTCCCTGGGTGTCAGGACTGCATGCCTGGGCCATCATGCCCCAGCAGTATTCTTACTAAAGACAGACCATCCCAGCACTGACCCTGCTATGTAATGGACCCTAGCAAACAGCCAAGGTCACTGAGACGGAAAAGACGGAGCTAGATACTTAGAGAAAGAGTGACAAAGACAGATCATATAAGGACAGGGGAAGAAAAACTTAACATAAAATAACCATTAAAATTAATACAAGAGTCTAATAGAGATGCTAAATATAGGAACACCACCAAAATTCAGTATCAGTCCGTTATGCCAGAAACTAGCATTAAAAATACAAGCATAAGCATGCCATTAACCCAAGCACTTAGAAGGCAGAGGCAGGCAGATTTTTGTGAGTTCAAGGTCAGCCTGGTCTACAGAGTGAGTTCAAGGACAGCCAGGGCTACACAGAGATACCCTGTCTTGGAAAAAAAAACAAAAACAAAAACCAACCAACCCCCCCCCCCAAAAAAAAACCAAGCATAAGACCTGAATTGGAATTTCCAGCACTCATGTACCCATGCACATTACCCCAGTTAAGAGGTGGACACAGGAGGATCCTAAGAGCTTGCTGGCCAGCTAGCTTAGCCCAAATGAGGAGCTTCTGGTTCAATGAGAGAACCTGTCTTAAGGCAATGCAGAAAGGAGAGCAATAGAAGACACCGGATATCCTGCCCTGGTCTCTGTATGTACACACATGGGTATACACACCTTTACACCAATGTTTGTGCATGCAACACACACACACTATTCACAAAACTATAAGATAACAGAACTATGCCAAACAAAAATACAACACTTTCAGGAAGATATTGTAAAATCCCAATAAAGACTAGTTTCTGGCTGGTATATACATTCAGTAAGGTGTTAGTAAACTCCGCTAAACACTAAGAAAAAATGCAAAGATGCAAATGTCCACAGGCAGTTAAAATAATTTTGAAAAATAAAAGGGTAGGTTTCCCTGATATTTTAAATTCATAAACTATTTCAGAAGTGTGATTTTTATCATAGAAACAGAATAGAACAGGCAGAGCTCAGAAAGAGCCCCTAGAAACTTGATGTTTATAATGGTGGTAGAAGAATTCTGGACCAGGTAAGACTGAAATAATGAAAATACTGGAGAAAGTATGACCCAAGCAGGTCACTCCCTGACGTACACAGTATAATATATCCAAATAATCAGATATAAAAATAAGTTTCACACCATATAATTGACAGAATTCCATACAAAATAACATTGAAATCATGAGGCTAGCTGAAGAAATATCTGCCCTTGCAGAAGCCCTTGACCCATGTGGTGGCTCACAAACATCTGTACCTCTAGATCCAGGGGATTTGTCACCTGCATAGACATACATGCAGGTCAAACTCCATAATAATAATAATAATTATTATTATTATTATTATTTTGAAAATAATTTTTAAAAATAGACACTTAAGGCCTACCCCAATTCTACTTAGCTTAGAATTAAGTAGTCTTAATTCTAACTCTAACTCAAATTGGAGTCTGCATTTTAAAAAGATTCCTCCATGCACTGTAGGATGGTCCCTCACAAAAACTTCCAGAAAACTCTTGAAATTCAAATAGCTTAGAAGGCAAAATGTCATGCCTGCCTCTACTCAGAACAACCTCATCGCAGCCTGTCCAAAAATCTAGAGACATAATACCAAGACCTGTGGTAAAATAGTTATTCCCTCAACCCACCTATCAATAGTTTTCATTATCTCACCCCCCTCGGGGCACAAACATGGATCCTGGTCACACCTGCACATCAGGACTTCTGTGTTTTGACCACTGGCCAGATATCAGACCTTTATCATTCTAATATGTCCAGTTCTGGCTCTCTGCCCACAGAAGATGGAAGCTGCCCATCTAAACAGGACGAAGAAAAAGGAGAAAATATGGAGCTAGAGTAGAATCTACAGAGAGCTGTGACTGTCAAAAGAATAGCTTGGACACTTCCAGGGTTATAAATCTATTCAGGCCTCGAAACTGTGGCTCAGATCCTAGAGGACTTCTCTGCTGAATCACCTCAAGTCGACAAACTGACAGATTCTACTCAAGCCTCTGTCTCCCTGACTTCGATTTGATTGGTCTAGTGCAATAATTCTCAACCGCTTTGGGTCAGTTTGTAACAATGAAAAATACATCCTGCATATTAGATATTTACACTACAATTCATAACAGTAGCAAAATTGCAGCTATAAAGTACCAAAGAAAATAGTGTTATGGTTGAGATTCACCACACTATGAGGACCTGTATTAAAGGGTCACAGTGTTGGAAAAGTTGAGAATCATTGGGCCAGGGTGAGTTCCAGAATCTTGTATGTGATTCTTAGTAGTTTAGGATAGGCTAGTGCAGGGCACAGAGGCCTGGACACTTGAGTTACTTCTACTTAGGCCCTTTACAGCCTGAGCATCACTGGCGACAGTTGGTTATAGAGTGGCCTTAGTTACCAGAATTTTCTTCTAAGAAGAAATACCTTATGTATAAAAAGCAAATTTGACCAAAACCAAGAAAACTAAATGTCACAGATACCTGTGTCTAACTTCTGTGTCACAAAGACATGCAGAGAGCTTGGGGCTATGGGCAGACACTTGCTATCTCCCCCACAATCCCCTGCCCCCCACCTACTACCCCACCCAACCCATCCAGATCCCTGTGGAATCACCAGGAGTTCTTGTTCCAATGCAGTCTGACTCCAGAGGCCTGGGTGAGCTCCCAATCCACAGTCTTTACAAGCTCCAGGTGATGCCAATGTAGTTAGTCCTAAGTACCACACTTGTGGTCCAGACTCTAGAACAGGTCTTCTGTTGGGACACTACTAAAACTTGGAATCCAGACAAAGAGGATGGCCCAAGTAAGCGCAGAAACTTCTGGCTTGAAACTACAGGCTTTCCTGAGCTGATATCAGGGGCTCGTGTCTCTCAACCACGTCCATCTCCTCTGTGAAGCAACCTTAATGGAGAATCATGACAGCTGGGTGAGTGGCTTAGAAGTCAGCTTGCTCCACTCATCCATTACAGAAAGACTGACCAAGTTCACAAGTGATAGTCATCAAGTAGAAATGAGACCTGAGGCAGGACACAAAGGCATTATCAGTTCAGGGTGGCTGCTTTGAGAAACACTCGTGCTTATCCCGTGGAATCTCCCAGACTGGGGAAAGAAAAATTCAAAAGGGAAGGGAAAGGTCTAAAGCTCAGGGTCAGGTGGGCAGTAGGAGATGGTGAAGATAACCGGCCTGGAGGCTTCCTTGCCTGAGTCCACACAATAGCTACTGTCCCCTCCTCCTCCCCCCCACTTTGTGGAATTTACATGAAAAAGCATCAAAGCCACTACTTGCCCCACCCCATTCCTGGTTCATTTTTCTTGTCCTAGAGTCCTCCTGAAACACCGAGAATGGAGACTAACCTTGCTCAATATTAAAAAGCTCTTGTGTAGACTTACGGAGACATTTCCAGAACGAGGAGAAAGGGAAACATATCCCTAGAACCGTCACCTCACAAATGGATGCTGTCGTGTTGCGCCCCCCCCCCCACCTCACAGGGAAGCAGAATGATGAAAACCGCAAATTCAGTAACATTCTGGCTCCTGGGGCCACACATGTGCCTGGAACCAGCCACCCTGGCTCCTGGGGAACCCTACCCCCTGGCCCACAGAAGCTGTGCTAGCAGCAATGTTTAAATTGGGCTTGTGGGCCAGTGAGAAGGCTCAGTGGGTGAAGGTGTTTGACACCCAGCCGGACAACCTGAATTCAGTCCCAGGGACCTACATGGTAGACGAGGACAATGTCCTTCTCTGACCCCCATGTGTCCTACATGGCTTGTGCCCTCCAAATACAAGCACAAAAATAAGTTAAAAATGAATAAATATACCAGGCTCGTTATCTGCACTTACTCAGAACTTCCCCCACCAAGCTTATTACAAAAAATCTTTACCTTCCTAAGCAGCTCTCTGGGTCTAGGAACAAAGAGCCACCGACAGGGAAATTAGTCTGAGAGTCACTAAATGCCAACATTTAGTCTGCATTGGTCTGCTGGGCTCTTCTTTTCCTGGATAATCTGAATGCACCTGGCTGACCTCAGGTCATCTTGGCATATTTGGGGAATTTGACCAGATGTGCACACTTGATCACTCATTGACCTTCCAAAGACCCCAAAAGTGCTTCCTCAGAGAGAGAAAGAATTAGGTGAGGCTCAGAACTACTAACTGAAGGGTTGTTTGAGTAACAGGCCTAGAATTAGTTTTACATGTTTTTCATTAATTTCTTAATTGCCTTAATGGTTCGTGTTACTGTAAAATAAAGGGAAGTCGTTTTTCCTTATTTGTTTACAATGAGACAGTTTTGATTGAGTAACTCAGAGACTTTCCAAATCCCTGTCTCTTGGGGTAGGAAGGGTTTCTTCTTAAGCATGGGCTTGGAAATGGTGCGTTCACTAAGTCGGAGCACAAAGACAGAAACCCATGTTTTCAAAATGATGTTTCGCAAGCCCTATTAGAAGACCACAGCCTCATCAGAGCCATGGAAAAAGTCAAGTGGGAAGGGGGCGGGGCACGAATTGAACCTTGCAAAAGAAATTGTCTCTGACACCCAAAAGTACAGGCTGAACGTGACAGAGAGAACCCCGGAGGGTCCAGAGATGGACCAGGCTCTCTTGGGTTTCTGATCCCAGAAGGAAAGAGGGACCTCACCCTGGATAGCCTGCCATGGGGTGTGGCTTGTATAGCCACACACAGAATAATCGCCTTGGACCTTGGGATTCCATCATAAAGGAAGCAGAGGGCAGTGTCTCCTAAAACAGGACCTGGGTACCTTTGCCGGGTCTACCCAGAGGAGGAGAAGACCAACTGGGGCCTTGAAAGAAGCTCTGGATCTGAGATCAGGTCTGCAAGCCTAGACCCTGCCAGTGTTCCAGAAGGCGGCCTGGGTGCCCTGCCTACCATCTTCTGATTCGCCCCACCCACTCCGCCCGCCTGGCCCCGCCTCACCTCACTCCAGGGGGCACAGGCACACACCTGGAGGTAATAAATAGCCTGGGTTCTTGTTGCCCACCACCCGAGGAGTAGGTTTATCAGGAACTGCCTTTTGCTTCTTTTTTTTTTTTTTTTTTTTAATTTTATTTTTACCTTCTTGCTCCAACCGGATGTCATGGCTGAAGAGCGGGCGTACAGGCCAGAGACACCCGAAAACCCCGAGCGCCTGTGGCTCTGGGAGAAGCATGTGTACTTGGATGAACATAGACGAAGCTGGCTGCCCATAGTCCTCAAGGTACCAACCGCCTTGGGGCCAGCAGATGGAACAGCACGGGTGTTCCCTGCCTGGACTTGGGAGTCCTGGTAGCCGGAGACGGGGAACAGAGAGTCCCTTGAGCCAGAAGCAGGGGGCTAGGGAAACCACATGTGAAAGTACTTTGGATTGGGCCCGTAAACCTGGAGGAGGGTGGCACCCTGAGGACAGTGGACAAGGCGCTCTCACCTCTGGCCTAGGGTATCATTTGTGGTGAAACAGGGCTTTCCTGAACCATAAGATTGAAGTATCTTTAAGGTAGCTAGGAGTATCCACGTTGGTAATTATATTTAACTTTGTTTCGCTTATGAAAGCCTCTGAATGGGTCTTAGTGAATGTTGGCGGTTTCAGAAGAAATCTCTTCTGGAAGTACTTTCCGGCAGAAATTATTGAAGTACCTTCCATTTGTAAAACCAGTGAGAGCTATAGAAGCAAAATTAAAGCTGTGGAGATATCATTTGACACGCTAGTCGCCACTTCAGAAAGTTAGGACTTGTGAACCTCACAACCTTAGTAGGGTATCACAGCCACAATCCCGACTCTTAAATTTATATAGTCTTTTTGCTGTTTTAGATATTAGGTTTATATATATCTAGGGTTTTTTTTTTTTTAAAAAAAAAAGATTTAATTATTTTAAATCAGATGTGTAAAGACAATGTAGGTGGATATTTATTGTGAAATTGTACAATTTTTTTGTAACAACATTTTTTGGGGGTGGAGGGGTTTCAAGATGGGGGGGGCGCTCTGTGTAGATCAGTCTGGCCTCAAACTCACAGAGATCTACCTGCCTCTACCTCCTGGGTTCTGTGATTGATTAAAGGCATGGGCCACAGCCGCCTGGCTGTATTTCTTTTTATATCTGGTTAGCAACTATCTTTTCATCCAAACCATGGAACCAGAGAGCATTTCAGAATTGTAGATATTGTCTGAACAGGAGCCTGGTAACAAACTGCAATACAGGATCTACATCTCACAACTGAAATAGCCAAAGTTATATGATGTTAGATATATGATATATTATACCTATATATAAAAAAATACATATATATTCACTTATAGTAATAAGGAAAAAGAGTAAAGCAATCTATAACAGTGGTTAGACTATTGACTAGTGAGTGCTTACACACCTGGCATTGTGATCTGAGTTACCAGTTCTAACTAATCTCATTGGCAGAACATTTCACAAAACTATTTTCACTTTGGAAAAACGTGTGAGTGCTTGGTGTAGGTCTGCACTGAAGTGCAGTGAATATGGTAGAATCCCTATTATTGGGAAGGGGATACAATGGGAGTTGAGTGGCCATCACAATCCCGAGGAAGAAAGACAGCGGAGGTGGGAAGGGAGGCAGTGGGTTGTTCTGTCATGAGTTGTGAACTCGGTTTGTATTTGTATGGCGTATTTTTGAGTCATTTTGTCTGGCATTTCAAATTGCTTTTTCTTTCCTCCTCCCCTACCTGAGTAGTTCTGAAGAGCAAACCCAGGGCCCTATGTGTATTAGGAGAGCTGTTCTCCAGAGCTGTAATCCAGCCAGTTTATTCAATGCTTTCAATTTTGAAACTTGGTCTTAGTTACCTCCTGCTTCAACTTAGGGAGGTGGTTTGTGTGTTTAGGTGGTGCATTTTAAAGGCGGGGGGGGGGGGGGGGGGGGGGGGGGGGGGCGCTAGGGCGCTAAGCTGATAACCTGAGTGTGACTCCCAGGACCACACAACGGGAGAACTGACTGCTGCAACTTGTGGTACATTTGTGTTTGTGTGGTGCACACCTTTAATCCCAGCACTTGGGAGGCAGAGGCTTGTAGATCTCTGTAAATTTGAGGCCAGCCTGGTCTATAGAGTAAGTTCCAGGCCAGCCAGGATGATATATTGAAATCTTGCTTCAAAACCACAAATTTTAACTGCATTTGAACAAAGGACTGACTCAAAGGGGGTTACCTCTTGGTAGATTTGAGAAGGGTTGCTATAGACAGGGGCAACCCCCCACACAAACAAGACATTGTGGCTAGAAGGAAGTCAAGTCCACAGTAGTGAGGAGACACTCTTGTGTATGCTTTGTGGACTTCTGTGAGTCCTGGATTCATTCTGCTTGGGAGGAGAAGGCATCAGGGGTCCAGAAGGCAGACATGACTTTCAGATGCCCACCCTAGAGTCTAAAGACAGTATGTAAAGAAGTAGTTGCCACAGCCCAGGACAGCCATGCTGGTGATGGAGAAATGCTGTCTGTCACCAGATTCACAGTCTTAGAAATGGGTGTGGGGGTCTCAAGAAAATGACCAGACAATCCAAAGCATTTCAGCGAGACAGAAAGCTATACTTATACAAGTTGTATAACTGTGCCAAAGGGGTCCGGTTGGTCAAGAGTTGCTCCTCACATTTTCATGACTGAATAACTTAGAGCCGTGCCGGTGATAAGGAAAGTGCAACTTTGAAAATGGGACACAACTTTGAGCCATTCTTTGATCTTTGAAAAATACTGACCGGAAGAGGATTTTTTCTTTTGACAGACTATGGATGGTATCGTGCCAACCTCTGTAGAAACAGAGCTTCATCTCATTTAACCCTTTGATAGAAAAGACAGTGCATTTTATTTACAGTTCCCACAGATGGTCTATACCTGGTTTAAAAGAGGTCATTGGACAAAAATCAGAGTCAAATCCCTGACAGAGCTGGGGTGGGGTAAAGTTGGTAAAGTGCTTGTCTTGCAAGCATAAGGTCTTGAGTTCAATACCCAGAGTTCAAGCTATATGTATACAATCCTCCCCAACATACCCCTGAGACCAAGCTGGAAGACTCCTGGCAATGAGGTTGGCAGGAAAAACTGCACCCCGAAGGATGGCTAGACCCTATCAGAGTCCCTAAGATTGTGTGCAGCCTGTGGAGTTGAAACCAGGGCAGTAACTATGCTCAGCCCCTGGCTGCTAAGTGATTGGACAGACGCTGGGTGTTGTGCCTAGGGGAGCCTGGCAGTGATAAGCAGGAAGTAAAGGTGTGTTCTGTTCTTCCTCTGCAGACTGATGATAAATTTCAGGTGATCTTGCGCCAAGAAGATGTCCCCTTGGGGACTGCTATGGCCCCCAGACATCTGGAAGCATATGAGCTGCCTTTAATGTGGCAACTATACCCAGGGCAAAAGTACCGAAGTAATGACTCCATGATGTGGCAGATACTGTATCACATCAAGGCAAGCACAGCTTACCCCAGGGACTGAGGGGGGTGGGGTAACCTCGATTGGTCCTGCTCTTACTCTGAGACTGGCCTGAACTAGCTCTGTATCCCTCCATCCTAGAAGCTAATCAATGAAAGAGAAACTAAGTGCATTCTTTTTTTTTTTTTTAATGGGTTAGAGAGATTAAAAAAAAAAAAAAAAGGCCATCTATCTTATGAGATCTCAGCCAAACTCCTTGGCACAAAGAACCCCCTGTGGTAGTCACTGACTGAGACCAGTAGAGAGGGTTAGTCGCCCCTCCCCCCCCTCAGGTCCACTGCTGCCCCAGGCTAAAGAAAGGTGACTCTGAATCCAAGGGGAATTCTCAAGGCTGATCATTGTCTCTCTCTCTCTCCTTCCCACCCTCAGTTCAAAGGCGTAGAGGACATGTTACTAGAACAGATGGGAACCACAGAATATCAACCATGACTTGGTGAGCAAACGGGCTCCCTCTGTCAGGCAGGAGGGCCCTTTTCTGTGAAAGCCGTGCCAGCCCCTCCACAGCAGCTGCCCTCAGAGAATGCCCAGGGTGGGACAGCCTTCCTGGAAGTGTCCTTATCATTTCTTTTACCTTAGAAGTTCTAGCTACAACCATATTCACAGGGCCCCACAGGTCACCATTGTTCATGATCAGTTGTCTATCAAAAGATGGCTGCTGGGCCCTTCTGCCAGCTCAGCTAGAGATCCATAGATGTTATGCTGAAGTACTGTGTGACTTGTGATAGAGGCTTCTCCACCTTTTCTGACCCAGTTTCTTACTGTGTTGGCATTTTGCCCTGGTATAAGAAATGAGGCTCAGCATCAGGAGCCAAGTGACCAGCCACTCAGTAGCTCCACTGCCTGTCCCTCCTCTGGGCCTCTGACCTTGTCTTCTCTTCTTTGCCCAGGGCCTGCAGCTCCTGTCTCCCGTGCCTACCCCAGGCCCACGGGAAAGATGTTTCTACTTGTATTCACTTTGCTCATCACCTTCTAACTCCTCCACACCGGGTTCCAGGAAGAGATGCTGGCCAAAGGATGCCCCCTCCCATGTTCCTGTAGTCTGCTTGGCTATCTCAGTTGGCCCTCAGCTCTACTGCCTCCACGGCAAGTGGCACCAGAGAAGAGCCTGGTTCTTAACCATCTCCTTCCTCTGGTGCCCAGTGGTAACTGCCTCCGAGCTTCTCGGCTGACTACATTTGTGGCCTTTCCCTTTTGTTCCTCGGTGCAACCAGTGTCTGGCTTTTAAATTACCTACTCTCTCATTGGTCACCTAGCTATACATGTACCACGAGGGACAAGGCCTAGTCACTTGAATCTGGCCATCTCTCAAGGTACTGTAACTGTACCCCTTGACCTGTGAAAACCCCCCCCCACACCCAACAAATTTAGGTTTGGTTGCAAAGCAATATAAGGCCTAAGAGCTCCATGCCCCTCCTCAGAACCCAGAAGCCGGCAACCAGGGATTCGCAAACCTGGGCCCTATGGCTCTCACTAGAGCAGGAGGCCAGGCAACGGAGCTGGTTCAGATAAGCCCTCAGATTGTGATTTGTGGGCTCCCTCCCTTCACAGATACCCATATACCTGACTGTTTAGATACCTATTTAATGTAAATACTGTCTGTTGCTGATTAAATAAATTATCTAACTTGTGCCAAATCTGCTTCCATCCTTGCTCTAGATGCTAGTAGATAAGGTGGAAACCAGTAAGAATGCTCAAGGGGAATGTCTGGGGATTTCAAATGCATCTGCTTTAGAGATAAGGCTGGACATTGCAAGTTTTACATAGTTCAGTTTTCAAATCCCCGTGTTCTTGGAGTTAGGATTTGAGAACCATTACAAGCAACAACTTTGAAACATCCTTGATGGTCAGTCCTGGTCTCCCAGCCCCCTTTGCTATGGTCATACCTTCTCCCCAGTCTCTGAATACTTTCAGCTCCAGATACCCTGCTGTCTCCTGGAAGGCACCGGGTGTGCCATTCCGCATGTGTTCTCAATCCCAGGAGGTCCCCCCCACATGAAACTGCCACCGTCACTCCAGCTCAGCCAGACACCCTCCCCACATCCATGGCCTGCAGTGAGAGCCTAGGCTACCTTGTTCCCTGTCCCCTGCTGGTTTTCATGACCTATTGGTCCCCATGCCTTGTGAATAGGGCCTCCGAATATAAGGAACACCTTACAGAGAAAGGGAACCAGAAAGGACCTAGTGTCACCCTGCTTCCCATCTCTGTGTGACTTTAGTCTCCAGGGATGTCCTGACGATGCAGTCAGGGAACGAAAGTGACATGCTCTGAGCATCTGACAAGAAAATTGTATAAGAAATCCACCTCCTCTCATTAAGTCCCGCATCCCTCTCACCTACAATGCGTGAATTAAAAGCATGACCACCTGTGGTCATTAATTTGATTGCCAACTCAAATTTAAAAAGGATTTAAATCACCTAGGAGACAAGGTGTATTAGGGCTCTGTAAAGGAATAATAGAACTGATGGGGTGAACACATATGTATATAAATAGATATAGGCTTTATTAGATGACCTGGCTGCGATTCAGGTGATAAAGCAGGAGAAGGCAGTCATTTGCAGATTTCTTGTTTGACATGCATCTGGCTGCCATGAACTGTGCAGGTGCTGTAGCAGCCAGGAAAACAGGCTATGAACATACGGGTCCTGAAAGATAAGTTTAGAAAGCCAAAACCCCGGAATAAAACAGAGCAGGGTGAGAGAAGAGCAAATGGTTTTGTCTGAAGGCGGCTTTGTGGACATGTGTTGTGCTGTTCGTGCACCTGTATGTATGCGTTCTAGTGAAACCAGAGCCAACTTCAATGTCTCCCTCTGTTTCTTTCCACGGTCCCTTTTGAGACAGGCTCTCTTACTGAAACTGGGGCTCGCTGATTGGCTAGACTGGTTGGTCAGTTTACCCCAGGAGAGGCAGGCAGGCACAACGAGCAGCCTGGCAACCCAAGGTACCCTTTGCTGTCCCTTCCTGGGTAGAACAACACCTAGAACCTCCACACCTGTGAGTAATTTGTGGTCAGGAACTTCTGAAATAAGGCCTACAGAAGCCAGTGTATGATACAGGAACTGAGGGCAAGTCTGTCCTTGTGACCTGTTGGGGGAAAAACAGACTCATTTACCACCTCATGTATGCATGATAGAGTGCACATGTACTTAAAATTATGTATGACCCATGCATGTGCACACAGGTCATCTAAAATGATATATCTTATTTTTCAATTGACAAGGAATCACCCAATACCCCCTCTCCACATGGTCAGCTCTACTCAAGAAACTACATACTCAGGCTTCTTGAAGGATATGTTTCTGAATATGTGTGGAATACATCTTATGTCTTTTTTCTACTTTGCTGTGTTTTGTCCAATTTGCCATTTGAGATACAAACCTGGACATCATGCCACAGGACACCCTGAGACTCATAAAACTGGGATCCTCTTGCCTCTGTTCCTGCCACAGTGCTGGGATTATGTGTGTCCTAATGTGCCCAGATTTTAATGTGGATGCCAAAGGTCCAATCTCTGGTCCTCATGTCTGCGAGGCAAGGACATTACTAACTGATCCATTTCCCCAGCCCCAAACTCCTTGTGATTTAAAAAAAAAAAAAAAAAAAAAAAAAAAAAAAAAAAAAAAAAAAAAAAAAAAAACCTAATATGAAACCTACCTTTAGTGCACATCTAAGGATATGGTATGGCTTTGTTAATTTTATGAGCACTGTGCTACAGCAGATTTCAGGGACTTTTTTCCTTGCATGCCTTTTGAATAGCGGCTCCCCACTTCCTGCCCTCCGAAGCCCCTGGCAATCACTACTTCATTTTCTGCTCCTATGATCTGCATAGCTTTATGTGTCTTCTATTAATAGAATCTTGCAGGACTGACTTGTTTCATGACGTCTTTAGGCCCTCAATCACCACACACAGTTCTTAAAAGGTGATTACAGTATGCTAGCCTAGCCGTGCAGTTATCATAGAGTAACTCCTTTAGCCTTGCTAAGAGATGAGAAACTTGCAAGAGGCTTTCCACTAGGATGGAACTCCTGTGGAAGGTCACCTGACTACACCAGCCTGGAGTCACTCATGCTAAACTGGACAGCTGCAGCTAAATCGCTTTCCAAGAAGTCAGGCACGAGAATATCCAAATCCTCATACAGGCATGATGAGGAAGTCCCTCCCAGAAGTCACTGAAACTGCCCATCTACTTGTTTCTGATTTCTTCAGACTTTTCACCACCATAGAACCAACCTCTCATTTTATTTTAAGAACCAAGGGTGTGTTGGAGAGATGGCTCAGTGGTTAAGAGCACTGGCCAGAGGATCTGGGTTCAGTTCTCAGCACCTACATGACAGCTCACAACTGTCACCCAGCACAAAGTTATTTTACAACCGCATACGGACAGAAATGCAGGAAAGATACCAATGCACATAAAATGAAGAATAAACCATTTTTTTAAAAAAAGGAACCAAGGGCTTACCTGATTTCAGAATCACCAACACCAGCTGTAATCATTAGCCCTGTTGAGGTTTTGGAAGAGGGATGCTCTCATTACCACCAGTTTCCTGATGAGAAATAGATCCCGAGACCAGAAGCAGTTATTTGCCCAGTGTCCCTGAGAGTTTAGCCTGGGTGTGGCTAGAGAATCTGCCTTTCTGTGTACCATTGTTCACTTGCTGGGTTCTGCCTTTGGTTCAGCACCATGAGAGAAGACAGAACGTTTTCTGCATGCAAGAAGAAAAAGTTGCGGAGGAAATGGGGCCATGGTCAAAATCCCACGAAGGCCTCTCTAAGGCAGTGACACCCATGTAAGGAGGGGAGAGGTGGCATCCTGCAACCAAGGGTCACCTCCACGTCTGGCAGACAGCTTTCCTTGTCAGAACAAAGATTTATGCCCAGAGCCTTAAGAAGCCAGGAAGTAATCCGGTCTGAATGACCTCCTGCTGCTGTGTGGAGGGTGACCCTAAGAGGACAAGAATAAGAAAAAGTAAACTAATTAAAGCAAGAAGCCTGGGGCAGGAATTGGCCAACTTTTTCTATTAAGGGCCAGAGAGTAAATATTTGGGACTTTATGGGTCATAAAGTCTCTGTTGTAGCTATTTGGTTCTGCCATTGTTGTGAGGGCCATGAATAATACATAAATGCTGAGGGTAGCTGTTTTCAATAAAACTTTATTTATAAAAAACCGTATATGGCCCATAAGCTCTAGTCTTTGACTCCTAAATATTATATTCTAAGATACAAAATTACCAGCAATGAAAGTATTCAGAGAAATGTGTTATGGAAGCTTCTAGGGTAAGAGCCTGAGCCCTGACTGCCTTCTAAAAAGTTAGGGTCCACCACCCTTCTCAATAGACCAATTGATATCTACTAGTGAAAAGCTAAAAAGAAAATCAAATATGTCCACAATTAAAAAAAGGAACAAAGAGATTCAGTGACAACTTAACTCCACCTGGGGGTCCCAACGTGGGATTTAGAATTACACAGAGGACCAGAGCTGTTCATAACTAACGGTCTCTGGTGGGTGCCGTCCTGCCCATCAGTCTGGTCTGAAGGTGGTCTGAAGTTGTTGGAAATGTGTGAACTCTCCACGGAGACTAGCTCCCTTCTGGTTGGCACCAGGCTCACAGCCTTCTCCTGGCAGCAAGAGATTGCTGGGGGAAATGCCAAGTCCTTAGAGTTCATGTTGTTTTAATTCTTTGAATCACAAAGACAGGGGGTACTGTAAATGCCTAGAATACCTTTATTCCGGCTAGCACAGTTAAAAATGGATGGAGAACCATTTGGGTGTAAAGGATATTCATTTTTGAATCCCTTATATCAGCTTAGATAGCAGAAGCACATGAGTATGTTCCTTCATGGAAAGAAAAAAAATCAAACTACTAATGACATCCCTTTTGATGAGACAGAGGGATGAGAAGAGCCCTTGGTCAGCCCTGGTAACAGGGCGCAGAGGCATGCAGATAGGGCAGACAGAGGATGTGATGAGGAAATATAGGAGTGGGGTTCTCAAAAAGGGATTCATTAGACTGGCTTACACAATATGGGTGATCAAAAGCTGGCTGGCTGCACTCTGGAGAGATGGAGAATCCTTCTCAGTTTCTAAGGTTGGATGACTCAGCTGTCCCAGTCTGGTGGTTCTAGAGGCCTGGAGAATTCCTGGAGAGCCGCTGATCTTAATTCTGAGGGTTCAAAGGCAGCAGAGGGCAGCAACAGTACAGCAGAAGGGTAGATGCCCCTCACTTGACTCGGTCCACTTCAGCCAGACACGGCAGCCCTCACCTGCAGGGGGCAAAGGTAAAAACCAGTATTGCCTCCCCTAAGACTTCTTTTTGGGTTTGTTTTTTTGAGACAGGCATCGATATAGTCCTGACTATCCTGGACCTTATTATGTAGACCAGGCTGGTCTGCAAGCTCACAGAGACTTCTTTATATCCCAGCCACTGCCAGAAAGTGTCAATCATTCTGGGGGCATGCTTCCCATTTAGCTAATCCTTCTAGGAAATACCCCCACCCTCCCAGAGATGCATCTCTTTGTTGATTACAGATCCAATTAAATTAGCAACTAAAATTAGCCATCCAAGAAGAGACACTTCCTGGGAGCTGCTCATAGGGTAAAATTTTCACCAAATGGAGAAGGAAGTAGCGCCCTGAGAGTAAGGATCCAAAGTAGTCCCAGGGAGGGTAGGCCTGAATTGTGTCCCCCCCCCTCATTTATACAAGAGGACCTAACTCTAATTCCTTTAGAATGCAAATGCATTAGACAGAATATCTGTGAGGAAGTAATTAAGTCATCTGACTAGGCCAGGTGGTTGGAGTCTTTGTGAGGAGAGAATTGGGACATAGATTCAGAGGGAAGAGAGACCATGAGGAAGACACACACAAAAAAACAGTATCTACAAGGAAGGTGAGCAATCCTTGCCCATACTTGCTATCGGCTTTCTGGCTGCTAGAGAACTGTAGAAAAAAAAAATCCAGTTTTTTTTTGTTGTTGTTGTGTTGTTGTTAGTCTGTTGTGGACCTTTGTCTCTGGGGCACCTCTCAGAGTATCCAGGTTCCTATTTCACTTCAAAGAATTGGAGCAGGGGCACATGATTAGAAATAAATACAGTATAGAAGTCACGACTTCCAGGGAATCAGCAGAGTTCGGAAGCAAGCTGAGGCACAGACCAGTACTCCGCCCACAGCAGAGGGAGGAAGTAACATTTACCTCTTGTTGCTAGTGTAACTGAGGTGGGTGTTTCTCAGACATCCTGGGAGGAAGGAGATGGATACATCCAGGCAAGCTCTGGCCTCCAGTGGTGGGAATGTAAGAGTCCCAATTGAGTCTGCTGCCTTTTAACAAAGGGTTTGAGGTAGGCCTTTAAGAGAGGTTCTGAAAGGCCCATCAGAGACCTTATTAAAAAATTAAAAAATAAACATACTAGCAAAAACACACAGAGCTGTGGGGGCTCTGGCCTTCTGGGGCTGACAGTCAAAACTTCAAAACAAAAACTTGATTGTCATTTTGTCTGCTTCTTATCTTTCTGTCTAGGTTAGGAAATAAGGCGAATTGGGGGCCAAATTTGGCGCCGTACCTGGTAAGTAATTCAGAAGATAGGACATGAAGACTATGTTTGCAGGGAGTTGTTTGGGGCTCAAGGCTGGAAAGAATGGTGATGTTGGAACGTGGCAAGGGATCTGCACAGCCTAAGCACAGGAGAAATCCATGGAAGGTCTATCCACATTTTGTATTTGATCTTCTGCTGCAGCTAACTTGTTTCTGGGCTTTGGCATTTTTTAAAAGTTTTGTTGGGTCTTTTTTCTTCCTGCTATGCAGAAATTTTTCATTTTTTTAAATATACGCAATCACAAGTTCCACGTGCTTGCTTTGTATGGTCCATATTTAATGTTCTCGGAAAGAGTTTTCTATAATTTGAGGTTCATGTTTTCGCAAGTGCTTTATAATTTCTTTTCTTTAAATCATTAGTCCACCTGTGATTCATTTTCATCTGAAAGAAAGTAGTTTTATAATCATATAACCAAGTGGGTTTTTTTTTTAAATTTATGGATAATGGTTACTTTTTTCTTAAAGTAAGATCTCAATATGTATGTATGAGGCTGGCCTGGAACTCATCGTGTAGAATTGGTGCTGTCCTCCAACTTCAGAAGAACCATATGTTTCTGCCTCTGGAATATGAAAAACTAGCCAGTTGTTGCAAATTATATATTGCTTAATGTATCCTTTACCAGCACCTTGAAATGCATATGAGGAAAGCTAAAGATCACCTCTGCCCTTTCAATGCTTTGGGCCCTTCGGGAGAATTCAGTTAACACACAATACATTAATACAAGAAAAGCCCAGACATGTATTTAATATAAGTCTTGAGTGAGGCAGGAGCCATCATAAGGAAATGAAGAGGCTAATAAACAGAGGTGAATACTTAAAGTTGGATTGAAAATTGGAAATGGTGGCAATGTGACAAGTCAGGTTCTTGGACAGAGATAGTTGGTTGCAGAGGAGACACCCAAGATGGAAACTGTATATATTTCTCTTAGCCTATGGTTTGCCTTAAGGGTGAAATATCATTCACAGACTCATGTGTTGGAGCACACTCAGCCAATAGAGCCGTTTTGCAAGGCTGGGCAATCATTAGGGGGTAAAGCCTACTACACAAGGGGTTTGCTAGAAGGAGGAAGGCCTTTGGGTGTCACAGCCCAGCCTGCTTCTGCTCTGATCTGTTTCTTATTTGCTAAGATGTGAACATGC
This sequence comes from Phyllotis vaccarum, assembly GCA_033318265.1. Classification (NCBI taxonomy): domain Eukaryota; kingdom Metazoa; phylum Chordata; class Mammalia; order Rodentia; family Cricetidae; genus Phyllotis; species Phyllotis vaccarum. The sequence goes on from JARWLC010000006.1 coordinate 45,458,214, forward strand.
AACCTCACATTCTTGCCAACCCACAGACATGTACCACAATGCCTTTGGACCGTGATGAACTAACTATATTCCCTCAAACCATGAGCCAGGATAACCTCTTTCCTGTTTCTTGTCAGATGTTTGGTTGGGTGATAAGTTAAGATTGAGCCTGGATCCCCATCCCTGGCATTGATAATGTTCCTTTATCTCTGGCTTAAGGCTGGCATCTTTCTTGTAGGGTTCAGAAGAAAGAAGATAGGGAAGGTGTTTGTACATGCTGCCTGTCAAGCTAAAGTGGTGCATGCTGAGCACCATGTTCTCCTGCCCTTCATTGAGCACCATGTTCTCCTGCCCTTCATTGAGCACCATGTTCTCCTGCCCTCCATTCCTGTGTGTGCTCTAGCCTTCTCTCTCAGCCTCTCCTCTGCCTTGATGCTCAGCCCTAAAGCAGCCTATTGCCAAGGCAATGCCCGCTGAGAGTCACTGGCTCGTGTCCGATAACTCTACCCTGTCCTCCAACTCTTCTCCCCCAGAATTTCCCCATCTTTCATACACACACACACAATTTTCACATTAATTTCCAGGTCAAATCATGTAAGTAAAAATGTTTTGTTTTATTGTATTTATAAATTAGTTTGGAAAGTAAATTCCTATATTAACTTAAAATTTTTGAAATAGTGTCTTAAGCTATTACACTAATCACTGTCTGAGAGCTTCTTTATTGTAATCACTCCCAATATGAGAAATGAAACTGAGGTATGAAAGTGAATGCCTGGTTCACAGGGACTAGTCTACAACATAGCCTGTCTTTCCTCTGAAAGTGTATTTGTGAACCCTAACTAGTATTTTTAAAATCTGCTTCACGGTGTATTTCAAGTGATTACCCATTAGCTTTCTTTCTGACTCTGTATGCAAGGAAAGCTTGGGTGTTAACTCCTTGAGTTATTACAAACATTTAACTTGCTGGATTCTCTTATAGGTTTAATAGTATTTGAGAAGCCTATTTTCCTCATAATAAAAAACACACAGCCTTCGCCCCATATTAGAGCTTCTTGTACAATTAGCAAATTGCTCTTCTTGCTTCACAACATCTCCCAAGCCTCAACAGAGAGGAAATGAGGCTCGGTTACTTCTCTCTCATCTGATGGTTTCTCTTTGACTTGGCTTTGAACTCACCACATAACCAGAGGTTACCTTAAACTTTGGATTCTCTGGCTTCCACTTTCTAGTGCTGAGATTCCAGCATGTGCTCACACACATGGTTTGACACCCTGACTGGGCAACACTGAGGGATCAACATTAGAGCACTGAGTAATGCTAAGTAAATGTGTACCAATTGCTCTCCAGCACCAGTCTTCCAAGGGCCTTTGCAAATGCACTCTGTAAAGTTGTGGCTCCCCTCTGCTGACAGTTTCTTGTGAATTTGTATCAGGCAGGGTGCTTTTCTTTCCTATGAGTTAGCTGAAGGACATGTTCACAGTACCTGGCCTGTGTCCCCTCTCTGCTGCTCCCTTCATTATCTGGTGTCTTCATGTACAAGGACAGTTTCTCCTTCTGGCCTGTAGTTATTAGTGTGCCTCCTGCATTGACACTGTCCCTCCATATGATGACACACATTCTTAGCCTATTCTCAGCACAATATCAGCTCCCCCAGCCTCCCATTTAGACCTCCCCACCAGGTACCCTGCTGCTGAAATGGACCAGTAACCACTCCTCCCAGTGCGGAAATATCTACAAAAGATCACAAACTGTTCCTTTAATATTTGGGGGCCAGCTTCCACTTTCTGTACTAGAACCCAGATAAGGACAGATCGGCCCAGCATAGAATGTATACAGAATTGATAAAAACAAGTTTGGGATAAGGGTTAGGGTCAGCATTACTTCTAGAAGCCAATAACTGGACATGTGGGAATGTTATGCCTGTGTCTCAGGAGCCCCAGTCAGACCACCATAGAGCCTGTCTCCATGAGCAAAGGTTTCTTTATTCAAGCCAAGGCAGGTACCTCCCCAGCCCCGCCCCCCACACTCCTTTGTCAAGCGTGAAGAGAGGAAGGCCCCAGAGTACTTTTCACAAGGGGTTTATATAGGATAGAGTTTCAAGCGGCAGAGTATGTGTCCTGGAGCTACGTGATTGGACAGGGAAGCTAAAGATGAGGTAGTTGTTGTACATGACTGTTAACAGCTTGCCAGGATGTCTGGAGGGAAACTATAAGTAAGGTTCTTTGGATCTTATAGGGACGTCTGGTCTTTGTAAAAAAAAAAAAAAAAAAAAAAAATCACTATATGCCTGTATCCTGGTTTTGCCAATTCCAGGGTATATGTTGTTTATCCCTAATGCTTCACTGTTTTCTTGGGTCTTGAGTTCAGCCCTCAGTCACCAGTTCTCAGGCCTGTTTCCCAGAATGGCACCGTATCTGCTTTTTCAGGAGAAGCACAGCATATGTTCCCTGTACGTATCCCAAGGTGCCTTCAAGCTCCTAAGCACAGAGTCCTCTGCCCAGGACCCGGTCAACTTCTAGCCAGTGTTGGTAGCTCTGAGATCCAGAGGGCATGGAGTCCCTATCCATACCTACTCTAGAGACACCTCCAGATCAGAATCATCTGAGGTACATGCCGCACTGGGAGCCCAGAGAGTGTTCAAAGGGAAGAGGGGTCTTTAGAAGGACCATCTGTGAGATCAGCATCAGAGGCACAAAGGGGGCAAGAGCAGCTATAGCCAGTGAGGGAAACATCTCAGTACACAGACAGTCCAAGCTCCAGAAGCAGATCATCTGAAGTTCAGGTTCTGGAGGATTTGAGGGACTGCTAGACCTCCATACCTAAGGAACAAGCAGAGAAGTAGTTGAGAAAATCCTCACTGACTGCATAAGTAACAGGGTCTGGAGGGCTACCAAGACCAGGGAAGACCAAGGTGAGACTACTTACTGAATCCTTGAAAAGCCAGGTATTGCATCCAGAGGCTGTACTCCAGCCTATGGGCCAAGCTCTGCCTAAGCAAGTGGGGATGCCCAGTGTGGGTCCTCTTGGGCCTATACCATACAGCATTCCAGTGGATTAAACTTGAGAGCAAGGTCACTGGGCTCTAGTCTGATCACTGCTAGCCCAGGGCTCTGTGGTCTTAGGACAAGCATCCCAATGCAGGAACCTGTCTGCTTAGCTATGAAGTGGAGCGTTGACTCTGTTCAGTGAGGTCCTATGCTTACTGTGGGGGTCAGCTCACAGCACTTATATCCAAAGGAGAAGGGTGATGGTGGCCATACAAGGAAAGCTGAGAGAGAGCAGCCAGTACTGTCTTCCTATAAAGAGGGAAAGCCTGCTGGTGTCTGTCTTACCAAAGCTGTCTTCCATCTGTAGGGCCAGTTGCTCTGTGTTGTCAAACTGCAGGAGAGAGGGTAGCCATCAGGATCCTGGGTAACACAATCTAGGCAGCTCTAAGACAGTGACTCACTTAGACTTAAGGCAGCAGTAAGGAGCAAGGGGCAGAAGGGGTTCTGGTCTGTGGACTCTAACTGGAGGAAAGCATTATTTCCACTGGGCAGAGGTACCCACATGCGTGCACGGATATATTCTCTCTCCACACACCCCACCCTGTCCCTGTCCCACTCCATTGTATTAATAGACTCTTCCTTAATTGGTGAGGTCAACAACAAAAATATCCTCAAGAACTCCCTAAAACTGACCAGATTCACTAGGCCCCTCCCTACCAGAGGAAGCAGAGCCAAGCAGCAAAGACATTCAGACAAGAGAAGTAACCTGGAAGAAACAGAAACCAGCCAAGCTGCCTAGAAGATGTTCGGCCCAACAGAGGCACCTGAAAAGGACACTCTCCAACCTGCTGAGCTGCCTGCAGGCTGTGCAGTGAGCTCCAGGGTCCCCAGCTTTTAGGAGCAGTCTGTCACCCATGCTGGGGTTGACTTTGGTGATGCAGCTGTCTCTGAGTCATTTCTGCCCCTATAATGGATCCCTCACCCATATGTCTATAAGTAACCCCAATAGTATAGCTCATTGCTTTACCAGGATGAACTTTGGTAGTATCTGTACCTTGTTCTGCTTTGGGTTCCCTGTCTGGGGTGAATAGATTAGTATGTTTTTTCTCCCCAGGAAGAGTTTTGTCACACAACAACCCTCCCCAAATCCTATACTAAAAATAAACCCTGTTAGAGCCCTTGATGGAAGGTTTTAATGAAACAGAGATAAGAACCTCTCTAGTGAGAACTTTCCCTGCCCCTCAGGAGAGTGGCCCCTAAGCTATGCCTGCCTGGGCAACACAGTAGAGCTGACCCTAAATGTGTAGATATGGGAGACTGGACACTGAGAGCCTGAAAGCAAGAAAACTGGCCCCGCCCCCTTGCCCATCACTCAAGGGGTGAAAATAGTCAAGGAGAGTCCACCCTGGTGGTGAGGACTAGAGAGAGGGGTGGGCTGACCAATCAATCCTGCAATTACCCAGGTCTAGAACCAGGGTTATGTGTTGGCCCACCCCAACATCCACCCCATCCATGATCTACTAGATCATGTGAAGGGACCAGTCCTGCAGACCCAACGCTACAGGATCTCCAAGACACATGACAACAACAGGATATCCAAGAGGAGTTCCAGTGAGGGCCCAGCACCGATAGTGTAGCAGAAACCAGAGGCCTCAAACCAGAACAATGACTCTTTTCAATGAACACTTGTAAGTAAAGATACATGGACAAAGGGGTTTACTACCTGACTCACTGGGTCACTACAGCTTCCATGACAAAATTGATTTTTTTTCTTCTTCTTCCTCTTCCTTTTTTCTCTTAAATTTATTTTATTTGGGGGAGAAGGTTGCAAGGGCAGAGAATGGATAGAGGTATGGAGATGCATGATGTGAAAGACACAAAAGGGGGAGGGAGGGGGAGGGAGGGAGGGAAGGGGGAAGGAGAAAGAGAAAGAGCGAGAGAGAACCTGAGAACCTCCCCAGGTGTGGGACAAGATAAAAAGCATTTGCCATTTGACAGCCCATCCACTGCATCTTTCACTATAGGTACCAAACACTTACCTCAGTATGGTCCACTAATTTCCAGAACATTGAGTCTGTTGCCCAGTATAATATAACAGAATATTGCTGCCACATCTTGGGAAGAGAGATCAATCTCAAGTTGGGGGGTGATGAGGACTCCTCAGAGAAACTGCTCACTTGGCACAAAGTAACTGTCAAAAGGTCTTCGGCCTGAAATCAGTAGAGGGGAGAGGCACATTAGGGACAGATGTCATCAGCCATGCCTGGGTGCTGGCCTAGCTTTTTTGCTGCAAAGGTCAAGATCAGGGGTATATGTTCCAACAGCCCTAACCATAGCCTTGTCTCCAATTTCTAGGTTTTCCCTAGGGCTTGGGATGTCTGGTGCTCTTCTGCCCACTCTGACCCAGTGCATCTCCCACACTGTAGCCAGTCTCTATCACACAGCACCTTTCTCTGACACTACGTTGCTTCCCCCTACCCAGAGCTCCATCTCAGCCATTCCCAGAGTTTTAAAAATTCTCCTTTGAAAAATAATACAGATACTGGAGAGATGGTTCCACAGATAAGTGCACTTGCTGCAGGCATGAGGACCAAAGTGTGAATCTCCAGCACCCATGTAAAAAGCCACAGTCCTGGCCAGTACTGTGGAAAGCTGAGGTAGGAGGATCACTGGTGTCTCCTGGCTGCCAGCCTAGCTCCAGATTAGGTAAAAGATGCTTTCTCAAAAGAATAAGGTGGACACACACATACAGACAAACAGACACACACACACCAGGGCCCAGGACAATGGCCTTATTAAAAGAAATGCAATGTAGTGTTGATGGTGAGCTTCATGCATCTGCTTTTAATAAACGCAAAACACAAACCTGAGCCAACATGGAAAGCTACAAAGTGGAAAAGTCACTACAGCCTGGTGTGATGGTGCACACATTTAATCCCAGCACTCAAGAGGCAGAGGCAGGTGGATCTCCAAGCTTGAGACCATCCTGGTCTATATAGTTGAGTTCTAGGACAGCCAGGACTGTTAGAGAAATACTGTGTCAAACTGCCGTGGGACTACGCTTTGGTACTGTAAATACTGGTTTAATAAAACACTGATTGGTCAAGTAGTTAGACAGGAAGTAGAGGCAGGGCAACCAACTAGGAGAATTCCGGGAAGAGGAAGAGTAGAGAGAGATGCCAGAAAGAGGGGAAGTGGGATGAGAATGCTGCTCTGAGCAAAAAAGTGCCAGGTCACGTGACTAAACATAAATAGCAACATGGGTTAGAGTACAAGAGTCTGTAATAAGCCTGAGCCTGTGACTAATTAAGCCTTTGTGTGATTATTTGGGTCTGCAGGTCCAGACCTCGGAGCGGGGGAAGGCCAGAAACTTTTAAGTACAAACAACAAAATCAAAAAAGAAATAAAGTTGCTATAAAAAAAACCGTAACCAAGTGCCAGGTGTGACCACAAAGCAGAAAGTGTGTCACAGACTCCCTACCGGTGTTCTCCTGTCTTCCTGAGAAAGGCCTGCGTTCTGCTTTCACCAGACACTGTGGCAGATCATGCTCCTGTTTGTCATCCTAACTGGTTTTTGTGAGAGTCTGCCCCTGTCTGTATAGAAAGAAGGGACAAGGGCCCACATTGACTTGCCACCTGCTATTGTAGAAAATAAAATTTTATTAGAAACTCCCATTGCCTCTGGATGTACTAAGGTGACCAGGGAGTGTTTCCAAATCCTCAGTGCCTGCAAAATGAAAAGCTTCCCTCCAAGGCCTCCGATTAAAAATGCCTGCTGATCCTTACTGAGATTACACTGAGGTCCTGTCCCAACCTGAAACTGTATGTGGGAACTCACACACACCCACCCACCGGCACACATGTGAAGGAAGGTATGGGTGTTGTGAGTGTATTGAGATAGTGAGGGTTTGTGAAAGAGGATGAGAATGTGAGTGTGTGAGTGTGTGTGTGTGAGAGAGAGTGTGAGAGTATGTGTGTGTGTGAAAAGTGTGAGGGTATGAGAGTGTGTGTGTGAAAGTGTGTGTGTATATGGAAGTGTGAGAGTGTTGTGAGAAAGTGTGAGTGTGTGTGTATGAATGTGTTTGCTGTGGGAGCACTTGAGAAAGTTGTGATGGCTGTGATCACTGAGTTGTGTGTGAGAGATGAGTTGTCAGAGTTTGAGAGAACAGTGTGTGATGCAGCCATCCAATTCTCCCTTACACCTTTGAATAGGTCTCTGACTACACCCCCACCCACCCAGCACTGAGTTTCAGGCAACAAAACACGTGCAGCTTTTTAATGTGGGTGCTGGGATCCTGACTTGGGCTCACAGTTTTTGTTTTTAAGATTTATTTGTGTACTTAATTGAGACAAGATCTCTGTGTAGACCTGTCCAGCCTGGAACTGGAACTGGCTATATGAGCCAATCTGACCTTGAACTTACAGAGATGTGCCTGCTTCTGCTTTGTGTGTGTGTGTGTGTGTGTGTGTGTGTGTGTGTGTGTGTGTGTGTGTGTGTGTAAAAGTAACAGTGCAACCTATTTCTTAGCATACTATAGAATAGAGGAGTTGAGAGGGGGTCGGGGAAGAAGCTGGGAGGAGAGTGGGGCACAGGGAGGGGGGAATAGATGGAGGGAATAAAGGAAGGAGGGGGAAAGAGAAAAGTACAGTGCTGGGCCTGATGTTGCAACCTGGAGTCTCAAACTACTCAGGAGGCTGAGGCAGGAGGATTACAAGTTCCAGTCCTGCCTTAACTCCAAAGTTGAGTTCAAGTGCCAGGCCACAGGCACTTCCTGTGTTGTGTCCCTTAGCGACAGCTTTGCCTGGGGGCCTCAGGTTCCTTCTCATGGAGCCATCATATCCACCCATCCCCACTTGTCTGAGAAGCCCTACTGATTGATTGCTGAACCTGCCGCTGTGTGAACACTTGGAACCAATAGCTATTTAAACCTAAGTCTGGCCCCAGAAGCAGGATGGCTGGGAGGCATGTGATTTTATTTGAATTTAATTGACTACACAGTATTTCCCAAGGAAGCTGTCTCATTTACATCCTCATTAACAGAATTGTTTTTGGGGTCTTTTTTTTTTTTTTTTTTTTTTTAACTGAAAATATTTGGCCTAAAGCCTTTCCATACTTTGTTTGGTAGAGGTTTAAAGAAAAACACTTATCTGCTTATAGGTGAATTACCCCTTGTTAGGTTTCAAACCTGGGACAAACTGATGTCCATTAACATGCCAAAGTTGGCTCTAGATGAATGGGGGAAAAAACTGAAGGAAGAACATGACGTCTCCCAGGTTTGGTGGTGGAGAAGGCTTCTTGTAGACAAAAGGAAGAACATAGCCAGAAACAGGGACATCTGGGAGAGTCCAGAGTGGACATGACTGTGAGCCTAGCCATGTAAGGAGAGGGAAAAGTGGAGGAAGAGGAGAAAGAAGGAGAGAGAGAGATGCTGACCAAGTAGGATGGCCCGGGCCAAAAGATTGGCATAGCCAAAATTGCTGAGTCATACAGGGGCTAGAGGTGTGGGGGTGGGGCAGGAGGCGGTACAGACTCTGGACTGCAGAGTTCAGGGTAGAGGGCAGGGTAAGCAGGGCCATACCTTGTAACAGGCAGGGACTGACCTGGAGGCCAGTGTCCACTTTGACATGTTATGTGCACCTCAACCTTTCCTTCCAACTATAAGATGGAATTCCTCCACCCTAATACTGGGGAGGGGACTCATAGTCTCTGCCACATCAAGACAAGGGCTTTGCCCCTCAGGTGACACCCCTTGTCCTTGGAGAGCAGTTTTGATACCTGAAACTGCTTTTGCTGTGTTACAGAGCATTTTTACCTCTCAGATTCCATTGGTCTAAAGCCACACAGCCCAGAGAAGTTTTCAGAGTAATTATTGATATCACTACAAGATAAAGTAACTCATCTGGGCTTCCTGCAAAGCCACTAATTAGCTTCCAGCATTAAGGACCCCCTTCTCTGTTATATGTAAGTTTCTCCGGGCTATTCAAGTGTGATTACTTGCAAAAAAAAAAAAAAAAAAAAGAAACGAGTAGGTTACATTCACATCTGCTCCTTCCCAAGTTGTGTGGCTTATCCTGGACCTACTTTTAAAAAAAACAAAACAAAACAAAACAAAAAACTGGAGAACTCCTACTTATCCCATAAAGCCGAACCTAACAATGATCTTATCTGTAAGCTTTCTCGGCATGCTCCCTCTGTCTAGGCTTTCTACTGATAAGTCAGGCCTCAACAAAAGGACCCCCTCCATCTGTGGATAAGCTTGTACCTGTGGGGCCTCCAAGCAGGAGTTCCTGGGACTGATGCACTGGTGAGGACATGGTTTTGTTCAAGAGACCAGTATCAGCTGTTTTCTGATATAATGGTAACATCACCCCAACACACACACACCCTAACCCACAAGGACAATGGTAAGGGTACAGCCTCCCTGCAGCCTCAAAACTTACCTTGCTAGGAAGTGGATCCTGGGGATTATATCCCACCACTTTGGAAACCTTCCAGAGTTTATGGTTCTCATCCTCATAGAAACCAGGTCTTACACAGGTCAGAGTAAATGGGGGTGAACTCTGGGGAACAGCACACATTGTTCCGAGGGAGCCCATTGGTTGAGTTGGCTGCTTCCTTTAAATGCAGTCCTGCAGGGGCAGGGTGGAGAACTCATCATTGATTGCAGCAGGAGAAAGCCAGCCCTTCTGCAGCTGAGACAGGAGCTCAACTCCCTGCCAACAGCTGTCCAGCTTCACCAGGTGCCCTGTACCCTTGGGCTCACCCTCTGCAGGCTAAATTTCTTGTAGAAAACAGGCCCACGTTTGTGATAAACCCTACCTAGACTCCCAGGAATTATTTTGATCACCCGTCTAACAGGTTTCCTTCAGCTGACCCTCTGGATCTAGGACAGTGGTTCTAAACCCTCCAAATGCTGCACCCCTTTAATACAGTTTCTCATGTTGTGGTGACCCCCCCAACCATAAAATTATTTTTGTTGCTACTCCATAACTGTAATTTTGCTATTGTTATGAATTTTAATGTATACTTTGGGAGAGAGAGGGTTTCAACCTACAGGTTGAGGACGGATGCCCTTGGGGTTGTCTAGGCAAGACACACCTGGGCTAAATTTCTGGTGGAAAACAGGCCCACGTTTGTGGTGAAGATCATCTAAAAACGTGATTGAGTCTGGCAAGGGAAGCTGGGATTCTGGATAGCTTCGTCCCTGGCCCTGGAGCCTGGCTACCCTTGAGCTATCTCTTAGCCCATCTCCTCAGCTCTTCTAAGGCCATAACAAGACAGTCATAAAGCAGCCCCGGGATGGCAACACCCTGTGCCCTGAAGACCAGTCAACATGTCTGTTTCCCTTTTGAAAACCACAAACCAGATTCCTTTTATCTCACTCCAAACACGTGGAACCCCTGTGCCATGTCAGCAGTTTCACGTGTGCCCCCCCCCCCCTTCTCAGAAGTGTCTTGCATAGCTCAACTTGTCTTCAAACCCACTTTGCAACTGAGGATGACCCCAAGTGCCCGATCCTTCTGCTTCAGCTTCTCTAGTTCTGGGACTATATGAGCATGCCCAGTTCTATGTGGGGCTAGAGATCCAACCCAGAGCTTTTCATGTACTAGGCCAGCATTCTACCAACTGATCTCCAATCCTAGCCCCATACCAGGTATTTCCTGGCTAGATTTATGTTAACCTGACACAGGCTAGAATCATCTTAAAGAAGGGAGCCTTAATTAATAAAATGACTTCCTAAGATTGGGCTATAGGCAAGATTGTAGGGCATTTTCTTAATTAGTGATTGATAAAGGAGGACCCAGCCCATTGTAGGTAGGTGGTCCTGAGCTGGTGGTCCTGGGTTCTGTAAGAAAGTGTACTGAGCAAACCAGGAAGAGCAGACCCCTCCACATCCTCTGCACCAGCTCCTGCCTCTGGGGTCCTGCCCTGACTTTTTTTGGTGATTAACTATATTGTAGAAGTGTGAGCCACCTCCCCCAACTTGCTTTTGGCCATGGTATTTTGTCGTGGCAATAGTAATCCTAAGACATCAGGCACTCCATCTTTAGACTAAAGACTTCAGACTCCATTTCACAGATAAAGAAACTGAGGCATGAATGGTGTGACCTGAGTGAGATGAGTGGCAGTGGGAACTTGTGACTCACCTATTCTTGGCTCTGACACTTGGCTACCAATCTTAGCTGAGTCCGTAGAGTTGCCGGGGGCCCAGGTGTAGGCTGAGAATGTCTCCCTGGGATGAAGGGATGTGCACAGCAGCTGGACCTTTTGTCTAGCTAGTCTTTGTTCATGTCATGGTTGACAGGTGGTAATGTATCCTGGACAACTTGCCACTCTCTGCTACTTGGCATGGGAAGATTTTGAGATGCAGCTTTCTCTCCATGGTTACTGAGAAAGGAGCTATGCCCAGCAATTCTGTCCTGTACCAGCAGAGGGAGCCCTTCCCAGGCCCTAGGTAGTAAATACAGGTGCATTATCTTGGGTGAGGGTGATTTCAGACCACAGACAGGGGCCACTGTGCTGGCCTTGGGAGACTGGGTGTGCTTTTGGCACACCTCGCTCAATGACTCCAGGGTACGGGGCCAGAACAACAGGCACACATGAGGTAGAGAGCCTAAGGCGGGTATGGTTGGTTGGTCTTGGGACTGAGAAAGCAGCCACCAATGAAGATGTATATATATATATATGAAGTTATATATATATATAAACTCAAGGTATCTTAGAGACCATGCAATGATAGGGTGTCATCAGGCTTCTATGGCAGGCTCAGACAGTGAACTCAAGCTCATGCTCATCGAAAGGAAGCCCAAGTTCAAGCAGAAGGAAGGGCAAGGTCAGCTTGTGGATGCAGGAGGCATGTGGCACACACCTGAGGAATGGACACACGGGCTAGCTGACTAGCTGATACTGCCTGGGAAAGGCCTGGCTCAAGACAGGGTGGAAAACACTACAGATGGCATCCTCCCATCCATTTGCTTATTTCAGCAATCAGTACAGGCCAGCAAGAAGATGGATGAAAACTCAGCCTGACCACACAACCCAGAAGAGGTCATGGGCACTCTTTGCTTTTTCCGAGGCATTAAAGACATGCTCTGTTTCCAGAATCTCATTGTCTCTAGTTGAGTTTCTAGTGGTTTGAGTTAAGAATGTCCCCCACAGGCTCAGATATTTGAACGCTCAGTCCCAAGAAGGTGACACTACTGGGGGGAAGTTTAGGAGGTGTGGCCTTGCTGGAGGAAGCAGTCACTGAGGACAGGGATCCAGAGTGTTGAAACCTCATCAATTCTTGGTCTCTGTCTTGCTTCATGCTTGCTGTTGAAGAGCTGAGTTCTCACCTTCTTGTTCCTCTGGCCGTGCTTCCCTGCCATGACAGACTCAGCCCTCTGAAACCATAAGCCCAAACAAACTCTTCCTTTCATGAGTTGCCTATTCCAGGTCTGGAGTTGCTTTGTCATCATGTGCCAACTCCTTATCACAAAGCCATCTGCAGGCACAGAAGTCCCTTCTGTTTCTCTGGAGAATACTGACTGATGGAGTTAGCCTCTACTTTGTGCACTTCCGAGTAAAATTTAGAGTTTTCATTAACTACCTTACCCCCAGCCTCAAAGCCTGTTGGATTCTGACTCACATGATCAGAATCTCTGGGTCTTTGTGAAAAGAATTAAGAAGTCTGCCGTGTCGAAACTGACAATCCACATGTTTCTGCATTTTAGGCTGTCTTTAATTTTATTCTATGGGTTTGTGCTGTTTATTTTTGGTCTTTAGAGGCATGCTGCTTTGGATATTGCTTTTTAAAATTCTGTTATATGTGTTTGCTAACAAGATAAATATGATCTTAATGAGAATGGCCCCCATAGGCTCATATATTTGAATGTTTGGTCCTCAGTTGGTGGAACTGTTTGGGAAGGGTTATGAGGTGTGGTCTTGTTGGAGGAGGCGTGTCATTCATAGCAGGATTTGGGATTTCAAATGTCCACATCACTGTCAGTTAACTCTCTCTGCTCCATGCCTATGGATCAAGATGTAATCTTTCAGCTACTGTTCCAGTTCTATGTCTGCCTGTATGCCATGCTCCCCATCATGGTGATCATGAACTAATTAATAACCCTTAGGAACCATGATCCCCAAATTAAGTGCTTTCTTTTAAAATGTCTTTGGCCACAGTGTTTTATCACAGAAACAGAAAAACAGCTAAGAAAGTAGACATAAAAATGTTTCTCCCTGGTCATGTTTCCAGAAAACTGTGGTGACTCACTTAACCATTGTGTTCTGTTGTGTGGGGACAGATGCCTCCGCATCCTCAGTGACTCCCAGCTCATCCCTTCTCTCTCCTTTGGTGAATCCAATTGCATGGATTTAGTCCCTTTAAACTGTGCACTATGATCATATGGTGTTTTCCTTTGTTTTTGTTATTTTTCCCCTTTAAGCTTCAATTCAGATGTTCTTTGTTAGCTTATCTCCCTGAATATCTTTTTGTCTACCCTTCTCTTAAACTGAACAATTGACTTAACTATAAATATCTCTTCCATTAGTTTGATGCACTTAAAGAATTACTTTTATTTTACATGAATGAGTGTTTTGCCTGAATGCATGTAAGAGCACCACATGTATGCAGAACCCTCAAGAGGCCGAAGAAGGACATCAGATCTCCCGAAACTGGAATTATACCCAGTTGTAAGCTGCCGTGTAGGTGCTGGCACCTAAGCCCTGATCCTCTGCAGGAGCAGCTAGTGCTCTTAATTGGTGAGCCATCTCTCCAGCGCCCACTTTTTAAATTTTGTTTTCATGGGGTCTCACTATGAAACTCATAGCCTCTCCATCCTCCTGCCTCAGGGATTTACAGGTATATGCTACCTCCCCAAGCCTATTATCTATATTAAAATAGATGTGTATATATAATAGAATATATATGTATATCCACATATACATCCATTAGCCCACCATTCTCTCTCTTCTTAGACATACTAGTCATACTTATGGTGACCACTGAGGACTCTGCTCACCTGTGAATCTGCTTCTAGTAAATTTTAGTTCACTGGTGTTTTCTTCTGATGTAATTTTAGACCGTTGAGTCTAAACAATAGTTAAGGCACTCAGAGAATGCTCCTTCACCCCCCCCCCCAACACACACAGAGTTAGCCCCTTCCTCTGATGGGCAGACAGTGAGACTTTGAATATCCCCAATAAGGACACAGCTATATCAAGGTCAGGCGATAGCTGGTAAGTCAGTATGTGCTCTCTGGCCTGGCCTGACCTCGGTGGCTACAACTTTGCTTATCCTGTCCTGAGCCACTTAGAGTTGTAAAGTGTCCAACACCTCTCAGGTTTCTATATTGTTCCACATCCGTGCAGATTCAGCAAGTCTTAGGGAAAAGCCACTGCACCCAGTTACTGGTGGGATCAGGACACGCCACACTCAGAGTGTTCTGCTCCTATCACATGGCCCTGACACTGTCCCACACTAAAGCTTTGGAAACTCTACTCTTCTTTCTGGACAGCTGTCTAGCCTCCAACTTCACACAGCCTCTTTCTTCTACATGGGTCTCCAGGTGGTGTCTAATTGAGAGTCTAAGAAACCAGGGACCTGGGGTTTTGTCACTTTATAGAAGCAACAACCTTCCAGATCAGGCACAGATTTCAGTCTCTTGGCTTGGGCAAGAACCACTAGATGATAAAATGGAAGTGTGCCTGCCATGTGTATGTACTAACCTTGCAAAGCATATATGTGGAACTATCCTAAGATCTTGAATAACGCAGTCTTCTTATAGATAAAACACAAAGCAACAGACACATGAAAAACCTAGTTAATTCTGAAATGCTCAGAAGTATAACTTTTATGTTAAGTTAAAAAATAAAGTCGAGTAAAGGAACATTTTAATAATAATTGGGATGGCACTCGTTCCCACCATATGCAAAGAGCTCTCACCAATCAACAACTAACAGAAACACACAGAGAAACATAGGGAAGAACTAAATAAACTGATGGAAAATGAAATGTGCATGACCAGCTGTGGATATCCAACCTCCCAAAAAGAAGGCAAACTTTTAAAATGGGAAAATATTTTTAAAATCTGTAAATTAGTCAAGTTGCCAACCATCCAAACAAAGCCAAGCTTGATAACACCGAATTGGCATGTAGTATAGTTTCCTTTATTGGCTTGGCCCTTCTCCTTGAGGAAGGGATGATAGAGAACCATCCCCTCGCTTTTTTTACCTTTGCATCAGCTACCACAAGGATAGGGTGGGGCAGGGCCAGGCAAGCAGCTTCACTGAAGGCTGGGTCTATTTCAGAAGGAAAATAAATGTATGCAGAAGAAACATTAGAATGAGAGTTTCCCCCTTTGAATTGTGCATGATAAAACACCTAATAGCTTAAACACTGATACAAGAGTCTCTCTGTGCCATGGCCCTGCAGTCCTCTCGTGCCTCCCTGCAGGGCACCGCTTCCCCAAGCCTCCCAGTTACATAGACCCTAGAGCCCGCGGTGAACCTCCTTTTCTTTGTCCTCTGACCCCAACATGCTGAGTCCTCTTCTGGTCTTCTGTTCAGACTTCAGCTATGTAAGTGCTGCCCAGCCTCATCGGTGCAGTTTGGAGTAGTGGGTACAGTCTGTTGGGCTCTAGACTGTTGACCCATGATCAGAGTGGCCGCCCCGTTCACGTTTCCTCGTGGTGAAAACTGAGAACCAGCCAAGATCTTTCCACTGACACCGCTCCCAGGATAAGACCTCCTGCTCCAGGATAAGATGACCTACAACAAAACCAGTGAGCAGCACTTTCTCCATCAGCACAGAGCACACCCTGCCCTCGTGAAGGGTGACCTCTGCACTGCCAGATTGCAGCTTTGGTTTCATCCTTGCCCCGGTGAGAGGGGACCAAAGTGGACAGAGATAGACTCATTTTGTGTGGCTGGAGGAAGGCCCTGGGTTGAGTCTTTATTCCCTCAGGCGTTAATAAATATAAAAGGTGCCTTTTGAACAGTCATGGCATTATCCATTTTTCAGTGAGTTAGAAAACCCAGGACTTCAATGTCTAGCCTAAGATAGAGCTTCTGCCTTCCCAGCCATTATTAACTCTACCATATCCTTTCATTCAGACCTCTGTTAAAACGCTGGTTTCCTCTACAGCTGTAACCATCCTAAATATACCCAAGCTCAACTGATCTGCAAAGCTAAGCATCCCAGGGGTGGGTGGGTTTCTGTTGCCTGAACAGCATCCTGGGCTGTGTATATTTGTACTGTACTGGCTACTATAAGGCAGTGACCCTACCACCCAAGTACTTAAGAGCATATAGGTTTGCTGTCCATGGCAAAGCCTGAGTCCAGTGCTTAGTTTGGGCATTTGCTCTATAACCTTGGTCTTATAGCTTGATTTTCTGAGTGTCCTGCTTTTTACTTATAACACAAACATGCTGCCTGCCTTAGTCAACTGATGTATAGACCAGCATTTGAGAGCTTTTGTCTGGGGAGGACAGCTATTCCCACACTCTTGACCAAAGAATGCTCTTTCTGTGTTAGCAGTCCTCAACCTTCCTAATGATGCACCACTCATGTTGTGGTGATTCTGACCATAAAATTATTTTCATTGCTACTTATAACTGTAATTTTGCTACTGCTATTAATAGTAATATAAATATCTGATATACAAGATATTTAATATGTAACCCCATGTGAAAGGGTCATTTGGCACCCTCCCACACAGGTCTTGACCCACAGGCTGAGAATCACTGTTCTATATCAACAGAGGAAGAAGCTTCTAGAAAGATGCACATGTATTCTTAAGAAAGGCCCCTGGTGGTCATCAGAGTGACAGATGTCATAACCAGATCACTCTTGTGCCCAGAAATGGTGATATCTGCAAAGCCAGCCCTGGTGCATCAGTGACGATTTTGCAGGAAGTTCAAGGCAGTCCCACTATGTAGTCCTGACTATCCTGGAACTTGCTCTGCAGAACAGGCTGGCCTTGAACTCATAGAGATCTGCCTGCCTCTGCCTCCCAAGTGCTGGGATTTAAAGGTGCATGCCACTACACAGCTCAACTGGCAATTTATTAAGTGAGAGACAAAGACTATCCCTGTGTCCCCAAAAGCAAACTGGTATCAGAAACACTGAAAGGGTCCTGTAAACATGGTTGGAATGAGATATCCTTTAGTTCAAATGCTTCATGGCTCTAACTCATTCCAGCCCAGTCCACCATGAGCCCAGAGGTGTGCTAGAAAGAGAACCCAATCAGACTCCCTTTTTTGCCAAGACATCATAAAACAATGGGCTCAGACATTAGAAGTGCTCACAGCCAATGCCAAGACCCTGAAGTCAAAGAAACAAAGGATCCCTTAGCACATATGTTCCCCTTGTCTCTGTAATTAACCTATCTTCTTTTATATGACTGCCCCGCAATGGGGCTATTTAGGTTAGCAAAGTTGCCCAGATGTGAGACGCAATCTGACTGGTCAGGAAGCTACCCTCATGGCTGACAGTTTTTTCTGATTTGGGTACACATTTTCTTCATCCCACATGCACACCTCGGCAGCTCTGCTCCACAGCATCTCCCTCTGGATCCTTGGGCTGTGCTTTGAAATGGTTCTTCATGGAATCCATCAGAATGACCCAGAAGGAAGCACTGGGCTTTAAGTGGGTCATTCCCTGAAGCCCAGTGGCCACCTTCTTACACTGAAGAAACCAGTTCTCTGCAACAAGCAGAGGTTGAGATGAGAACAGAGAGGTCAATGAGGGATGCATGCCGACTGTGGGGATGGCACTGTGTTCTTACCTTTGTTCTGAAATGAAGAACTGATGCTCTGACCGCGGCTGTCTCGCAACGAACATTATAAGCCACTTATGGAAGGGCTGAAATCTGAACTCCAGTACGTGCTTTTAAGTTCCAGGTTCTGCCTGTGCCCCACAGGTGCATGTGGATGAGCTGGGAATGTCTTCCACTGACTATCAAGAAAAGGCTGGTCCACTCAAGATGGCGTGTGTGCCCCAGGAACTCAGCAGACACTTCCTGTACACAGCCAAGGACCAGTCATCCTGACAGCCCATGCAGGACATCCAGGCCTAACAACTCTCAACCATGAAGGGAAGCAATGAGCTTAAGATCAAGCCCCACAGCACCCCATTTCATATAAGGGGGGTGTGCGAAACATCTGCACAATGTAAGAAACATAATATTCCCCATGCAAGGCCTTAGTCATACGTGCTTGGGACTCTCAGGGATATACGCTGATATGCTTGCCTTGCTGGAAATGGAGGTGTTAAGCCACCTTTTCCCCACCACTGTTCACACAGATATGAGAGTCTTCTCTCGCTATTGGAACAAGCCTGCCCAACACCATGATTCTATGGTCAAGATCAAAATAATACATAAGTCTAGAGCCACATCCAAATCCAAATCCAGCTCTACTATCTTAGCTGTGCGAACATCTACTAGCCACTCACCTGTCAACTATCTATAGTTCTTTTGCATAGATAGGTTAGGAGCATGTACTTGTGTCTACAGGAGCACATACATGTATCCCCATATGGTCAATCTTAGGTGTTCCTCAGGTGCCAGCCACTGTAGGTTTTGAATAAGGTTTCTCATTGGTCTGGGACTCACTGAGTAGGCTAGCCAGATAACTGTGGAGATCTGTCTGTCTTTGCCTCCCCCAGATCGGGGATTGCAAGCATATGCTGCCAACTCTGCTTTTTATGTGGGTTCTTGGGATCAAAAAAGGTCCCCTTTATTAACTGAACCATCTCCCCAACCTCCTGTGATGATTATTCTACCTGCCATGAAAAGTCGATGTCAAGGCTGAGTATTTACCACAGAGTCTGATACAGGAAATATCCTGCGGGTAGTGTGGGTGGGTCCTGTGCTAGCTAGCTCTCCAGGGACAGATATTGCAGAAAAGGCTAGAAGCATGATCCCTCTAACTTGCCACTGCACATATTGCCTTATGTTTCTGATGACTTATGATATCACAACCCTCTACTTAAGCTGCTCCCCTGAACATCCCCAGCAAAGCCTTCCTGATGGGATGGACCACAAGTTTTTCCTGAAGATGCCATCCTGACACCTCTGCAGCATGCCACACTGCCAACTTCCTGACACCTTTGACTTCCCATTAGTTTCCATGTCTCTTGTGGCTTTTATTTTGACATTTTGAGATGAGACTTTCACAGTATAGTCCAGGCTGGCTCAAACTCCAGATCTTCCTCCCTCAGTTGCCTGTGTTTCTGGGGCTGCACTGCTGGTAATAATGTTTATCCTCCCCACCCATTTACCTCTCCCATCAGAGATCTAAGTGTTTATTTCATGATTTAGGGATCTGATGACCACAGACTTCTCTAGGGACAGAGCCAAGGCCATGGTCACTCAATAACTGTCCATTTTTCTCCACAGGCTGAACTCACTAGTCAATAGGACCTTTGTAAGGTTCCCATTCTCTTTTTGTGCTACAGAAATGTACCACAGGAGATGAGCAGGGGCCAGACCAAACAGAAGGAAATGACTGCCAGCCCCCAAATGTACACAGACCTGTGGCAGCCCTGTCTCCTGTAGCCTGCTGTACCTACCAGCTATACTTCCCAGAAGTTAGGAATGTTCCTTCACGCAAGCCCAGCTGTAATCCAACTCTGAGTCCAGCCCTATCATGATACAGATATAGGGGTGGATTAAGACCTTCAGTAGCTCTGAGAATTCAGTGAGTCCAACCCAGTAATTATGATGATTACCATGGAGTCAAATAATGTGGTCCAAGCCTTATCCTCACCACAATGTCTTCATCATAGATGCTCCAGCCTAATACTATCAATGCACAAGGCACCTCCCTACATGAGCCCAGTCCCCTACACAAATGCATACATACACACCTACACACAAGTACTCCCTCCCACATGCTTGTGAACATGTATACACAGATGCACACCATGGGATGTGGGAGATCAGACACACCTGATATTTGTGATTAAATCATCTGTAGGAGATAGTCTCTATTAGACTTCTGTTGATCCAGTATAAAATCATTGTCTCCACATGGGTGCTTTAGGACCTTCTAGACCTACAAAGCATATCCCCATGGCTACTTAGGGCCAGAGTAAACATCCCCATACAAATAATCTTTGATGGAATGCAGACCTTCTTCTGGGCTTCACCATTCCATGGCTCTCTTACTTCTAGATCCCCGAGATGCAAGAGAAGACCTAGACGTGTCTGGGCCCAGCTTCATCTCTTCTCAAAACATGAAGCTGAAGCCTATGTTCTATGTAAACTTGTAGGTGTGTCCATGGAGCCTGAGGGCCACCTGCCCATGCCAGCATGGCTATGGGTGCAGCCCAGCCCCAAATCACCAATTTACTTAAAATAGTGTAAGATTTTGGGAGGTTATTTAAAAAAAAAAATAACTCGATCATGTAGTTTTTGAGCATGAATTCTGCAGAAGACAGAACTGTGTCACAATATCAAAAGGCTTGTGCTTTCAAAGCATTTCAGCACAGCGTACAATCACACTGCATGGCAGGGTGTGACAATCCTGTATCATGGGTTGATGTATGCTGTGAATATCAATCTTTAAATAAAGGAGTCATTTTGACCCTTGGCGAACTCGGTAGCTATAGGCAGGAGCATAGGTAGGAGGAGGGCAGAGTCAGAGACAGATCGAGCCGGACGCCCAAAGAAGCAACATGTAAGGAACACAAGTGAGCCACGGGCCATGTGGTAGATTAATGGAAATGGGTTGAATTAAGATGAAAGAGCTAGCTAGCGATGTGCCTGAGCTATAGACCAAACAGCATGAAGTTAATATAAGTGTCTGTGTGATTCTTTGGGACTTTGGGATTGCTGGTCCAGATAAGTGGCGGTGGGCACGTCTGAATTGTGGGCTAGCCTGGACCAGAAACCTCATGTTATACTGGGTCAGGTGTAAGTACCCAGGAACTGTCTCCACTTGTATTTATTTCTCCCCCTTTTGTCCCATAACCACTACCTAAGGGTGATCTCCAGCTTGCAGATGTTCCAGTGAGCCATTTCTTCTGCTGACTCCCATGTTGAAGTGAACCAGACTCCGTTGATAAAAGCATTCCAGAACATTCCAGAAACTAAAATTGAGTCCCAACCACAATAATACTGTTAGTCCCTGTGGTTCTTACTGATGTTCGCTCACCTTCAGTCACTGCTGTGTGCAGGCCGTGGGCCTGACCCTGCCCTACAGATAGACCCACTGTAATCAGACAGACCCCTCTCTCCCTGCTTCCTTCTGTCCGTTCCAGTGAGGATCCAGAGGGTCTGTGAAAGCCACTGATGTGAATCTACCAGGTGAGAAATGTCATCAGCTGGAGGGTGATGGGAGAAGGGAGGCTTCATGGCAGTCCACTCTTGGAGGGGAGTGTTCAATAGGGACCTCTGTGCTGGGAAACTGTCTCCTTCATGACCAGGAACAGACATTCCTAGGTGACAGGAAGATTGTGAGAAGATCCAGGACAAACCCGCAGGGACAGAAAGGCCGGTATGCAGTGCAGAAAGGGACCTTACAAGACATGCAGAGCAGGCTCTGCACCTTCTGAGGTCTGCTGCCCCCAGGGTGGACATCCCCAAGCCTTGACTCAAATATCCAGGCTTCTTTCATTCTGGAAAGGCTGCTTGTTTTTTCTCTGCCACGAATGTAAATGGGAAACTCTCTAAATAACATGGGAGACAATTACTCAGGCAGATGAAATGCCTTCCTTCCTCTCCCTGACAGCCAGCACCTCAGGAAGCTTTTATAGCATGTGACGGAGACACAAGCTAACGTTTTGCATCCATAGACTCAGTGATGAGGCAAGGCAGCTCCTGGTCTGCTAATGAGCTTCCAGTTTGGGGCAGGGCAGCAGAGTTACAAGGCTGGAGAAGAACAGAAGCAGAGAATACCAAGAGCCATTCCAGGAAAGAGCATCTGAGAGTTGTAAGGAGAAGTTATTTCAAAGTCAGGACAAGTGAGATGTGGAGCGGACCCAGTTCCCCAGATGATGTAGGGCTCCGTGGGGGAGGTGAACTGTCACACTGCCCTGGACAGGGGTGAGACCTACAACTGAGACTCCCAGTTAAGAGTCCATTCATTGTTTCCTTACTAACTTGACACAAACACACACACACACACAGCTGTCGAACATGTGCAGTGAACCATGCTCTGTGTAGATACTGCTGTATGTGCTGGTAAAAAATCATAACTATGGAAAGAACTCTGTGTGTGTGTGTGTGTGTGTAAGGGAATTCTAGGCTAGAGGAACAGCATTTGCACAGATGGGAGGCAAAGCCACTCAGGGAGTCACTAGGAGCTCTATGAAGTTGAAATACACACTGTAAATTCTGACAGGCTGCCTCTAAAGTGACTCCCCAAGCCTCCTGGAGTTCATACTTTGTATAGTTCCCTTGGTTGTGTGTGGGTGTGCTGGGACTTGAGTCTAACCCACCAAATACAGGATTCCTGGTTCATAGAAAGCATGAGACAGGTGACATGGTGTATAAGATGCCTATGTCCTGTCACATGACCCTTTCACAAAAGATCATGGAGCCCAGCTGGTACCCTTTCACTCCTTTGCTGATCTTGAAGAATCAAGAGAGCTGGTAAGGTATCTCATATAGCATGAAATGTAGACAGCCTTTACCTATCAGATGTAGAGAATGAAGATCACACACCAAGAAATAAGTGCTTGAAATGATTGGCCTCTCCAGCCAGACATTGAGATGGGACCCAAAGCCTGGCTTGTGCTTGGCATGCCCACACTTAGGAGCAGCTGAATCACACTGTATTGTCTTAAGCTCCTATGGCTCCAGTATACCTTGTCCCATAGCCACAGTGACAGGCAGCAGGTGAGGAGCAGGGCGAGAGAAGTGGACCAATTGCAACAGACTTAAAGGTCACAAGAGGAGGTTTAGACTCATAGACTGATGGCCTTGGGTATGTTGGCTATCCACACAGAATCTCTGTAAGTTTATAAAGATGATTTCAAAGGTAAAGTAGAGCATCTGTCAGTGAGGCAGGATTCCATGGCAGACCAAAGAACTACATCTACTC
Source organism: Phyllotis vaccarum (assembly GCA_033318265.1). NCBI lineage: Eukaryota > Metazoa > Chordata > Mammalia > Rodentia > Cricetidae > Phyllotis > Phyllotis vaccarum. The sequence goes on from JARWLC010000006.1 coordinate 45,481,212, forward strand.
ACATGGGTAAAAGAAATGTCCTCAGGAACTACCCGGCCTAACCTCATTTCCTTCTCAGGGTCAAAGGCTGAACATGGCCTTGTCAGTGGAGCCAGACCCTGCTTAGAAGTACAGCATGTGATGCCTGCAACTTGAGAGATTTTCAGAGCTGAAAGAAAGCAAGAAAGAGTATAGGCTACAGACTCATTCTCCCTGGCTCAATGGCCAGCACACCCCATGCTGATGTGAATCTCCACAGCTCACTTCATTCAAGCACAGCCAGCTTATGTTTGCTGAGTCCATGGTCTCCATAATAGGTATTGGAAAAGCCCTCAGGGAAAGAACCCTCTCCCCAAAATATTCTTTCCTGCTCATTGTCTCTCCCCTGAGATACATTCTTTGGGGTCTTAGAATGATCTGGAAGTAGTGTCCAGGAAGGCATTGCATAGGTCTTCCTTAAGGATCTTATTAAAATGCAGAATTGGGTTCAGTAATCTGGAACAGGGCTTGACACTAGGATTCTAATGAGTCATTGAAACAGATGCAGGTGACCTGGGCACTAGAAGCAGCAAAGTGGCTATATGTTGACTGAAATCTCCAGGGAGCTTTTATCATCCCATGGCCTAACAAATCAGCATCAGTGAGATAGGGCCAGGATTGTTCTAGCTCCCAGGACAGTCCAGTGGGTGGCCAAGCCTGAGAATGAAACCATGAGACCAGCCCTCAGCTCAGTAGTGGGAAGGTGCTGGTGCACCAGCTGCCGTCTAGCTTTGTGACAATGGGTGAGTCACTCAGGTATGTCCAACCTTTGGCCCAACGTTAGCTATGAATGTGGCCCAATGTATTTGTAAATGACAATGTGATAGCACAATGTCGAAAGGTTGGACATTCTTTTGACCTCTCTGGGGTTAAGAGAAGGGTCATAGCACAGTCAGGCCCAGAGAGGTATATTGAGAACCCTCCTTCCCTGCACCCCACTAGGAAGAAAGAATACAATAACAGAGTTTGAGTTGAATTCACCAGCCCTAAACTAGACTTGCAGGGCAAAAGCAACTCCCATCCATTCAGAAAGAGTATGTGCTTTGTCACAATCCAAGTCAGGAGGCTCAGTATGGTCTTTGCTGAAGAGTCTAGAGTGAAGGCAGAGCTGGAAGGACCACACCTTGTCTCAGTGGATGACCACTTGGGGAGATCAACTGCTGACTCTGGATAGTAGGGGCGGTGTGCTAAAAAACAATTTGGTGATTTCAGACACATACCTTCTTTGAGTGTCCAGCCAGTGCCATCTACTCTTGGTTATTCTGGGTTCCATTCTCTTCTTGGGGTTAGGTGACACTTGGTTCAGAGTCTGACTCTGCCATTTGATAACCACATGACCAAGGACAAAGAATCTCTCAAGGGTCTTGGTCACCTCCTCCTTGCACTGGTGTAATAGTACTTTCTCACAGCTGTTGTTAGGAAAAAGATGATGTAAAATTAAATGTGCCAGTTTGGCAGTTTAACGTAAGTTATCGATAAAGGATCCTCTTAGATTTAGCTATAGCTAGGTCTTCTCTTTGTCAACTTGGTACAACCTAGAGTCATCTGATGAAGAAGTCTCAATTAAAAGATTAGCCAGTAGGCATGTTGGTGGGGGTAGGGTGTTATCCTGACTGTAAATTGATGTAGTGGGGCACAGTCCACTATGGGAAGACCATTCCCTAGGCAAGTAGTCCTGGGCTTCATAAGAAAGCTACTTAAACATGATCCTTTGAGCGGCAGTCCTTTACACACTGGTTCCCAACCTGTGGACCACCAACCGTTGGAGACTATCTCATATCTGATATCCTGCATATCAGATATTTATATCATGAACAATGATTCCATTCAGTTATGAAGTAACAATGAAATAATTATATGGTTGGGGGTCAACACAACATGAGGAACTGTATAGTCACAGCAATCAGAGGGTTGAGAATCAGTGCTCTATGACTTTTTTAGTTCCTGCCCTGACATCCCCTTGATGATAGACTATGATCTGAAAGATGAATAAACCATTTCCTCCCCCAAGTCACTCTTGGTCACAGTGTTTCATCATATCCACAGAAGGGAACTAGAACATCCACCCACTCTACACACTTGGCCTTTGCCACTACCACAGAGACAGGCTGCTGCCAAGTAATGTAAAGCATGTATATAATAGAAGGACTGCTGATTCATTCTTGCTTCTGGGCAAGCAAGTACCTGCTAACCTCCAGCTGGCCAAAGCAGTTTAGCAAAGGTCAACCACTTCAGGCTCAGACTGGTATAGTATTTGGTCGTCTTTTCAGGCGACTTCATTTGGGGGATGCTTCTTACACAGCAATAGCTTACTATTCCAACCACGAAATGACACAGTGATGGGTCTGGGGAGGCAGAGAGTCCAGCATGGGAGGAGCTTTCACTCATATGCAGAAATGTCATCAGACCAGAGTCAACATTTTGTTAGCATAATAGATATGGCACCATGGGGTCATTTTGCTACCACGAGAGAGGAGCCAGCCTAGGGGTAGAACTGGCACTCCAGATGAGAAAACAAGGGATACTGATGACCCTATTTTGACCCTATTCTCCTATTCTATTCTTGCACGCAACACAGATATTCACAGCTTGGACACCCACCTAAAAAACAAGTGAAAGAAAATGATGTTACAGAGATGCCAGCTCAGTGCCCAGACCCAGTGGCCCAATGCTGGAAGCACGAATCTATTTAGTCTTAACAATAAAAGCCCAGAGTCAGATATCTAGATAAAAGCTGAATGATCAGAGAAGCAAAGGAGCAGCCACCAGTAACTTCTTACCCCTCGGGATCCTCTGATCAAATGGGCTGAGATTCTATCTCCACCTCCCGACTGTTCTGGGATCAAAGACCTGAGCCTCCCAAGTGCTGGGATTGAAGGTGTGTGCCACCACCGCCTGGCCTCTGTGGTTAACTCTGCTAGCCCTGCCCTCTGATCTCCAGGCAAGCTTTATTTGTCAGAAAATAAATGAAATATCAACAGCTCAGAGCTAAAAATAAGTCCTTACTGCACCTGCATCAGCCAGGTGTATGTCACCTGCTCTTCAGTCACTCCTGTCCGATGCACAGCAGCCATGGTCCCTGTTATCTCATGGTTCCTCCAGATCAGGACATGTGTCAATAGGCTTCCAATTGGCCTCATGCTAGAGCACTGTCCGTTAGCTGCTTGCTAACATGGGTGAAAATCTGGTTGGTGTATACCCTAAATGTGGGCAAGATGTTCTGATTCAATTTTATTTTTTAAATGTCTTCTTTATCAAAAGCCCTTGGTATGCTGTGTCTTTTAATGTGCCCAATGCCACTTGCCCAAATGGTGCGTGCTGCTCAGGTGCTGGTATTCCCGACTGCCATCTACTTAAGATCCATGTGAACTCTAAAAAATGAGGGGAGGGACAAACAAACCATGGCATTGACTACCCGGCAGCATACTCAGGCCTCTCACCCCAAAGTGAATGGACTCATGGGACCAGTGTGATGGGTCCATGGGTAAAGGCACTTGCTGTGAAAGTCTAGCAACCTGAGTTTGATTCCTGGAACCCACATAAAGGAGAAGGAGAACACTGATTCCATAGAATTGTACTCTGACTAATACACCCATGCCATGGTGTACACAACACACACACATACACACATACACATACATACATATACACACACATTAATAATAATTTTTATAAAGTGGATGGACTCAGGGCCTGCAGAGGCTTCATGCATGAGTGCAGTAAGTAGCCCATCTACTGCTGGGAAGCTTGGTTGTTCCACCATGCACTTGGCTCTCCCCTATCTAGGCTCTGTTTTCTCCCCTGTAAAGGGCATGCTCACCAACCTTCCTTCTCATTCTACTCTTCTGAGAGGTCAGCGAGGGTCTTTCTCTATAAATCCTTCTTTCTGTACAGCCCCTGCTGTGTCAGGAAGCTTGCAGAGCAGACCTGAGCTTCAGTTCTGGCTGGGATGATGAATGATGAATTGGCATAGGGTAAGTTCTTAGCCAATCTAATCTTCAGTATGCCATCTGTCGAGGAAGAATGCACTATCTTTCTCTGTCAAAAAGAAAGTGTAGGGATATAAGCACTCGGCAGCTACCCTGTGGAAGGGTCCTTATTGCTCTTATTATGTGACTTAAGGGCAGTCATCTGGGTGCTTGACCAGAGGTTAGGTGAATAGAACCCACAAGCACATGGGTATGGCATAACTATAGCAGTACCCAATTAGATGCCCCATATGCCATCCTTGGCTGGAAAAGATGCAGACTTCTGGTCAGAGTGTGATTAGGAACTTGGAAGGTATCTGTCTTAGTCACTGTTCTATTGCTGTGAAGAGACACCATGACCATAGTAACTCTTATAAAAGAAAGCATTTAACTGGGGCTTGCTTAGATTCAGAGGTTTAGTCCATAGTGGGAAGCATGGAGGCATGCAGGCAGGCATGGTTCTGGAGAGGTAGCTGAGAGTTCTACATCCAGATTAGCAGAGAGCAGGAAGAGGGGGAGTCACTGGGCCTACTTTGAAGCATTTGAAACCTCAAAGCCTACCTCCAGTGACACACTTCCTCCATCAAGACCACACCTCCTAATCCTTCTTAAATAGTGCCACCCCCTAATGGCCAAACATTCAAATATATAGGCCTATGGGGGCCATTCCTAATCAAATCACCACAGAGTCTTAGCTTTTGTTCCTGTTGCTATGGTAAAATACCCTGACAAAAGCAACTTTTGAGAGAAAGGTTTAATTTGTCTCACAACTCCGGGTCACTATCTATCACAACAGGGAGATCACAGCAGCAGAGGCTTGAGATAGCTGGTCACATTATATGCAGTCAAGAGGACAGAGTAAGAAGTTGAGGTATGCATGCTAATGCTCTGCTCACTTTCTCTACTTTTACACAGTCCAGGATCCCTTGACTAGGGGATGGTGCCACCAATAGCCAGTGAGTCTTCTGACCTCACTTAACTTATTTAAGACAACAGAGGCTTCTTCTCAGGTGGCTCTAGGGAATGTCAAGTTGTCAATCAACATTGACCATTAATGGGTGACAAAGGCCACAGGTGACTGGAAATGGGCTCCTTATACTGATAGATAAAAAAGCAAAGCTAGTATTGCTGTGAGCTTAAGGTTTAAGCCCATTTATACTGTCTCTGTAATGTGTCATTATCAAGTTCATTTTCCCCCCCACTTTATTTGGTAAGAAGGATAAAGAACTTTCCAGAAATATTAAAGGGTTTGTTGTCATAATCCCCAGACCCTGACTCTAGATTTGTCATCAGAAAACACACTTGTCACAAATCTGTTGCTGAACACCTGTGTTTACTCTAATACTTTTCAGAGGCAGTGGGTTCCACTCATCATTTTTGGTAATAATTAACACACCCTGGCTTCTACACGCAGTTTTAATCAACCTAACCTGGCAAAAGAAACTTCTAAATACCAGTAAAATTAGGAACATGTTTTCTCTATGTATGTAATTGTTTTGCAAATAAGGAAGAAAGGACTTTTTGCAGGTGTGGAATAATAACTATTTATTCCACTGAAAACTCCCCAAGAAAAGGCAGAAAAATGTTCTTCCATTCCCATTGCTGCAGTGTGGCAGCCTAGAAGCTCTGCAATATTCTTCGATGAAGGATTCCTGGGAGAGGGGGGGGGGGGTGGGGTTTCCCAACCCACAAGCCACTCCAGGATTTGTGCTGTGTCGGCTACTCAAAGCTGGAAATGCCCTGTTTGGGATTTCCTTTCCCAAGTAATTCTGGGTAAACACAGACCCAGGAGACTCCCCTTGCAAGGCATTTGAGTGGAAGCAGCCAGGTCTTCTTCCTGCATTCAGTGTGAGTACAGGATGGCCTCTGTAGCCCCTGCAGCCATTGCTGACCTGCTAGCTCCCTTCCCCTGCTGGATCTCCACCCATGCTGGTTCCTGCAGTTTGAGCACAGGGACCACTTCACAGTGCCACAGAAGGCTTCTGGAGAAATCCCTCAGTTACTGGCTTGTGTCCTGCTGGAGCAGAAGTCACTGTTTTCTCCAAAGTCCCCTGCACTGGCTGTGCTCACTCATCATTTATTCACTTATTGGTTTAATAGCTGCTGTGGGGACCACTCATGATCTGCATCCAGAGACAGCCCAGTGAGTCCAAAGGCCTTTCCCTCAGGCAACTACAATCTAGGGACTAAGAGAAGCATGGGGGGGGGGGGTTACCGCCATACTAGCAACAGACAGGTGTACAAGATGAAGAACTGAGAATAAGCCTATCAGCTTCAAGGTCATTGACTGAAACCCACCTGGGACTGAGACCCCTGTACAGTACACTCAAAGACATCTAGGAGATGGGAGAGATGACTTTATCCATACGGTGTTCACCTTGCAAGCATGAGAACCGGCATTTGGTCCCCAAATCCAAGTTTAAAAGAGCTAGATGTTCTGTCACAAATTTACAATCCAAGTGCTAGGGTGATTAGGTAGGCAAATCCCTGAGGCTCACTGACCTGTTCAAGTGTATCTGCACAAGCACACACAAAATGATTGACTAAGGTACGATCTTTGTGTGTGGTACCTTATGTGGCAAGATGCACTTTGCAAGTGTAGTTCGCAAACGATAGGCTGACATGCAGAGATGGTCCCAGATTATCTCAGTAGGCCCTCACATCCACCAATGTTCGTAGAAGGAGGTAGAGGGGCTTCAGAGGGGGAATGGGGACCTGGAGATAAGAGCAGAGACATAAGCATGCTACATTAAAGGGGGTGGGAGTATGGAGAAAGGGGCCTGGCACCAGAGATTCCAGAAGCTGCAGGTGTAGAACATGCCCTAAAATGAATTTTCCCATAAAGCCTCTGGAGGACCCTGTCCTTCTTTTAGCCCAGACAAACTCGCTACACAATCCTGGCCTCTAGAAAATAAAATTGTGTTGTTCGAAGAGCCCCAAGTCCCAGCAGCCACAGGAAATAGATCTGATGTTCAAGTTCAGGATCTTTCCAGCATCGTGGGCCAGGATCAGGCCCCAGTGGGGCACTTCTGCAGTGTAACATTTCTGGTTTCAGGAAAAGGGAAGTGCTGGCCTAAGATTCCATGAGTGCACACTAAAACGATGTTGTTAGGTCCAAAGTGGGACTGGAGGGTGGGGAGTGGGGCTAACTGGCAGTGCTGGTGACAATATTCTAAACAGAAGGACAATGGTGGGGTAAACAGCATGATTGTTATCAGGGAAACAGAAGCCTAAACTCAGCATTCCTCAAGAATCTTATAAGGTAGGTTTCTGTTTACCAGGAAGACCACTACCTCCTTATTCTGCAACAGTCAACTCTCTCAGATAAGGATTAATGATTAATCCAAATAATCTGAAGTATCAGCTCAAAGACCCCCACCCTGCCAACTGTCATTTAAAATCAGCTTGCTTTCCCACCATGTTTCCTATCCCCGAAACACCCTGGGCAGTTTGATTCCCAATAAGCCTTTCTTTCTACACAGAGTGGTCCAGTTCGGTGGCTTCACTGCCCCTCCCTTACCGGTGTCACAACTCTTTAAAGGATGCAAGAGAAAGCAGAGCTGGGCACAGTGGCGCATTTGGCAGACAGAGGTCAGCCTGGTCTACAGGTTTCAGGACAGCCAGGACTGCACAGAGAAATCCTGTCTCAGAAAAAAACAAACAAACAAAAACCAGGAAACGGATTCTTCAGGTTTGAAATGGAAGGAGGAAGGTAGGTCAGCACAAACATCACAAATGCAAACGATTTCCTCTGGTGATAAAGAAGACCTCAACCATTGTTGTATTCTATGTATGCTTCCTTGGAGAGTCTCAGGAGGATTTAGAATCACATGACAGCCACGGAATTCTAAAATGTCAGCAGATAAAGGGCTTTCTATCTGTCATGAGGCCTTCGGGGGCAGATTGGGGAGAGGGAGCTGACAGAATATTGGGAGACCGTGAACACTAATTACAAACAAAATCTTCCATCTAGTTTGTGTGGAGCTGAATATGAAACTCTGGACCCTCCACCATGCTAGGCAGATGCTGTATCACAGAACTACATCCCTGGTCTGAAAATGGCTGTGGCTGCGTTCTGCTGAACCACATTGTGCACCCACCTGCCTTTGCTCCCAGGCTGGATGAACATTCTAAAATCCCTCTCAGATCCCTACATATTTGCTCCGACTTCAGAGAGGGGAGGCCAGTTAGATTCATTTCACCTGCTCTTATCCAGTCCCTGCTCTAGACTGCATGCTGTCCCACACACTCAGGCGCATCCCAAGTCCGGCCTTCTTTCCTGTTGCCCCAAACTGGAGCCAAATCCTCTCAGCCCACCTTGCTTGTATCTGCCTCCTTTGGCTGAGCTGTGGGAACTCTGGTCCCTTCCCCCAGATGCTCTGAATTGTTTTCAGACCTGTGTCTAGATAAGCAATCAATTTATATCAGCCCCCATCCATTCCCTGCTTCCCATTGCCCTGCGCCTGCGACTGATGGGGCTTTCTAAGCTCCCCAGGCCTACTGACACTCTTTATGTCACTGCCCCAGGCTGGAAGGTGACTCTTGCCTCAGAAAAAGCTGATCTTTTTCTTCTTCCTGCCTCAAATAGGAAGAATTCTAGAACTATACAAACAGCATGAGCAGATCACTGAGTATTGGTGGCTGTGGCTACCCGAGGCCACTGTGCATAACAGGCAGATACTGGTGACCGAAAGAACCCAGGACCAACCCACTGTGAGAATGGATCTTTGGATGGTGAGAAGCATATCTGGTAACTGGGAGCAGCAGAATTAGTGTGAGAAAGAACCACGGGGCCACCACAAGGGCCTGCTTCTGACCTGGTGCTAGAAACAGAGGAGAAGGGTCTTCCTAGCAATCAGAGCTGAGGCAACTTCACACACACAGAGAGAGAGAGGGGGGGGGGGACTGTCTTCTGGCACTAAACACCAATAACACTGAAAGCAGAGGAAGAGCAAAGCTATAAAGCATCCCTCCCGGGCGGCCTGGGCACATTTGAAAGCATTCTGTTTTTATCCGGGAGTGCTGTGTTCTGCACTACTGTAAGGGGAGGTTCATTTTAACACAGGGAGGAAGTCCCCGTTCATGGCTCTGAAAGAAAAGGTCAAAGCCCTCATGATGTGTGTAAGCTCGTGTACGTGCATACAGGTGTGCGTGTGTGAGCACCCTTGGGGGCCACTCCAAGACATATCAGATACAAGAGCTGAGAAGTTCTGTTGCATGGAGCCTGGCAGGAACACATTATGCATCATTTCACCACTGCTTCCAGGCTGAATAGCACCCAAGCATCAGATGCAAACGTATTTGATCAAATTGAGGGAGGGGACCCCAGTTGAATTCACTTCCCCTGTTCTCTCCCTGCTCTAGGCTGCGTGATGCCCCCACACACATTGAGACATATCCGTGGTTCCAACTTCCCTTCACTCTGCATTCAAACTGGAGTCCTCTCAATCCACTTCTTGATCCTCTCTTTTCTTCTCACATTGGACTATAAAGAACCCACCACCACCCACAGATTGCTCCTCTCACAGATCCCATCTGGCTCCACCTCTCTCACTGCCCCTGTCTCACATCCAACAGCCTCCTCTTTAGCTCTGCCTCCCAATGCCCCATGACCAAAGCAGACTCACAAATGTGGTGTGGTGACTCCCCACATCTGTCTCCACTCTGGTCCCTCAGCCCCACAGGAATGATAGTAACAGAGAACCAAAAGCTGTTAATATGCAGGACTGGAGAAGATGGGCTCAGACACTGGCTGACAGTGGATCAAAGGACCCAGAACATTTGGGATTGTCTTTAGAACAGTTTAAGGAAGGTGTATGCTGAGGGCATGGTGACAGGTAAGGAGCTAAAGACGGCCGGGGTGGGCATGGAGAACAGATTCCTCAGTAGATTCCAGTCTGGGAACATCAGGTACTGAGAAGGCTAATACTCAAGGATTAGCATAAAGCCACCAGTTGGAACCCCTAGGTACCTGTTCCTAACTCCCCAAGTAGAACACACCCTACTCCTTCCTCTCTCAAGAGGCAACAAGTAATTGTGTAAACAGCTGCCCAAGCAAGGGATGGGAGGGCAAACTAGCTGAAAGTGTGCGTAGAGAGGTACCACTCTACACCCTACGCTATGGCAACCTCGGCCCTTCCCCCATCTAAACACACCTGGCATAGACATGAAAAGATGTATCTCTTGAGGCTCGGGATACAGCTCAGTTGGGAGGGTGTTTGCCTAACATGCTCCAAACCCTGGGTTCGACTCCAAGCACCACATTAAGCCAGGTAATGTAGAATATGCCTGTATCACCAGCACTCTGGAGAAGGAAGCAAGAGAACCAGAAGTTCAAAGGCCATTCTTGTTCTCCAACATAGGAGTTCAAGGCCAGGATGGATCGCATGAGACCCTGTCTCAAAATTAAAAAAACAAAACAAAACACAAAAGGTACCAGCTGCCCACTGACATCAGGGATTCCCCAGTGGGAAGTTCAACCCACCACCTGCTTTAGGGTTCTCCAGAGACCAGTAGGAGAGTTAGATAGTGGGTGGGCAGGTGGATAAACGGATAGGTAGAAAGACAGACATATTTATTATAAAGGATTGCTTCATGAAACTGGCGATCTATTATCCTCCGCAGCACAGTGACTAGACTCATACCAGAGTAGAGCAAAATTAAAAAGCTAATTCTTAATAGCTAAGAGTTAATCGTATTTTATTAAATTCTAAACACTGTCCTAACTCCACAAAAAGGGGGGCTACATTAATTAGAATAGTAAAATCTTGACTGGGTGTGGTGGTACAAACCTGTAATCTAGCTGCCCCAGTGGCTGAGGCAGGAGACTCACAAGTTCAAGACCTGCCTGGCCATGGAGTCCAAGGCCAACCTATCTCAAGATGTAAGTAAGACAGAATGTAAAGGGCTATACATATGGCTTACTGCCCTTGGCCTGTATGGATCAAGACCCTGCATTAAATCTCTAGGACAACCCTAAAAAAAAAAAAAAAAGGATCTAAGGGAGGAGAAGAAGATGGCTCGGCTGTTAAGGGCACTGGTTGTTCTTCCAGAGGAACCGGGTTTGATTATAGAAACTCCCAGCCATCTGCAGCTCCAATTCCAGGGGCTCTGACTCCGTCTCCTGGTCTCTGAGGGTATTTCATCTCTGTGGCACACAGACATACATGCAGACAGAGTAGCCATACATATAAATTATTTTTAAAGCAACACTATGTGCTACAGAATGAAAACCAAAGTTTGGGAGAGGGTGGTGTCCACCTGAGACCTTGATACCCAGTTCTCTGTGAGAAGGACAAGGACAAAGCAGAAGACACTCCAGGCAACAAAGGACCCAGAAAGTACTCTTTATCTCTCTTTCTTAAGAAGCTACTAGAAAAATGGCTTCAGCAAAATAAACACGGACTATAAAATAAATTTCAGCCAGGTGGTGCTGGCACACATGTTTAATCCCAACACTCAGCAGGCAGAGGCAGATGGATTTCTGAGTTCAAGACCAGCCTGATCTACAGAGTGAGTTCCAGGGCAGCCAAAGCTACACGGAGAAGCCTGTCTAGGGGTAGGGGACATAGGTAAAGATTATGTTGTGTGTGAAAATGAGTAAGCTTGTAGAATTGACTAATGAGATCGTTTAAGGGGTCGTGGCCAGTTCTAGATTAAGAACAGACACCTCAACACCAGTATACACAAATATGAACAATGCATACAGATATGGGTGAAAGACAGCCACCATCGTGGCCTTAGTGCCCAGCTCAAAGTCAGTACCCAGAGAAATATCCTTACTCTCACTCATGTATATACTGTGGACCTGGTTACTATATTCTACAGTTCCACCCAACATCTTCATCCACAAGTTAACACATACTAAGCCCCAAACTGGTCAGGTATATGGAAAAAGTCAGACATGGCTCCTTCCATTCTGTGTAGCTTGAGTATGATAAGGAACCTGTTGTTTCCAGTCAGAGTATCTGGTAGCACCCCCCCACACACACACACCCATTTTCCCTGCATTTGGCTTCCACCACCCACAACAGTACCATCCATGGCTTGGTTGGTGTTCACCGTGCCCCTGTGTTTTCTCTTCAGAGATATCACCCAACTCTAATATCATCTGACCTTTTGCTTCCCAAAACTCCAATGGATGCTTATTATAAGAATAGCATCTTGTCTGGGCATCCAAGGGACTGTATGGCTCTTACATGTAGGCCCCTAGTGCAGACATGTTTGTCCTGACATGGCACGTGGAAGTTCCTGCAAAGTACTGTGCCTATCACTTTATACCTCTGTGCATTCATCCTATGCCTTGACTATTCTGTCTCCTGCATGCTGCCTCCATCAGAGAGCCATCAACATGCTCATGTATTGCAGAAGGTCTTCCCTGCACATTCATGTCTTCAATGTCATCCTCTGATTTCCCATAGCACCATGCCCATGGTCCCACTCCAGCATGGTGGTTACAAGGTATTGAAAATGCTCTCAGTGTGTCATCTCCACTGGGAGAACAGAGTTGATGTCTTTATTTCTATAGCATCAGAGACTGGCCTAGAACTCAACACATGGACCTGTGGAATATTTCCCCAATGAGTAAGTGAAGTGATTGAAGGATGACTTCTGACATACTTCCCCTTTGATCATCCTGTGAGACTAGATACCTAGTCCTTCTCACCTTACACTCAAATTGTCACACCCTGATCAGAATGCCTGCTAAGCCATGTTGAAACTCTGCCCTCCAATGTGACTGCTTGTGTAAATAGACATTTTATGAAATAATTAAGGTGAAATAAAGTCTTAAGTACAAGGGTTTGATCCAATAGGATTAGAGTCTTTGTATGAAGAGAGGACTGTGTGTGTGATCCCATGCATAGTTATAGAGGAAACGTCATGTGAGGATAAAATGGGAGGACGGATATCTTCAAAGGAGGTACAGAACCATTCTGGACCTTGATTTTAGATTTCTCAACTTCCAAAACTATAAGGATGTAAATTTCCTGCTTAAGCCACCCAGGATGTGGCATTTTTGCTGCAGTAGCCCAAGTAGGCTAATACAATGCTCACACTGTTCTGAAGTCCCTCAGTGTTGTCAAGACCCAGGTTCTTCTGGAATCCAGCACCTTGGAATTAGAAACCTGAGGACAGAGAGGTCTGATGTAAGATGTCTCTCTGTATGCTGTGAATACCATTGGTTAATAAAGGGACTGTTTTGGCCTATGGCAGAGCAATTTAGAAGCAAGCAGGAAATCCAGCATAAATATAGAGGAAGAAAGGCAGAGTCAGGGAGATGCAATCCAGCCACCCAAAGAATAAAATATGAAGGAACTCAGGTAAGCCATGAGCCACATAGCAAGAGATAGATTAATACAAATGGGTTAAGATGCAAGAGCTAGCTAGCAATCAGCCTGAGCCAGAGGGCAAACAGCATGTAATTAATATAAGCATCTGAGTCATTATATGGGGCTAGGTGGCAGCAAGGCTGCAGGCAGATCCAACCTTGGACCAGACATTTCATACTACAGAGGCCAATTTTCTTTTTTAACTAAAAGATCAAGTCCATCTCCCTTATCTTCATCTGGATTGTTTCTAGATGTTGGTAAATACTAGGAAATCTCCTGAGTCCTATTCAATGGGTCTGTTATGATGCTTCTTTTTGCAAGTCATTCTCCAGACAGTACAAACCTAAGAACCACCAGGGGCCGCTCACACTTCTGCTAGGACCTCAGCACCAGCAGAAGACTTTGGAATCCACCTAAAACCATATATTATAAGCCTTAGCCTGCCTCTTTTCAGTGCTGTAACTCTACTTCTGGGAAACCATCCTAAGAAAATAACCTAAGTGCAGAAATTTATGTGAAAAGACATTATAGCAACATGATTTAGAACAGAGAAAGATTGGGAAAAGACTGCATGAAAATATAGAATATTTAAGAAAATTATGGTACAATTCCCAAATAAAATATTAGTATTGTATATCCCTTACAAAATTATATATTAGTAGAGCTGGAGAGAGGGTCCAGCAGTTAGGTGTTCATGCTGTTCTTCCAGAGGACTGGAGTTCAGTCCCCAACACCCACATCAGTGGCTCACAACCACCTGTAACTCTAGCTCCAGGCCATGGAATAACCCTCTTCTGGTGTAACTTCATGGGAGTTAAATATTTCTGTAACATCCAGAGCCACCACCCTTCTACTCTCTGGCCCTTGAAAAGCACCAACCTAAGTGACATTTCTAAAATGTCAATGTTTCAAAATTGCCATAAAATGGAACTATAAAGTTGATTATCTTAGGGGACATTTTCCATCAGCACAACTCTCTAGAGTTTTATCCAAGTTGTGGCTACTAAAAGTTCAGTCTCTTTGCTGTAAACAGTATTTCATAGTTCTGATTGACCCATTTAACCCTTCCTCTGCTGAAGAAACTTGGGCACTTTCCAATTTCTGACTCTAAATAAAGCTGCTGGATAGTGTTTCTCAATACACGGATCAAGACCTCATGTATGGTTTGAATGTCCCCTTCACAGGTGTTACTTAAGACCATCAGAAAATACAGATATTAACATACTATGCTAGGAGGATTTGGATACAGGTAACAAGTTCTTGTTTGAGAGTTACGGAGAAGATGCTTTATTCATGAAAACTGCGCAGTTGGTACTGGCGTGACAGCCTCTGATACATTCTCTCTGGTATCTCATACAGCTTGTTGCTTTCTTCATTCTGATAGGTGTGATACCTTCCAGCACTGATTTGCATTTCTTCATGGCTGTTGCTGCTGCTCATGCTTGCAGGTTCTCAGTTCCCTCCTGGGCATCATCTTTGTTGAAAAGTCAGCTCCTGTATCCATGAGTAAGACTGTTGGATTGTATGGTGTTTTCACTGATAAGATTTAAGCATTCTTCCTTTATTCTTGCATATATAAAACCCTAGGTTTAACCTTCAGCACCAAAATAAATTAAAAGAGACTCACAAGCCACAAGGAAAACAAGCAAATGTCTCAACTCCCTCACACACTCCCTGGACCCAAAAGAAAGACAGTCATCAATGGCTTCTCAACAAGAAAGGGCCTTGGGAGGAGGATGGGCTTCATGGGTGCCTCTTGAATACCCAGGGATGTGGGTCCTGCTTGGTTACTGGCAAATGAAGATCTGTCTACTAAACATTGTACTCAGTAATGCTTAAATTTTTTTAAGAAGTTTACTTGACACCTGCTGTATACAAGGCTTCATCCTACAAGACATTTGGAAACAGCTTTTGTAAAAATGTCCCATTCCTCACCTTTCCCAGGAGGCAACCAAAAGCAGGGCAGAGCCCTGACTTCTCTGCCTGTACTTTTATCTCCTGTCTTATAACTTTAGAGGGCACTCCCTCTTAACTCTCACATGGGCAAGATGAACTTTTCTGTTTTCTGAAAACTGTCCTCTATCACTTTAGAAAACTCTCACAAAGAGAGAAGAGTCTCAGCCCCCTGCCCAAGGACTTCCCTCAGGGTCAGGGGCTACCAGTTCACTTTATTTTCTACCAGACAAAGTGTGAACTTGAATAGACCTTTGGTTAGGGAATGCAATGGCTTCAGCACACCCCTAAGAATGAAAATAAAAGCAAATCTGAAAGCCTTCATGCTGGGCAAAGGGTAGGTGTGTTTTCCAGTGCTGGACCCTGAGCTTCACCTGAGATGGCTAGGCTCCTTCTTCTGTGGGCTGTGGGCCTTTCTCATTAGTGCTGAAATCTCATCGGCTCACAGAATAGGCCTGACATCCATAAGATGAACTTTGTGCTTCACAATGATCCAGTATTGTTTAAATCAGCATTTTTCTTCCTCTAAGAGGCTCCTAGTTATGCAGAAGAACTAGAGATTTTTTTTTCCCAGAGAGCATGGCTTATAAAAACACTTCAAGTTCTCAGAAGTGAATGAAAACTATAGAAAAAGACCTCACCATGACCAAAGGGATGTGAGTGGATGTGGTTTCTGGCCTTGTCTGTCAGCTGGCAAAGCTGTCAACTGGGAGTCAGAGATAATCATGTGCAGTCACCAGCAGCTGTCACCTCTGGTCTCACTTTTGCATCTCCCAACTTCAGACAGCAGCCTGGGGTGACCTTCAGTAAGTGAGTGTGGGGGGGGGTGTCTGTATGTATCTGTCTGTGTAAGTGTGTGTGTGTGTGTGTGTGTGTGTGTGAGTGTGTGTGTGTGTATCTGTGTGTGTGGGTGTCTGTGTGTGTCTGTGTGTGTCTGTGTCTGTGCCTGTGTGTGTCTGTGTCTGTGTGTGTCTGTGTCTGTGTGTCTATGTGTGTCTGTGTGTGTGAGAGAGAGTGTGAGTGTTCACTAGTGCATGCTTGCTGTCATGCACTCATGGCATGGAGTGCATATGGGGGCAGAGGACAACTTCAGGGGTCAGTTTTCTCCTTCTACAATGTGATTTCTGGGATCAAATGAGGTTATCAGGCTTGGTGTCAAGCATCTTTACCTGCTGGGGCATCTCATTAGATCAGTGGTGAGCTTTCAAAGGTGTTCCCAAGAGATGGTTCTAAGAGATTGGCCCATACTGGCTGGATTATAGATATAAAGAAGGTTAGGCTTGTCTCCTTCTTCTCTGTTCTCAGCTACCTGTACTAACTCTCTCATACTTCCGACCCCCAACCAGGTCTTCTGTGTGATTACTAGACTCCTGCCATTCAGGGAAGCCAGAGTAGAGTCCTGCTCTCTTCTGTCCCCATCTGATTTCAGACCAGGGACTCTGGGCTTCCCTTCTGTGAACCCCTCACTTGTTGGAAGACAAAGCAATGTAGGCACACCACCTCCTGAGATTTGGGTGCCATGTTGGGTACCTGTGTTTGGGGATGCTGGATGATTGGTTTTATTTGTATTCTGTCAGAAGATGCTGGTGTCAGTGTGTGAGGCACAGGCTCCATACCCAGCACAAGCTCTAGCTTTGGAGTCAGCCAGATCCTTCTTCTTTATGATGCTCATTCCAGTTGGATGAAGGTGGTAAAGGGGAGTCTGCAGAGTAGAGTATCTCAACTGTACCTTGCAGGGATCACCAAAGATCCAGAGTTGGTAGTGTGGGGTGGCTTGTTTCCTGTATGTTCCTGCATGAAACTCGATGGCCACTGGTCCTACTCTAAGTAGGAAGCTTCACTGTCTCCCATCTCCGTTTTCTGTCTTCAAGATGGCTTTGCTAAAAACCTAGCTGGTGGGTAAGTGAGGCCCAGCGGTCCCCTCTGCTCCTGGCTCCCTCTCAACAGTCTTACGTCCTGGGGTAATATCCATCCTGGCTCCTCATCAACTCCCTTATTTCTGCTCTTCCCCTCCTTCTTAACTACCACATTCTAGAAGTTCACTTTGAAGGCTGTGCTGCCTCTCAAATGTCCTAGGGTCCCTTCCTCTTTCTATTTAAATCCAAAACTCATACCACTCATGGGGCATCTATCCTCCTGGCGCCATTAGGAGATGAGAATGTCACTGCACCAGTCACTCACTCCCAGGGCCATGCTCTTGTTAAAGCAGGGTACAAGCCATGACACACGCACAAATGATTGAGGGACCTACAGGGACAGGCTTTCTACTAATGAGTCCTGAAGTTTGCCAGGTGCCTGCTTCATTTCCTAGATTCTGCAGGGGCCTCACAGACACCCAGAGATAAACATTGGGAGCTTTGCACATCTCTGGTCAGGAAGTTTTCAGGATCTACTTGGGATCTGTTTCAAGTCTTCTTCATGCCCTCTCTGATCCTAGGTGCACCCCAACTTTAGGTTGCTCATATTTTCTATGACACCCCAGTTTAGAAGTTAGAAGAGTCGAGATTCTGACCATAGCACAGGGCTCTTCCCATTCAAGGTAAATATGGGGATCATGTGCACACCTGTAATATGCAGTGCCTACACCATATGTGCTCTATGGAGTGTACATTATTCACAGTTGTGATAAACAAAGTATCTTTTATCCCAACACCACAACTGTCCCTAGCAATGGCCTCATTTCCTGCTCCTTTTTATTAAAACATTCTGCATGGAGTTTCCAGTGGTCTATTGACTCTTCCTGTGGTGTGTTGGGGCGGGGGGGGGGGGGGTGAGCTCCAGGCAGGGAATCCAAGTCTGATGCTGACCCACAGGATAGTGTGACAGGCCCTTGAGCTTCTGCCATTAGAATTCCTTCTCAGGTCATCTGTTTGCCCCAAGGTTGCCAGGCAGGAGCTCACTTTGAATGACCTCACAGAGAGGGACCTCAGGATTTCCCAAAGAATGTGACAGATGTGCTCAGGCCTGTATGCTGCTGTGTGATTGACCAGCCAGAAGAGCCCAGCAAGCCTTCACTTTACAAAAACTGGAACAGATTCCAGAGGGTTGTCTTTCTTTATACCACCAAGTGCTGGTGACAAGACAGCACTTGGAACCTGATGTGGATGGACCTCTGGCATCCTTCACTCCCTCCATATGACTGCCATTGGTGTCCCCATGCCCAGCACAGTGTTTGAGCGATGGTTGTGTTCAGACATCACCTTACTTGACTTTTGGTGGCATTAGACTAACTACACTGTCTGGGAAGCATTCAGGATCAGGGGTGCACAGAGGACCCACCTGACTGTCCCTTTGCCTCACAGACTCTGCATCACTGGTTTCTTCCCAATAACCAGCTAGACAGCAGAAGTTTTTTCACAATCTGCTAGACAGAGCATGCCAAAGGGTCAGACCAACCATCTCCTTGTTGCCTGGCTTCTGTGATGACGAGCTCCTCAAGATTCAGGCTCCAATGCTGTCACTGGATCCGATTCCACCAGGATCTTTCTCCTAACTCCAGACTCAGATGCCCACTTGTATCTATCTTCGAGCCAATATGCACAAAATTGAGCTTCCTACAGTCCTTCCTAACCCTATCAAGAACAATTCCAAATGGTCTAGCACGCCCACCAACTCCATAGTGAGGATGTGGACGCTGATGGGCCTTGCTGCATTGTTCTGCTGACCCTACTCCCTATGCCTCCCTTGGTCCTGGGACACATAGTAATGCCCAGTAGATGAGGTGAAGAGGCAGGCCCATGTAAAGCCCAAGCAGTAAATCTGAGCAGACTGCCTATTCTCTCTCTTCTCTCCTCCCCCCAAACCCCTCTGTACTCAGCATTGTAGGGACACACTCCCACTGTGGCCTTGCTCGTGATGTCTTCGTCCATTTTCTGTGGCTGCAACTGGATATTGAAGACTGGGTAGCTTTAGAAAGAATACAGGTTTGCCTAGTTATAGTGGCACACACTTGTAATTCCAGATCTCTGAAAGCTGAAGTAGGGAGATTGTGCATTTGAAGCCAGCCTAGCTACATAACCAGAGGCCATCCCCAAAATACCAAGGGCTTGGAATGTTCCTAAGTGGTGAAACACTCAGCAAGCATATGCAAGGCCCTAGGTTTCATTCCAGGCACTGGAAAGCAAGCAAAAAACAAACAAACAAAAAACCCCCAAACAAACAAACAAATAAACAAACAAACAAAAAACCCCAAACAAACAAACAAATAAACAAACAAACAAAAAACCCAAACAAACACAGGTACATTTAGCTTAAGGTTCTGGGGTTCAGGAGGTCTCAGGGCATGGTGCCAGCGTGTGCTCTGCCAGTGGCAAGGAGCTCGTGCTGGATGACCACATGCACTGCTGTATGAGCAAGTGTGTCAGCGGGGGAGAGGGGCTTGTTTTTACTAACCAAGCCTCTGCCATTCTTTTGACAATCCATGAACCCAGTCACCCCCCAGAGGTCCCATCTCTACATGGCATGAGCTTCGTACTCTGAGAATTAAACTTGCAACATACACTTTCCAAGGGGCAAGCATTCATGCCGCAGCAATGTACAAGCCCCCATGCAACCTGTGCCCCAGCAAGATTTCCCTTTTCCTGGCTGAATAGTCTAAAGTACTGCATTGTTCTCTACCCTTTTCACCCAGGGTTGATCTTGGCACCTCTCCCCTGTCCCCTCATGTGCCAGTATCATTCTGTCATCACCTACTGCCCCAGTCCTTGAGTCATCCTCTAATCCCAGCCTTCCAGGGCTCTGCCTCTCTCTTCCCGGGCCCCTATGTGTCTGCACACAACCTATTCAACAAGCAAATCACTCCCCATAGCAATACCACATCTTTAAAAAGCATTTAAGTTTGCATGTTCATTTTCTTCATGCAGATAAATCCATGCCCACGCCCTTGCTCCCCTCCAGTGAGATAGTTTCTAAATTTACAACCACTTTTGGGGAACAGAGGAACCATTTTGTTCCATAATGGCATTCAATATTCTGAACACTTGCATTCCTGGTAATGTGTTAATATCTTAAGTTGTCAAGCTCAGAGGAGACCAAAGAGTCATTTTGATCCGTTCCAAAGGCTGTGTCTGGTTAGTTATTGGTCAGGCCCCCCCATTAACAAAGCTCCGAAGCAGATGCTCCCAGCCTCCCCCTCCCCTACCTGTTGGAATGCTTACAAGTCCCTCCCCGCTCCCCTCTGAGAGTGGTTGGTGTGACAAGCATTCACATTCACCCCACTGTTTAGGAGATGGGTGCTCTAGGTGGAGTCCATTGGAGGTCTGCAGTCACGGTGCCCTAGAGTTTTAGAGAGTCCCAAGAATGCCTGAGCAGACTAACCATGTAGAAGAGCCTTAGGAGAGACGATTCCTCTAAACAGTGATAGGATTAGTCAGGGCTATTGAATTGACTTAAACTGAATGGTCTGGGTAGTCCAAAAATGGCTTGTCTTCACTCTGGAGAGGCTTAGGGTCTGATAGCTGCTCAGTCCCTGAGCAGTCCTAGCCTGACACTGGGAGCCTAGAGGATCCCTGGAGAGGCACCGGTATTCAGTTTACTCTGGAAGAAGCTGGGCTCTGATGGCAATGAACGGCAGCAACCATGGAGACAGCAGAGAGGGAGCAAAGGAACCCGCCAGTGAGACACAAAGGCAGTCATCAAAAAAGGCTAACACCTAGACTGCCTTATGTCTTCATTGGCACCCAAAGGTGCCACCTACATTCCGGTAAAGTCTTCCCACTTTAGCTAACCTAACCAGGGAAATCCACATTTGACCAGATCCATGTTTCTTAGTTGACCTCATTCCAAACAGGTGAACAACCAAGATTAATAATCACACTTGTCTGGTCAATTGTCTGGACACTAAACGCATATAACAAACATGCTACTAGAGTGTCATGGGTAGTGTCCACTGTCACCCTGACATCATCTCTAATCAGCTGGCAATAGACCTCTGAGAACATCTGTGAGTGAGTGTCTTGAACGTGTTCATTGCTATAAGAGGATCCGTCAGAATTCCCACATTCTCTATGCAGGGGATCCTGGGCAGTATTCGGGTGGAGAAAGAACTAACACCCAGCTTACCACATTCTCTGCCCGCTCCTTCTGACTGGGAACACTGTAACCAACTGTCTCAAGCTCCTGCTTCATTTCCCCCACCATGGTGGAGAGCTACAACAGATCCTGTGCTCCCAGAGGTAGCTTTGGACAAAGTTTTCCTTTCCTAGCAACAAAAGAGAAACTGAAATGTGGAGACAGGTAGGCGGGCTTGATCCTGTTCAGCTGGAGTTGGTCCTTATGAAACAGGAAGAAAGCGTCCAAGGGGGGGGGGGTGGCCTAGACCTGTGATCCTAACACTTAGGAGATGGAGGCAAGAGGATCTGGAACTTAAGGTCATCCTCAGCTATGTAGCAAGTACTATGCTAGCCTGAGCTATGTGAGACCCTATCTCAACCTGATCCCACCCCACTCCCAAAATAGCATCTATTTAAGAAGCATTTACTTATGAAGAGATGTTTCAAATCGTTGGCTTAGTCATTACATCAGTCTCACAAGGTCATTAGGCACTGTCTCTGTCTTACAGGTAAGAGAGGCTGGGAAAGGTTAATTAAGCTGCCTGCAGCCGCTATAGGTTGCTGTAAAATAAATTAGCCTCCAACAGACTGGCTGAAAATTCGGGTTAGGTGAGTCAGAAGTCAGGGAACAGCTTGGCTGGGGGAGTCTGGCTCAGAATTTCTTGGAAAGCTTTCAGTCAGCTGGATGACAGGAGCTGTGGTCCTGAGGAGGCTTAGCCAGGGTGTGAGGGTCCACTTCGGTGGCTGGCAGAACCAAAGCCTCGTGGCAATGTCCACCTCTCAAACTCGTGCGTCAGGCTATGTGGCGACGAGAATTAATGTAGGTAGAATTAAATTGTGAACTTGCGTATAGAGACACTCTCCTGGGTTCTCCAGGTGACCCCTCTGGGATTCCAGGGGTTCTTAGTTACTGAAGAGAAAAGCTGGAGAAAGACATGGGGGGAAAGGGAGCTGGAAAGATGAAGAGATGCTTAAGATGGGAGGGGCACATGTCAATACTCAGGCATCTCCATGATCTCAATACCTCCTAAATATAACTTGAAGGAGAAAAGACAATTTGGGCTCCTGTTTCAAAGAGACATCTGTCCTCCGCTGCAAAGAGGAGATCTGGTGGGATGTGGGGTATCTCAGTTCCTAGCATTGAGAGCACCTCACAGAGGCCCCTGGCATGATGGTAGGCCAGGACTAGCAGAGAAAATGAAACCATAAGTAGGGTAAGGGCCAAGCTGTAGCCTCCCAAGTCCCTCTTGTTTGATCAGACAGACCCCATTTCCTAAAGGTTCCACAGCTCTCAAAAGCAGTCACATTAGCTGGGACCTTTGGAGACATTTTTTTTTTTCAGATTATTGTTATTAAACAAGATTCTTTAAACATTTTTCACATGTCTTTATTTTGTGTGTTGGGGGAGCAGAGCACCATGGTACGGAGGTCAGAGGACAGCTGACAGGAATTGGCTGTTTCCTCCCACCAAGAGGGTTCCAGAGGCTGAAGTCACGTCATCAGACTGGTGGCCCGACCTCTTACCTGAGGAGCCATCTCACCAGCCCCAGGGACATTTTAGAATCAAAATACACACCAAAGAACATGAGAGATTCTAGAAGCCACAAAAGGTGAGGAAATAGAATCTGCTGCTGAGGACTTCTGAACGGGATGAAGAGCTGAATGACTCCCTGCCTGTGGCCCTGTCCACTCCGATGGTCCCCTAAGCTACAGCACTGTGAGATGGATTTGTGATGCTGTAGGTGTCTAAGCTTTTTATAATCTGCTGCAGTAACAACAGAAAACAGTTCCTCAGATGGTTCAGTGACAGCGGGAGTCGGCTCTTGGCTCCTTCCCATAGGGAGGTGACCTTATACGATGGCATCTGTCCTCCTCCAGTATCCACATGGAACATAAAGAACCAGCCATCCCATATGTCTCAGGAAATCAACATTTCCATCGCTTCCTGTTCGGAGAGCTAAGTAGGGTCCCTCCTTAAGAAGACAGGCGCTGCGTCTTTAGAAGGGCAGGGTTTCAAAGAATTTGTGAAGCTTTTTCCGATGTCCAAGGTCACACCAGAGGAATTAAGAGGATTTGAAATACAAAACCCTCAAGTTTCTAACTGTGATGCTTAATTTTAACTGTCAACTTGATTCAGTGTGGAGTCTCCTGAAAGAGTCTCTTAATGAGGGGCTGTCTGAATCAAGGTGGCCTCTGAGCTTGTCCACAGGGAACTATCTCCATTACATTAGTAGAGGTAGGAAGACCTATCTATCTATCGTGGCTGGAGCCATTGCCTGGGTTGGGGTATGGATTGTATCAGAGCAGAGGGGCTATGCTGACAACATGTATATGTGAATTATTCTATGTGCTTGACTGTGGATACGGAACCATCTGTTTCAAGTTCCCGCCTTGACTTCCCCACCATGATGTACTGAGACCTGGAACAGTAAGTAGAATAAACCCTTGCTCCCTTCAATTTTTTTCCAGGATATTTTATTATGGCAACAGAAATAAAACTGGGACGCTGATGGCAAAATCTTTCTCTCTCACAAAATTACAGAGCTGGAACTAATGTCCAGACTCGAAGCTGTGCTAAACCTGGGTTCCCCAGGAGCAGTCATGGAGACCTGAGAATTATGTCCCCTGTTTTTAAATTGTAAAGGGAATGTTGCCAACCAAAAGGAGGTTGAACCAACTCTTGCATGAAATGACATCAACTGAATTGCTTATACTCTGACCAGAAGCTCTGGGTGGGAGTTATTGATGTCTTTAATAAAACATGGACTGGCTGATGTCATTAGGTCCTACCTGATGGATAGCATCTTTAGAAATGTGGCCTCTCAGGGCAGAAAGTGAGAGCAGATTGGTGTGGATGAAATGAGATAAACCCACAGTGCTGCTACTTTGTGACTAGGGAAACTGAGTACTAGGGAGTGCAGGACCTCACCCAAGCCACCTGGGTGCTAACCAAAGCTGGGGTGAACCAGAATATCCACATCCCAGATCTGTTTTCACACCCATAGTAAAGAAGCAGATGAATTTACAAAATGCTCCTCTTGAAGGCTTGACCATTTCTAGGGTACCATCCTGAAGAGGCAGTTAATGTGTTTCCATGGGAACTAATATGCTGGGAGGGAGATACTGCTACATCTTGGAAGAGGGAAGTTTGGAGAAAGAAAGGCAGAGGAGTCCCTCTCTAAATCACTGCCTGGACACCAAGAGACTTTCTCAGCCTGTAACATAGAACTCTGGACTTTGAGTTCCTGTCTACAACAGTCCCAAGAAGAGGTGAACTCAAGTGGCAAAATGCTCCCGAGTCCTACAGCAGATCCCAGGACCCCCCACAGCACCTGCGCCAACCACATTCAGAACTCATTGGAGGCCAAGAAAGAGTCATATCTCTGAAAAAATAATGCAACTGCCATGGAAATAGTATAGTGGATCCTCAAAACTATATAGACAGAATTGCCAGGTAGCCCAGGGATTTCGCTTTCAGAGTTATACACTGAAGAAAGTGGAGACTAGGTTAGAGACTTCTGCATTGGCAATAGGTAAAATGTTAATCAAACCAAGTGCCCACGGACAGACAAATGGATAAAGACGTTGTGGTATTTACATATGATAGAAATTCATTCAGTTTTCTTCAGTTGTCAATGTGATGCAGTCACAGAAGTGGTCTTCATGGCCCCCACACTGGCATATCAGGGATTTACATCCTGTAGCAAAAAATAATTATGAAGCAGTAACAAAATAATTTTGTGATGGGGGGGGGGTCACCATAACATGAGGAACTGTATTAAAGGGTCATGGCATTAGGAAGCTTGAGAACCACTGGCCTAGAGTTGCCTGAGGAGGGAGTCTCTATTGAAGGATTGATTGCCCTGAGAAGATTGGCCTGTGGGCATGTCTGTGAGGGATTGACTTGATTAACAATTGGTGTTTGAAGGCTGAGCCCAGTGTGGGTGTTACCATCCCTAGGTAAGTCTGGGCTATATCAGGAAACTAGCAGATCATGAGCCTGAGAGTGAGCCAGACAGACAGCCAGCAAGCACTATTCTGCCTCAACTTCCTGCCCTGAATTCACTCACTGAAGGACTGTTTCCTGGAAGTACAAGCTGAAACTTACTCTTTTCTTCCAAAGTCACTTCTGTTGAGAGCGTTACCTCACAGCAATAGGAAGCAAATGATAACAGCCTTAAAATAGAATGAACTTCTAAAATATGCTACAATGCCAGTGTGACTTAAAGACATTGTGATAAGTGAAATAATTCAGCCAAAGAAGGTACCTACTCAAATGACTGTTTAGATGAGTCAAATTCTCAGAGTCAGAAGAAGAATAGAACAGCCAGGGCCTATAGGGAGGGGCTGATGGGGCTTGTTAACTGGAACAGAGCTTTCCTGTGGGAAGATGAAGGGACTGTGGAGAGATGGCTGAGCAGTATTGTGAAATGAAGACCACTAGAGAATAAACTTCAAGTGTTTAAGATGGGACAGAGGAGGATCAGAGGTTAAAAGCACTGGCTGCTCTTCCAGAGGACCTGAGTACAGTTCCCAGTACCAACATGGCAGCTCACAACTACCTATAAACCAAGTTTCAGGGGATCCAATGCCCTCTTCTGGCCTCCTCAGACATACAGACATACATACAGTCAAAAGACCCACATAAGTAAAATATTTTTAATGTAAAGATTACTACGATGTATTTTTTTTTTGCTGTATGTACTTCATCATAATATTTTAGAAATTTAAGAATGACACTGGGGCTGTCACACTGTTTTGGGGAGGGACTGACTTGGTAGGTACACAGAGAGAACTGACATCCCAGTCCTCCCCGGCAGATCCTGCAGAGTCAAGACTCAGGTACCACACAGCTGTATATAGAAACTGAGATTAAAACTGGACATGGAAGCTGTCACTGATGATCCAGAAATCCAGTGACTGCTCACAGAGAATGCTTCCATGTCTGGTGGAGGCAGTTCCAGAGATAGGCAGGGGCACTGACATGCTGAGTAAAGAAATTCTCACTCTGTGCAAGCCAGCTCCATCTGACCAGCAGGGCCTCAGGATGAACCAGCAGGTAGGAGAAAGGAGAATTCCCCCCCAAACCTTCTCTATCCTTATCCTACTGTCCTGAGAAGTCAGATCTGGGTTCCTCAGTCGGCCTGTATGGCAGCTTCCTGGGACTTTCTGGCAGTCAGCCTCAGACTGAGAAATTCACCACAGGCTTCCTTGGAAGCCTGTTTGGAGTTTATTAGCTTCTGTAGTCACATGAGCCAATTCCTCCAATAAGTTACTTCACATCTGTGCAACAATGATAGACAGGCATCCTTTGGTGTCTCTCCAGACACAATTTGTTACAAAATTCCCACAGACTCCAAAATCCATGGATATTCTAGGATCATATAAAGTGGGTGGCATTTGCTCTGGCATTTGCTATTCTATGTACACCCTCCTGCATGGATTAATCATCTTCATAACATTCATAATCTCTAATACAATGTAAGTGCTGTGTAGCATTTGTTATACTTTATTATCTAGGTGATAACAGCAAGGAGAAACCTATAGGTATTCAACACAAATGCTTAGTTACTTTTTTTCTGCTGCTGTGATAACATTCCTGAATTTTACAATGTAACTTAAGGGAGAAAGTGTTTACTTCTGTTTCCAGGCACAGGATATAGTTCTTCCTAGTGGACAAGTCTCAGAGGTAGGAGCTTGGGGTGGCTAGTCACATTGTATCCACAATAAAAAACAAACAAACAAAAACAGAGACAATCTGTTCAGTCCACTTCCTTCTTCTTCTATAGACCAGCATCTCAGCCCAGGGAATAGTGCCACCCACAGTGAGCAATCTTTTTTTTTTTTTAATTAGTCTAATCATGATAATCCCACAGCCATGCCAGAGGCTCATCTCCCAGATGATACTAGATTCTGTCAAAGAGACAATCAAAATTAATCATCATGCTGTGGCTGTGAAACCTACAGATGTGGAGAGTTGACTGGACCTAAGTATTGCCTATTGAGTCTGTATCCCTAGAAAACCCTAAGTCTCTCAGTCTGTCTCCTTCTGAAAGAGGCTCATGAAACACCTCTCCCTCCCCCCACCTCTGCCTCTCTCTCTCTCTCTCTCTCTCCCTTCTCCTTCCATTCCCCTCCCCCTCTCTCTTTGTCTATTTGTCTATCTGCCTGCCTACCTGCTTGCCATATGATGAAACAGCAAAGAGACAGATGTACTGAAAGCAGAAAGGCAGACCTGACAGGATCCTGATACGGACTTCTCTGGGGACTATGAACAATAAATCCTGCTGCTTACAAGCCTCACAGTCCATGCTCTGTGATTACAGCAGTCAGAAGAGACGATGCTCTGTCTTCCACCCATGGACATGTCCATAAATGTTATCAGCATGCTAAGTGGGGAAAATGGAAGAAACAAATTTTGTTTTAGGTCTGGATATGGGTTTCCCCCCAAGCACTCATGTTCTAGAGGCTTTGTCCCAGGGTGTAGTACCAGAAAATGACATGGAAGCTTTGTGAGGTAGATCCTAACAGGTCCACTGAGGGCAGTACTCCAGCAAAAGACTAAGATAGTTCTCATGGGATTATTGGTAGGTCTCAAGAGATGGTTGCTATAGAAACCTGAGTTTGACCCCATCTAGCTCAATGGCTCCTGCTTTAGCAACTTGTTATCACGTGAATTTTAAACATTGTCATCCATTACGGCATGACCCTACCAGAGAAGGCCCCTCACCAGAACCCATACTATGCTTTTTAGACGTTTACCCACCAAAGCCTTGAGCTAAATAAACAATTTTTGTTTGTTTGTTTGTCTGTTTGTTTTTGAGGCCAAGTCTCACTCAAGAGCCAAGGGTGACTTGGAACTCAAAAGAGAGGGCCTATTTATTTTCTTCTTTTACTTTTTAAAGATTTTTGTTTGTTTGTTTGTTTGGTTGGTTGGTTGGTTGGTTGGTTGGTTGGTTTTTTGAGACAGGGTTTCTCTGTGTAGCTTTGGCTGTCTTGGAACTTGCTCTGTAGACCAGGCTGGCCTCAAATTCACAGAGATCTGCCTTCCTTTGCCTCCTGGGATGCTTGAATTAAAGCCATGTTCCACTGCAGGCAATGATTTTTAAGACTTTTTAGGCAGACAGATCTCTCAGTTCAAGGCCTGCCTGGTCTACACAGTGAGTTCTAGAATAGCCAGAGCCACACAAAAAGACCCTGATTTTTAAAAAATTAATGTTTTTAAACTGTGTATATGTACTTGTGTGTGTGTGTGTGTGTGTGTGTGTGTGTGTGTGTGTGTGTGTGTGCACGCGGACATGAGTTCAGGTGCATTTGGAGGTCAGAAGATAATGTTGGATTCACTGGATCTGGAGTTATAGGTGGTTGTGAGCTGCCCAGTGTAGGTGCTAGGAACTGAACCCAGGTCCTCTAGGAAGAGTAATAGTGTGTTCTCTTTACTGCTGAGCCATCTCTCCAACCCCCAACTCTGAACTTCTAATCTGAACATATGTTCAACATTCTGCCTAGTTTTATGCAGTGTTGGGGATAGAACTTGGGGCTCTGTGTATGTTTCTCAGCACTTTACCAACTGACCTCTACTTCCTTTATGAATTTAACTAGCATCATTATAACAATGGGAAATGGACCTATACAGCACTCTGCCACTGTGGCAGACATCTAATCTAGAGGATCTCGCTGCCTGTTTCCACGGTCTCTTACACCAAAAATGTGACATTCAGCTTGCAGAGCCAGAAGCCACTTGGACAAGCCCAACCAACTGTCCAAACTCCCTCATGAAAACACCTATCCAAATCAAGCCTGTCTCCTGAGGGCACACCCTCTCTCTACACCCCCCCCTCCCCATTCTGACAGCTTCTACAAGGAGATAACCTGGTTCTCTTGCCTTTGAAGAAATGTCAGCACCTCATTCAGGAGAGTGATCCTGCCTGTCAAAACTCTTAGCAAAGCACAAAAGATACCTATTTCCTGTTAGACATATGTTTGACATCTGACAACAGATAGGTGGGAGACAGGTCTCTTGTCTGGCATGCATGAAACCTTGGGGTCTATCCTTAGCACCCTGAAACAAAAGGTCACCCTGAAAACAAAAAGCACCCTGAAGTCTCTGGGCTTCAACAAATCTTTTCAAAAGTAGGACAGATAGGAAGGCAATTATGAGCTACATGATGCCTTCCCTGGAACTCTGAGCTGACATGTCCCAGGGTGGTGATGTCTATCCCACAGCACCAGAGAGGACTGAGCAATGATGAAGTAGCCAGCCACAATACTGACTTTTGTGCAGCTAGCAGATGGTAGGAGACTTCTAACATCAAATTTCACTGGATAGGTCGTTTAGACTGGCCCATGCCTTTGAATGTGGGCTGGCTGGAGGTCAAGTTTCAACACTGTGAAAAATGTGCAACCTGAAGAAGGAAAGGATTATTTTGCTAATGGTTTCATGGGTTTCAATTTATGAGATCATATGGCTCCATTGCTTCTGGGCTCAAGTCAGGGCACACAGCAGAGCAAAGCTGCTCCTCTGTGACAGCCAAGAAACAGCAAGCAGACGAGGGCAGGAATAGGTTACCCACAATGGGCACACTCCAGTGACCTACTTTCTCCAACCAAGCCCCTCTCCTCACTTCTACAACCTCTAGTAATTCCATTAAATTATTTTTACATTTATTTATTTTCACCCATGTGGACATACGTGCCTATGTGTAAGTATGTGCACGTGAGTGCAGTGTCCATGGAAGCCAGAAGGGGGTATTAGATCCCTCAGAGCTAAAATTTCTGGTCATTGTGAGCCACCTGACATGGGTGCTAAGAATCAAACTTGGGGTCTCTGAAAGAATAGCCAGTGCTCTTAACAACAGAGCCATGTCTCCAGCCCTGTGATCAAATTTTTTTATTCATCAATAGATTAGGTCAGGGCCTTAGGATCCAAACCTTCTGCAATAGCATTATCAGTAGGAGACTGAGATAGACCAGTATACCTACCACACATGAGCTTCTAGAATGATATTTCCTATCCACTCTTTAGCAAGAACAAGAGAACAAATCTATCATTTCAGAGAAAAAGGTAAAAAAGTATTTCCCCAAGTTATAAAACTCACCAGCATTAGCCTTCTAAACCCACACCCTCCTCTGAGCTCTGACATCAAGCCCCATATAAAGCAGAATTTCGGCTTCTGAATCCCTCTCTGCCCTTGTTCTCTCTTGGGGGCTCCTATTCCTCCATTTTCCTTTCTTCTTTCTTTCTCCACCCTCCCCCTTCTCTGCTTATTATAACCATGTCTGCTATCATAACTTGTTATCATAACCTTCTCTGTTAATCATAACCATATCCACCCAACAATAAAGCTCTTTTCTACATAGAAACAACATTAATCATCTCTTGCTGTCCTTGGCTGCCTTCTGCTGGGTTCCCACGTGCATCCTTAGAAATCTGCCACCAGATAACCAGGAAAATGTGAACCATACCAAAATCCACACAAAAACCTT
Source organism: Phyllotis vaccarum (assembly GCA_033318265.1). Classification (NCBI taxonomy): domain Eukaryota; kingdom Metazoa; phylum Chordata; class Mammalia; order Rodentia; family Cricetidae; genus Phyllotis; species Phyllotis vaccarum. Next base: position 45,512,016 of record JARWLC010000006.1, read on the forward strand.
AAGCAAGCCTAAGGTTCATCATTTCATGCCAAGAGGTTTTGCAAGTCCAGAGCTCACTGTGTGTAGGGAGGACCCTAAAGAAATGAAAACTAGGGCTGGAGAGGTGGCTCAGTGGCTAAGAGCATTAACTGTTTCTGCGGGAATATGCTCTTGTACACTGTAAATATTTGCCACTGTAAATATTGGTTTAATAAAATGCTGATTGGCCAGAAGCTAGACTGGAAGTAGTGTCAGGGCAACAAGACTAGAATAATTCTGGGAAGTGAGAGAGCAGAGAGTGGGAGAAGCCTGACAGATGCAGAGAAAGGAGTCGAGAATGATGTGCTGAAGAAAAGGTACCAAGTCACGTGGCTAAATATAGATAAGAACCATGTGTTAGTTTAAGAGTAAGAGTTAGCAAATAATAAGCCTCAGCCATAGGCCAAACAGCTTGTAATTGATATAAGACTCTGTGTGTTTGTTTAGGACTGAACAGCTGTGGGACTGGCCAGACAGGACACAGAAACTTCTGACTACAGACTATTCTTCCAGAAGTCCTAAGTTCAATTCCCAGCAGTCTAATGCTGGCCCTCAACCACCTGTAATGAGATCTGGTACCCTTTCGTGGCCTGCAGACATCCATGCAGATACAGTATACATAATAAATAAATAAATATTGAAAAAATGAAAACTAGCCATTGCTTATTTCAGGGCTACAAAAGTGACAGCAGATGTATTATAGTGATGAAAACTAATATAGAGTGATTCTGACAGCAGACTAGCAGGCAGACAGACAAATGGCCTGCTGGTACGTCTGTCCAGTCCTGGAGCTGCCTCCCTGAAAGCCCTGGAAACGGGGCATGGCTATTTCCAGTCTTGCTGAAAATTTGGTCTGGTTTCCAGATCTTACCAAGGTTTGCTTTATGTAAAGAAGAGAGAGGGTTGGACCTGTATTAGCATGCTAATTAGTCCTTGGTAATTAAATTAACTTTAATTATCAGGAAGTAGAATGATCTCCCCTCAAGCCATTTTCCTTGTTGTAGCCCAGGGCACTCAAAACCAATGCGCTGCTAGTCAAGGGGCAGGCACTGGCTGGGACAATGAGTAGGTCCTTTCCATAAAAGAAAAGGAAAATCATAGTCAAAAAGTTGACACATTCCAACAGTGTTACCAAGGCTTTAATGCGTGAGACTTGAGGGCAGGGATACTTCAAACCTGCACCATGACAGGGGCAAGGAAACAAAGCGGCACTTTGTTGAGAAAGGTCCTCAGGCATTTCACTTACAGAACTCAGCCATTCCTGAGACCACTGAGCAGCCACAGGAACCCACCGGCTGATGTGAGTCCTGTGCCTCAAAGACAGGTTTCTCCTACAAGGAATGCACATGCTGACCTCTGAAAATTAGGATGTCTCATTGCCCTCCCCAAAGCAATCTTCATGCTTGACAGTGGGGTAAGAACAAGAAGAGAATATTTGACCAAATTTTCAGGCTACATGTTATATGTCCTAGGACATTTTTTTACATGGCTTTTTACACGGGCGCTATGGATCTGAAGTCAGGTCTTCACAGCACCGGACTTGCACAGCTCTTGACCAGTGAACTCTCCCCTCCACTATATATACATAAAATCTGTAACAAATTAAATTTAAAGCAAACAATAAGACTAAATATTAACCTGTTAATAAAACCTTTTTCAAAGAGAACATAAACAGGATGGGAGCAAGAATCCACACTCTACTGAAAATCTCTTCTAGACTTTACCACCATGATGCCAAATGTGTGCAGCACTAGGCCATAGCCAGTGACGAAGGCAGTGCTCCATATTGCCACTGCACCACGTGCAACCTACCTTTGTCTTACGTGAGCTCTAGCCGCAAGGAATGACTCCAAGATGCTCAGATATATCTTTAAGCTTTGTCATCTATGCTCAAATTTATTACCAGTTCTGAAACTCACTTCCCAGCCTTGCCACTGACCTACCCTAGCTCCTGCCCACCCCTTTCCATCGCCACAGCCACATTCAGCCACAGAGCAGAATCAAACATATTGGTCTCCATGAAGTCTCTCTCACAGTTACCCCCATTTCCTTTATTATACCCACAAAACTCCAGGTGCCCTTCCTGGGACATTTCTTTCAAGGCATGGTGATTTCTAGCTGTTCATCTTTCTTTTACAATTCAAAAGCCATGACTTTTGTCTTTCTCTTCCTTTTCCTGCTTCTGTTTGTTGTTTTTTTATGTGGATATGTGTGTGTGCATTCAGGTATGCATGTGTTTGTGCCGGGGTGGAGTGCTCAGGTGTGCATGGGTGTGTGGAGACCAGAAAACAGCTTTGGATGTGCCGCTTTTCAGCACTGTCCACCTTTTTTTTTTTCCTAGGGCTGAAGCTCATCAAGTAGTCTGTGCTGCTGGCCAGCAAGCCCCTTAGATCCTCCTGTCTCTGTCTCCCACAATGAGGATTTCCACATATTGCATGCAGGCCCTAAGCTTGCAGGTTTTTACCTCATAAGCCATCTCCTCTGCCCCTTGCCTTTTCAAGTCCACAGTGTCTCAGCATCAGCTGCTCTCTCCCCATAAGGAAACCGTAAGCAAGAGAGTTCTCATGTGACAAAAAGCAAATGTTTGAGACTTGGGAAAAACAGCTTTTCATTGAGGGAAAAATACGAAATTAATGTTTTCCTATTAACTATAACCTTAAATCAATTTCATTAATCTTTCAATTTAATGTTCATAAAATATGCCACCACAGCTAGAAATAGGGTAAGTTTTCTGTCTTTGCAGAATTCCCTCACGTGCACGGTGATTGATGAGAAGTCATAGACAGCAAGTTACTTACATAAAAACACTTCTTAAAACAAAACCAGTGAACAAATGTTATGGAATAATCTTTTTGTATTCTGTAAAGATGTGCTGCTCTTGATGGTTTAATACAAAGCTAAATGGTCAGTAGCTAGACAGGAAGAGGTTGGTGGGACTTGCAGATAGAGAGAGAGTGCTGGGGTAAAGAAAGTCAGAGATGGGGAGAGAAGCAAGTTGAGCATGCCATATTGAAAAAAATGTACTGATCCACATGGTAGAACACACATTTTAAAAAATGGTTAATTTAAGTTTTAAGAGCTAGTTAGTAACAAGCCTAAGCTATCAGCCAATCATTTATAATTAAGTCTCTGTGTGGTTATTTGGAAATTGCCTGGCAAGACAGAACATTATGCCTACAAACAAACATTTCAGCATTACAGAAAGAATAAGTCTAGGGTTTCTATGCAAGTGTCAAAACAGAGGTTCTGGGCGGGGGAATAGCTTGGTTGTTTAAGTACTTGTCTTACAAGTATAACATCTTGCAAGACCCTGAACTCCTGTAAATAGCCAGGTGTGGTGGTGCATGTCTGAAATCCCAGAGTGGAAGGAGAGAGAGGAGGATTTCTGTAGTTTGATGGCCAGACAATATAATCTACTTGGTAAGTTCCAAGCCAGTGGGAAACCCTGTCTCAAAAAGGCAAAGGCAAAGCAGGCATGCTGGTGCCCACCTTTAATTCCAACACTCAAGATGTAATTAATTCCAACACTCAAGATGTAAAGACCAGTAGGTCTATGAGTTCTAGACCAATCTTGTTGGCTTTGCTGTACAAGCATGAAGATCTGAGTTCAAATCCCCAGTACCCACCTAAGAAACTGAACTTGACCTTTACATGCCTGTAGCCTCAGTGCTGTGTCAAACAGAGGCCAGAGGATAGCTAAGGCTTGCTGGCTGCTAGCCTATCTCCAAGTTCGATGAGCAAGCAACCTTATCTCAAAAGACTAAGACAGACTATGATGTCCACCCAGTATACCTCCTCTGGCTTTACACACATGTGCACACATACCACACACAACTCAAACACACTCATGAACATATACCACTCACACACACACACATAAAAAAATGTATAAAATGTCCAGGAGCTTGACCTAGCCATTCCACAACACATGAGTGATCTCAAAACATTGTGTTATAGAGCATAAATATATGTATATAATCTATGTCCGTTGAAAACAAAATCATAAATAAACCTAAATTGACTTACATGTTTTCAAAAATCCCAAGAAAATAAGAAGTGTTAGCATGGGATGGAGAATGTATTTGAGTGTTCTAACACAATGCCTGGAGGGATTTCCAGAGGCAAAGGGGCTGACAGCAGACAGAAATCTTCAATATACCCACCCAAATGCATATTAATGTTTAGTGGTATTTGAGCAGGGTCTCTTAGAGGCCAGGCATTTCCTGTCTCTATGAAAAAATAAACCCAACCCTCGTTTTCCTCAGAAAAGGCAGGAGTCCTAGGGCACCATTCCTTTCAAACAAAGTTTGTGCCCACATCAGTGCGTTGTGAGAGACCAGGCACACAGATGTGTTGCAGACATGCATGCCTATCCGGAGTGAAGCCTTTACTTCTGTCTGTTTCCATTCCTAAGCTCCTCACATTGGGTTGGACTCTAAGCTCTAAGTAGAGTGAATGGAGGTGATCTGACTGGTGGGGGCAGGAGAGGGGGCATATGCCTGACCTTATAAGTGATGCTTCTTCTGCCTTGGCTTTCCCAGACTGCCCCATCCAAGGCATCAGCTGGTGATAGCAGAGGCTGTAGAGTGTGCTCAACTCCACAGGATAGCTCTGGCTACCAGGGTGACCACCTCAAAACCAGCCCTTCCTTAAAGGATAAGGCACTAAGATATAAATTGAATTATTCTTCCCATAAAACTGTCAGAGGGCATCTCCACAGGGGTATCCTCAAGGCCATGGTCTGTCCACAGGGATATCGTCAAGGTTGTGGCCTGAACTTTTTTCAAAGGCAAAGAGGCATCCAGGTTGGCAGCAGGGACTTGAGAATTTTACCTGTTAGTCTGTGAAAACACTTAAACTCCTTTAATCAAACATAAAAACAGCTCGTCTGACCTGGGTATAGTGGCTCACACCTGCAATCCCAGCACTCAGGAAGGAGAGGTAAGTAGATTTCTGAGTTCAAGGACAGCCTAGTCTATGAAGTGAGTTCCAGGCCAGCCAGGGCAACACAGTGAAACATTGTCTCAACAAAACAAAACAGTGTAAAGCTAGTCCTCTAGTTTGGAATATTTACAAAAGTAATAGACAGGACATGCCTGGCCTCTAGGAAATCCTATTTAAAATGCCAGGCTTTTGTTTTGTTTTGTTTTGTTTTGTCAGAGGCTTTGGTTTGTTTTTTTCTGACAGCCTCTTTATACAACTCTAAGATAAATATGATTTCTTTATGTACCTCTTGGATCGGCATTTTGAGTGGAGACAAAACAGAAATGCTGATTTCTGCCTGCTTCAAAGGACTTCCTAGAGCATGGCCTTTGATAGCATGTCATTGAAAGAAAGTCTTCTCTCAGCCTGAGTCTCAGCTGGCTTCTGTCCCCAACTCTACTTGGATCACTCTCAAGCCCTCTGGATCTTCCCCAGGGGCCCAGGCTCTGGTAAGGGCGCCTCCCTATGCTGACAGCACACCCTTCATACCACAGTAGGTAGACGGTCCCGTACCCCAACTCTGTATGGACTGCTCTTGCTACATCTTCAGGAGAACGAACATGCCCCATCTTCCAGACTGTCCTCTGGAAATGCCAGCACGCTTGTCCTTTTTCTCAATTCGAAGGATTTGGCCTTCGAATTACTCTGGTTTGGGCAGGATTCACCAACTATGTGGCCTTAAGCAAACAGCTTGGCTTCTCTGGACAGACATTCTGTTGTATGCAAATGAAGTTACTCATAGAGCCATTATGGGCTTTCGGTGACTGACAGAGCCAACACATGCAGGGTTCATCTTTGCCTCCTTCCCCCTGGGCACCATCACTGCCTGCTCCATCTTCCACCGGATCCTCAGGTCTGCCCGGAGGGGTCTTCAACTTGTTCTTCACATTGAAAAGCATTCATTGATCACCTATTTACCAGGCACTATCCAGGGTCTTTGGGAATAGGTGTGACACGCTGGGATTAAACCAGCTACAGATTCCTATGCTCTGGGGGCTAAGTATCTAACCTGGAAAACAGAAAGTAAGCATAAAGCACAAATATTTCATATGCTAGGATGATAATAAACCCTATGGAATAAAGGAAAGCGGGAAACCGGGATGAGAAACTAGGGTAGACAGCTCTCACCAGTGGCAAGCAGAGGGGAAAATCAATGGAGGAGCTAGCTCCAAAAACAGCTGAGGATGTGAACCGATTGTATCTCTTTGTTGAAAATAAATGAAGAAATAAAGCAAGAATGAACAAGGTTTTATTTATTTCTTAGGGAAAAATGTCTCGACGGCAAGAGCTTGACACTTAATGAAATTTCTACCAAACCCAGATGATATCTAATTAATGGGAGAGGGGGGAATTCGCACCGTATTGGTCCTGGAAGCCATAGGCTTCTTATAAAGAATGACATTCAGCATGTGGGAAGAAGAGGGAAGGCCTCAGTCTACAGGGGAAGTTTTAATTGACTTCCTGTGTAACTGATATTTATAAATTGCATCTGACAAGAGAAATCTGTTTGCTTAGCCATTAATTCCTCCAGCTAATTCTGCAATGAGTTTGCAAGACTCCAGCCCAGGCTGTGTGGCTGGTACTTAGAGCTGTGGGTGACAAGGAGCTGAAGGTAAAAGGCTGAGAGATGGGCAGGATGGGAGTGGAGATGGGTGGAGGGGAAGGAGCCGACTGAGGGGAAGGTTCTAGTTTCCAGAGCTCTAGGAAATGGGCTGAATCTTAGCCATCTTGTATCCACAAATGCTCCCTCCCCATAGGGAACAGGAACTCTGTGGAGAGGCCCTAAGGGGAGAGGCCCTAAGGGAAGCTTTTGCTATGGCCATCCAGCATCCCCAGGAGCTCACAGAGGTACGTCCTAGATTAGGCAGCTAAGGCTCAGAAAAATCAAGTGATTTCTCCCAAACACTACTACATGCTAAGAGTCTCATTAACTCGGGGTCCCCAACACCTATGGGATGCCCTAATGGAAACAAGGCACATAGCAAATATTAATGTCAATAAATGAATGAATGAGTGAGTGAATGAATGAACAAAAAGTCTCATCCAAGAAGTATGGTCCCTCCAGTTCAAATGCTGCTTAGAGATGTTCCCACACAGCTACTGCCTGCCAAGCAGCCTCAGATTCCCTTCATCAGATGCCTGGGCCAGTTTTGATCCAGCCCAAGTTGGTGGGCAAGGCGGGAAGGTGGTCTCTCTAGTTCAGTGTGTATCCCAAACAGGAGAGTGGCCCCTGTGCACAGAACATTAATACCAACTTGTTCAGCAACAGAGGGCGCTGAACCAGTTGGGAACAGTGGGAACATGGGAACCAGTGCGTGTCAGAAAGCCAAATACGCACATAAAAAAAGGAATAGTTTGAGATGCTGACCTCACTGTGTGAGGTTACCCAGCTGTCCCTAGGAACCAGTTCTGCTCTACAAACTTGCAGGAGGTGACATCTGGAATCTCTTCCCCCAGGATCATCTCCACCTGATGACTACTCAGATGTAGTCATCAAACAGTAAAGAACTCTGTGCTCTGTGGGTGAGCACCTACATTTGTGCCTGGTTTGTCCCGAGACATTCACAGGTGTTGGAAACCCTGAGTTAATGAGATCCTGGCCCATGGCAACATTTGAGGCATTTGGAGAAAGGCAATTGCTGAGAACAAGGGAGCCCAAAGAGGGATGCCTAGCTGTGAGCAGAGGGGGAAGAAGCCAAGGATGAGCTTCCCCACAGAAAGCAGGACCCAGGCTGAGCCTGAAGAACAACTATCTGGATAAAAGAGAAGGGGGTGGGAAGAGCAGGAACACACCTTGAAGAGCAGGGGGAAGGCCCAATGGAGCCAGACAGAGCTACCAGGGAAGGGAGCTGCCATGTGTGTTGCTGAGGCCGGGGTACTAATGAGGCCAAGCAACGAGAAAAAATTAGGGAAAAGAAACCGGGACTCAGAACCGGCTGGGTGCGACTCTGACCTGTGAGGACAGCACAGAGTCCCAAGGAAGATTAAGTAGAGGAGGGTGGTAAGGTCGGCCTCTCTGGACTCTCTGAACTCTTCCTATCCCTCCCCCTCCCCCTCTGTTTACTGGAGCAGGGTCTCATGTAGACAAGGCTAGCCTGAAACTAGATATGTAGTTGAAGCAGACCTCGAACTCCTGGTACTTCTACCTGAGCCTCCCAAGAGCTGGGATTCCAGGTATGCACCGTCACATTAGGATGTATTTTAGAAAAGGCACTGGCTGAGCAAAGGTAGTGCACACCTTTAATTTCAGCACTTGGGAGGCAGAGGCAGGCAGATCTCTGTGAGTTTGAGGCCAGCCTGGTTTACAAAGTGAGTTCCAGGACAGCCAAGGCTACATAGAGAAACTCTATCCCCCCAAAATAAATAAATAAAAAAAAAAGGAAGGAAGGAAAAAAGGCAATGTAGAAGAGAGATTGGGAGGTAGAGAGAGGGCAGGGAGACTGGGGAACTCTGCTTTTAGCAGCTCAGCCTCGAGTGTTAGTATTTTCTACACAGGCCAATGAGCTGTGGTGTCCCGGGCGGGGTCTGAGCTCCAGACCCTTGGGATTCTGGGATATGAGCCAGTGAGAAAGAGCCATCCATCAGCTTTCTGCCCCCTAGTGTACCATTATAGCAGCTACACCTCCTTGTGGTCATGAGATCCCTTACTACCTTTAGCCAAGAGTAGCCAACTTTTCTATAAAACACAAGATAGCAAAGCCTCTGGGCTTTGCAGAAGGTCTGGTGTCTGCTTCAACTGCCCATCTCTGACTTTGCAGCAGCCACTGTCTGGTACAGTAAGTAAACAATGTAATATAAACATGAGTCCTGGATAGTCAGGTCTTTGGGGGAGGAAATAATAATCTGACCTCAGCTTTTATTTATGATCAACTCATTTTGAATCCCAGTCCTCTCTAAGTTCCTTGTGAAATTCCTAGAAATTCTCTTGTATGATCGATGGAGCTGTAACGAATGAGGATCATTTTCTCTTTTCTGAGAAATGCAAACCATCTCCAGTCTTAAATGATACTTCCTTTCTCATTTTCGACACCATCTGTTTCCTTCAGATGTCAGAGAAACATAGAGGGCAATGCGATGCAATCTTGTTGGTGCCTCCACCTGTCACACAATCTCCCTGGGGCCTCCACCTGTGATGCCTGCATCACCTGAGGGAGCCTCATATCAAGCAAGGGCCTGGAGATTTAAAGACACAGATGCTGGTCACTCTTGAGTGAAGAATGCTGTTTATTGGAGCTCAGGGGAAGCCTTATATACCGAGGTTGCCTAATTCACCTTAAGTAACCTTGGCAGATCACAAGCAAAACCTGGTCTGGGTCAACTTCTTTGTTCTCTGCTAACTTCCTGATTCCCTGATTGTGGTACCTGCTTGGGTAATATTCCAATAACGGAAACAGATCAATTGGTTCCAGTAAACACTGCAGGCTACTAATTAGTGCTAAGCCCTGGGGCTGCAGACCGGCCTCCACAAGGCAAGATTCTTAAATTCTTTAAAATCCATCACATGGGATTGGGGAGGTAGCTCATTTGGTAGAGTGAGTTTATATCCCCAGCTCTGTGTTAGATCTGGTCTGGAGTCTCAATGCTGAGGATGTGGGGGAAGGGGATCCTTAGGACTTGCTGGCTAGCCAAAAGAGTGATCTCCAGGTTTAATTACAGTAACTAAGTGAGTCACACTGTGCCCTTTGATGAGTACACCTCACTCCCAGCTTCTTTCTCAGGGTTCTCCGATCTTTTACTCTTCATCTCTTTCAGTGACTTTGCCGCTTTAGACCCCAAGTGTCCCCAGAACAAATGAGAGGTCGGGACACATGGCTTTGATTTTGCCTGAGACTTATAGAAATCAGCCCCTGAGCCTCACTCATCCAGCTATACAAGCGTACACATGCCTTGTGCATACACGTACACATGGGTGCATACACTGAGTTGTCAGTGCCAAACAACACAGCAGATGTGAAGATCTTTGTTCAGACTAGTGGAAAGAGGCAGTGAATAATGTCATCGCTCACAGTCCATGCTGGCTTGCTTTTCACATATCTAGGGCTGTCTAGGAAATCCTCTTGGAGAGCCTTATTACATTGGAGTAGTTAGAAAACTTTGAATAGGGACATATCAGAGCAGACAGGAAGAAGTGACCCATATTGATCTACACTGTGGTCGGCTTTGCACAAGCCCTACCTCACCTGCTCCTAACAACACAGCCAGACTATGTATGACCTTCACTATATTTGTGGGACACCAGCCATGAGGCACTGGGGTACTGAGGCAGAACTATCCAAGCTATTTATAGCCAGAGATTTATTAGACATGTAAGTATTGTGCTATTGTAACGGGAAGTAGAGCTCTTCCCTGGCTCACATCAGAGTCTGGCACATCCCCAGCTTTGAGTAAACAAACTAAAATATTTCATATAGAAAGAAAGAAAATCCAGTAGTAACAGCGGCTTCCTTGAGTCTTTATATTTAGGAGCCATGTGTGAGCTGTGATCTTGCAATAATATGATCAGATAGGCAGATGGCTGGAGTAAAGAATGTGTCTTGACCTGGCACGGAGGCCACAGCAACATAGAAGTTGTTTGGCAACCGTCCTTTGCAACACCACTCCCTCCCAGGCTCTGCACGAGGAAGGCTGCTTACTGGCTTGCTCAGTTGGCTTTCTTATATAACCCAGGCCCACTGTCCTAGGGGCATTACCACCCACAATGGGCTGGGTCCTCCTGTATCAGTTATCAATTAAGAAAATGCTCATAGATCAGTCTGAAACAGGTAATCCCTCAGGTAAAACTCTCCCAGGCTCTGGGTTGTATCAAGTTCATAGGCTTAAGCTAACCAGGAAACTACACACACACATGTGTACATCAATTCCCATGTACTTATATATGTATGCATATTCCCACAAATACACATTCATGCACACACATCACACACACGTACACTCTTAAAATATTTATAGGCATGCATACATCATCCATTTTTATATTCATACATATGAATATATTCAGATACATGTGTACACACATCACTATACACATATATCTTTACACACACATATATTTACATATATGCACACATTCATGTACACACATTCACATGTTTATCTCTTTCCACATAGACTGCCGTGCATACGAATGCAGACACACATACACTCATTCCACTGCTACCAACTCTCTAAAGATCTTATACTATAACTGTGATGGAAATAAAAAAATACCATATACCTTATAAATTTTTTAGTGCCCATAATCTAAAAAACCAAGATGCAATGAAATGCACATAAATATTGGTTGTTGAACTCAACACACCCAAAACACTGCTTCACATGTCATCACTCTTAAAAACACTGATAAGCTATATGTGTTTTCTCTGTTTCTGCACTAACATCTTTGAGCTCCAGAAGGTATTTCACAGTTACAACGCATCCACCTGTGACCCCTGGCTGCCATGTGGAGCAGTCCAGCCTTGGATGGTGACCTTACCTTCTGAGCTTTAGTTCTGTTGACTGTATGGTGGCAGGGAGGCAAGATGTCTCCTTCTGACTCCACAGATCTGTCCTTTGACTTGATGATGTTGTCATCATCTGCTCCTGACATGTCACAGGGTGTCCCCACCATGGATAGCTAGAACAACGCATGTGACCATCGCTGGGGTTTAATGAAGCGGCACACTACCGGGCTATAAAAATGTCATTAGGCAGCCTTCCAGCCTCCTCTAGCCAAGGAAGTATTGAACAACAGGTTATGGAGATAATCAGCCAACAATTGCCTCAGAACTGAAGTCCCCGCTTTGAAAGATGACAAAATTATGCCATGAGGCAGCCTTGGGGTCAGAAAGTTCTGTGGGACTTATAAGGTTGAAGTATCGCACTCAGTGTGCAGCCACCATTAGTGCCACTGGACATCCACGTCTACAGTTCAGGTAGAAGCTCAGAAGATGGATAATGGGAATGATATCCTGGGACAGGATGGACTCCTGTGGTGAGTGTGAGGTAAGGGCCACATCTGGCAATGGAAGTCAAGCAGAAGAACCAAGAGTATGGTGAGGGGAAACCGGGAAAGCATGAAGCCGGAGAAGGAAGTGTTAGCGATGCGATATTCTTGCTCTCTCCACCCTGACCACAGTGTTCAAGGGTCTTTTGGTAACTCATCCTTTGTCCTGGAATATGAAGCTTGTGTGTTTTTCTCCACACTTCATCCTAAGCTCTTATTTCCAAATGAATAAATGACAGAGAAATGTGAAGTCAGAAGGTTCTGGCCCAGCCTAGCCCCGAGGTCCCGACCTGCAGTCCCATAGCCATTTAGTCCCAAATAATCACACAAAGTCTTATATTAATTAAAAGCTGTTTGGTCTGTGCCACAGGCTTATTACTTGCTGACTCTTATACTTTCAGTTAACCCATATTTCTATTTATGTTTAGCCACGTGGTGTGTTGATATATATTTAATAAAAGTAAGTGTGGAATATCAGAGAACAGCATCACCCACAGACAAGCCATGAAGGTCAGAAAGTGGTGACTCACGCCTTTAATCCCATCGCAGTGGATGACCAAGTGGTGACCTGTGCCTTTAATCCCATCACTCAGGAGGCAGAGAGATCTTTCTGTATTTCTGTGAATTCAAGACCTAACAGCCAAGCAGTATTATCTCACACCTTTAAATCCTAACTCCAGAATTATGATACAGAGTTGAACCAGAAGTGAAACAGCCAGGTAGGAAAGGTATATAAGGCATGAGAAAGCAGAAATTCAGGCATTCTGCAGACCAGGCTGAGAATCCTTGAAGACAGCATTTATGGTCTCTATTCGGCCTGAGAAGTTAGCTGGGTGCAAATTAACTATGGTCTCTTTCCTCTCTCTGATATTCCAGCCTTTTTCCCGATATCTGGCTCTGGGTTTTCATTATGTGTTAACTAAAATTCATGCAATAATGTGGCTTGGTACCTTTGCTTCAGCACAGCATTCTCATCCCGCTTCTACTGGGATATTGTCCCTCCCTGACTCTGAACTTCTTCATCTTTCTCTCTGTTTGGATTTCCCTCCTGCCTCTAAACTGCCTTGCCACAGGCCAAAACAGCTTCTTTATTAACCAATGATAATAAAGCATATTGACAGCATACAGAAAAACATCCCGCATCAGCAATGGGACTAGAGCTTCATGTTTTCATATTAAGTTTGGCTTCTTGTACTCAGCATGGAATCCTCTTTCCTACACTCAACTACAAAGGGGTCGGTGGCTCGATTACTAGCTGTGTGCCAACCAATGGCAAGGAGGTAGGATGGCTAATGAGATGGGCCCTGCTGTAAAGTCAACCAGTGGAGGCAGATATCCCCCTGCAGTGGTAAGTCTTCTGCCAACTTGACATGAGCTAGAGTCATCTGGGAAAGTGGGTCCTCAAGCTGGTAAATGGCCTGTACACTGGTGCATGGCCATTTTCTTGACTTACTGATGTGAGAGGGCCCATCTGACTGGAGTGTGCACCAGATAGGTACTCCTAGGCTGTGTAAGAAAGCAAACTGAGCATACTGTAAGGCAAGCCAGTAGGCAGCATCCTTCATATCCTCTGCTTCAGTTTCAGTCTCCTGCCCCTCTAACTTCCCTCAGTGATGGATGATGATCAGGACATGTGAGCCAAATAAACCCTTTCCTCTCGGACTTGCTTTTGGTCACAGTGTTGTATCACAGCAACAGAAAGCAAACCATCCCAGCCTTTAAGGAACTCTCAGTCAGGGGGAACCTGGAGCATGCTGCTCCTTGTAACCACATACCTGACTCAGAGTCAGGCCTCAAGTTGGTCCAAAAAGAATGTGTGGAAAAGTCAGATTCCAGAACCTGAATGTGGCATTTATGCCACCACAGTCCCTGGGCTTTAGGTGATCAATAAACATTTGCTAAAGGTTACATTAGAAAAGGCCATTTTAAAGGCCAGATGTGAATTCAGCTTTATTAGGCCATCCAAAAGGCATGAAGGAGCTGGGTTAAAGTAGTGAGGATTATAATTGATCTTAATAATAAAAACCCAGAGTCAGATATTAGGGTAAATGCTGAAAGATCAGAGAAGTAAACGAGCAGCCGCTAGAGACTTCTTACCTCTACCGAATTCTCAGGCTGGAAGGGGGGGCAGCTCCTCTCTCCTCCCACTCATATTCCTCTTTCTATCCAGCCATATCACTTCCAATCTTCATCTCCCTAGTGCTGGGAATAAAGGTATGTGCTTCCAAGTACTGGGATCAAAGGCATGAGATCCCAAGTTCTGGGATTAAAGGTGTGAGCCTCCACGGGCCTGACTCTGTTTCTCTTTCAGACTGGATCAATCTCCTGTAGCCCAGGGTGGCCTCGAACTCCTGCTTCTCCTTCTAAGTACTGGGATTGAAGGTGTGAGCCACCACTCCAGCCTCTATGGTTAACTCTGCAAGCTCTGCCCTCTGATCTCCAGGCAAGCTTTATTTATTAAAGCACTAAACAAAATGCCACCACAGGCTAGGACTCACAAGACATCTCTGCTAGCTAAGGGACAGAGAGTAGATCTGATCCATTCAGGGACAGTGCAACACGCCAGCCCAGCCCAGAGTAAACTGTTACAAAAAAGTTTTGTCACGGGGCAGCAGACTGCCACACAAAGTGACATACATCCTCTCCTCTGGCCTTCCAGCAGAGAGGCAAAAGTGACCACAAATCACTTCGGCTTTGGAGAGAAACGGTGGGTTCCCTACTGTAAACACAAAAACAACTTATATCTCAAAGGGGAGACGTGATGGAGTACTATAACCAAATATGAGGGGCCATGGCCTGGAGCATAGAGACAGGTGAACCCCAAATTTCATGTTCCAACATGGTAACAGCTTAATGTTTTTATAGAAGCCAAACAAGGGAACTCATAAATCACAGCACTTTCAAAAATACCGTGATGAAAACATTAGTTAAGTGAGCCAAAGCAAACAGAGACATCTCTGTTCAAGGCCTCAGATGCTCTGGAGTGTGGGGATGGAGAGTTTGTGGGTGAGTGGCGAGTTCACTACAGGGATGGAGCTCACATTTGTCCCTGATGTGTCCTCACACAAAAGCCAGTTTTCAGGAAATGAATGATAGAAGGAGAAGCCAGGGTTATTGGAGGCCGGTGCCCTAGAAGGTAGAAGGGCTATCTAGTTCCTGGATGTCAACCCCTGTGGTGGTTAAGTGAGAAAGTCCCCCACAGGCTCCAGTATTTAAATGCTTAGTCCCTGAAGGGCAGCACTATTTGGAGAGAGTGGGAAGGTGTGGCCTTGCTATAGGAAACATGTCATTGGGAACCGGACTAGGAAAAAGCCTTGCCTATTTCCAGTTTGCTTTCTCTGCTTCATGGTTATGTTTGAAGATGTGAGTTCTCAGCTTCCTGTTCCTGCCGTCATGTCTACCCCTTACCACTATGTGTTGATTTCGCATGGGAGATCAGACACACACTACCAGATGCTACATTAGAGTTCATTCAGGGGAGTTGCCAATAGGTATGAGGGAGAGAAACAAATGAGAAAGACTTTCACATGGAGTCTTCTTCTAAAAGAATGGGTGGACGTGGATTTATATAGCCATGCCTAGGGGTGTGCCCTCCATAGGATGTGTGTTCTGACGGCACCATGGTGGGTTTACCACATGGCTGTGGCTGCTACATGCCAGGAATCTTTACACTATGCCCTTCTGCCATGATGGCCCCTTAAACTTCCGGAACCATAAACCCAAATAACCCCTTCCCGATGTAAGTTACTTTGGTCATGGTGTTTATCCCAGCAGCAGAAAATATACACTTACCACCACCACCCCTAAAAAATAATCTATCTTTGGGAACACAGGCAAGTGACAGGTTGTCCCGGGCAGAAAGCTGCTTGCTGAGTGGAGTCTTAGTCACACAAAATGTCCATTGTCCCATCCTGTCTTGTGTCATGTGGGTCGCCCCTCCCCACACCACACCACCTCCCCCCACCCCCCCACCCTCCCACCCTCCGCCCTCCTCGGCACCTGAACATCACAACTCACCTTGACCTCCAGTGGCTGTGGCTAGTTCCAGGCCCTGAGTCTGGACTCACCAGGAGATTACTGGAGAGAAATGAGCTATGGTCTGAGCTATGGACAGCTCTGGGGAGTGAAGAAGCAGAGAAGGCGTGCCACTTTTCTGCAGATTAAACTCCACAGAAGTTCATGTCTTTTGTGTTAACTGGAGACTAAGGGTGGTTACCACACATTCTGATGGATGGCTGGATGGCTGTGAGGGTCACAAGTTGAATGGTCTGGGCTTGGTCCATCGAAAGGTATTTAAGTGAGTGAGGCTTTAATTATTCAGATGGGGCTTGTTTTGATTTAGAATGCCAGTCAAAAGGAGGGTAGATGACTTTGCAAAGGACAAGTCTCAGAAATGCAGCTGCTGTGGCATGCAAGCCCTCTTCAGAGGCCACAGGGCAGGCTAGTGCCTGGCACATGCAAGGGAAAACCATATGACTCCAGACAGGAGATTGGTTGGCTGCACAGCCTCAGATCCAAATTGACCAATCCATGAAGCCACTTTCTTCCCTCAGAAGTGACTAAGCAACCACGGAGGCTGGATGGAATTTTTCTCCTTCCTCTTCCAGAAGACCTGGGATCAATTCCCAGACCCCACATAGCATTTTACACATATAACCGTCTGTAACTCCAGTTCCAGGGGCTGGGCGTACAACACCTTCTCCTGCATGCAGGTAGTATATAGACATTCATGCAGGCAAAACATCCATGCTTTTATAAAATAAAATAAAAATTGTTTGCTTCAAAAAAAGAGAATAGACTGAAATGTAGCGGTGCCCTATGTCCAGACCACACAGGTGTGCTGAGGAAGCATGCATGACCAGAATTGCACCAGTCGGCAAGACTATGGAAGACACTCTCAACACAGCCCACTCCAAGGCACCTACAGCACCCGTTGCTAAGCCACTGTGTGAGCAAGCAACTTACCATGGAGAGGCCAAGGTCTCACCTGAGGCACAAGGGCTGGGGCCTGAGCCACCCTTCAGGGGACCGTGTTGACAGACATCCACCCGCTTCTGAAGCCACCCTTCATGGAGTCATTTCAATGTTGGCAGACTGGGAAGGAAGATGGTCCTAAAGGGCTTCTCCCGTGCATTACTGAGGTGGCACATGTCACTTATGCCCCGTATCATATGACTGAATGGGCAGGGGCAATGGGTGACACCATCATCTCTGTCGTATACTGAGGAGTGGATCACTCCACAGACTGCCTGGAGCTTCTGGCATATTAGCTAGTGGTAAGACTTCAGTAGCAAACTCCCATAATGTTTCCATTACCGAAGGGAACGGCAAGGGCTGCTGATGCCCAGAATCCTGCCTGCATTTACAAATACTTTTGAGGTTCCACAAAGGGCAGGTGTGAGGGTGTTCACCCTCAAGGTTCACAGACTGACTTCAGAGTGACCCATGAATATGGATTGGAAAATAAATACATTCCTATTTTCCCTAATTGCTCATTGAAATTTAGCATATCCTTCAATTAACACCATGGGTGACAAAATATAATAGCATTTTCAGTGACTGAATTTGTCTCCAGTAGAAACCACAGCCCTTTCCATGTTGCTTTACATCTCAAAATATCAGCTACATTGGTCTCTCATTTGAAATTATGGAAATTATTAGATTCTACCACCAGGCCTGATTATCTAAGGTGATAATAAAGAGATGTAAATGTTAATAGTCCTGTAACATGATTCTGTATTTTGATAACTTAATTTTTAAAGGTGTTTTTAATTTTTATATGTGTAAGTATTTTGCCTGGATGGATGTATCTATGTACACCACATGCATGCAGTACCCTCAGGGGCCAGAGGATGGCATCAGGTTCACTGGAACTGGAATTACTGTAGTTCTGAGGTAGCATGTGGGAGTTAGGAATCCTCTGCAAAAACAGTACCCTCTTACCACTGGGCAATCTCTCTAGCCTCTAATAATTTTAATATAATTGAAGGGTTTTATATAAAAGAAGACACAGGTGAACAGACTGTAGTAGGGTCCACATTAGAAACATGATAAGAACCCCAGGTTAAGATTAGCAAGTTTACTTAGCAATGTCATATGCATTTTCTGTTATTCTAATCAAGTATTTGAAGGTGGGAACTTTATAAAGAAAACACCTTACTGGGCATGCAATCCCAGCACTCGAGAACCAGAGATTGGAGGATCTTGAGTTCAAGGCCAGCCTGGGCTACCTACCTAGCAAGTTATAGGCCAGCCTAGGCTACAAAATGAGATTCTGTCTCCAAAGGCTGAGATCCAGAACTCTGAGTGAACAAGTTTCTATCTTTCACAAACCATCCAGTGTGTGAGAACAGGCTAGGGCAGGCCTCAGACTCTCTGGGAGTGATAGCCTACCCACCTTCTGGGTCCATGAGGCTTTCCTGACCACTGAGATCTCTAGGAAATGGTTCAGAGTGCCCCAGACTTAAACACCTCTCCATGTCATGTTCCTAGTGTGTCTTCTTAGGCCTGGAGTCCCAACCTTCCATAAATGGAGAATGGGAGCCAGTTTCCTGAACTCTCCTCCCACCAAATTCTTCTCCTTAGGCTGCATCATCCCCCATCCACACTCTACCCTCTCCTTCGCAGAGCCTCACTGAAAACTCATCCCTACTTTACCTTCTGCTCATCAATACTTTTTTCTTCTTCCCCCAAAATGCCATGTTCACTCACTCACCATAGTTGTGAAGATCTGACCCCCTCCTCCTGAAACTCCTCCCCATCACTTGGCACTGAACCCCTAAGGATTCTTCCTAATCATATAGCCTGTACTCTGTGCTCAGGCTGCTGCCAGCCTTCCCTCTGTAGCCTCCCTCCACCCCATTACCCCCTCCCCAGTCTCTCACCCAGAGCCCTCACCACCTCCGTCCACCTGCTGAGGGGTGGCTGAAAGGAATCTGAATAATTCACATGAGTAGAGATGAGGACAGTGTGTGAAAAAGATCGCAGCCATTACAGGATAGTCCAACCCTGACCCCCTTCCTACTCAGCCGCCTGCCTGGAGCCTGAACCCTGCTCTGCTTGTGGGGGTCACTGTGAGTTTGTGCAATTGACATTACAATGGATGATGTGAGCTCCATGGGACTGTATTCGGGTTTATTTGGCATGGGGCTCCGTGAGCAGGATGCTATTAAGGCAGCGTAATTGGTATCTCAAAGGTGATTTACTCCTCTTGTTAGCAGACGGAGTGTTGAGGATTTCAATCTACTAACATTTCGATTGCCTCAGGGGGGAGGCCAGCAAGTCCTTTCTGTGCATTTGAAATGTCTGCAGCGGGCAGCCAGCTGCTGATCCTTGGTGGAGTGCTAATGGTTCCAGACTCTGGTGCCAGTGACCTTAGCTGGGGTAGCAGAAGCTAGACATTGTCCTCCACCTCGGGGGGGGGGGGTATCTCTCAGCAAAGTGAGCATGCCCTATTTACTTGAGTACCTTGGAAGCATCGCCTGGAGCCCAGCACACAGCTGACCTTCCAGGTTTGAGAGTGGTGTGTGTGTGTTCACACCTCCACTCCCTCACCCCTTGCCACACTGGGATTGTAAAACCCTTTGGAGTTGGTGGCAAAGGGAGAGAAGTGACAAAGACAAAAGGCACAGTCTGTGACTATGACTCAAGGGGTCTGTGCCACAGCTGAATGATTTGTAAACAGGCAGTGGCAAGACATGAGCAGATGTGCTGGGAGTTTTGATGAGAAAACATCGTGCAACAGGCCATCCCAGGACAAAACCAGACCCACTTCAGGTCACCAACCATTTCTGCCCAGTCCCTGACTATGTCTGAGACACATCGGGTACCCCACAAATGCAAAGGGTACCAGGGCAGCTAGTTTTGAAGAATTTCTTCTGAGAGAATTCCTATCTTTTCAAAATTGGAAAGTGGGGCTAGAGACAGCCCTGTTGGTAGTGATTGCCTAGGTGTGGCAGGCCACCTCCATCTCTGGGTATGGTGGCACACGCTGGAATCCCAGCCCTTGGGATGTTGAAGCAGGAAGGTCAGAAGTTCAAGATAACTCCCAAGTATGTGAAAAGTTTGGGGCCATCCAAGAGTACATAAAACACTGGTGTCATTGGAAGCATTTGTTGGGATCATATTTGGTCTGATGTGATACGATAAGGCAGATTATCTGTGAATAGAGAGGCCTCATGCCCCATAGATGTGGGTGGCAGCAGCATGGCAGGAAACATTAGAGTGCTTCTATGTAAGAGGACTTTATTATTATAATAAAGAAATATAAGAAAGAAGAAGAGGAGGGAGGGAGGGAGGGAAAGAGAGATGGAAAGCTCTCCAGGAGGGAAGATAAAAAGAAAGTTGGGTGTGGGAATTCTTCTTAAATGGGTCTTGAGGTCAGAACTCAGGGCAGGGCGTGGCTTCAGAGGCTAGAACAGAATCCTAACAGCACCAACATTCTAAAGCGGGGGTTTGCATTGTGGAGTGGGACAGACTTTACCCCTGGGAAGTGTCCTTGCTACTCTGGAGTGAAGCTACACCTGAGCTGGAATCTAAGAAGAGCTGTCCCCCTGTCCCCAGAGAGACAAAAACAGGTGTAGACAGGTGGCACACGCTTAAAACCCAGGACTCAGGAAGCAGAAGCAAATGGATCTCTGAGTTCAAGGCCAGCCTGCTCGAGTTTTAAGACAATCAGGGCTACATAAAGAAATGCTGCCTTGAAAAATTTAAAGTATACAAACAAAGAAAGAACTCATAAGGTCTCCACTTCCTGGCTGCTGGGATTACAGAAGTATACTGCTATTGTTGTGCCCAGAGTCAAGACCCACCCCCCAAAAGACTACCAAGAGACTGCTCCGATGCAACAGCAAAACATCTCTTTATTGACAAGCTGGTTTAGGTCACATAGGAGCCAGCCTGAACATCATGAGGCAAAGATTTTTTATTGTAGGGGGAGGACTCTAAGGGGTTACAGTCCTGGAATTGGTCCAAGCCAGGCTAGAGGTACCTGTTATGAATTCATTAGCTGCTTTGAATTATAGGGGTGTTTCAACATTTAGCAGTGGTTATTAAGGTTTACCTGTGCTTGGAAACCGTCTGTTCTATTGTTAATCTCCTTTCCCAGGAAGGAAATGTTTGTAGTGTCAGGTATTTCCCCTTAGGTGCTGGCTCCTCCCTGGATGGTGTCTGCTCATGGGTCCTTCCTAGAACCACCAGGTGCCAGCAAGTGCCTGCTGTCTGTCTGGCAAGCTGCTCTGGGCCCCACACCATCACCAGATTAAAATGGTCTTTTAAAGTTTCTATTCATGACCACAAGTGGGAGCTGGTTCTGGAGATCTCCTGTCTTGCCTCCAACCTGGAAGGACTGTGTTACATTGTCAAGGCCATATGGAGTCACAGAGAGACACTTGGTAGCAGCTGGCAGGAGATAGGAGCAGAGGAGACAGAGGGAGCCATTTCCTGGCCCGTTAGGTAGAGACATCTCAAGTTGTGCTGCCTTTTGTCTTTTTGTGACAAAATGTTTGACAGACAAGGAAGGAATTGCTGCTCTGCCCCTGTTTTATAGGGTTCTTCCACAGTCCTTGGTTTGGGTTTGTTCCTTTGGGGACTTTAGCAAGTGCCAGCCAATAGAGTGCCTTGGCTTACCCAAGACAAGCATGCTGGTGTTCACCAGTCTCTACATTACTATAGAAAATCTAACATTCAGGTTGCCCTTAGCTGGACCTTACAGAGGTTCTAAGGGCAGAGCTAACAGCAATATTTGCCTTCTGAATAACCTTGCCCTTTCTGCCAGCCTCAGTTTCAGGAGAAAAACTCAAAACTCAAAAAAAAGAGACTCTTAGCTGACCTCTGGGCCTTCCTCCACGCTTCCACAATTCTCCAAGCTCTGTTCTCTTTTCCGTTCCTCTCCTTCCCTTCACAGATACCTGACTCCCTGACCCCATTCTCCCTGGTGGCCTGGCCTCTCTCACACACTGTCCACTGGGATACCTTGAGCCTCCAGGCTTCAGCCTTGATGTGGTAAAAAGGTAGACAAAGGAATCCCAATCCAGCCTGATTCTTCTAAACTTTCAAAACCTGAACCTCCCCTGCCTCTCCTGCCTTGGGCACTAGCCTTCTGGCTCCCCTGGAGCAAGCAGCAAGAAGGAAATAAATGTGCAGAGAGGGAAAATGGAAATACTTTTGCTAAAGTTTACGAAAGATTATCCTTGGGACATGGTTGAGATGATCATGGCCCAGGGAGTGAGGGTGAAGTCCCCAGAGCCTGCAGATAAATTTCAGGGCTTGAGTATTCATGATCTTCGGCCCTAGAGACAAGGCAAGCTCACAGAGGCAGAAGTCCTCGCTCAGGCTGGATCCTCAGCTCTCCAGAGCTCACATCTCTGCCCTGATTTTAAAAGGAAGGGTTTGAAAGAGGTCATCTCCAAGGGCGTAAACTCAGGGCATCTCTTGCAAAGGTTCTAATTTTCCGAGCTTCAGTTTTTCTAGATAAATGCTCACAATACAAAATCAATCAGAAATGTTCAACTTAAGGGCAAGGAGTTTGAGGCCCCAAGTTCTTTGAAAGCTGCTTCCCCGTGGGGATGTGACATGGCTGTACCCACTTAATCATAAAAAGAGAAATTCCAGGCAAGAATCAGTAGCAGAAAGTATGGGGCAGATGGACAGGAGGGAGCACCTAGCTGGAGGTAGTCTACTTGGGGCAATGCATGCAAAAGAAGACAGTAGACTAAGGAAAACCAAGAAGATTCCAGAAAACCTTACCCAGAAAGCACCTGGAGCACTGAGCCGGACTTTGATTCTACCCTAAGCCCTCTGTTTACTGATCATTCAACATATGAAAAAGGCGTGCCACAAGCTCCCACTGCCACCCTTGTGCCTTCCCTACCATGGAGGCCGTGTTCCCCAAACTGTAGGCCAAAATAAACCCTGTCCTCCAACATCCTACTTCTGTCAGGCATTCTGTCACAGAGTCCAGAAAAAAAAATAATAATAATACAGGGGTTGACCGACCTCAGCCAGGGATCCTTGTTTGTACTCTCTCATGTGCTTCAAGACATATGGTGGCTGGGATCCATCCCACTGAAGACTCATCAAGGCTGGGAGTCAAAGACACACTCTGGAGCTGCAAGTGGCTGTCAGCTGGGAGCTCAGCTGGAGTTGGCAGCCAAACTTGTGCATGTGACTTTTCTAGGGGCTGCCTCAGCCACAGTAGCTGGGTTCCTGAAAAGACTGTAGCATGAGCAAGCTTTCCAGGAGACCCAGGCAGCAGCTGGAAGGCCTCCTATGAGGTAATCTTAACCAACGCCTCTGCTGTTTCTGTTGCTCAAAGCACAAAGCATCGGGAAAAGTAGACTCTATTTCTGAATAGGAAAGTAATACATGTATTTATGAAATTTATGAGGATCATCTGGGGTCGGCTGCATGTGTTTGCAGGTGTACATGTATGCATATATCCATAGAGGCCAAAGAGCAACACTCAGACACTGTCCATCTTGTTTTTTGAGATGTGGCCTATAAATAACTTGGAATTTGCCACGTAAGCTAGGCTGGCTAGCCAGTGAGCCCTAGGGATCCATGAATCTCTGACTCCCCAGTGAGCCCTAGGGTTCCATAAATCTCTGACTCTCCAGAACTGGAATTAGAACATGCCACCACATCCAGCTTTTTAAACATGGGTTTTTGGATTGAACTCAGGTCCGCAGGCTTGCATAGCAAGCAACTGAGCCATCTCCCCAGCCCAGCTCAGCAACCACCTCTGGAGATGGTAACATCACCCATCCCTTAACCATGATAATTTATATCCCTTTCATGTACAAAATTGACTAAGCTAAGCTCCCTCTTAAAGTACCCAAATGAGATCCTGGACCTTGAGCTTGAAGCCATAGTGGGTTTACATTCAGATAAATCAGAACCAAGCTGTGGGTGGAGGGTCCCAAATGCAGTTCCTCAGGTACAGTTTCTCTCCAGTCAAAGGTCTGAAGAAACAATGACATTTCTCTTCATTTTCCTATTCCTAGGATACAATGGCAAGATGTGCGCAGATGATGCCACCCTCTAGTCCAGCAGTGGCACAGAGAGGACAGATAGGGCAGGAGGCATGGGCTATGGATCTTCTTGTCAGCTTACCTGAACTTGGAATCACCTAGGAGACGCACCCCGGTGTGTCTGTGAGGGCTTTTCCAGATCACCTAGGAGACACACCCCGGTGTGTCTGTGAGGGCTTTTCCAGAGAGGTCTAACTGAGAACAGAGGACCCTGAATGTGGACGGCACCATCGCTTGGGCAGGAGGCCTGAGGAAGGGAGACAGCCAAGCCCAGCATTTGTTACTTAGAGCTTCCTGACTGTAGGTACAATGTGACTGGTCACCTACTGCTCTTGCCATCAAGGCTTCCCTACAGTGATGGATGGCATACTGAGCCGAATAAGCCCTCCCTCCCTTCAGTTGCTTTTGCCCAGTATCTGGTCATAGTTAATGAGAAAAGGACTAAAGCTGGTCCCGCATCCAAAGAAGGCTTCCCGATGACTTGGGCTCTTGGCTCTGCTCTGCATGCCACCTTTCCTTGGCCATGAGGGCTATGGTTCAGCTTTTTCTTCCAGGAAGAACATGGGCAGTGGAATCATACAAAAGAGAGTCCTGCAGTTGCATCTACAGAATGCCTTGGCAACATTCCAGTGCTGACTGGATCTACGGTCACAGTTACTGCCTGTTAACACTCTCTCTTAGAAGGGGGAACCCTTTTCTGACACTCCATGAACCAACACCTTCCAGCTTCAGGAGCCTGGGCTAGGGATGGGCGTGGCAGAGTATAGAGGAAGTAGAAAAAGAGATGACTGGTGCTCGGGTGATGCAGCTTTGATGGGTCATCACCCATCACCAGGCCAGGGGCAGATGTTTCAGTGACCCCATTTGCTCTGAGGTATCTATACCTATGTGAATAACCCCAATAAACTCTCTGGTTCACTAAGCCCCATGTAGGGTGGAAAAAAAAGCATTTCTTCGCATTTTCCAAGGGAAAGTAACAGCCATAAGCAGTGGCCCATGTTTGCAGTCAAGGAGCCTTGACAATCTGTTCTGTCTATACTACATTCAACCCTGACATTTGAAATATTTATGCCACTTCTGTCTAAACTGATGTCTTTCCTTTATAATTTCTGTAGGTTTCCTGTAGTCAAATTTTAGGCTAACATGTCTAATTCTTAAGGGACCTGTTGTCCATCAAAGGTGGCATAAAAAGCAGTCCCTAAGGTCCTTACAAATCCTCTTATCCAAGGGCTGGGGTTGCACAAATCCCTGGATTATATCCCCCGCACTGCATAAAGCAGGTACATGGTGACACATGGCCTGTCATCCCAGAACTTGTGAGTAGAAGCAGGAGGATCAGAAGTTCAAGGTCATTCTTGACTGTGCAGAATGTTTGAGGCCTGCCTGGGCAACATAAAACCTGGTTGAGAAGAGGGAGGGAGGAAGGAGAGGGGAGAGGGAAGGAGGGGCATGGTGGCGGTAGGTACTCTTCCTTTGGTCTTCATATTCACACATATGTAAACACTCTCTAGAAGTGGATTGAAACTGAACACAAAGACCACCTTTGCTAATCTAGGCTCTGCTATAGGTAGCAGAAATTCCAGTTTAACAAGCCAAGTGTCCTGGCTGTAACCTCAGTTCCAAAGAGGCCAGAGACTGGAGAATCATTGGGGCTTGTTTGCATCTTTCTTCGCCGAGAAACTGAAGGACTCAGATTCAGGGATTTTGTCTCAAAGGAATAGATGGTGAAGGACCTAGTGCCCTCTTCTGGCCTCTGAATGTGTGCATAGGTGCAGGCACCTGCACACACAAATAAATCTTTATAAAAAGAATGAATGAATGACAGATTAAAGACAGCTTTGTGAAGGTCGGTCTGCAGCCCCAGGGTTTAGCACTATTTAGTGGCCTGCTGTATTTACCAGAACCAACTGCCCATTATTGTCATTACCTCCATTATCAGAACATTGCCCAAGCAGGTGCTGCAATTAGAGAATCAGAAAGTTAGCAGAGAACAAAGAAGTTGACCCAGTCCAGGTGTTGCTTGTGAGGTGCCAAGGTTACTCAAGGTGAAAAAAGCAATCTGGGTATATAAGGCTTCCCCTGAGTTCCAGTAAATGGCATACTTCGTTTAAGAGTAGCCCGCATCTCTGTGTCTTTCAATCTCCAGGCCCTTGCTCGGTATGTGGGTCACTCAGGTGATGCAGGCATCACACAGCTTTAAAAAGGGGGAGTGGGTGTCTACAAAGAATGGTGACCCAGCTCTGTAATCTCAGCTACAGGAGGTAGAAGCAAGAAGATTGCCCAGGCTACATACCTGTCTAAACCCCACTGGACAGGACTTTGATGCATATCCCTAAAGGCTCCAGGAAGCTGGGAAATCTGGGAGATGTAGTCTTTATTACTGAATGCCCTCCATGCAAGCTAAAATCTCCTTGTAATGAAAAGGAGGAGGGTGAGAGTTAGCCATAAAGGCACTAAGCAATTCTTCCAAAGCTACATAGATAAATAATGCTAGCCTGTAGGCTCAAAGGTCAGAACCTGCCCTCAGCCATCCCACACCACAGCATCTGTAAGCCATGGCCTCCAAGCCAAGTCCACCCACCATGTGTTTTGTATATCAAATTTGATTGGTATACTAGTATGTGGTCACCTACTCTCTCCTGCTGCTTTTCCATGTACAGAGGCAGACAGTTCCAAAGAAGGGTAGATTTCCCTTCACCAAAGTCCAGCCTTGCGCTACATTGATCCATTCTATTCAGTAAAATCCAGTATAGAAAATGACACGCCCAGCTCTTGACTGAGAACCAGCACTCAGACAAAATTGCCCTGGTGCTGCTGATGCTGTCATGACTGACAAAATTAATCAGGACATGAGACCCACCTTGCTGCCAGCATCTCCAGGGCTGTTTCAAAGGGGACCCCTGTCACCAAGTGATTACGATGGAACCCTTCTACCTGGGCCTGAGCTAGCCTCAGCCCTGGGATCTCAGTGGGTGCCAAATGAAGCCTGTAGTTTGCAGGACTGAGGACAGGCTAAAATTGCAGCTATTTTTCAATGCCTCGAATGTGTGTAGCTAGCAAAAGTTAAAAAGAGAATATGTTGACAAAATGATTCTAAACTCTGTGAGGAAACTGGAAAAAAATAATATAACGGGACACTGAAAAGAGCTGAGCCTGGTGGTATAGTCTGTGACCCAGAGTTAGGGTCTTAAGTTCAAGGTCTACTTGTCCTATAGACTGAGTTCAAGGTCAGCCTGGGCAACTTTGAAAACCTGTCTTAAAAAAAAAAAAAAAAAAGCCAGGGCTATATTTATAACTCAGTTGTAGAGCTCTCATCTAGTATCTAGCTATATGCAAGACCTTGGTTCAACCTCCAGTAGAGAGATGGAAGAGAAAGAGAAAGGGGGAAAGAGAAAGGGAGGAAGGGAAGAGGGGAGGAGAGAGGGAGGAAGAGGAGGGGAGGGGGAGAAAGAGAGAGAAAAGAGATATGGTATAGATAAAAAAAAATTTGAGACAGAGTTTCTCTGGGTAACAGTCATGGCTGTTCTGGAACTGGCTCTATAGACCAGGCTGGCCTTGAACTCAGTCTGCCACTGTTTCCCAAGTGCTGGGATTAAAGATGCGCACCCCCATACCCAGCAGCATGTGAATTATAAATGGTTCTATCTCATTAATCTTTACATTCGCTCCACCGTAGACGGCTGCCAACCCCACTTCTGCTGTATGTAAACTGTAGAATTAGCTCTTCTAAATTCAGTGTCCATCCCCTGCTCAAGTCTTAAATCTGCACCTGCAAGGATGACTCTGCTCAGAATTTAAATGCAAGAGGTTCAACTAGTTCCTGGGTTAAGCATTGCCTTTGGTCAGTAAATCTACAGGAAATGTTCACTTGTCTTTGTAAATGTCCTGCTGAGGTGAGGAGACACCATGACCACAGCAGCTCTTATAAAGAAAAATATATAATTGGAGCTGGTCTAAGTTGCAGAGGCTTAGCCCCTTGTCATGATGGTGGGAAGCATGGGGGCAGACATAGTGAGGCAGAGATAGCTCAGAGTTCTAGATCTGGATCAGCAGGCTGCAGGAAGAGAGAAACATTGGGCTCGACTTGCCCATGTTGCACCCCCAGTGACACGAATCTCCACACTTCCCAAGTCTTCCTTCTCCCTTGGAAGACGGCCAGAAGGACAGAAGAGCGGCAGCCTGGAAGCCCTTGGGGGGGGGGAGGGTTGTCCAAAGCTTCTGACAGTGTGGGAACAGGCTGTCTTAGATATGACACAGGTGACTCCCAAGTTCTTGGGAGATTTCTAAACAACGGGGGCCATATTCTTGGATGACCTGCTTGCAGCCCTCAGGCAGGATACTTTAATTATTGAAAGTAGATTTTTGTCATATAATGTATTGATTATAGTTCCTTCTCCTTCACTTCCTCCCAGATCCTCCCTACATCCCTACCCACCCATCCAAACCTGCACAATATTGTTTTCTCTCATTAGAATATAAACGGGCACCTAGAAGAGTAAAATAAGATAAAAACGAGTGAGTGGAAAAACACAGCAACAGAAAAAAACAAACTGAGAAAAAGAACCAAGGAAAAAGCACAAAAAACATACAAATGCTCACACACACACACACACACACACACACACACACACACACACACACACACACACACACGCACGCACGCACGCACGCACGCACGCACGCACGCACGCACGCACGCACGCACACGCACATTCCCACGTGCAGCAAACACATGCAAACATAATTGGAAAACATAACATATAAGTAAAAGCTCTGTAAGGTAAAAAGCAAACACATAGCCCACACAAAGCACTGTGAAATGAAGAAAACCTCCAAAACTACCATTGAGTTAGCTTTTTGATGGCCATCTACTACTGGGCACTGGACCTGCCCTTAAGCGTGGTTTGTACACCCAGTGCGACTCCTTCGGAGAAAACTAACTTTTCTTTTGCAAGCTGTTATCAGCTGGAGACAGCTTCTGGGTTAGGGATGGGGACTGGGGGTGTTCACTTCCCCTCTCGGCACTGGGACCCCATCTGGTTTAGACCTGTGCAGGCCCTGTGTGTGCTACCCAGTCTCTGTGAGTTCGTATGTGTGTCGGTTCTGTTGTGTCTCGAAGGCCTCATTTCCTTGGTGTTTTCCATCCCCATTGGCTCTTAAAATCTCTGCCTTCTCTTCCACAGGGTTCTCAGAGCCCTGAGGAAAGAGATTTGCTGGAAATATTCCATTTAGAATAGAGTGTTCTGAGGTCCCTCACTCCCTGCACATTGTTTACATGTGGGTCTCTGTGTTTGCTCCCGTCTCCTGCAGGAGGAAGCTTTTCTGATGATGGCAGAGCAAGACACTGATCTATGAGTATAGCAGAATGATATTAGGAGTCATTTTTTTGCTAAGCACCTTTAGCAGAACAGTGGTATTTGGGTTTCCCCTAGGTCTTGTCCCATCTAGTCTCTGGTTCTTGGACACCTGGACAATGTTGAGCTTGGGTTCCATCACCTCTTGAAATGGGCCTTAATTCCAATCGGATTGATAGTTCCCACAACTTTTGGGAACTGTTACACCAGCATATCTTGTAGGCAGACCACCATTGTAGGTTGCAGGGTTTGTAGCTGGTTGGTGTTTATTTTTTTCCTCTGCTAGTGTTGTGGAGTTAACCTTCCAGGACCATCAGCACTAGTCAGAGAGGGTGAAGGCTCTGGGTGGGGCACTAGCTCTACTTATCTATGTTTGCCAAGTTATGTGGGTGTGGTCTTCAGGAACGGGCGCCTTATTATCAGTTTGTGGAGAGAAACCAGGAGTCTTGGCAATAGCCTGAGTTCTTTGGGGGTTTCCATGGGGCCTCAATTAGATGTAATCCATTCCAGGCACTGGAGATTTCATTTTGTGATGGGAGATGTCTAGTGGGGGCTTTGTCTCCCTTGTTATTTTTACTCCAATTTATATTTCTTTCATATATGTATATATTTTAAGAAATTTCTACTATATCAGGCTCCTGCACAACCCCTTCAAATGGCCCTTAGTATCAGCTGTCCTGTACTCTCTCCCTGACCCCCCTTCCCTCCCTTTCCCCATTGACTTCCCCATTCCAGCCATGTCAGTGTCTGTGCTTGTGTGCGTGTGTGTGTGTGTGTGTGTGTGTGTGTGTGTGTGTGTGTGTATGCCCTGTCCATGTCTGTGCTTGTGTGTGTATGTGTTTGTATGCCCTGTCCATGTCTGTGCTTGTGTGTGTATGTGTGTGTATTCCCTGTCCATGTCTGTGCTTGTGTGTGTGTGTCCTGTCCATGTCTGTGCTTGTGTGTGTGTGTGTGTGTGTGTCCTTTCCATGTCTGTGTTTGTGTGTGTGTGTCCTTTCCATGTCTGTGTTTGTGTGTGTGTGTCCTTTCCATGTCTGTGTTTGTGTGTGTGTCCTTTCCATATGTGTGCTTGTGTGTGTGTGTGTGTATGCCCTGTCCATGTCTGTGCTTGTGTGTGTGTGTCCTGTCCATGTCTGTGCTTGTGTGTGTGTGTGTGTATGCCCTGTCCATGTCTGTGCTTGTGTGTGTGTGTCCTGTCCATGTCTGTGCTTGTGTGTGTGTGTGTGTATGCCCTGTCCATGTCTGTGCTTGTGTGTGTATGTGTGTATGCCCTGTCCATGTCTGTGCTTGTGTGTGTGTGTGTGTGTGTGTGTGTGTGTGTGTGTGTGTGTATGCCCTGTCCATGTCTGTGCTTGTGTGTGTGTCCTGTCCATGTCTGTGCTTGTGTGTGTGTCCTGTCCATGTCTGTGCTTGTGTGTGTGTGTGTGTGTGTGTGTGTGTGTGTGTGTGTGTCCTGTCCATCCATAACTATCTATTCTATTTCCCCTTCTTGGGGAGATCCCATAGTCCTTTAGTCTACCTCTATACCTATACTCAGTCATTATATGTACTATAGCCTCTGGGTGAAAATACTTTGAATTACAGCTGCACTGTCTTACCTAAGAGAAGCTGGCTCTGTCTAGTACCAAGGCTTCTCCTTCACCCTCTACTCTGCTCTATAAACCTTGGTGTTTGCTGATGCCTTATGAAAGGCAGATGTTCCGTCTCCTCTTCGTCTCTAGATTATTCTCTAACAGGAGCTATTAATCACCATCACTGTATAGCTGGGGAAACTCAACAACTTGGCATCCAGCCTTTCTTCCCTCTCTTCAGAACAGGTCTCAGCCTGAGGAGACCACCAGATGCTGCTCTGTTACATGCCCACAGACTATGCTTTTCTGATGTGATTGGTACCAAAATCCACTTCCTGAGCCCAAGGTGTCTGAAAGCAAGATCTGCTTTTCTGAGGGGAAATAGGATATTCTATAGGAGATAATATGGAACAGCTTGCTTCAATTTTTCACTTGAATTCTAGAAAGAAGAGGATGTGTCTTAAGTATAGCAACTGCAGGAGGGAGCAGGCAGAGAAGGATTCATTCTGAAAGCAACAGCGCCATCTTCTGGTTAGCTATGATACAAGCCCCCGTGACACCAGACCCCGCATCCCAGGCACCCTTGAAATATTGGACTGATTTTCTATTGTTTGAGATCAAATTAAAAACCATGTAAGTGTTGGGTCCACTTATAATTTAAGAGAAAACATTTTAATTATTTAAAAAGGTGTATTGATTTCTCATGAGACAAAACAGATAAGTTCTGCCCTTCTGTAAATTCCACCCGGTGAGCTTAGCTGTGCACACAGAGACTCATATGAACACTGATATTTTGTTAAATAAGAACTACAAGAGGCTGCAGGTTTGAAGAAGCTTCCTCACTGGACCTCCAAACAATCTGAAAATCAACATGGAGACCGTTTTGTGTCACCAAGCCAAACCTCAGTCACCTGACCTAAGGAATACAAGAACTGAACTACGCAAGACAGTAGTTAAATTCCCAAGTGATCTAGTATCAACTGGCACAGTACTAAAGTTTTCTACCTTAATACTTCCCGTAAGGTAACCCTATACTGATAAACCCTTTGTTTTTCTGTTCGTCTCCTCATCCCTCCCTGACCAGGATGTTCCCTTCATCAGCCTTTGTCTGGAAAGATGACCTCTCCGCTGAGCCCAGAAGAACATACACTACCTACTGAGATGGCGCACTGCCCATAAAGTCTCCACATAAACCCCAATTAGAATGTCCACATCATTGCAGCTGTTTTAGATGATGCTCAAATGCATGTGTGCCTGTAGACATTTGCATGCTTGTGTCCAAACACATCCACCTGGGTTCACATAGGCAAGCCTGGCTTCGGTATGGGCAAATGTCATGAATAAGTCAACGGATAAAAGATGACACGGACCACAGCTCTGGAGGAGGAGTAGAGGTTTCCTCTCCAGCCGGGGTAGTAAATAAGGCTTCTTGGCATAAAGAAGATAATCACATGAAAGTCACTATGCAGGAAGACAGGCTAAGAGCAGAACCTAGTTGAAGCTCTACACGCACAGTGTATCACCAAAGGGTGTGCACTCAAACACTGGTGCACACCCATAACTTTCATTGGAGACTGGACTCTGAGCTCAGCTGCTGGCAGATGTCTCCTAGAGACCACACCGATAGAGCAGTCTGGCATGACATCACTTCCGGGTGGAGACATTGTCTCCTTCATTGATGTGTACAGGGCTGGGAGCAGTCCACACCCAGCTGAACCCTGACTGTCCACTCCCAGTACCTGACTCATAGGGTCCTCCTTTAACCTCCTGAGGGCAGTGGGAGGCTGCTCCACAGACGCCACTTCCTGAGGACAGTGGAAGGCTGCTCCACAGACGTCACATTGCTGATTCATGGGAGGCAGAAAGAGACATCCAGGTTAGAAGGGTCAGATCCTGTGAGGTCCAAAGGAAACTCCACTCTCTCAAATTCTAGTGGTTAGACAAACACCAGCATTTCTGTGGCCATGTTCAATCTACTACTTTCTCTCCTTGGATTCTTCTAGATGCTTTTGGCTGTTCTCTCTCTTATATCTACAATAAAAAAAAAAAAAAAAACATCGGCTTAATCACACCTTGGTCATGTCCTAAATTTTATAGATACCAAATCAGGGACCCCAGGCCCAGTGTTTCCTCCCTCCCTCCTGCTGCTCCTATGGGCAGGTGTGGGTGCTATCCCTGTAGCCATCCATTCCTCTCTAGAGCCCCAGAAACCCTTACTGTGGAGACCATTTTGACACAGGATCCCAAAAGAATACATGCCCATTAACAGCACCAAAGAAGACACACAGTTCCACCGATATGCACCCACCCAGAGATTCCCCAGCCTCCGTGGGCCCCTTCCCTCTTAAACACGATTGAATGTGCTTCCAAACATCCTTTCCAGTACCTAGAAGCATCACAAGGTCTGAAGTAGAAGCAAAGTACCAAGAGGGTATGGAACACCCTGGCCACATCCTCAAAAGCCCAGAGCAAGCGACGGTGGAGTCTCCTCTGAGGCTGCAGGACGTGCGTCAAGAGACATGTAGCAGATATCTGAGGGATGGAAAGAGGGAAATCAGAGAGGATCTCCCAACGGAGACCAACATCCAAAGGCTGGAAAGAGGAGAGGAAAGAGGAAATTCGGATGGATTTGGGAGATCTAAACTGACTACCAGGGATCAGAGGTGGGGGGTTTCCCAAGAAGCCACTGGGATGTTTCAGAACTGAAAGCCACTGGGAGATAAAAAGAAGATTTGGAAGAGAAAGCTAGGGGAGGGGAGGGGAGAGGAAGGAGGAAATGACACAAGAAAGCACATACCCTAGAGATTGTTTTAAATGATCTTGAAATGATTTTTCATAAAAAGAGGGAAAGTCACAATGATCCCTGACTGTGCTACTCAGAAGAGCTCTAGATATCTACAACAGAAAGGCGGTGCTACCAGACTTGAAGGACAAACCTCTTTGGATACAGCCAAGCCTTTCAATAGCACATGGATATGACAAAAACCTTTTCAGAAGACCTGATCTTGAAGAGTGACTCTCCCATGCACCTCTTCATGAAGCTTTTTACAGGCTATACTTCAGCAGAGCAAAGGAATAAATTGTATACACACACACACACACACACACACACACACACACAATAGTATTTATATATAAAATGGGATTCAGGGAGCTGAGGAGCAGGGACATGCCAACCGTGGGAGGATCAGAACAACTACACAGTATTAGGGGGCAACTGTGGGGTAAAGGAGTCCAAGACAGATCTGGGAAGGGAAAAGAAACTAATTATTGAATGTTTCTGTTTGAAAACTTTATCAATGGGTTTGCATATTGTATGAAAATCCAATAAGTAGTACAATGAAAACCAAGTAGAGAATAACCAATTTTTTTAAAAAAGAAATCACTAACAAAGGAAGAGGAAGCCGTATAAAAAAAGAATACAGCATTGAGCTAGTGATTTTAAAGATCATCGTGGGCTAAATGACTGTTAAACCTGAGATTCGTGAGAGAAAGACCAGTTCTGCAATTTTTGAGCCAAGTTTGAGGCAAGCTTTAATTAAATACTGGCCAGGATGATGGACTCTGGCCAGGTCCATTCCTGGGTTCCCAGAAAATAGTGATGAGTTGCATTTTGCAGAATCTTTAAAAGGCAAAACCACGAGGCTACTATATTTCCCATCAGGTCCGATCAGGTGCAAGCATATATCTTAATGTACTTCCTGCCTGCACATCTCCCATCTACATCAGGGGCAAGCGTACATCCTGATGTATTTCCTGCCCACATACTTCCCACCTACATGTGGTCAGGTATATCCCATGCAGTTGGGTCGAACAAATTTGTTTAGGGGAGCAAAACCATGGTTTGCTACAGTCCATAAACAATAGCCTCCAGCATTCCAGGAAGTTATCTGTCCTTGGTCAAGTGGGGCTTACAGGTTAACTTTGGCCCTTACAGAACCTGCTGCCAAGTCTGATGACCTGTGTTCAATCCCTGGAACTCACATGGTAGAAGGAGACAATGCATACATTAATTAATTTCAAAACTTAAAGCTGTAATAATGCAAACACTGTTGTTTAATTGAGTGGGAATCAGAGGTAGAATAGACTGGCTGTGAAATCAAGACACTAAGTTCTTACCCACTACATTGTAGAGAAAATCAGGTAATACCTGAGGATGCCATGACAGTGTTGAGTTACAGGGGCAGGAGAAACAGCAACAGAAACTGAGAGCCTCCCTCCGGAGAGTGGACTCTTGGGAGGAAAGGTCAGAGGCAGGGGACTTACGGTGTTCATCATTAGACTATGGCCATTAGACTTGCATTGTTTCAATGAAATAAAAATTAGCTGGTTAAAAATTCAAAGGGCTGGGGTTATGGAAGCACAGATCTTATTTGGCCACATTGCCAGGAGTGGGGGAGGGGCGCGGTGACAAAGGGAAAGGCTGAAGGAGCGGACTGTGGAAGGAGGGGGGAGGGGAGGGCTGGGGAGGACAGTGGAGAGGAAGTGAACACATAGCACTCAAGACAACAGGTGGCTGTGAGACAGAAATAGACACAGGGAGGCTGGTCAAGGTCAGAGAGAAGATGCAGGAAGAGCCTAGCAGGGTGCAGGCCTTCCCCAACCCTTTAGAGATTTCCTGCAGTCTGGAATGTTAGAGGCGACCATGAAGACTCGGCTTGCTTCGGTCACATGTCCATACACCATACAGAGCCTTGGTGCCTTTCCCTAGGCATCACATTTGCTCATGGCCTATCCATCTACCCCAGGCCTAACCGCTGTAGCTGATTCCACATGGGGACCCTCCACCTCCTCAAGTCCTTGGCCATAGGTGACCAGGGAGTGACCTCCCTGGCTCTTTGCAAGGAAGTAAAGATAGACTCAATGGGGCAAGAGCCTTTCCTCTCAGGACACAGGGAGCCCATTCCCAGGCCCTTCACCAGAGCTATGCCACCAGGCAAACCAGGGTGCACTCGTCAAGCCAGGAGCAAATTACAGTATGCAGATCAAGGCTCACACTCCAGCCCTGCCACTCACTGGGTGACCTTGGAGCTCAGGGACCCTCTGTGGGGTCATCTGCTAAAGAGGAGCTACTCTCATATTTACTAATTTTGGGGGGAGTCAATTAAATATATAATCTCAATAACATGTCTGTCTTCTTGCCCATGTGATACCAAAAAATCCAGGCAACGGCCACACTGGTTTCTTAGTGTAACATACTTAATGGTTTAAAAACACTGATTTTTCATTCTACAGTTAGGGGTCTAAAGTCCAAAAGGAGTTTCCCTAGACTAAAATCAAAGCCTTTTTACATAGGCTCCATGGCGGACATACCACCTTGCTTTTTCTAGCTTCTATGGGCTGATTGCAACCCACAATCCACAGCACATAGCCCCTTCTGTCACTCTCAAGGCTACTCTTTGCTATACCTCTGCCCTGACTTTGACCCTCCTGCTATGAAACTTGGTCAGGACCCACCCAGGGGACCCAGGACCATCCGCTATCTCAAGATCATGAGTCCAAGCACATCTGCTAGGTCCCAGGAAACTTATTTATAGGTTCTGGGAATGAGAGCAAGGCATTTTACACACAAATGTTTGGAAGCAGGTGGACTCAACACCATTCCTTGCCTCTCACCATAGAGCCCAAGGCTTTGCTCTACAGAGGCTACAGCCTGGATCCTCAATTAACCCAAAGATCTCTGTGGTAAAGACTTTTTCTCCCTGGAGTGGCACTTTAGGGAGGGGGTAGGCCTAGTGAGAACTCTTCAGATATCTGGAGGGCACCCTTGAAGGAGTCTATGGAACCCATCTCAAGCTGTCACTTGGTTTTGCTCCACCACACACATTCCCCTCCATGGTATATTACTACCTTGCCACAGGGCCAGAGCAATAGGGCCACCTACTCATTCGTGGCCTGGAACTTCCAAAATTGAGCAAAAGCAGACCCATCTTCTCTAGTTCGGTTTGGGTATTTGTTGCAGTGAGGGAAAGCTACCACCATTGTTCATAGGAGTTCACACAAGGCATATCTGCAACAGAAAAAAACCAGTATGTTGGGAAATGGGAAATGTTCCCAGCTTATCTGTGATGGCTCTGAGCAATGGCTCTCCTTCAGATTAGAAGTATTTGGACACTTACACCAACCCTGGTCCCTGCATGGTTGAAAGCTTGGCCTGGACCAACTCCATTCCAGAGCAGGAAGGGAGCATACCACTGAGGGTTCTGGTGACTTCTCTGGGTAGGGTTGCCTGTCTTTGGCTGCTGAGTCTATTCCTGAGCACCAGTCACGGGCACGTCAGTCATCCGACAAAATATCATGAAATCACCAAGCATTCCCACAACATTTGTATTTCCACACAAATGTATCTGTAGGGGAACTGTTAGGGTGCTGTGAACCCAGTACCACAGTCCTTGCTACTGATAAAATGGGATAGCCTCTGGGTTAAAGTGCTCCTCTCAGTAACTCCATATGATAAAAGCCCAACATTTCTGCTCATTAGAGATTGTCTGTTGTAACGTGAAAGGGAAGTATTTTTAAAACTCTTTGGTCATATATCAATCCTAGCCTTACAGAATCTACCTGTAGAGTGTCTTTGGCCTCCATTTAATATGACAAATGCCAGGACCAAAAGCAAGTGGAGAGGAAATGGCTGATACCATCTTCATCTTACAACTCCCAGGTCATACTCCATCATGGAGGAAAGTCGGGGCAGAGGCTGGAGGCAGGAACTGAGCAGAGAGCATGGAGGTACAGAGTACAAATTCAGGGTGCTGCTTCCTAGCATGCTCCTCATGGCTCACTCAACCTGCTTTATTATACAATCCAAGACCATCTGACCAGGGGTGGTGCCACCCACAGTGGGCTGGGCCCTGCCATATCAATCATCAATCAAGAAAATGCTGCCACAGACTTGCCTACAGGCCAATCTGACACACCCATTTTCTCAGTTGAGATGTCCTCTTCCCCGTGACCCCAGATTTTGTCAAGGTGAATAAATAAATAAATATTCTACCCAGCATACTTTCCCACTCCCCCACAGCAGCTAAGCCACTCCACTATGATATTGGTCACAAAGTTTCAAGACAAATTTACCTTCCAAGATAAATTAGGGGCCACCAGATAGTAATCATCTCATGTTCACTCATGTATCCCAGGCTGGCCTCAAACCCACTCTGCAGCTGAGGATGACCTTAAATGTGTCTGTCCCTCTCACCTCCACGTCTCAAGTGCTGTGATGATAAGCAGCACTACTGTGGTGCTGGAAACTGAACCCAGAGCTTCCTGTGTGTTAGGAACTCGACTAAATGAAGCTACCTTCCCAGTCCTGATTAACCATGTTCCCATACCAGACAGAGACTTCTCTACTCCCTTAAAACTTTTGAATGGAGGCAAATCAGATAGGCCCATATAAAGTCCTTATTGGTCCGAATAACCACACACCAACTCTTCATAAGGCCATGTTCTGAGTCTGAGGTAAATACAGCATTTGTACTTGTCAATCAGACCGGATAAGGAATGCTTTTCCCAAGGGCTTGCTTGCTGCTCAGCTAGGAGAAACAGGGTACAAACTCAGGGTGCTGCTGTGAGCTATTGGCCTGTATTGATCAGCTAGCCAGCTACAACTCGTACCTAACCTATCCATGGGGGAGAAAGGATCTTTAGTCACATATTTCCATGAGCACTGCAACAGCATGCTTGCACACCTGTGCACATGCGCACACACACACAAGATTCTTGAATGACACTGAGTTAAAAGATGTGTCCCCATTCAATGAGTAGAGAAGGGTCCAAGGAGCAAGTCTGGGTGTGCAATCGCTTGACCATCTACCACAAAGAAGCCCCCAGAAGTTTCTAAGTGTGGAGTAAAAGGGACAAGAGATGTTAGTGGAGGGCCCTCTGGCTGCAGCTGGAGAAGAGGCTGCACCCCAACAGGGACCTGTAAAGGTTGGCCTGCAACTCCCGGAGCTTAGCACTATTTAGCAGCGCTTACTGGAACCAACTGATCGTTTCCATTATCAGAACATTGCCCAAGAAGGTGTTACAATTAGAGAAGTTAACAGAAAACAAACAAAAAAAAAATTGAATCAGGCCGGGTGTTGCTTGTGAGCTGTAGAGGTTACTCAAGGTCAAAAGGGCAACCCCAGTATATAAGGTTTTCCCTGAGCTTCAATAAATGCATTCTTCGTTCAAGAGTGACTCAATTCTTTGTCTCTGTCTCTCAGTCTCCAGGCCCTTGTTCAATGAAGCTCACTCAGATGGAGGCCCCGGAGAGATTCAGGCACTTCAGGTAAAGGCCCCCTGTGAGATTGTGTCACAGATGGAGGCCTCAACAAAATCGGGAACTAGGGGACACCTAAGAGATCGCCCTCAGTAGGCTGACCAGCAGGTAGGAAATTAATATGAGGAGAGTGAATTGAATTGACTTGAATTGAAAATCTCCAGAACTAGAGAATTTCTGCGAGATTGCCCTTGGAAATATGAGGAAGGTGAACTGATCATCTCCAGCCCCTTGCTTGACTTAGATCAAGAACTAGGGAAATTCTGAGAGGTCACCCTCAGAAATAGAAAGAAGATGAATTTAAACATGGGAGCTGCGAAGTCCCGGCAGAACTGAAACAGGGGAACTGCAAGGTTCCGGCAGATTTTAATGGAACAATTGACAGAATTATTAAAGAAACGGCACAGCATGAAGGTTTGGGAAATTTACCCTAGGGGTCATTGCAGAGGAGCTGCACAAATGGATGAGAGACAAACCTGTCTGAATTGGACAATGGCCCCTCTCAAAGGAAAAATTGTAGGCTGCTCATGAGTTAAGTTAGGAAACATGTAAAAATTTATTTACAAGAGGCATTTCAACTCCAGGTGCCAGAGGACTTCCCCATTGCTACGTTTTCGCTTTGGCAGCTTGTGAAAGATGCCTTGCTTAGTGAAAGAATGACTGGCCAAGCCTGGGAGGGTTCTTAATGAGATTCAGGAACAGGAGTCTTTTGGCAGACCTGACCCATTCTTCGGGTTCGTGATCATGACTCTCCGGCTAAGGCAGTTCAATCATACCCTTCTTCAGTACTGGGAACTGTTTGAAGGGCTTGTCCTGTTGGTTGAAGTTGGTGGGGTCAGTGGCATGGAAGCAGGGTCCCGGGAGAGCTATCCTGGGGAAGGGGGGGGGGGTGGAGGGCAGCTTCCATATTGGCAGGAGGTGTCACACAGGGATTCCGGATCCCCCCCTCCCCAGCTTTGCTGGGAGCCTCCTGGAATGGAAACAATGGGGCAGAGGGTGCTGCAGCAGCTGCCCCGCCAGACCCATTCAGGCTTCCAAAACTGGCCGCCCTGAGACCAAGTTCAATGGTTACAGGTTTTTGATCTGTAATGGATGCTGTTTTTGTGCACTAATTCAGTGACTTTTGACAACCATTATCCCAGTTGTAAATTTTTACAGTTATTTCTTAATCACCCTGTGTGTTTTCCTAAGTTTCTCAGCACATATAGCTGGGGTGGTGAATATGTTTACAGATGGGTCTTCTAACAGGATGGCTGCAGTCTTTGCTAATGGTATTAGTTTAAAGGAAAAGATTAATACTCAGTCTGCACAAGTTAC
Organism: Phyllotis vaccarum; assembly: GCA_033318265.1. NCBI lineage: Eukaryota > Metazoa > Chordata > Mammalia > Rodentia > Cricetidae > Phyllotis > Phyllotis vaccarum. Next base: position 45,552,530 of record JARWLC010000006.1, read on the forward strand.
TGAATTGGCTGCAGCTCTCTAAGATGGACACACCAGGGCTCATCCCAAGACTTGCTTTAATTGTGGGAAAACCAGTCACTTTAAAAGACAATGTCCTGGCATTCAAAGCAGACCTAGGCCTATTCAGTCAGGAAGCAGAGGGGGATCAGGCGTTTGTCCTGGATGTCCTAGAGGGGGGCTAATGGGTAAATGAATGCAGATCCAAAACATATATTCTAAAAAACCCTCTCCCAATGTTACGTTCCAAAAATTTTGCAAGGACTATTCTATTATTCATAAAACGGTTATACCCTATAATCCTCAAAGTCAAGCTATCATTGAAAGAACATCATAGCCTGAAGGCATATCTTCATAAAATAAAGAAGGGGAATATAATACCCCCAAGGATCAGTTATCATTTACTCTCTACATTAAATTTTTAATTGTGGATAATCAGGGAGGTCGGCTGCTGAGCACCAATGGCAACCAAATTTTTCCACATACCCTCAAGTAAAATGGAGGGATGTGATGTCCAGACAGTGGTGTGGTCCAGATCCAGTGCTGGTGTAGGGGCGGGGTAATATCTGTGTTTTCCCCAGAATGCTGAATCTCCAGTCCGGGTTCTGGAACAGCTGTTTTGAGCTGTGGGTGACCTTGTTGGGAACAAGCCTAGTGTAATAAGTCCATTGGACACACTGGTAAGAAATCCCTCAGTGTTGATGCCGGAGGGTCTTGATAGTCCAGTATGGCCCTACTTCATAACTACTGACTGGAAGATGGGCACCCCATCAGCACCCATGAATCAGGATAAAGCTATATCACTGACACTTGGAATCTTACTGAGAGCCTCTGCTTTAAGAGTACTGGATAAGAGTCAGTTCTCTAATAATTCCCTTGCCCATATTGGGTGTATTGCAATAAGCAACGCCTCAGTTGCTGACTTTGGGCAGAACTCCTCCAATGCTTCTGCTATAAGCAAATTGTACTTATGCCAATAAAGTCTCAGAATCACACTTCCAGTGAGAAGCTTATCGTTGCTGGCCTTGGCACCCTGACTACCACCTGCTCAGTCCACCATTATGGGCTGAATGTTTTACATATCCTCCATATCAGCTAAAAATTATTAGTAGCCCTCCATGGTGGTGGGGGCCAAGGATATTATGCAGGCAACCTATTTTAATGGGACTGCTTCTTGGAATTTGAATACAGGGTTTGAAAACTTTCTGTCCCTTCCTTTTTTTCTTTGTGGTGACAAATGTCTAGCAGTTTGAATTGTGCTAGAGAATCCTGTTTCCTGATTGGCTGCTGGAAAAATGAGACACTCCCATTGGTGGTTTGATCTGCTCATCCTGGTTTGTTCTAAGAGATTACTGGAGCTGTTATTACTGCCATTGTGGCTTCCTCTGTGGGGACAGCAGCAGTGGGGATTGCCTTTGGTCATTCTGTGGCCACTGCAGCCACTTTAGATTTTACTGTCAGGAAGAATAGCCAATGATTTAGAGACACAGAACAGTATGAGACAAGGTATTTTACAGCTTGACTTGCTGATTTCCTTGTTGAAAGAGCAGGTAAATTTGTTTTGGGAATTATACACAGCACCTGTCTAGAGAGAGCATTGCAGTGAATGAGACCAGGGTGCCAATCAAATAGTTACAGGTATATATCAGGGCATAGAGATGATTGGGAAGTGGGCAGGATCAGTGCTGGGTGCATTTCTTCTCGTCATACTCGTAAGACAGAGCCAGCAACAAACCTAAGTCATTATTGGCCACAAAAAAATGTGCTTTGTGCTATTGTCCATGATTCAGCACCTAGCGAGGTGTGGATTAAAAACAGGTTAGAAAGCCAATGATGGGCAAGGCATGGGGGGATTGTAATCAACCTAAGGTTCTGCCCTATGATGCAGAATTCTCTGATGACAGGTAAGATACAGTCTGGATGTCCTTTTTGTATAAAAGGAAGGGAGATCTATAGAGGTCGGCCTACAGCCCCCAGAACTTAGCACTATTTAGGGGCCTGCAGTGTTTATCAGAACCAATTGACCCGTTTCCATCATCGGAATATTGCCCAAGCAGGTGCTGCAACTAGAGAACTGGGAAGTTAGCAGAAAACAAAGTTGTCGGGCCCAGTGTTGCTTGTGAGTTGCAGACGTTACTCAAGATCAAAAAGGCAACCCCAGTATTTAAGGTTTACCCTGAGCTTCAATAAACAGCATTCTGGTTCAACAGTGACCTGTGTTTCTGCCTGTCTTCAGGCCCTTATTCAATGAAGCTCCCTCAGGTGATGCAGGTGTCACAGGGACCCTTCACTGGTATCTACTAGCTCTCAGGGCAACTGCTGAAGAACAAGTCTTCTTTGCCTCACAAACTACAAAGTGCCCAGAAGTCTCAGGACCAGTGATGCTGCCCTTATCACACCAGAAATGCCATTCTCCATACACATCTACATGTCTCCATCACTGTGCAACTCTACAAAGGCCTGGACCTCATCCTCTCCTCCCTCACCATTCCTCTGCCTGCTATCCAATCAGCCTATGTGCTTTTTAAAGCTATGTTTCATGTTCTAGACAATTACTAAGTAGAATATTGGATCTACCCTTTTTGATTTTGATTTTTAAAAAATCGGCTTTTCGTGTGACTATTTATTTTCCTGCCAGTAGTTTGGGAGCAAAGAGAAAAGTTCTCTTATCTGAGGCTAACATTTCAGCAAAGCCTCAACACCATCTCCCAAACTTAGTTAAGGGAACTGATTTTGTTTCTTTTCCCTGTTGCATGAAGTTTCTGGCCCAGACTTTCCAGCCTAGTCTCGTGGCCCAGCCCTGCAGACCCACAGTCCCAGAGTCCCACTGAAACACACAGATGCTTATATTAATTGTACGCTGATTGACCTGGGGCCCAGGCATATAACTTTCTAACTCTTTACCCTTAAACTAACCCATGACTCTTATCCTGTTCAGCCATGTGGCTTGGTACCTTTTCTCAGAGCAGCATAGTTGTCCTCTGCATCTGCTGCCTTGTCTGGTGTCTCTGTGGCATCTCTGCTCTGTTCTTCCTGTTCCCAGAGTTTTCTTAGTCTGGTAGCCCTGCCAACACTTCTTGTCTGCCTTCAGCCAATTAGTGTTTTTAATAAACCAGTAGGCGGGACAATTATTTACACTGTAACACCATCCCATTACATTTCCCCGGTGCTACAATAAAAATATCCCAACAAATCATTTTTTCTGGTTACAGAGAGATGCTATCCATCATGGTGGAGAAGGCATGGCAGGCAGCAGGGAAGGCATGGTGGCAGAGGCAGGAGACTGGCTGGTCACATTACATCCAAACTCAGGAAGCAGAGTAAAGAGGAAGTAGCCAGCAATAAAGCCCGGAGTCCCACCTCCAGTAACTCACTTCCTCTGGCAAGGTTCCACCTTGTAAAGATCCCATAACCTTGTCAAACAGTGCCACCAGCTTGGGGATTAGATATCCAGACAGTTCTTATTCAGGCCACTAGGGGATCTAACTTCTCAGCTCACCCTGCTATCGCAATATACTACCCAGAAAGGGGAACAAGACCTCTCTACATGGCTGTTCCAGACTCCTACCCAAAAGTGAATTCAATAAGACTAATGACACAGAGAGGATGGCTCAGCGCTCAACTGTGGGCTCTTTAAGTAGTTCAGGGGTTGAAGCTTCACAAAATAAATGAACAAAAACGTATTTTGTATGCTAAAATAATTAGAAAAGATGTAGTCCAAAGGAAGCCCAATCACATTCATGTAAAATAGGGCTAATGAAAGCTGCCTGAAATAAAAATGTTCACTCTTGGGCTGGAGAGATGGCTCCAGTGTCACAAATGTGTATGACTCTTACAGAGAACCTGGGTTTTGTTTCTCAGGACCCAAGTGTGAGTTAAAGGCTCACAACTGCTTACTCTAGCTCCATGGAATTGGATTATGTTCTGACCTTCTCAGATGCCCATATCACATACAGATTCCAACACTGACACTCACATATAATTAAAATTTTTTAATCTTAAAAAAAAAGTTCACTCAGCATAGCTCCACCTATTTTGAGGAGTATGACAAAGGTCCAATATAGTCACAATGGTATACACCTGATGTCTGTGAAGCTATCTAATGTTCCTAGCAGACTGGGTGTGATGCTGTTAGAAGGAACTTATGTGTCCTTAATCCTCACAGTGAACTCTAATTATGCAGACCACGGAGTTAATTCAGACGCACATGAGATAACATCTTCAATTTTCTACTTGGTAAGGGCATGCAAATCACAAAGAAAGCATTTTTAATTAACTTCAGGAAAGAACATTACACTTCTTATAGGGCTTTAAGTAGGCACATTCTGGGTGATTCTGACAGGATCTCACTGGCTCATAGCTTCAAGAAGATCATTCCCCTGGCAGCATATTCTAGACCAGCAAATATTATAGAGAGGATGCGGTTTTGCTAATATGATTTTTAGCATTTCAGTTGTTTCCAAAAGAGCCTTAAGGAATACAGGCAGATCCAGGGAAAAACCAAAAGCAGCAATGATGGAAAAGCATCTCATTCCACAGCTAGTGTGACGATAAGGGACAACTACAACAGATTGATGTATGTGACCCACAACCAGGCTTTCATGCTCAGGCAGGAGAGTCATCTGTTAATAGTATTCTTCCCAAAGGACATGGCTGCCAGCACAGGCAGGATCTTAAGCACAGCCTCCCCGCTGGGTTCCTTCCAAGGGTTCTAAGGCCCCTGAGGAATCCAAGAAGGCTCAGCTGCATGCATGAAAGAGGTGACCATACAGTTAATGCAACTAAAACCTTCACAGATTAACAAATCTTTTCTTCTCCCTAAAGCTTTGAAGTTAGTCACCATTGAAGGCTGTCATCTTCTGCTCTGGCCCACAGGTCTCTCGTGAGATGGGGGAGGGGGCAGCCTTGGTCTACAGCTTTCCTTCTCTTCTTGGGGAATCTCAAACCCTGGGAACCCAGCAGACCCTGCCTACAGGGAGGCCCACCCATCCTAAAGATGGCTAAATACACAAAGCCCTAGACTAGCTTTTAGAAGGCCAATACTCATTCTGTGCCCTTTTCATGGGAAAAGGCTCTGTGGTTCTACTGGCTCTGTGACTTCTAGGCAATGCTGCCTGGCTCCTGGAGACTAAATGTGGCTTCCCCCAGAACCAGACACACTGGGAGAGAAGTACTTCCTTCCCACAGATTGGGGTGGGCAGTACTCCACACCAGCCTCTGGATGGATCAGCCCTGAAGAAGTCCCACAAAGACAATATACTGGAAAATGGACACAGTTCCAATTAATTCCTCTTAGAACCCATTTCATGAGAAAGAAAATACTTCAGAGGCCAGCCAATTGATGCCTCAGATTCCAAGAGTGGGCAGGGGGTTCTCTCTCATATACACACCCCTCCAGCACAGTATAACAGCTGGCTCAAGGGTGCGTGTGTGTGCGCATGCACGCACACATATGCACACACATTCTGTACCTGCATTCCATAGTAGCCCGAAGGGATTGCAGAGTAGCCTAATGATAAAACTGAAAGTCACTGTTAATTATTCAAAATAACAGGACAGAGGTAAGATCTGGGCTATACTTCCATTGGTAAAGTGTTTGTCTAACTAACATGTACACTGCCTTGGATTTCATTCTCAACACTACGGTGGCAGGTGGCTCACATTCCCAACACCTGGAAGGTGGAAGCAAAAAGATCTCAAGTTCAAGTTTATGCCTTGGCTATGTAACAATGTTAATGCCAACCTGGGCTGTGTAGAAAGAAAAACAGAAAGAGGGGAGGGGCAGGAGTGAGAGCAGAGGGCAGGAGAAAGAAAAGAAAGGAAGAGAAGACAAAGAATGGGCCCTGGCCCTCGACATCCTAAGATCTATACTCGCTGAGTTAATTACTCACACATACATGATCTGTGTTGGAAATTTATTTTAAAAACAACAACACTCCAGCCATCACATTTTTTTTTTCTCTGTTCATCATTTCCCTTATAGAAGTTACAAAAACACCGGGGGTTCGGGGAGGGGGGGCACACGCTGTCATCTTTACAACCCAATCTACAAACAAGAGTCAGGAATGACCCCTGAATCAGATCAAAGACAATGTGAGATCAACTGTGGGTTACAGCAACACCAGATTACTATGTTGATTTACAGAGCAATGGTTATAAGGAAGTTCACCATAGGGTATTCTGAGCCAAGGACCAACTAAAACCACCTGCCTTCTGTAAGCCAGGAGGCCCAGTGCAAGCACCCACAGCATCGGGACAGGACTCAGTAAGGCTTTTCTGGCAGCAGATGTGATGGAGAGGGCGCTCTGCTCAGCGAGGACCCCGAGCCCTCACTTTGAGTCTTGGTTCTTCTCATCATCTATCAGGGCAGAGTGGATCCCCAGCTTTTTCAGTTCCTCCACCAGGTCCCCATTCTGGTGCATCTGCAGAAGGATGTCACAGCCCCCCACAAACTCGCCATTGAGGTACACTTGAGGGATGGTAGGCCAGTTGGAATAGTCTTTAATACCTGTGAACAGATGGGAGATGCATCACTGAAACAATCAGAAGGGGGTAAGTCTTCCACCACCAACACCACATCCCCACTCCTAACAGAAATCCAGGACTCTCCCTGAGTCAATGGAGAGCATGTCACTGGACAAGTCACATGATCCCTCAGCCCCTGAGGTTTCCATGGCAATTAGTGAGGCTCTTGGTAAAACACTGACACATCAGCCAGAGAATGCACTGTCTAACCAAGGCTCAGGAGACAGGCAAAGCCATAATTATCCACACAGGTTATGTTTTCAGGGAAGAATTGTCACAGCTTTATTTCCAAATGTGCTGTGAAATGTGGATTTACCTGAACTCACTGGCTGATTGGGTGGCCTCACCTCTGCTTTCTTTCTGCAGCTCCAAGTGGTGAGGATCACTGCTGACCTACAAGATGCTGAGTGGATGTTACTTTTGAATATTACCAAGAGGCAGAGAAAACCCCTGGCCTATGGTCACAACTCCTAAGCCCCATGTTCTCAGCTCCCTGGACAAGGCTCACACAGAACCTGGTGTCAGACACAGGTATATATAGCCCATGGTGATTAGTGAGTAGTAGATGTCTTTGCATGCACACACACACAGAGGGAGAGAGAAAGATAAAATAAATGTAATAGAAATTTTTTGAAGATTTGGGAATATAGTCAGTAGTAGAGCATTTGGTTAGCATGAGTGAGAACCCCTAAGTTTAATTCAGCAACAAACAAATTAACAAAGGCATAAATATGACTGCCAGTGTTTTTAAATGAGCATACAAACATATAGAGTGAGCAGGTACTTCCAAAAATTACAGTAGCACACACATCTAAAAACTAACCACACAATAGGCTTTTTATGAAGACAAATTTGTTCTTACTACCATATCACTCAATATTTGTTTTCCCAAAAAAATTACAATATATTTTCCTTTTTAAAACATACTGTCTTTCTTTAAAAAAGTGCTGGGTTTGCTGTAAATAACAGAGTTGGAGGTAGCCCTAGTCACAACTTTTATCTTGCTTCTCCAGGCAGCAGAAAATGGAGAAATGGTCGCAGGCTGGGCGTGGTGGCCCATGCTTGTAAAATCAGCACTCAGCTAAGGCTGGCCTGATCTTTACAAAGAAGTCTAGGAGGGGGTAACACTAGAGGGTAAATTCTATCACCCTTCACAGTATTGAGTATCTAGACACACTGAATGACCTGCTGAATCCAAGGCTTTCTCATACTGATGTGGGGTGCCACAGGACCCTAAACAACTACTCAGTACATGGGTCTTGTGGATTTGTTTTCTGATTACATTTTAAACTTGATCCTTAAATACAAACAGCCTAAAGATCAGTTGCAAATCTTTTACCTTTATGACTGAGGGTGAGTGTGAAGATGACGAACCATTTAAATACAAGCTCCCTAAGTCTGCTGGACCGGACAATTCCAGTCTGTGTGAGATCTCTTTTCCTCTACAGGAAACACTGACTACTTTTGCTGAGGTCTCACTGCTTTGAAACATATCAAAATGAAATACATTTATTGCTGGGGGACCAACCCAAAGCACAGTGAGCTCTAAACAGTGCCACTGTTTTTAGTAAAACCTTTGCTGAGAAAAGAATGAATTGTTGTCCATGACCACCATTCATTTATTTCCAAAGGAGACAGGCTTGCTTTACAGTGCCCTCCCATACAGTTCACCATGGTGGAAGAAGCTGGGGCTGGCTGGCCATATGGAGCAATTCTATAGAACTTCGTTTCATCCCCGCCCTCACTTCATTCACCTCACATGTGAAGCTCTGCTACTGGGGACTATGTTACTAGGGTCCTCCGCCAGAACACCCATCTTCTAGCTGCCTACAAGTGGCCCTCAGACCAGGCACTGTCACAGTTCTACTCTGCATACAGCCTTGCCTCACAGTTGACATTTTAAGAACTTTGCCTCAAGGACAAATGGCAGCATCTTGGCAGGACTCATGGTGCCACTCAATGACGAGTGGGTCATTGGGATTATTTTTTGTTGTTGTTGCTGGGAGGTTTTTGTTTTAGCCCAGTCTGGCCTGGAACTCCATGTATAGCCCAAGCTAGCCTCAAAGTTACTCCTGCCTTAGACTCCAAAGTGCTGTATCTACAGGTGTGAGCCACAAGCTTTTTATGAACTTCAATAGTTCAGGTGACATCTGATTCTTCTTATGGAGTAAAGTAGGAAACTTCTAGTAATAAAGACCACTGTCTATACCTTAAAAAAAGATTTGTGTGTGTGTGTGTGTGTGTGTGTGTGTGTGTGTGTGTGTGTGTGTGTGTGTGTGTGTATACAGTGTTCTGCTTGCACACCAGAAGAGGGAGCCAGATACTAGTATAGATGGTTGTGAGCCACCATGTGGTTGCTGGGAATTAAACTCAGGAAGAGTAGCCAGTGCTCCTAACCTCTGAGCCATTTCCTTGACCACCGTCTATACCTTAAATACTAAAAGGAACCGTAAGAATTGTTTAAATACGGCTTATTTACTTCCCACTTAGTTTTCAAACACTACAATATTTAGTGACAGTCAGGTAGGAACTCCTGAAAACTAGAGGATCAGACCAAGAATGGGTTTTAGTGCTAATCATGTTGTCTACGACAGTGACCAAACTCGGGACCACGTGCTGACGAGAAGTCACCCTAAATAGAGACACTGGCATGGGAGCTGAGAAGCTGAGGGATTCAGCTCATATATCATCATTCCATCAAAAACAAAAGGCAGAAAACATGGCAAACAATACTCCCAACCTGGGGAGGTGGCTCTGTTCCCAAAGTGCTTGTCCTGCAAACGTGAGGCCTTGAGTTTGAGCCCATCACTGCAGCACATGCTGTAATTTCCCAGCTCTGGAGGTAGAGCTAGGGGGCCACCAGGTACAGCCCCCAGTCTGTTTCCCTGGCTGCAAAGTGGAGTTCTGCTGCCTTTCAGATTTACTGAGAAGATCAAGTGGTATGTGATTGGTGAAATGACTTACTTCCTAGCACTGTGGCTACGGATTATGAGTGTGCTTGTACCACCGCCACCACCCTCTTATCAAGGGTATTCTGCTCCATTTGTCACAGAAGTGCTCCTCTGAGCATTTCAGTAAACAGAAAGCATGGAGAAAGAACAGGAATGATGCAAGCTGGGCATTCCACACAGTAATAGGAAAGTAGCACTTGCAGAGATCTCACACTCCTAAGTGTTTTCCATAAATAATCCTTATTTAACCACTACAGAAGTATAATATAATTATCCCTGTTCGGCAAATGATTTTAGGGTTCAGAGAGGCTAAGTAACTCATTCAAAGTCAGAGATAGTATGTGGTGGATCCAGACAGCATCTAGGTTTCTAGACTCTAAAGCCAGCCTCTGAACCCACCTCCCCACAGCTTATCTTGCCCACAGCTACTGTTCACTATATATGCATGTAAAGTACATAGGATTGATTTACACCTTCGACATCAGTATACACAGACAGTATTGTGCCTCTTTTGACCAAATGTGTTTTTGATATCTAGTCATGCCAAGTATACTAGGATATAGTTTGTGGTAAACACAGTATAGTTTTACCCTACAACACTGAACTACCATCTGCTAATCCAGTCTACTAACAGGCCAGGATCCCATCTTGTGAGTTTGTCCCCACCATAAGCCATGTTGTCACGGACACCTTACACATGTATTCAGTTCTACATAGATCCTCTAGACCTGGGGGTGGCAAGCTGGCTTCAAACTAAACCTCTACCTGAATGTGCAAATAAAGTTTTATTGAATTCAGCTTGCTCACTGAGTATATAGTATTCAAGTCTACTTTCAGCCTCCAACAAAAGAGCAACACACAAAATGAGGACCGAGGAGCCCATGGATCTCCTGGCCCTTCACAGAGGAAATCTGCCTCCACTCCAGACCATCTCTCTGGGAGAAGGTTAAGAGGTCTGCTCACCTTTAATACACTTACTGTTAACAATTCCAAAGTGCTGGTGCCAAACAGCCACAGCACATGGCTTGGCCCACAGAAGGGCACACACAACTGAGTATCCAACCTCCAATATTCACTAGAGTACTAAGCCGAATTATTATATACAATGCTCAAGACACTGATTCATAAACACTTAGAGGCTGTAGGGAAGAGGCCTGGGAGAAGGGTGCAGAAGAAAAAAAGCAAGTTCAGAGGTGGAGCACAGTGAGATTCAAAGAACAGTTTCTAATTAATATACATGACAGCCAGCAGGGTGGACTCCATATGTCCCAGTACCAAGACACTGCTATGTCCAAAGTGACAGCTGGGCCAGCTGTTATGTAATGTACACATACGGCAATGTCACATAGGCTTATGTGTCAAAAAGTTTGCAAGTTATAAGGACAAGAAAAAACAGGGTAAAAGTTATGTATTCCTCAACATTCAACCTCCTACTCTGGCAGGCACTATTCCTGATGTAAGGAACACATGAGGATTGACACAAGATTGACAGGGCACTCACAGATGAGTCTGTGATGTGGCTGTGACATGACTGTGAACCAGTATCTCCTTATGCCAACAGTCATAGAAAGTCTGACCAGCTCAAGTCGCATTCCCAGCACCACAAAATATTGTGTAAGTCTCCTGCCCTCCAGAGGGTGAAATGCTGTGTGCAGACAGACAGGATCTCACAATGCCAGTAGCGACAAGCCCAAGGAACCATGAGGCTGCATTGTATCTTAGGTTCCTCAAGAGCCCTGTGGCTGTGTCCTGTGTACACCCCAGGCAATAAAAATAGAAGGCCTCTCTGCACCACATTTCCTGAACCCTAAGAAACAGGACTCTCTGTAAAATTCTGGCACAAGGGAAAAGAAAGGACCAAAGCTACAAAGGCCCCACACTGCAGGAGGGCAAGTGGGAGAGCTCCTGCCTGCCTGCCCACCCCCTGACAAACTCAGGGTGTAGGTGACAACCTGAAGAGTCTCCACACTGTAAAGGCCTAGCCTGGCTAACAAAGGCCTCACTGGGGGAGCACACTCACATCACCCTGCCCATCCAATGTCAACCCTTCACTAAGCCCAGGAAACACTTTTAAATATTTGGATAACACCCTTATTAACCAAATTTACAAGCCAATGAATCCAACATTCAAGAAATATAAAGGCTGTGGCTGGGCATGATAGCTTACACCTGTAATTCCAGCACTTGAAGGGCAGGAGGATCAATTCAAGATCTGGGGCAGCCTGATTCATACGGTGAGTTCAGGGTCAGCTTGTCTCAATAATAATAGTAATAGTAATAATGATAATGATAATAATAACAAAAGGAAGGGTTAAATTCTTCTCTCATCTGAGCACCGAATCAGATCAGAGGCCTAAACCTCCTTGCTTTTAGGACTCATACTAGCTGTATGTCGTTATAGCTTTGCCTGCAATTACATGCACAGAGGAACATAAACCCTAAACCAAAGACCCTCAGACTTCATATTAAGCAGGGCATCCACAATACAACGGTCGGCTAAGAGTCATGCTTTTAGGGCAAGTGTGGATAGGTCCCATGTCAGACTGCAGAGTAGGTGCTTATCTTCCCCCAGCAAGGAGCCACCTCTGACCCCAAACTACAGCTTGCCCTGAGCTAGATAACCGCGGAGCCTCACAAACAGCCAGTGTTAGCTGAGGAGAAAACACTGGGCTCTGCACATAACGCATGGCTTGCTTTGCTCCTGTAGCATTAACCTGCCTTCCTTCTGCTTGGCCCTAGAGCACAGTCCACTAATACTACCTCAGAGAGCAAACGTAGGGCCAGCTATTTCAGACAACGTGGAGAAAAGTACTTTGAAAACCATCAAGGTTGATAATAAAGTAGCTGCCATTAAGTGGGTGCCTTCTGTTCCTAATAGGATGATATTATGTACGGTGTATAAGAGGATAGGGGGAGTTCCCACAATGCAGCTCAGACTGGCCTTGGAGCGGTGATCCTCCTGCCTCAGCCTCCAGAGTGCTGGGATTACAGGCGTTGAATTACTATGCCCAGGTATAATTTTTATGTTCTCGTTTCCTCATGGACTCTGCCAGGTTTGGTACCATAATCTTCACTCTACCGAGAAGGAAATGCAGTTAGGCCATGGAGGATTCCAAGCTCTCCACAGCCCCAGCCTGCCTCATCAAAAAGGACCATATGAAGAATGACTATGGCCCGTAATTTCAAACGTTGCACACTCCATTTGAACAGAGAAAAGTCTCCTTTCAGCAGAGTATTAAACCAGAGCACAAGGGGGAAGGGACGCTGCTACTCAGTCCCTGGAACTGGAGAGCAGGCTTCCCCAGATTCTTCTCCACGAGCAGGAGCAGCTTTCCCATTACTACCTTAACCAGTTCTTGCCAAGGATCAGGCCCAAGTGCCTGGCCTTTCTCCTCCCCACTGAGTTCAGTGCCTGGGACTTTGTATCCAGGATGTCAACTATCAGGATCCAATTTCTTTGCCTCAGGGCCAGAGAAAAGCCACCGGTCTGGCTGTTCCATCCTCTGTCCTTTGGGCTCCAACCCTGCGGCACTTTGTTAATCTGACGGGGGTCAGAAGTCCTTGCGTCTTCCTCTTCCCGCTGAGCCTCTCTCAAACCCCAGCCCTCACACACCGCGCCCTTTTGTGCTGTGGGATCTAAAAACCAAAGTTCGTGTCTTTCACCCAAAATCAGATCCGAACGTGAGTCCAGCTGGACTATGGTGCAACCCTCTCTGCAGCAAGAAGACAGTCCCAGACACTCAGGGCCTTAAACATTACTGGCCAGCCTTTGACCTCATTAGGCATCCAGGGACCTGAAATCTCCCCACATACGCATTTACCTAGCAAGTAGGCCGCTGGCTTCCAAGACCCTCAAACTGTCCCCAGTGCCAACAAATCGAGGGTACTCGCTGGGAGTCTCCCTCAGCAAGCTACTCCCCCAGCTGACCCGGTAAGGAGGTCATGCTACTGACCACCCTCTTCCGATGCTGCCAGAGACAGCTCTCCCCCAAGTGAGGGGAGGCGACGCCCCAGCCCAGGTGCCTACACAACCAGGGCCCCTGCTCCTCCGGATCTGCTCAAGTTCACCCCGGCCTCGCAGCCCGATCCCCCGGGCCTAACCTTGCCGCAGCTCCGGGTCGTCCAGCACGTTGTAGGCCGCATAGTCGCGGACACCGTGCAGTCGCAGGATCTGCACCACGGCGTTGCTGAAGCCGCACTGGGGCTGCTCGGGCGTCCCCTTGAGGAACACCACCACCTTGTCCTTCTTCACCAGCGCATCCAGCTGCTCCGCCTTGCCGCCCGAGCTCGCTGTCCTCACGCCGACCCCTGGCAGGCCGCCGCCGACCGCTCCGCGCCCCCAGCGCAGCAGAGTCGCCGCCGCCCGGCTCAGGGACGCGCTCATGCCCGCTCACTGCCCACGGCCTCTAAAGCTAACCCCGGGTTTAGCTTGGCCATGGTGCCTGGCCGGCCCACCCGAGACTCTCATTGGACAGGCTCCGAATCGAGTCTCGTGATTGGATAATACTGACTCAATCCCACCAATCACATCGCCCACGCCCTGGTCCCTAGAAGCCGCGTCCTACAGGCGTGCTAGTGAGCGTGGACGACCGCTTGGCGTGTTGATTGGACAAATTGGACGTCCATCAACGTCACCGGAAGGACTGAAGGACACTGAGCCTACTGGAAGACGACGGTCCTCACGAAGGCCTGGATACCCAGGGATGACTGGGCCGGCGCAGGGCGGGGCTTCCAACGCCCGCGGCACGCCGGGAAGGAGTCACTTCCGCACGTAGTTCCGGTTCCGTTGCCGGAGGCTCATTGCTACTGGAACGCGGCCGATAGTTGTCCGATAGCAAACGCCGGAGAAATAGTGGGCGTCTGCGCCTCAGCAGCGGAGGTAAGCCGCGAGCCTGACGAGTCTAGCTTATCCCGGGGCTCCAGCCTGGAACTCAGCCTCATGTTCTGTTCTGCCTGGGACTCCTGCCACGTGCACGTGGATGGCCAAGCCGAGCCCTGCCTCACGGGGGAGTCCTTTTCTAGAATTTTAAGAATAAAAATATAAGTATTGTGTGTATGTGTGATGTGCGTCCACGCACCTGCCACAGCGTGGGAGTAGAGGTCAGAAGACAATTTGGTGTAGTCAGGTCCCTGCTTGTTCCTTTTACAAGGGGTCCAGAGATAGAACTTGGGTTTGCCAGGTACGTGCCATTATCTGCTGAGCTGCCGAAGCCTATGTTAGCCATAGCTCAGCCATTTTAACTGTAGCCCAGCCAGGACTACAAGTTAAGTTTCTGTTTTCCCCATAGGCAAGCTACTTAGGAGAAGACAGGTGACATGGTTGACTTTTCCAGAATAGATTTAACACAGCCCGATTAGTAAGAACACTTGCAAGGCTGACCTTTAGATAAGAACAGTTGTGGTCAGGGTTTCATGACAACCTCCCTGGGACAGAATATTCTGCAGATTAGGTTGCTTAGTAACCCCTCTTCCCTATTCTTCCCAGCCCTGCCAATTTCCCGCCTTAACCACTATATAAACCTCCCTGAGAAATATAATAAAAATTGCAGCTTGATCAGAACACCCACTGTCTTGCTGTCTGATCTTTGTGTCCCTTGTCCTTTCATTCCTCCCCCTCAGGGTCCGAACTCCCATTGAAGACCCCACTGGCCGGAGCACTGAGCTCTGGTCCTTAGAATAGTGCTCTAACGGTAGGACAGGTGGTTTTAGGCCCTCGGTGACCCTTCTGTCCATGTAACCAGGAACCAAGGTTAGAAAGGTTTATTGAACAAACTAGGAAATTGATGCGTTGCTCCTGTGGCCTTTGTCTGCACAGTGCCAACTCTAGAGGCTGAGACAGGAGCATCTGTTGAACTCAAGAGTTCTAAACCACCCTGGGCCATATAGCAAGACCCCTTTTTAAAAACGGAAAACAATGTGTGAGGGTATAGCTCAGTAGTAGAGCGCTTTCCTGGTGTAAGTGACATCCCTTATTCTATCCCCAGCACATACATACACACAAATGATAATAAAAGAGTGCTCTGTCAGTGATTTCCTAAGCAGGTGTTGCTGGCCACTGGGTGGAGATCTTGCACCAAATGTATAGGCACATCGGTTTATGTTACTGCACAAGAGTGAGAGTTACTTATGAGAAGGCCCATTGCTTGCTCTGTTCTTTGCCTTATATTGCTTGACGTGTACTTACCCCCTAGAAGAGCTCGGGACATGGTCGGTACTCTTACTCTGTTCTCTGACTTGGGATTGTATGGATCTGGATCCTGGCCAGCAGAACTCGGTAGGGTGCTACCTGATCTGTAGTCTTGGACCTGCACTGGGTTGGTGGTACCCTAGAGCACACCAGACTTGCAGAAAAAGCATACTCCAGAGGAAGCTGAGGCATGCCTGCTCAAGAGCCAGCAGTTCCATGTGCAATGTTCCTCTGATAGGTCCTGGATACTGTTGCCACGGTGATAATGGCTATGTCGTGCCATTGTCGATCCACCAACAGTCAGAGAAGCTTTGCAGTCAAGATGTTACTTAGCAGACTGAGTGGTTTCTGTTGGGCACTTACATACTGCTACAAACCTCCAGTTACTAAGAATGATGCTTGAGGTGATCATTTTGCCAAATAAACTGTGAAGACAGGTGGGCACAGGGCCCTGTATCTTCCTTGTCAGTGTTGTGGACCCTTGCTCTTTTTCTAACAAGTTTCTTTTTTATTTTGCAGACCCTTTGATCCCAAGCACCATAAAAAGACATACACAAGAAATATTAGAATGAAACAGGGGCTCCGAAAGTCCTGTCTGTACCCTTAGCAACAGTGAGTCTGTTAAATTGCCTCCAGAATCGGCAAGCTTTTGTTCATGCTTGCATTGCTGTTAGTAGTTTTACTTTAAAAAATAAAAAGAATTTGCTTCTGGGAAGCCATGTGTCTTGCTTGACTGGCTTTCGTGCTCACTGGGTAAGGGGTTGAGTTTGTAGACTGTTCTGAGGATCTGGGTGCAGAGCAATAATGGCAAATAGCATATTGCTGACTTAGTTGTGATAAAAATCCCTGGCAAAAACAGCTCAAGGGAGTGAGGGTTTGTTTTGTCTCATATTCTCTGACCTTGAGTCAAAATGGAAACAAGCTACAAGCTGGAACCTTTGTGAGTTCCCACACTTTTCTTCCCTCACAGATAGTACCATAACCTTGCATCCTTTATGGTAACCAGCTGCTGCTGGGGTGTGGGGGGTTCAGTGGTTAGAGCACTGGGTGTTCCAACACCCACCCACATTGTGCCTCACAACTGTAGCTGTGGTTCCAGGGAATCCAGCACCCTCTTGTGGTGTCAGTGGGCACTGCATGCATGTGGTGCACAGAAGCATGCAGGCAACACACTCATACACATTAAACAAAAACTTAGAAGGGGAGGGGATAGCAAGATGGGGTGAAATAGGTGCATCTGGCCTTGCTGCCCAAAGCGTTGAAGGTGCTTCCCCAAGAGAAAAGTGGTTGTTTGGGTTGTAGGGGTGGAGCCACCAAACATTCCTGCACTAAAGATGCCTCTTGGGACCCAGAAACCCACAAACTGAGCTGAAACCTGACCCATCCCTGCGAGACACTTAACTATCTATCATCCCATCGCTTGATAGCAGCATTCTCACCAAACCTTCCATTAATCTGATGTCTTGACAAAACCTAAACCTGTATGGAAACCCAGGCAGAGCCAGCCCTCCCAGAGCATTTTCTCATCCCCAAAGTAGAGCTAGAAGTGCCTTTAGGTTTGACTCCCCTACACTCCGGAGAGACTGCTGCTCTATATTTTGGTTTAATCTCTTACATGTCTTGAGGCTGCCTTGCCATCACAGCCTGGTCTGGTCTGAAGTCTGAGATGCTCCTGCCTTCTTAGACCCCTGAGTGCTGGGATTACAGGTTTGTATGTAACATGCCTTGTAGCAGCTGCTTTTATAAATACTTCTCTGACCTTGGAGTGGGCCTGTTAAACTACACTGTAACAGGACTCTGCCTGGCACGCAGGCTTTCTTTGTCTGTACCCAGGTTACAGTATACGTGGAGATAGATGATGTGCTACAGTTGATTAGGTCCATCTAGAATAGACCATGGTGATGATGAGCACTATGAAAAGCCTGAGTGCTATCCTGGGTGAGCATGTGGTCCTGGGTTCTAGTCCTAGGCATACTGAGTACTTGAGTTTTCATCCTTCAATTTTCCCACACTTCTGTTTTTTCTCCTTGTTTTGGAGAATGTAGCTATGATGACCACTGAAGGCAGAGTGTTGTGAGTGTAAGGTGATCTGCTGTGTCCCTCTCTTGTGTTCCTTGGCTGTGCTCCTCTGCTCTTGAACAGTTGCCTCAATGTGATGTTTGTTCTTCAGACAGCTTTTGTACATAGATTGGTTGCACCTTGCTAAGCTTAGGGAGCAGGTGTGGCAGCGTGTGCCTGTCATCCAGCACACAGGACTGAAATCAGAGGATTTCAAATTGAAGCTGGCTCTTCGGAAAGAAAGGGGCTTCAAGCAGTAGGATTTTGTTACTTTTATATTCAGTTTTTAGTCCTGCATTCTCCTGACTTGCAAACTTATAACATGCTATGTTTATATAAGCATATTGTATAGACGCATGCTTATATCTACATAGGATTTTGATATTTACAGTTTATAACTTTGTGATGATAATTTTAATCCAAAGAGCTAATGGATGTTTTTGGTTTTAGTTTCAGACAGGGTCTCTGTAGCCCAAGTTAACTTTGAATTTGCAGTGACTTTCCTGTTCCTGCCTCCAAATGCCAGGATGATTATCAATGTGTACCATCATACATACCTCCAACGACAAAATCCAAACCATGGTTTTTCACCTCTAAAATGTCCTTATGCCAGGATGATTATCAATGTGTACCATCATACATACCTCCAACGACAAAATCCAAACCATGGTTTTTCACCTCTAAAATGTCCTTTGTACTCCTCATGCTTCTTATTCCGAGGACAACTCTTTGACTAGATGCCTTTATCTTATGTATTTATTTGCTGAGACAGGGTTTTACACCATCCTTGAACTCACAGTCTTCCTGTCCCTGCCTCCTAAGTGCTGGAGTTACAGGTGTGAACCACACCCAGCTAATATGTCTTTAAAGTTGTACTGTTGGACTTAGTTGTTTTATTGTGAAACTTACTATACACCAAGTTTAAAAGAAAACAGGAAAGGTTTCCTGTAAAGTTGAATTAAGAACTAAATGGTGGGCTGGCAAAATGGCTTTGTGGGTAAAGGGGCCTGCAACCAAGCTTGAAGACCTGAGTTCAGTCACCAAGTCCAACTCGATGAAGGAGTGAACCACTCCCCAGTTGTCTCTTTTCCTGCTGCCTGTGCAGTGTGCAGAACTGTTCGACTATTTTGCTGTTTGGGGTTTGGTTTTTAACAAGCTGTTTCTGTCGTGCATACTACCTCCCAGGCACTTGTGAGGAGGTACCTAGACCCCTAGTAAGCAAGAAGCCAGTCAGTGTCACGAGGGCCAGGCCCCTCTGATAATTTCAGCTACAAGGACACTTGGGAGCCTCCAGCTTGGGCTGAGTCACTGGGCACTTGCCAGACCTTTGAGATTTGGTGATTTCTTGCCTTTAAAGCATTACTATCATGAGAGTCCACTGCATGCAGGACTCCTGGCCAAGAAAGGGAAGTCACCCCTGGATTTTGACCAGGGTTGCCGTTTGAAATGGGAGAAGCTGACTAACTTTTCATTCTTTTAAGAAAAAAAAAGGTAAAGGGGTTTTTAAACCATTTGCTTTTTCTTTTATGGAGAATGGCACTTGTTACTCTACAGGTTGTACTTTTGAAAGTATGACCAAGTAAAATACCCAATTCTTAGCTGGGGAGATGACTTAGCAGTTAAGAGCGCTGACTGCTCTTCCAGATGATCTGGGTTCAATTCCCAGCACCCACATGGCAGCTCACACTGTCCTTAACTTCAGTTCCAGGCGATCTGGCATCCTCACACAAATATACATGCAGGCAAAACCCCAATGTATGTTATTTGTAAAGATACTAAATTCCAGAGGGTTTAATGAAAACCTATTCTGTTTTGTTTGGGTTTGCTTTGGTTAGATTTTTGGGTTTTTCTATATAAAAAAGAAAGCTTTTTTGCATAGGCCTCGCTGGCAAATTGGGTGGTTGTATTGTCTTGAAGCATTTGTGGATGCCTTCCCAGGATGGTTTGAGACCTGGACTTCTGTAACCTTTTCTATGAAGCCCTGGTTTTTCAAGTTAGGTTTACCCCGACACTCCTCCCATCCACTGTTGCTTCTGTCTTCACATTATCACAGCTGCAGCCCTATGATAATGATAATTCATGCGGGTGCTAGGCCACTAAAGCCAATAAGATAGCAACAGGTGGCCATCCTGTGTTCCCCCCACTACACCTGCCTTAGAACTGACCCGAATGTAACTCTCTGTGATCCTGCCTCGGGACTAGCATTAAAGGTGTGCAGTACTACTCATGGCTCTTATAAAATTCTGAAGAAATTGTGGAGGGAGGGGCGAATCTTTCAGAGCCACTTTTAGTTTTTTTTGTTTTGGGGGTGGGGACTGGGCATTTTAGTCTCTGTCTTACCAGGCAAGGCCAGCAGGGGGCACTAATACATCATCCTTGCAGAAGCTGGCATAGTGCTGATAATGGAATCTGGGAATCAGTGAAGTGGCTAAGATACACACACACCCTGTGCCAGTCCTTACCCCATGGATTGACTACTTCACATCCTTTCTATTAGAGTTGCAAAGTGGCACGCTTAACAGCTGACTGACAGGTCAATGGGGGATTTGAAAAGTTGGCAGATATTCTGCGACTTTAAAAGGGTGTGGGGCTCAGTTGGTACAGAGCTTATTTAGCATGCAGGAAGTTCTGAGTTCAGCCCTCAGCACTGATGAAATGAGGTGTGATGGTGCATACCTGTAATCCCAACTCTCACCTGGCAGAGGCAGAAAGACTAGAAATTCAAGGTCATCTTTGGTTATTTAATGAATTCCAGTCAGCCTAAATGCAGGAGACCCCACCACCCTCATCTCCATTTCCCTCAGCCAAACCAAAATAAGAAGGAACATTCTGGAAGCATTAGGCTTAAGCAAGAAGAATCATGAGTTACTGACCTACCTGGTTTCAAAAAAAATATGAATGAGCAAACAAACTCCAAGGAGATGGATGATTTCTTCCTCAACCCAGGAGAATGGTTTCCAGGACAGCTCTCTTATCAGTCTTGGGATACTATTCTTCAGGTGGTCAGGGATTTAGTGATAAGGGCATAGAGCCCTTTCCTAACTAACCATGTATGGGACTTGTTGAGACAATAAACCAGAAGGAGACTGTTCAGCAAATGGGGTGGGCACTGTTGGCCTGGGTAGTCCAGTGGCTGATTGGCACCACTTCACAGATATGTGTGTTCTAATTCTATTTATTTTATCCTTCATTCCTTACTCACTAGCCATGAGTTCCCAGGCAGGATTCAGTGTGTAGCCTGGTGCCTTCACACTAACCCTAGCCCTTAAAGTCTGCTCAGTGCATAATTCAAAAAGTAAGGAACATGAAACACAGTCAACAATTGAGGACAGTATTTTAGCATCTCCCAAAGCATGAAACTCATATAGTACACCTTTATCAAGACTCCAGCAGATGCCGGAAACCACAAATAGCTTTGAACTCTGTAAATAGTATGTTTTTACACAAATATATCTACCTATGATAAAGTCAACTTAGAAATTAACTGATGTACAAAAGAACAACAACAATGATATTAAGAAGACAGTTGTAGCAATACTCCAATGAAAGCTCTGTGACCTTGGATCCTCCATACACTTCCGTCTTCTCCCAGAAAGGATGGACTTTGAAGCTTCTCTTTGGCATAACCAAGTTGCCAATGTCCTCTGAACTCCGAGACCACACGTAAAATAGGGTGATGTCAACACAAGTATTGATATTGAAATACACAACAGGAGACCTGATGACTAACACAGCGGCTAAGTGGCTCAGGCAGGCAGCATATACAATGTGAATAGAGTGAACAAGGATGATTGACTTTCCCAGCAGGACAGAGTGGGATGATGAGGAGCAACATGCTGCTAAGAATGAGTTCAATTCAAAACTCAATTTACTTTTGGAGTTTTCTATTTAATAAATTCGGAACTTGGTTGGTTGTGGGTAACTGAGACTGTGGGAAACAAAACTGCTTCTAAGTGAAGGCTGTGATGTTGACCCATGTCATTGAGGAAAATGGTGTGTTTACATTCTGGGATAAAGTTGCTTTGCATGCACAAGGCCCTCACTTCAATTCCTAATGCCATTAGCCCCTGCCATCCTACTAGATAGGGCATTAGAAGGAAACCTACACTCTCAAGCCCCAAATACCTCTCAGTATTGTGAAGAGACATGTAAGAATGTCACTAAAGTACTCGGAGGGAAGCCACCTACTTTCCTTGAGAGATTCGAAAATGTGGAGTGGTGTGTGTGTGTGTGTGTGTGTGTGTGTGTGTGTGTGTGTGTGTGTGTGTGTGTGTGTGTGTGTGTGTGTAAGCCTTCCTTAGGAGGGAAGATCCTAGAAAGCCTCTGGCTGCCCAGTCAGGAGAGCACATGAACTCTGAGCATGGACTGGAGACTGCTGAATCCACAGGGCTGTCAGTTAGGTGACTGCCCTAAGGAGGAGCCATTCTGGTCTCAGGTGATGAAGTGGCACCCATGGGAGAAGAGCTAAAACCCCAGAGAAAAGAGCGCTACTCTGTGATTGGCTGGTTGTAGGGGATTCTGCTCAGCCCTGCTGGCTCCTTGCTGACTCAAGGGAACATGGAGCTTGGGCTGTCACAAGAAAGACCATGGATTACTTTCAGACTTTGTGGTTCTGGGTGGGGAGAGGTAGGACAAGGGATGTCTAAACCATCAGGTTACCACTGAAAGAGAACATTGTTTTCATAATTTCCCTACAATAAAATGACTTTGATCAATAACAGATAGGTAGGGGCCTGGAGAGAGAAAGGTCAGACAGAAGAACCTGGGTCTGTGGTTGTGGAGTGATGCCACAGAGAAGATTGTGAAGAAGGAGATGACAGTGACGGAAAGTGTCCAAGCGCCCTGCTCTGGGCAGTGAGGGAAGTGTGGCTGGGTGGGGTGGGGGTTGATTCCTGACCATAGCTGCCAGTCACCCTTTAAGGAGCTCTGGAAAGAGTTGGGGGGAATGTACCACCCATTATTTTTAGCTGCCACTGGCCCTGTGTGTGGCCTATGTTCTAGCCCAACTGGGGAGCTCATGAAGTAAACAGAGAGCCCAGCCATTTCCCCACATATATCTATAACAAGCAAGAATTTGTATGAGATTGAAGAAATGGCCTCAACTTCTGAAGCTGGTCACTGACCCTATTGCATGGCGCCTTGAAGACCTTCACTGTCCAAAGCCACTGGGGTGGGGCTACTGTTTGCCTCTCCACTGGCTTTCTGCAGGGCTCATTTCTGCCTGCTGGCCATGGCTTTTCACCAAATCAAGATGCATTTTGAGCGACACTTGCTGGTTTTCTCCAGGTACCCACAACACCATCAATCAGAAAATTTAGAACTGACGGTCTTAAGTCTTGGGCAGTTGCAAGGGCTCACAGCAATCACTTAGAAAGCATATTTTCTGTCCGGGTCAGGTGCCAGTCGGAAGCAGCAGGATTCTAAGGTTTCCTGGAATTAGGCTACTACAGTGAAACGTGCCTTCACTATTCAGGAAGGGTCCTGTAATATCAAGAGTTATGATCAAGAGCTTGGAGAGATGCCTCAGTGGGTAAATTGCAGTGGGTCCACACAAGCATGAGAACCTGAGCTCAATACTCAGCATTCTGATTCTAGTGCTGGGGAAGCACACACAGAAGGCTCCATAGAGCTTGCTGGCCAGCAGACTGGCCAATTGATGAGCTCCAGATTCAGTGAGAGACCTGCCTCAGAAAGTAAGGTGGAGAGTGAATGAAGGAGATATCCAGTGCTGATGTTTGGCCTCCATGTGCAAGTGTATGTACACACATGTAAATATACCCTCCACATACACACACACAGGTAGAAAGAGACGAAATGTCATAAAAAATAGTTTCCCCTTTAAAACTCTGTTTTAATTTTTTGACAATTTCACACGTGTTCTCGTCATTGTTGAGTGAATACTTCCTGAGAAGATGTGAACAAATGTCTGTTTACCCCATAGAGCACCAGTGAGGGGCCCAAGCATGATTCCACTGAAGAACACTTTGGAGAAGCTAATGGATTTTCTGGGCTTACTTAACAAGCACGGTTGAGGGGTTCTTTATAGGACTGAGTGACCTCGAACAATTACAGCATTGTAAAGTCTCACCCCAGCATGGATGATAACTTCCCCATAGCTACCTACATACATGCAGTCTCCCTACCCCCTCAATTAACCTTCCACACTGTATGTACTCTTTTGACCCCTTCCTATACATTGAGTTACACACAATAACAGGGAGGTAGGTATAGGAAGAAGTGGCTGGAATCTCAGGTGAGGGCCTGATTACTCTTCCCAACCCCTCCTCCTCCCAGCAGGGAACATCATTAGCCAACACACCTTCCCCTACATACTCCCAAAAGCAATCACAGCTACTCTGATGATGATGGTAAGGGCTGTTGTGCTAGGAGAGCTGTAAGTAAGAAAATTTTGACCAATCTGGCCCATCGTGGGAAGGGACCTGAAGACCTGCAGTCCTACAGAAGTATACAGAGGTTTATATTATTTATATGTTGTTTGCCCAATGGCTCAGGCTTATTGTTAATTAGCTCTTGCATCTTAACTATTTTTATTAATTTGTCTTGCCACGTGGCCCGTGGCTTATTTATTTTTTTTACATCTTGCTTTTTGGGCGGCTGGATCACCTCTCTCCTAACCCCACCCTTCTTCCCTTTCATCTATGCTCCGATTTCCCTCCTGATTCTAAGATGCCTTGCCATAGGCCAAAACAGACCCTATATTAACCAGTGATATTCACAGCATACAGAACTAATCTGACACTTGTAAGCATTGCCACTGTATCTGAAATAGCCCAGGTCCCAAATGCAGGCCTCTCCCCAAAGCAAAATATCTGTTTGTCTATGGATGCATGGAAGTGGCACTACTGCCTGCCTGAGCTCTGCTGCCCTGACTTGGAAGCCAAGGCCACGCCCCTGGGAGTCGGCCAGGGCTGGGCTCCTGGGCCTGCCTTGGCTTCCGGATCACCCAGCCTATCTCACAGCTTCTAATATTATCACAAGTTCAGAAAACAGAAGGTGTCTCCAGGGAGCAAACACCAAAACCCTCCCCTTCCCATCTAAGTAGAGACACTTTGTCGATGGCAGCCTCCTCCTGAGCTGGTTTCTCTGTCAAGGTTCTGAGTCGAGATTCAGTATTATTGCAAGACACATTTCTACCGTCACATTTTGCATGATCCTCCTGATAGCTGCCACTTGGAAGACAGCAAGAACTAGGCCTCCTTTCATGGGGTGGGGAGGATGCGGGGAGTGGGGGGAGATAAGACATTTGGCCCTGTTCTGCCTGCTGTGGGTGTCAAGCCCAGAGAGGAATCCAGTCAGGAGGCTTTGATCCTGGGAGGTTTTGCTCTGCCAATCACCCCAGGGCTGGAAATATTGATATTATGAAGGCTGCACATGGATTTCAAAAGAAAAAGAAACAAGCCCACAGGCCAGGTTGGCAGTATGCTGCTGTTTAAATGAGTGACGAGGCTCAGAGGGTGGGCGACCTTTAGTGCCCTGAACATGAATTGTGTGTTTAGTCACTAAGGAGAAAGCAGAGCAGAGACGTGACTTTTCTGGTAAGCAGCAATTCCGAGAAAACAAAACCACATTCATTATGTGTGGCGGGCTCAGAGGCCCTGCGTGCTCCGTGCCATCAGCCCGAAGTTCTGTTTTCTTGCTGCGCGGGCAGATAACCAGAGGATCTGTGCTTGCACATGCGCAGATGCTGTAGTCGTCTGGCTAGTGCGCTCAGGCAGCAGATCCATCAAGCGACCTCTGCGTTACCAAAGCTAGTGCTGTTTCTTCACAGTGGGTTTTATCTTGGTGATAACCTTGACCCAGAACACACAACATTTTGGGCAAAAAAGAGCTCGGTGTGGAATAATGTAGCCTAAGAAACAGATTGGAATTTACTCATGACCCAGAAAATGGTCCTCTGTTCCGGCTACCACACATAATTTGAGTGACTATGAGGTTGGTGAGATGGCTCAGCCAGCAAAGGTGCTGCTACACAAGACTGGCAACCTGAGTTCAGTCCCTAGAACCCATAGAAAGGTGGAAGGAGGTTACAGCTGAATTCATAAAGTTCCCCAGGTAAATCCTTCACAACCCATGCCCTTTACATATAAAGCATGCCCAAAGACACTAATTAAAAAAGAAAACAAAACTTTAGGATTGGAGAGATGCCTCTGCAGTTAACACTTGCTCTTGAGAAAACCTGGGTTCAGTCCCCAGCATCTACATGGCAGCTTATAACCCTCTAATATAGTTCCAAGGGATCAAACACTTTCTTCTGACTTTTGTGAGCACCAGGCTCACAAGTGATGCAGACATGCATGCACACAGAACTGGTAAAATAGAAAAAAAAATATTTTCTTTAAAGAATTAGAGTTGGGGACTGGAGAGATGGCTCAGAGGTTAGGAGCACTGGCTGCTCTTCCAGAGGTCCTGAGTTCAATTCCCAGCAACCACCTGACATGAAATCTGGTGTTCTATGCTGTGCAGGCATCACTCAGGTAGAACACTGTATACATAGTAAAAGTGAAATTAAACAATAATTAAGAATTAGAGTGATTAAGAGTATGAGTTGTGGGGACTGGGGAAATGCCTCAGTGTCAAGTGCTTGCTGTATAAGCCTGAAGACCTGAGTATGAATCCCCAGCAACTGTGTAAAAAATGCTGGTCATGACCATGCATACCTGAAGCTCCATACCAGGAAGCAGAGATAGGCAGATCTTGAGGCTTGCTTAGCCAGTTATTCCAGCAGGTATAAATGGTAAGTTCTAGATTCAATGAATAGACCCCGTTGCAATGAAATAAGGTGAAAAAAATAATTGGGGAAGAATGACATCTCAACATTGACTTCCAGCTTACACACACACACACACACACACACACACACACACACACACACACACACACACACACACACACACACACACACTTGCGGGGAGGAGGGTATGCTCACTGGGGTAGAATTGCCTGCAATGTATATCTGATGAGGCACATGATAGCTGGGTGATAACGGATATAGGGTCATTTTCTCCCTCATTTGTAAAGTGAGATGGTAATCAGGTTACCAAGAATAGTGATAACTGGCAAAGGATCAGAGTATTGCTTGCCTCGTGGTAATCCTTTAATAAATGCAAAATATCTTTAGTAGTCTGCATCGTCCAAGATTAATCCACAACCCTCAATCTCCAGAGGGCTCTTCCTCAGACACTCAAGCCTCCTCCTGCTTCTTCTGTCTCTAGGTTCCTCCTGGAGTCCATGATGCAGCATGGCCTGGCATTTGCTGCTTTTTCTGCATCTCATGTGCCGTGATGTTGCTACTCCCACACACTCTGCAGGAACATGCAATTTGCTTTTATTGGATTTCCACAGCTCAGAGCTTGGCCAGTTAATGGCACACAAGCATACCCCCCCCCCCCCCGGAGTTAGTGCACCAGAGGAATAAATAATTAGGAAGAACAGAGTGGGCGGGGTTGCCTATGGGGTCTATACCAAACAATTGAAGATGAAGACACATGTGCAGAATGCCTGGGGCAGATTCACTAAAGAGCACAGAGCCAGAAGCAACCAATGTTCTTCCACAGGGAAATGATTACACCCACATACCATGGACCAGGATTCAGCAAGAAGGAATATGTTAGCTCTCTGCTTAAATCAAAAAAGAGCCAACTCTAAAAGGTTACATTTGGTATGCTTCTGAGACATGGTTTTATTATGTAGACCAGGCTGGCCTTGAGCTCCAAACCCTCCTGCGTGATCCTCCAGAGTGCTGAGGTTGCAGGCATAAAGCCACTGTACCCAGAGGGTCTGAGGTACAGATAACCATCTTAAAATGACACAAACAAACAAGCCACAGAAATAAGAACGGGTTGATGGTTCTAGCATTTAGAAGAAGCAGATCAGACAGGCTGGCATCTTGTTGGGACAGAATGTTTCGTCTTGATGGTTTCTGTGTCAGTGTCCTCCCTGTGACAGCCTATCATTGTTCTGCAAGATGCTGGCAGCAGCAGAATGGGAAAGGAGAGAGGTGTCTTTGTGAAACTTCTTGTAACTACTTGTAAGTTCACAATTATCTCAAAGTAAAACGCATAGTTAAACACATTTAGCGTAAGCCCATGGAAGCAGAGTGTAGCTCCGGCTGCTCTTCAGGAGAGGCATAGGAAGCCTCTCCCAGAAGGCTTTCAGTATGTTAGTTTTTCTTATTTACTTGGAGCTTAGCAGTAACAATGTCCAGTCACAGTGAACTGTGCTTTCGTCTAACACAGGGCTTCTCAGCTTTCCTAATGCTTCAGCCCTTTAATACAGCTCCTCATGTTGTGGTGACGCCCCCCCCCACCATAACATTATTTTCATTGCTACTTTATAACTATAATTTCACTACTGGTATAAATCGTAATATGGATGTTTGAAATATGACCTACATGTTGAGAACCACTGGTCTAACAAGGTCAAAATCCTCACTTTTTAAAATGTAATTTTATGTATACTGGTGGTCCCTATGTGTGTATGTCTATACACCATGTGCATACCTGATGCCCAGGGAGGCCAAAGGAGAATGTCATATCCCCTGGAATTGGAGTTGGAGGTGATTAGGAGCCATGAGCCACCATGTGGTTGCTGGGAATAGAACCCAGGTACTCTGAAAAGCAGCCAGTGTTCTTCATGTAACTTTCACTGTCCTGGAACTTTCTCTGTAGACCAGGCTTACCTAGAACTCAAAGACTCTCTTACCTCTGTCTCCTGGGTGAGATTAAAGGCATGCACCATCACTGTCCGGCTGCAGCCAGAGATCTTAGCCACTGACTCATCTCTTCAGCTCCTAGATTCTCACATTTTTAATTTTTTAAAAAATAATTCATCTTTACTTTATGTACATTGGTATTTTGCCAGCATGTATGTCTTTATGAGGGTGTCAGATCCCCGAGAACTAGAGTAATAGACAATCATGAGCTGCCATATAGGTGTTGGGAACTGAACCCAGGTCCCCTGGAAGAATCTTAAGAGATGAGCCAACTCTTCAGCCCCTCTCACAATTTTTTAAGTTGCATAAATAAGCTAGATATGGTCTTTTCCACTTTCTACATATCACAGACTGGAAAATCCAGAAGTGTTGGGATAATCTTCCCGTACACTGTGTGAAGATGTGTCTCTGTCCTATCTCACCTGCCTAAGGCACCTTCTGATTAGTTTAATAAAGAGACGAATGGCCAATAGCTAGGCAGGAGAGGATAGGTGGGATTTCTGAGGAGAGATAAGAATTCTGGGGAATAAGAATAGGAAGTGTGGGAGATTGGCCAATGAAGTAAATTGAACATATGGTATTGAGGAGAGGTAATGAGCCACGTGGCAAAACATCGATTAATATAAATGGATCAATTTAAATTTAAAGAACTAGTTAGGAGCAGGCCTAAGTTAAGGCCAAGATTTTGTAATTAATAAAAAGTCTCTGTGTAAGTATTTGAGAGCTATTAATATTAAGAAAGGTCAGATATACAGAAATGACCAGCAAGAGGGTGAAACCAGGAGTTGGGGTGGGGGGTAGGGATGAATCAGAACAACATGTAAATACATAATATAGTGTATTCCTAATATATGTAGTGCACACAGAGAGAGAAAGAGAGAGAGGGAGCGGGAGAGAGAGAGACGTGTTACAGTGAAACCCATTCTTTGTATAATAACTAGACATTTTATTTTGAGACAATCAGGTCTCAAGCTTACTTCATAGCCAAGGATGATACTGAATTTCTCATTCTCCTGCTTTCAACTTTCAAGTCCTGGGACACAGGCATGCACCACTACGCCTATTTTATTCAGTGCTGGGCATCAAACTCAGGGCATCACAGATGCTAAGCAAGTGCTCTGCCAACTGAGCTACATCCTAAAAAGTTCATTTTAAAAAAATGTCCTATGTTTCACAAATTCTATTTGGTATTATAATAAAAACTCAGGGCCAGATACTGGGGGAAAGCTGAAGTGTCAGAGAGACAGGGAACAAGCCACAGCCGTTCTCATCTAGCCAACACTTCAGGACTCTCTGCATGAATCCTTCTGACTCCATGCTTCTCTGACCTCAGCCCAAAAGGGAAGTGGCAGGGGAAGGTGAAATCCTCCATTCTCTCCCCCTACCCAGCTATCTCACTTCCTGGTTTAACTTTACTAGAGCTAGGATTAAAAGTGTGTGCCACAACCACATGGCTCACAGAGATTCAAAGGGATCTCTGGCCCCCTGAGTGACAGGATTAAAGGTATGTGTCACTGCTCCCTGACCTCCATGGCTTAGCTGTGGGTGGCTCTGTCCTCTGATATTTCAGACTATTTTTATTAAATATGCAATATATCACCACAATCCTAATTTGTTTCTGTTGCTGTGGTAAACACCAGGACCAAAAGCAACTTGGGGAGGAAGGGCCTTATGCGGCTGGCACTTCCAGGTCAGGGTGTGTCATGGAGAGAGGTCAGGACAGGTACTCAAGAAGGAACAGAGATAGGGACACTGAGGAACACGGCTTACTGCCTGTTCTCACTGGCTTCTGATCAGCCAGCTTTCATAATGCAACCCAGGACCACCTGCCTGAGAATGGTACCTCCCCAGTGCCACCATCAAGAAGATGCCCACAGGCCAATCTGGTGGAGGCAATCTCTCAGTTGAGATTCTCTTAGAGTCTTCTGGGGTGTGTCAAATTGATAGCTAAATTTTTACATTGCGAGAAACTGAGGCAGTTGGATTGCCACAAATTCCAAAATGGCTTGGGATAGATAGGCGGTACTGCGATAGCAGCAACCCATCAACTGACCAACCAATCAAACAAATCTAGGAATATTTAAAAAGAACAAAAGTCCAAAGTGACATGGCTAGAACCCAGTCACTCTAGAATCCAGCTCTGCATAACCCCATACAGTATTCTGACTTTTTAAAATCAAGGAAAAGGCTGGGGACACGGTTCAGTTAGCAGAGTGCTTGCATAGCACACAGCAGCATCCCCAGCACTGTGGATCATGTGACTAAGAATAAAAACAAGCAAACAAAAAACACAACAGAAGAAAAGCAGGGCAAGTCAGTGTGCCACACTGCTGCTCTAGTCCCATGGGGTTCTGGGCTCAGAGGTAGCTCTGAGAAGCAGTTACCCACAGGGAAGGCAGTGTTATCCAAAGAATTGACCCTACCAGGGCAGTGAGCTCCAGCAGGACCCCAGTGGGTCAGTATAAAGTAAGATTTGGAAAACCGGAAGACAGAAACAAAGCTGTTAAAAAAAAATTGCTGCTGGGCAATGCTGGCACAAGCCTTTAATCCCAGCACTTGGGAGGCTGAAGCCAACCTCTGTGAGTTCGAGGCCAGCCTGTTCTACCTAGTGAGTTCCAGGACAGTCTCAAAAAGCAAAACAGTCAAAAAACAACACCACAAAATCTCTGAGAGTAGAGTAAGGATGAGAACCAGTTCTCCAAGCTCTGAGAATGACTTCTCTGCTGGGATACCCCAGCAATGGACACTGCAAGTGAGCTTTTCATCTGTGCCTAGCCATCAGCCATTGAATAATCCATCACATGGTGAGGGGAGCCAGATAAGGGACAGGAGATGACCACACATTTGCAGAACAGCACTGGCACTCTTGGGACTTCGGGACAGGGCACCTCTCTTCTCACCTCTTGCCTCTGTTTACTTGTTCATACAAAGGGGCTGTGTAAGCTAGCAAAGCCATCTTTATTTTCTCCTTAATCTTTCTGTGGAGGCGGAACACATAGACAAGTGGGAAATCACACCTACAGACCCGTAGGAGTGGTCGAGGAGGCTGGCTAAGCAGTCCCAGTTGGAAGCGACCCGCAGAACTCCCTGGGTTCTTGGAGTGAGTTCCGGCTTCCCCGTGAGTGTTGGCGGAGACACGCCATGGAGGAAGGGGTGGGAACACTGGGAACTTCACTTTTGGGGAGACATTTTTTGCCTTGCACAAACAGCCCGGCAGCGAGTGAGTCAGAATTTCCGAAAGGCATAATTTTAGTGCCCTTCTTGCGGTTGCCTCTCCAGGCTGCCTCTGAAATGGAGGCCCCGGGCGGGGTTTCCTGTGCTCAATTCCAGAGATGACAGAGGGGCTCTCCCCCAGCACTTTGCCAGAGTTTTCTTTCCGGATACCGTTTGCTTTTGCTTTTTCTTTTTTTCTTTCTTTGCTTTGTAGCAACAGTTTTACTGCCTTCCTAGCTGCGAATTATCCCCACACTGTACGGCGTCCCCCTGGGTTTCTTCCATCTGTGTGGGCTGCTTCGACGTGGAAAAGAATCTCTGAGGAAAGCAAGGCCCTAGATTAGTGAGCTGGCTCGGTGATAAAGGCATTTGCAGATATTCCCCGGGACCCACATGGTAAAAAGACTGTACCGATTTCTACAATTGCCCTCCGACCTCTATGTGCTCACTGTAGCACTGGACCCCTCCTTCAGTTAAATAAAGAGATGCAATTTAAAAACTATTTTTATTTTATTTTTACTGGAGCTGGGGATGAAATCCAGAGCCTTATGCATACCAAGCAATGCACGACTACTGAGCTAAGTTTCCAACCCTAAACCTATTTAAAGAAAGAAAGAAAAAAAAAAAGCAAGCTTTGGTGTGGGAGTAGCCTAGTGGGTTCCACCCAGAACCACAACACTAATAAATACAAATACCAGTGCATAGTGAAGTCCTGGTTTTGATGGATGTACACAGCAGCCTTTGTGAGAAGCACCAAGGCCTGTAGAGACAAAGATAACAGCCAACCTATCAACACATATACAACACTTTGCGAGTGTTTGTGGTGTGTGTGTAGTTGTCAGAGGTCACCATCTGTTAAGTATTATCCTCTATTACACTCCACCTTATGTTTTTTGAGGCAAGGTCTCTTACTAAATCTGATGCTTGTTTCAGCTAGACTGGCTGGACAGAGAGCTTTGGCAGCCCCCGGCCCCGATGTGTGCCAAATACATCGGTCTTTTATATTGGTGATGAACACACTCCTGCCTGCACAGCAAGTGCTTCTCACTGAGCAATCTCCCCAGCGCTTTAATATCTGACAGTTCTTATTTTACCATTTTTGTGTGTTTTCACCCGTGCGATGGCATCATTATCCCCTCTAGTATTCTAAGGAGTTGTCTGGCTTATTCAGCTAATAAATCATAGGAAGGGAAAGCTCTGCTGCTCTGAAAGTCTTAGCCATGTTGGGGCAGTTCACCTCTGTAACCCCTTCCCCACATTCTCAGAGACTAGCATATGGTTGGCCTGAGGAGATGTTTAATGAATAATCATATGCCAGAGACCCTAGCCACCACATCAGACTCAGAATCATAATGCTATGTGCCAAGCAGTCCTCAGGGCACCATGCATAAAACCGTACACATGTCTGTGTTTTTAACAGAAGACAAAACCAAAGTTGAGTAACCAGCTGAGGGTTGTGAATTGGGGTGATTTGGCACCATAACGTCCCTCCAAGTCAGGGCTTCTCTGTGTAGTCCCGTCTATCCTGGAACACTCTCTGTAGATCAAGCTGGCATTGAACTCAGAGATGCATCTACCTCTGCCTCCTCAGTGTTGGAACTAAAGATGTGCAGCTCATAACTCATAACTCCCAGCTACATCAAGCCAGCTTTCACTGCAGGTTTGAGACTTCAGAGAGACAATGGCTCCAGCATTCACAACAGTGGCAGAACCAACTTTACCTCAGTACAAAGCACCTGACTCCTTGGTGCTTTGCTGTGTTGTCTTTCAGACAAAGCTAATTACATTTCTCTTAACAAAGACCTGGAGGAGCTTTGTACTGATTTAACAAGGGGATGCTGGTTGAAAGCATTCTGAAAAAGCAGAAGCCTTATCCTAACACGAGATTTATAGTAACTGTTAGTCATGACCTGCTTGGCTGCTATAACCCCCAGGGCAAGCAGCAGCACCTCGATGGACTTAGGAGCAGAGGTGTTATAGCAGAGAGGCCCTTTGTGTGGGTCTTCTCAGAGTAATTATGACTTAATGAATGGGCTCTGACTGGGGAGTGGCTGAGCCTTAGGCATTCTGCTTCAAACTGAGTCCACCTCCAGTGCTGATCCCCAGGAGTTAAGAGCTTTTCTAACTCCTGTCCTCAGAACAGAGCAGGCACACACACACACACACACACACACACACACACACACACACACACACACACACACTTATTACTCTCTGATCCTGTTTGACTTTAATCTCTTAGGATAGTGGGCTTTTACCCTGACGTATTCTGCCAGCTCTACTAAGAAACCAAATGGGGACTTTGTGAATGGCCTTGGGCCCGTATTGGAGACTCTCTGTTGCTACCTATTAAGTGGACTTGTCACGCCCGTGCCATGAAGACAGAGACTCACATGGTACTAGTTTTTCAAGCTGTGATCTTGGCAGCAGGCTCTCCATTCAGAAGAGAGACTATCGTGAGGATCTATTACTGCCTGGAAGAGATAACTCTGAAACCCTAAGGTGTTTTGTCTTTTTTTTTTTTTTTTTATGAGGTTGGGTAAGGTTTGAGGAGAAAGGGAAATGACTAGGTGCAATTCCTAGGAATCTGGCAGGTGAGCGAGACTGACTCCAAGCAGTTGCAAGTGCAAAGGTCCAGAGGCAGAGAACACGAACTTTCTTCGCAGGAGCGAAGTTGAGGGGGCGGAGCTTGAAAAAGGGATTGGCCAATGGGGCGGGAGGGTGCTGAGCTGGGGCTGGGACAACAAAGAGAGGAGATGGTCATTCTTAGGTCTTCAGTTTAGTGGGAGCTTCACTGTATGGATGGCTAGTGGGCTGGGGGTGGGACATAACGGTAGAGTACCTTCTGTTAGGTTAACTGACAGATGTCATTTCATTCTTGTATTTGGTGACCTTGCATGTGTCCTCTGCTCTGCTCTGTGAGGGCAACACCTGCCACCCTTTGATCTCCTCCCCAAGTCTGGACAGGCGGGAGGATTTCCTCCCTAGGGTCTCCTTCTCTTCGTTTGCCCCCACGATTTTCTGGAATGAGTTGAAACAGGCGAAGACCCCGGATGGGATCCGTAGACCCTCCAGGCTGGCATGGACACATGATTTCCCTCCCTCTTGAGCTTTAGGTTAGCGGTGAGGTTCGTTCTCCTCTTCGGTTCCCCATTTGCATGCTGTGTGGCGGGGCTCCGGGCGGGTCCCTAAGGGGGCGGGACAGTAATGGGTCCCCCGCCCCGCCCTGGCCCGGCCCCGCCCCGCCCCGGAGTCGCCCGGGACGCAGGGAGCAGAAGGGACTTGGCCCAGCTGCCCGCGGAGCTGCGCTCCGCACGCTCCGGGCAGGGTGAGTGCGGGCAGGGAAGCGGGAGGCCGGCGGGACCGGGAAAAGTCGCGTCCGGATCCCCAGCACACCCTTGTCCTGACGCGTCCCGGGAGATCGGCGCCGCGGGAAGTCTGGGTGCCCGGGGAGGAGCATAGGGGCGGCGGCCAGCGTGACAGCTGCAGGCGGGCGGGGCTTCGGTTCAAATGCAACCGCTGCGAAATCCCAGCACCCTAGAAGCTCGGCAGCAAGACGCCGCAGTGCCTGGGGTAGCGCGCCCCGGGGACCAGTTGTGTTTCTTGGTCCTCCCGCTTTCTTCTAGAGGCCAGAGGACTTGCTAATGCGCTCACATGTTCCCAGGGGCCGGAATGTTCCATTCTGGGGTTCACGAGCTCGATAAGGGGAGTCCGAGAGCGCTCAGTGAAGAAGGGAAGTCCCACCCGGTGCGTTTGGTTTCCTTCAGTCACCTACCTCGCTGTGCAGCCTGTGGTGGGCGGCATAGTCTCGCTGATCCCCATCCTACTTGTCTCTAAGAGGAACTAGATGTTGAGGTCAGATCTGGAGCTCATTCCCAGGCCTGGTATCTCATACAGCCTGGCTGGCCCCTGCTTCAAAAACTGTTCCAAGAGTAGTAACATTTATCTCGGGTTCTGGGGTGCTTTCCCTGTGTCTTGGAGACCTGCTTCAATCTCTGTAGTGATGGCTTCTTCCTATAATGGATAGCCAAGGTATGCTTGTGGGGTGGCTTTAGTGCCTAGGGGGGCACACCCCACACCTCATGGGTGGGAAAAAGCGTCTTCTCGGCTGGGAACTGTGTGTCACTTTGGCCCTGTAGCCTAACTGGACGGAGAGCCCCTTTCATCTACCCAGAAAAGAAGAAACAAGTTGGGAAAGGGGGCGTGACTTGCTCAAGGCAGCATAGCCAGGATCCATGTTGCACAGAAACTTGGCTCTATGAAAGGGCTTAGCTTTTGCCTTTTGCTGAGGGTGTGAGGGGAAAGACGAGGAAGAGCCAACTGCTCACAGGGGTCAAGGTGCGTCGGTGCCAACGGGCTGTTTTGCTGAGTTTCCTATGAACTGTGCCCCAGAGGGGCACTCTAACACACATGGGCTTGCGCATTTCCCCCTGGTCTGCTGACAGTTAGAGCTGAGCCAGGCTGCTCCCCAGGAGCCAGAGAGGCCCCTCCTGGGGGGCGGGTGGCTGTGTAGGAATGAAGGGGAGGCCTTATTTCTGGAGTCACTGAGAAAGGGATGAGAACCCAGGGTCATTTGTCTCAGTTCTGAAAAGGCATCAGGGTGTGGCTGAGTTGTTCTGTCTCCATGGAAACAACCTCCCCCCCCCCCCGTGGGGGCTTTGCATGCTTTGGAGTGACAATGAACCCAGCCCTGCCTGGACATCTCCTTTGCCTAGTGATACAGAGACCTGTGGTTTTGGGGGGATCCTGGCATGGCCACTCTGGCAGGCATGACTGTGCAGGGAAAGCATTGCCTCCGAAGGACCCTGGAATCTGTAAGCCCAGAGGCCTCTGGCCTCCTGTATCATCTTGCTTTAAGAGATTGGATGTGGTCAAATCAGATGGCCACTTTGGCCTCACCTGAATATGTGGCCTCAGGTTAGTTGTTCCACTTGTCAGTTTCAGAAAAGGGGGCACCCCAGCTCCCCACAGCCCTTCCTTATCATTGAGGCATTATGGACAGTAGGTGAGATATTTAGTGTTTCCTGTGGTGTGGATGTAGCAAAGGGGAATGATTTTGTGGTTTGGGGTGTGTGGAGGGGGGCTTGATGAGGAGACGTGGGGGCTCTGCTCTGCCTCTTTTCTCTCTGCCTTCATTTCCCCAAATCTGTCAAACAGTCGGTGCTCTGCATCACTCCTCTGGGGTTCTCTCAATATTGGAAGCTTGTCCTCGGCTCTGGGAAGAAGATCAGAGAGAGCCTATAGGGCATTCAGGTGTGGCTGTGGAGTTTTAGGATTACTGTATCCTGTTGTTTACTTCCTGTGTCCCTGGCAGAGGCTAGAATGCCATTGCTGGCAACTACCGACAAGGTGACAGTGCCATCCAGTGGCTGTGTAGCTGGTCCAGGATTGGAACTCCAGACCTTTGACTCAATGCTGTTCATTACTTTACACACCCTGTCTTGGACAATGCCAAGGACAATGAGTGTTAGTCACTGGAAAAACTGATGGTCAGGTGGGTCCCAGTCATCATCAAGCCTCTGATAGAAAGAAATGAAAACATGGATTGTGAACAACCGCCCCCCCCCCACCACCATCCCTGTAACATCAATACATTTTTGGTACCAAGACAGGACCCAGGAAGAGCAGACAAATAAGGGACATGACACCTACGAACCTCAGGATTCTTAGCTTTGGGCTTAGTGACCATGCCTGAGACCGATGGGGTCATGAAGCAGACAGGTCTCCAAATCTGAAGCCTTGCTTTCATCTCTAAAGTGACATCACTCCTGGTTTGCTGAGAAGTCAGGGAGGATGCTCCAGGGAACCTAGAGGGGCAGGGCTGGCCAGAGGCAGCAGTCCTGGACCATACTTCTTCGTGTCTTCTTACTGCCTTGAGACTCCACTCTGCCTGGTGCCCAAACTGCAGAATCCTAGCATCTTCTTAATCTAGCAGGGAGCCGCTTAGGAAACTCAAACGTTCAAAATGCTAGAACAAAGGGGAGCTGAATGAAGGACACGCATCTAAGAAGTGTGGGGATAGATTGCCTTAACCGGAAATCCCATGCCACTGCGCTGTGACAAAGGAACAGGACTAAAAAATTGTTGACAGTTAGGAAAGAAATCACTTTCCAGTCATTTGCTAAGTATTTGTATGTGTTCTAATCTGTTTAGCATTTGTGTCTATTCTAATTTACACATGAAACTTTTTTTTTTTTTAAAGAGGAGTGTTTCTGTAGACTAGGGTACCCTAGGGTAGATAGCTGAGGAGGACCTTGAACTCCTAAACCTCCTGTCCCTACCTCCCCTGTGTTAGGATTAAAGATGTGTTACTAC
Organism: Phyllotis vaccarum; assembly: GCA_033318265.1. Classification (NCBI taxonomy): domain Eukaryota; kingdom Metazoa; phylum Chordata; class Mammalia; order Rodentia; family Cricetidae; genus Phyllotis; species Phyllotis vaccarum. The sequence continues at coordinate 45,590,508 of JARWLC010000006.1, forward strand.
ACTTGTTTTATGTGGTGCTGGGAGTCAAACCCAGGGCTTTCCTGTATGCTATGCAAATACTCCACCTATTGAGCTACATTCTTGGGCCAAGTTTATTTTGAGACAGGGTCTCAATATGTAGACACTCAATATGGTGTCACACTATGAGCAGGCCTGGAACTCATGATCCCCCTGCTCCAGCTCTACAGTGCCAGGCCTGTAGGCATACATGCCTTGCTTTGTCGGGTATAAGGAGTTTTATGAAAGTAAAGGATAAGGGAATGTTGATTTGAAATCAGTGTGGCTGTTTGGGGGAAAACTGGTGAGGAATGTGCCTGTTCCCTTCTCCACAGGACACATTCTGATCTTTTTCTGCAACCCAGTATAGGCCTCGTGTGTGTGTGTGTGTGTGTGTGTGTGTGTGTGTGTGTGTGTGTAGACTGTTTATTACAGTTATTTATTGTACGTAAATGCACATGCAGGCTGTGACCCACATGTGAAGGTCAGGACAACTTTCAAGACTTGACTCTTTCCTTCTAGCATGTGGAGCTGGGGGATGGAACTCAGGATGTCAGGTTTGCCAGCACGTGCTTTATCCACTTTATCTTTTTAAAATGTTTTCATATTCCATCATTACAAATGGGAGATATATTCTCCATTACCTCAAATCTTACATAGTATAAATAAAATTGAAATATAATAATGAGCACATTCAGAATCTTTTAGAAAATTATTCATTGGACTCAAATGTTCATCTGGCTGAGTTAAAAAAAAAACCAAACAAACACAAGCCCCATTGTCTGACACGTGAGTTCTCTTCATTGCAGAGATACAACCTCCTTCTTCATTCGTTCTATAAGACAGGGCAATGGCAGAGCTGAGAATCTCAAAATAAAAACAGAATGTCTTAAAGTTCTAGCCTAACGCTTTAGACTTCCAAATCATGAAATCATGACATTTTTGAGGTGGAGGGACTTCAGGTCACCTGGTCCAGTTTACTGGTTTAACAACCCAGAGAAGTGCCCTGGCCAAGGTCAACATAGATAAGACATAAACACACATAAGAAGGATGCTTCACAATGACTAGTCGCACCTGTGCATGACTCTCCTAGGGATATCACCTGTCACACTAGCCTCATGCCCTGCATCTCAGCCTCCTCCTGAGTGCAGGCAAGAAGACACTGGTATCATATGCCTGAGATGACACTGATTTGATTGAGGACTTTGGGAGAGCCACAGTGTGGGAAGTGACTCATGAAGACTTGTTTCCTCCAAGCTCACTCCTTCTCATTCTGTTTGACAATTCACTCCCAGACTGCAGAGTGCCCTGGCTACGGTCAGTCCTGGTTTGCTGTTGCTGGGGAAACAGGTTCACAGAGGTGGGCAATTTCCTCCAAATCTCACTGTAGGTGAGGGTAGGACAAGGGAACCGGTGATGAGATCTGGAAAGATGGCTGTGAATACATTGTTTTTACTCCTGAGAAGCAGAAAGTCTGGCCTGCCCAGCCTGGCAGGCCACAGGGAAATGGCCTTGTAGAAAACAGATGGGCGGAGTCCTTGTAGCTGTCAGGTTGCTGGACTCTCTGAGCTGACAGCCTCAGCCTGGCCACGCTGCCAGGTACACAGAACATGCTGTCTGCAGAACAGAGGAGGAATGCACCCAAAGCCTACTTAGTTTTGTCTGGATGTATCTGGCACACCCTCAGATTCCCAGCAACCTTCTCTGTTCCCACCGGAAGCTGTTGTTTCTGCCTGCCTTCTGGAGAGGTATCTATCTGTGTGCTTATGTTTCCTAGGTAATTTATGTAGAAGATATTCTTAGTGCCCTGGTGTTTTGATCATAGGAGATCGAGTATGGCATCATGGTGCTGTTTGTAGAGTTCTGGATTTTGGAGCATTTATGATTTTCATATTGGGGATGTTCATAGAAATGACAGTAAGAAAGTAAGAAAATTCCAGAGTTCTAGATAACTTGGTCTGAGCCTGTGATTTTATATACAGGGAAACTGAGTCTCCACAAGCAAAGTTGTCTAGTGTGTGCATGTGTATGCATGTGTGTGTGTGTGTGTGTGTGTGTGTGTGTGTGTGTGTGTGTGTGTAGGGGTCAGACTTCAACCTGGGAAGTTGTTCCTTAGGAGCTGCTCACCTTGATTTCTAGATAGGGTATCTCACTGATCTGAGACTGACCTGATGTGGCTAGACTGGCTGGCCAAGGGGCCCTCACATTTTTCCTCTCTCCACCTCCTTCAGGATTTCTCCTGACTGCTGCTCATCCAACACTGGGGATACGAGTGTGTGCTAACACACATCTTTCTGAAAATGTGGGTTCCAGCGATCAAATTCAGATCATCATGTTTGCAAGGCAAGCAATTTGCTGGTTGAGTCAATTCTCCAGCCTGTCGGGCTCAAGTCTTCCTGTCTGTCTTTGGAGTCAAGAATGGTCCTCCTGACTCCCACCCAATGCTCTCTCTCACACACTTTCCCTAGTACTCTGTGGATGGTGGGGTGACATCATGGCCACGTGAAGATGGGAAGGTTGGTTTACTGGGTTGGCCCCAGCCACCATCAGCTGGGAGTGGTGGGGACTCCAATTAAGCCTTGAGTTTTATGTGAGATCTGAGATGGCTGAGCCCCTCCCAAGAAACATTTACTAGGATAATAGCACAGGCTGACTCACAGAGGCAGCCTCTTTCTCCATGATGGGAGGAGTTGACTGATGCTTGGCCTTCACCAGTCTCAATGGCCTGCTCTTTAAGATAGGAGGCTCTACCTACGTCTCTGTGAACTTTGTTCACTTAGAAGCCAGCAATGGGTGTTTGAGGACCTGAAATTTGCCCCTGTAATGTGCCACCCACCCGGAAAGGGACAGATTTCTTAGGCTTTTCTCCTTTTCTGTAAGTGTTGGGTCTGCCCACCCCCACCCCCGGGTCCCACAAAACGCCACATTTATTCACTACTTATGGTAAATAACTACTTATGCCAACCACCCTTCCCCTTCGGTTCCTCTGACATGTGGTAGACATCCCCTTCTAGATGATTACATGGGATTATGATTTCCGTTTCTGTTTCCTTGTACTTGGCTATTGATCTTTAATCAATGGTCTCCAGAACTTGATTCTGGCTCCCCACCTGCCTGTTACCCATTCATCTTCACAGCTCACAGGCAGCACAGAGAGAGGCAGTTATAATTATGACTTAGACAAAAGGCTTTCCAGTCTAAATGAGACCTGACAAATGCTAGGGTAACACATGTTCCAGGCTGGGGAATGAAGTAGGCGGGGCAGACCCTCGTGTTTCCTAGATACCTCAGTGGGCCCTGGAGGGAAGATCCTAGATAAGTTGTGACACCTGTTTTTTTAATCTCTCTTGTCACTTGTCACCCAGGAGTCAGTCTGGGAGCTCTGAAGGCCACCACTGCAACTGGTGGAGTGGACCCAATTCCTCTCCTTCCCGGGAGGCCCAACCCATTTGGATCCCAGCGCCTGGTCCCAGCCTCTGAGAACTTTCTCTGACACAGTAGCACCTTCCAGCATTCACCAGCAGGGTCTGTCTTATCTTTGGGCCACTGTCATCTCAGCACTTGGTACTGTCTGAGGTGTGAGCTCTGGGTCTGCGCCTGTGTCTATTGCCCGACTCCCCTGCAGGAACTTGAGTGTAGGTAGCATGTGAACCAGTTAAAGTTGCCAGGTTAAACGGTCATTCACCCAGCACTGGGCAGACATCCTGATTGTGTAATTTGCTTGCTTCTCTATTTATGGACTTCAAACTCAACTTTGCTTGGAAGTGATTTTTAAGGAATGGACTTTTAAAAAAAGATTTTTTCTTTCTTTCTCTTTTTCTTTCTTTCTCTCTCTCTTTCTTCTTCTTTTTTTTTTCCTGGAAGCTTTTATTATTTCTACTGCTTCTCTCTGGGTAAAGCCGCCCAGATGCCCAGGCTGGCTACTCCTGGGTGAGGTCTTGGCTTCAGTAAGGAGGACTAAGGATGGCCCTGTGAGTTCCTGTGTTCGTCACCCACAGGAAGTGGCAAGGCTTCTCATGAAGCTCCTTGCAGGAGTTGGCTGTGGTCTGGAAGCCAGAGAGACACGTGTTTGTGGCTGAGATCCGGGCTCTTCCGCCCTGTAACCCACATACCCTGGACTGCATCCCATCAATATACTTGACCTTGACTGAGACGGAATGAATAGCAAGTTGTCAGGGACACGTCCCTGCTCTGTGGGAACAGTTGGTAGCTAGGATAGGTGCTCTAAACATAGGCCACCCCAGTTGGTGATATAACCTGGAGAGAGGGAAGCTCAGAGGGCTGGGAGGACCTGGAAAGCCTTTACACACAGACACACACAAATACACAGACACACAGACACACACACTCACACACACTCATTTTTGTTGAGCACACCTGTATGTTTGTAATGTGCAGGGGAGAGCAGGGGAGACTGTCTGGAGTCTATTCTCCTGGACAATGGAACTCAGGTCATTAGGCTTGGTGGCAGACCCCCTTAACTGCAGAGTCATCTGTCTGATGGGCAAGACCTTTAATTTCATCCAAAAGAAGTCAACTCCTTGAGTGGGAAGGGAGGGACCCTTTAATCGTCTTTCTGGGTCTGTGGTGAATCCCCCACCCCCAAGAAGTCAGGGGTCACTGAGTTGTTCGGTTCCCCTGAAGAGCAAGAGTTCCTTATGTCTCTCTATGTGAAGGTCAGTTCCACTTTCTATTGAATCAGTTCCTTTCTATGCCTGAGGTACAGTGTGACAGACCTGGTGGGGCAGGTATATCTCTCCCCTGCAGTATATCTTGGTCATCTTGTAACCTTCTTGTACAGGGCTGACTCACCTGCCCAAGGAGCTGGCCACACCTTCCCTGATCATCCATCCTCTCAGGGTGCTCCCTGAGGTAGGGCAGGCTTCAGGAAGCAGATTTGCCTCCTCCACCCAGGGCACCTGCAGGGAGTTTGCTGCTGGCACCGCTGCTGGTGACTCTGCCCTACGCTCAGGTGACAGGATGCAAGCTACAATCCTCAATTGTGGTAGCCTTTTTCTCTCATGGTGTTAACCTGGACGTGGGGAATGTCAAGGTGTCTACAGTGGGACCCAGCACAGGGGGACCTGCTGTGTGATTTCCAGCCTTGGTTCTCCTGGTTCTCCATGTAGAATTCAGAATAGGGAAGAGCTCCAAGCCTAGGACAATGCTTGACTGTAAGAGAAACTGGGTATCATGAGTTCAGAGCACTAGATATGTAGATAAGGATGACCTTGAACTTCTGATCCTTAAGCTTCCACCTCCAGAGTGATGAGATGTGCTGCCACCACACTTGGTTTAGACAGTGCTGGGAACTGAGCCCAGGGCTGTGGGGTGTATAAGCACTCTCTTGACCCTGAGCTACATCTCTGGCCCTCTGGTTTCTTTAACAGTCCTGGTTACAGAATATTTTCACGGTCACTTCCATTGCTAGTGGGCCAGTAGAATTAGAAACCTCTGGAAGTGAGGCTGCTTCTTCATTTCTTCTGAACACTCTCAGGCAATTACGATGGGTGGAGATAGCTGAGCACCCTGGGTTAGCCTGGGACTGTCAGGGACACTTCAGTGCGAGGTACTCAAAGATGTTTCCACTCAGCCCACTTATTTTTTAGGGTGTGTAATAGTAATACCTTTGATCCTGCTTCCCTATTTGAGGCAAAGATAAAATGTTTCCTTTCATTTAACAGGAACAATCTATACTTTTTGTGGCCCTTTTCATTCACTCCTTTGAGACACCCTTGCAGAGCAATTGTGCAGGATCTGGGAGGCCAAGTAAGTGTCTGTACAGGCCCTGTCAAGAGTACAAATGGCTGAAGGGTGGGGCCTATGCCCTGGAGCAGCCCTCACCTCAGGTGCTGATAACCCAGAGCTAGGATACAGTGGTGAGCTGCTGTGGGTTAATAAAGGGGTTTCCCAGGCTGGCGAATGGAGAGTTCTCTCTGTACTGTGTATTTGCCTCTTCTCCAGAGCATCCTGAGGTGTCTCTATCTGGTCCTCAGGATCTTTTCCAGTAGTCACCATTGTCCTGTAAACTTGGTGACTATATTACAGGACTTCAGTGTCCACAGGTGTCCAGTACCCCACGGGAACATGGGCAAACTGGTTATTCAGGAGGCCTGAGTCAGGAGGTGGCCTTGCTGGTTTTTAGGACTGGTCATGATTCACGTGTGTAATCCCTCTATTTAGGAAGGCTAAGACAGGAGCATTGCATTGAGTCCAGCCACAGTAGTCTGAAGTAGGTTTCAGCACTGTGTCTGCTGATTGACTGAGAGCCTGAGGTTAGGTAACTTATGTTATTTACTCGACAAATTCCCAGCTCTTCTGAACAGTGCCCTTGCAGGGCCCTGCAGGAGATTACAGCCAATCTGGGATGCTGACAGGATTAATTTAATCACCTTCTTTACCCTGGGGTGGGAGCTCTCATAACTGTGTCCTGCTGGGTCTCACATTCTTGGAGGACCAGTGTTGAGGCGCCTCACTAACTCCCACATCTGGGGATAACTCCAGTCAGCTCGACATAGAGTTTCAGGTTAGAAGCTCCAGCCTGCAGATAAACATTTGGGAAGAATTATGTTTTTCTGAGTTTCTTCTGGCAAGTGAAGAAGGTTCTAGAAGGACCAGGATGCTGGAGTGGCCATCTAGAAGAACGGGGTCGTCTGGGTTTTGTGAAACAAACAATAGAGATGAGTCTCTGGCTAGCTTTAGCCATGGTATTTTTTTACTTTAGAATTCAGCATCAATTTTTATTTTATAATATGATGGTTATTTTTAATTTTTATGTAGTCATTTTATTTTATTTTTTTAAATCTTGTTATTGCTATGTAGCCGTGGCCTGGAATTACTTTGTAACCCAGGCTGGTCTTAGACTTGAGGTATTTCTCCTTCCTCAGCCTCCTTAATGCTGGGATTTCAGGCGGGTGCACTGCACTCTGCTAGCTTTGGTTTTCCTGTGTGTGTGTGTGTGTGTGTGTGTGTGTGTGTGTGTGTGTGTGTGTGTGTGTGTAGGTGCATGTGTCCTCAATGTTGCAGTTGCTTTAGTTCACTGGGTGTGTGTTTGCTGGGCAGCATCCCTCTGAATGTCAAAGCTGGGCTGGGAGGAGGCCCCAGGTGATAGAAATCAGGTACAGGAGGCAATGATTTACCAGAAGCAACTGTCTTTAGAAGCAGGGTGAACAGAGCCAGGGTCTTCTAAGTCCAGTGTAGAGAGGAGGACACCCAGGCATTGGGCCCTGGTGAAAGCATTCCTTATGGTCCCCAGGAGAAGCTGCTTGGTTCCTGGCTCCGGCTGAGAGCACACATACAGGCTGCTGGACACTGTGAGTGGCTGAGAAGGGAGGGTGGGGGGAGGGCCTTTTGAGGGGACATGAAGGTGAAAGTAGGTGGATAGTTGATTTCAGTTTGCCACGGAGAGAATATTTACCCAAGCACAGTACCAAAAAAGTACCCACCAAATCAGGACCAATAAATCTTTTAAGGTCACTGCTGTCACCCCAGTGGTGTCATGCCTGCTGTTCTGACTGGGGATAGATGTGAGGGGCTTTTGCTTTTCCCTTGGGTTGCCAGGCTCTACAAGTCTCAAAGGCCCTGTGTCTCTGTCTTCTGAGAAGGTAGCAGCTTCATTGTTTTGGGACCAACTCTGTCTGTCCAGAACCCCGTTCTTAATAATTACTATCCCTGTGAATTCATGAATGTGTGGTCTAGAGGGGCATCCTTATTTCCCCCTTGCTGGAGATAAATGACTGTAATTCATGCTTTACATGTCGTATCTCGGGCTCTGTCTGAGCTTTTTCCCTAGACACCTCCACTGTCCCTTCCAGAGGAGTCACCTCCTTTTGTTGACCCTCCCCTGAGCAGAGTCCTCTCCCCACAGAGCCCCCTCTACCTGGAACCAGGTTCAACCATTCTCTAGGGCTTGTTTACCATGAGCAGCAGGAGGTCCCCAGCACTGGCTTGGCAGCAGGGGAAGCCCCAGAGGCTGTCTCCTCCACACAATGAGAGAAGGTCACTCTCACAAAGAGGCTCATTCCTTCACTCCCTCTGCAAGTGTCCTGTGTGCCAGGCACTGTCCTGGGCAGGAGGACTGAGTGGTGAGCAAGACTGAAGAAGTTGAGATTGCATTGGAATTTATGTCCTTTTTTCGGTCTGTGAATTAGTCTGTTTAGGTTAATGTCAATCTCCGGTACCATTCCATCTTGGTATTTGAGATAGGGGCTCTAACTGGTCTGGAGCTTGCCTAGTAGGCTGCCTGGCCAGGAGACCATCCTCTCTCTCTCTCTCTCTCTCTCTCTCTCTCTCTCTCTCTCTCTGACTGTCTATTGCTACTGGGATTATGGCTATGTCACCACACACACACACCCCCTTCCCCCCCAGAATTCAGGGAATTGTGCTTGTCTTAGGTAAGTTTCTATTCTTGTGAAGAGACACCAGGGCAAGTCTTATAAAGGAAAACATTTAATTGGGGCTGGCTTACAGTTCAGAGGTTTAGTCCATTATCATCATGATGGGAAGCATGGCAGTGTGCAGACAGACATGGTGCTGGAGAGGTAGCTGAGAGCTCTACACCTGGATCCTCAGGCAACAGGAAGAGAGAGAAGCACTGGAACTGGCTTGAGCATTAGAAAACTCAAAGCTGCCACACTCCCCCCTCCCTTACAAACTTCTAAGACCACACCTTCTTCCACAAAGCCACATACTCTAATCCTTTCAAATAATGCCACTCCCTATGAGCCTTTGGGGGCCATTTTTATCCTACCACAGAAGTCAAGTTCTCATCCTTGTGTGGCAAGTTCTTTGAAGGCTTAGCTCCCTCCCCAGCCCTCAGTGTGTGTCTAACCTTTCAACATTATACTATGATGTTGTTGTTTATGAATTCTTCAGGCCATATTTGCAGCTCCTTGGATGCCTGTGGCCTGGTAGTTCAGTAGACAATGCCTACTGAACAGAAACGCAGCAAGTGGCAAGCACTGCCAGACCCAGGTAGTAAGATACCTCAGCAGGGCAAGGTGTTTGCTTTAAAAGCCTCACCACACATGAATTCTCAGGAACCAAGGTAAGAGTAGAGAGAGCTGACTCCACAAAATTGTTCTCTGACCTCCACACATGGGCTATAGCACACTCTTCCCTCCCCATTAACACACACACACACACACACACACACACACACACACACACACACACACAATACATATGTAAATAAATACAAGTGGTCAGGCCTGGAATCTCTGCCAGCTGCTTACCAACTTTAGAGGAAGCAGCAAAAAGCATAGGCCCAGGCACAAAGTACCCTCCTCTGTGACCAAAAGAATGCATCCTCTCAGAAGGTGAAAGCAGCTTTACTATTTGTGAGTCCACTTGGGGACCATGGCATTTGCCTTTCATGTAAAGCCTGTGGTCTGCCCGTTAAACCTGCGCTGTCTGAGAGGAAGGAGATCATTTAGAAAACCAGGTGGTTTATGTGCATGGGGGTGGGGGGGTGTGTATGCCTCACCCCTAGAGGGTTTAAAGATCGGGGGTTCACATGCTGATCATCCTTTTCCGACCATCTAGGTGGGTGCTGTCAGCTGCTCTGCTCCAGGCAGAGCCCTTCAGCTCCCTCTAGCTGAAGAGAGAGAGGGAGCTGGATAAGTTCCAGCTTCGCACACAACCACCTTGGGTCTGACAGGAAGTTCACCCACCACAAGCCTTTATAGAGGGAGGAGGAGGGGAGGGACCCACTGAGGCTGAAGCCCCTGCCGTCAGGCTTGGGAAACAAACCTCTCCCTAGGATCCTTGAGGAGATCAATTTCTACTGCCTAGGGCCTTTAAATACAAAGAATTCTGCCAAGGTTGCAAATCACCTTAGGCCACGTGAGAAATACATGGGAATTTCTGTCACCCAACTTGTGGCAAGACCTACAGAGCACCAGAGACCGTCTCCTGGGAGCATCCATTTCCTGTTAGGCCATGCCATGGCTGGCAGGCTGTGGAGGTTATAATTAGAATGTACCTGCTCTTGCAGGGCTTGGAGACCTCAGGCTGACCCCACCTGGCTATGTGAAACCTACGGCTTGTGCCTAAGGATGGATTCGCTCTCTCCACCTCTTTGTGGCCCAAGATGAAGGGGCTAGCCTAGCCTGGCTTGGGGGAGGTAAGCGGTTCCACCGAAGACTCAGGCCTGCCTCTCCCCCAAGGGACTGTGGGAAGGACAAGGCAGCCGAATGACTTGCTGTGTGACCTTGCTTAGTTTACTTAACCATTCTGTACCTAACTGTGGATTTCTTATCTATTTAAACAATAGGAGACTCTTCTGTGGTAGACTGCCTGGAAACAGTGGTGTCAGTTTACAGGGACTAGGGAGGCAGCAGAAGAAGGTGCAGAGAGGCAAGGTAGGATGAACCTGGGAGCCCACGTTGGAAGGCAGGCTGTGGGAAGTGGGTGAGAAGGGCAGACAGAGCCTTCAAGAGGCTTTGCTCAGATTCCTGGCCTTCGTGCTGTGGGGCTGTTAGGAGGACTCCATGCTTAGACATCATAGTTTCGGCCCCTCCTACTAACACACCCTGGAAGAGTCTCTGAGAAACTAGTTGATGTGTCCTGGTGTCTCCCCACCCACCCAATGAGCCTTTTAGGACCTCCCCTTACCTACCTACAACCTGACCTTTTTTATTTTTCTAATATTTGTATGATTTTATGTGTTTTGCCTGCATGTCTGTGAGGGTGTCAGATCTTGAAGTTACAGACAGTTGTTAGCTGCCAGGTGGGTCCTGGGAATTGAACCTGGGTCCTCTAGATCATCAGTAGTGCTCTTAACCGCTGAGCCATCTCTACAGCCCCCTGACCCCTTTATTAAATCAAGTTAATCCTGGGTTATTTTAAAGGACCCTAGAACTCGTCAGGATGTTTTTTCTCGGAATGAAAGTAAAGCCATCTGCCTTATATATAAAGGAAATTAATGAAGTCATGCAGCCAGTAGATGAGGAAGCCAGATTTAGGTGTCTAACAACTTGGAAGCCTATCTGGTGTCTAGAGAGCAGGCCATGAATGTACTCGACTCTGTAACATGTGCTGAAAGTCTAGAGAACTCTGAACTCACTCACTTTGTTAACTTAAAGGTTTTCCTTTCTTTTTTTTTCTTTGAGACATGGTTTCTCTGTGTAGCCCTGGCTGTCCAGGAACTCACTCTGTAGACAGGCTGGCCTCTCACTCAAAGAGACCCACCTGCCTCTGCCTCCTGAGTGCTGGGATTAAAAGCAAGCTCTACCACCACCATCTGCCGAAGGCTTTTCAAATAAACCAATGGGGCCCTGGAGATGCTTAGCCTACTGCTCTCAAAGTGTGCCTGGGTTCTCATTCCTAGTGCCATGTCTGGAGGGTCATAGATAGTCACCTAGAAATCTAGCTTCAGGGAATCTATGTTCTTTTCTGGTCTCCTCTGATACCTGCACTCATACCCAGCCACATTTCTCTCTCTCTCTCTCATACACACACACACACACACACACACACCTGCACATAATCTAAAATTGATTAAAATACCTCCTTGTTCCTATCACTTTAAAGAAAGTTATTATTATCTGTGGTGTCATTTCGCCCAAGCTAGCTCTGGTCTCCTTTTGTGACTGGGGATGGCCCTAGTGCTGGGCACGCAGACTTGTACCGCCAGCAGCCAGATTTCATTCTGAATTCGTGCTGAGGATTCCTTTGCTCTGTTTTCCACATTCGTTGCCATTTCCATCATTTTCTGACACAAATTTCTACTTGTGCACAGTGGGGCTGGCAAATGGTGGCCCCTGGCTGGATACCACTTGCTCTTGTCAATCAGATGGTGTTGGGGCATTGCCGGCTCTTTCCGGGGTCATCTGCAGCTGCTTTCACAGCCTCGAGGCAGGTTTGTGTAGCTGAGACAGAGTCCACATGGCCACAGGGTGTATTTAGTGTCTGACCCTTTCCAGGAAAGCTTTCTGGCTAGCATAGGAGCCTGCTTCTTCTCTTCAGCCTTGGCCCCGACATTAGTCATCACATTTCTTACAGCAAATGACCCAGAATATTCCATGGGATGGATGCCACATATTTTCCTTTGCCATTTTCTCTTTCCTAGACTCATCTATTATACTTCTGCTTTCCCCTCCCACTGGGGCATTTATTTGGTGAATTTATTATTTTACAAACACTTATGCAGCACCCACTGTGTGCCAGCAGAGCACATTTTTAAGCACTTCGCCAATCCCAATCTTTAGATCAGCGATCAGCAGGTCACAGCACTGACTTTGTAGTTGGAGGTGTGACATACATTGACGGATAATGTTTTAAAGTCAAGCTTGAATCCAGGCCAGCTGGCTGGACTGCCCAGCTCTGATCAGTTAGGAGGAGGTTGTCCTAGGGAAATCGGCCTTTGAGAACCCCATGCGCAGGATAAATCCTGTGTACAGTCAGGCTGTGACTCACAGGTGTTTGTCCTACCCCACCCAGATTTGGCTTGGCTCTTATCTGTTATAGCCAGGCTGCTCAGCCCAAGTGACCACAAATGGTGTCTTGTTGATTAGAATGGCCCCGCGCTATAAGAAAGCCCAAACCAGCAACGACACCTGATCAGGAAGGAGCCTGGGATCTCCAGCGGCCCCAAGGGATATGCTTCCCAATCTGAGGGTCCTGGGGTTCACTAGTGGTTAAGCAAATGATAAATTCACACATGATGTGGTTGGAATGATAAATCAGAATATAGTGAACATGATTGTCCAGCAATCAGGAAGAGTTAAGGATAAGTCAAAGCATCTCCTCTATGGAACATTTTGGACCATTTACAGTAATAGCTAAAGGTAAGGATCACTGTGGTAAATGTTAGTTTTCTCTGGGTCAAAAGTCTAAGGGAGGCTCATGAGAATTTCAGATATTTTCCCTGGGAGGGAAACACATGTCAATATGCTACTTACAGTGACAGCTGTACATGGCACCTGGTGGCCCAACAATGACCCATTTTGGAAAGTGACATTAGTGAGCACTTCTAAAGGACATTTATACCCAGGTGGTGGGTCCCTGACGGTTTTGTCTTAGACTGGAGAAGTGGGACCCGGTTGTGGGAAGTACTCAAAACGGATGCTATTTTTCCAGCGGAGGGAAGCAGCTGAGTGTTTGGGTCCGCGGTCAGCTGAGAGCAGAGCTCTGTTGTTGGGGTGGCAGGATTCTGCTTGTTTCCTTCTATGATCTCTTGCCCACCAGCCTTGAGTGGGTGTTGAAATGTGATTTGTCATCTTATGAATTTGGCGTCTCCCAAGCTTGGGAGAACAGAGATGCTGACCATGGTAGCCGTGGGAAGATAATGAGGTGTGGCACCTAGGTGACTGTTCAGGGATACAGTATCTTCACGGGCTCTTAAATGTGGGATGAGAAAGGCCAAGCTGAGGGTTACTTAGCTCTTCACCCTAGGCCAGGCCAATACCCCTGGAGACTCATCAGCAGCCATGTACTGAGAATACATGAGGAAGGTCTCACTAGGTCCGATAACTCTAAGCCCAAGCCATGCATAATGTCAGGCTTGTCTCCACATCAGGGACAGATGGAGGGGGGAGCCTCGTTGGGCTAAGCTGCCACCTCGTTTACCTCTGCAGTCTTCTGGGTGTGAGGGGAAGTCCTGTCCTGACTCAAAAAGGAAGCGCCCCTCCATTGCCTGCGATTCACTTCCTCATTTGGGTTACCCGTTCACTGCTTGGCGCTGTTACTGCCAATAGACACATGTGGGCACATTTCTGAGTCAGGATCTTAATGGCTATCTGATCTGGAAAGGAGAGCTGGGCTCTCTGAGCCTTAGTTTCCCCATCAGGAAGGTGCAGAGTTACTTAGTGAATTCGTCAATGCAGTTATATACACATGGCTGCTGCTAGGCTGGCCCAGTGTGAGAGAGCTTGCTATTGTAACTGGAACGTTGGTAACATTTTATCCAAACTATAGAATCCTCCTCTGACATATATAGATAGATAATCTTCACAGGACAGTTGTAGGTCACTGATGATCATGAAGTTGGTGAGACTAGTTACCATTCAGTGGCATTAGATGTGGAGAGTATGGCCGGGCAATTTTCTTTTATATATTTATCTACTTATTCTCTCTCTCTCTCTTTGTGTATGTGTGTGTGTGTGTGATATGCTCACACTCATGCATGCCATAGCATGCAAGGCCAGAGGATGACTGTGAGAACTGGTTTTCTTTTTCTTATGTGAGTTCTGAGGATCAAACTTGGAGTTAGATTTGGTGGCAAGTGCCATTACTTCTGGACTCATCTTTTTGCTTGTTTCTTTTTTGAGACTAGATCTCCCTGTGTAGACCTGGCTGTCTTGGAACTTACTTTGTAGACTAGGGTTGCCTCACACTCACAGAGATCCACAGGCTTCTGCCTCCAGAATGCTGGGATTAAGGTGTGCACCACCATGCCCTGCCCTGTTCAGTCATCTTGAGGGTCCACTGTTTTTAATATTTTTTTTTTTGTTGTTAAAATCTCATATAGTCCAGGCTGGCTTGCTGCATAACCGAGGGTGACCTTGATTACCTTGTCCTTCTGCCTCTAAGCACATGACTTTTTTTCTTGCTACATTTTGTTTCTAGCTTTTACATTTAAGCCTTTGGTCACTTTGACTTAGGGTTTGCATATGGTCTGAAGGAGAGCTCCAGCTTCATACCCTTGTCTATCCTTAAGGTCCAACATGTTTTGTTGGAAACATCCTTTTCTCTGATGAATGCTCTGGTACCCTTAATGGTAACTAAGAATCTATCTATGTGAGGGCAATTGTTTCTTTAATCTCAGATCTTTGTGAATAACCCCCTCCCCCCCCCAGAGAGACCCAGGTTTCTTTTATGCTAAGATAAATCCTGGCCATAGCTCAACCATTGCACTGCTGTGGTCCTGGCAAGCTAGATGTGTGCGCACACCAGTATTCCCAGTCCTCTGGAAGATGGAAATAGGACTATCTCTAGTATGAAGCTAGCCTTGGCTACATAGGTGTCATCTCAAAATGAGATCCTGGAGTTACTCTTTTGCCTAAACTCCAGCCTCATATCTGAAAACCATCTTAGCTGGAGAGGCTTTTCATGTGACATCCGTGACTAAGGGATTTGCCTAGAACTTTCCTCTTCTTGGCTTTTCAGGGACTTCATTGTACCATGAAGACCTACCCTGCAACCTGCAGCTTGGAACCACAATCAAATCTGGGCTGGTCCCAGCCTGGTTGTGTGAGAGAAGGTTGGTGTCAGTGAGTGCTCACTGGGTAAACAGCATCGTCGTCGTCGTCCTTTGTGACTGCATGGGGGCTTGTGCACTGAGGAGACACAAATTCACTGATAAGCCGTCCAGGAACCAGGAGTGGGGTAGGCTGCCTGGTCCTTTATACTGAAGGCTGCAGATTCAGAGGGAAGATGGCCACACCAGGTTCTACTTACAGGGTCACTCAGCAAATCTTGAACTAAAGCTAAAGGGTAGGCACATGGAACCTGGGAGCAAGACAAACCACCATGAAGTGGGCTTCTGGGAAATACTCTCCTGCTGGCTTCCCAGAAGCAGCTATTTCATTTGCCCATCAGCTGGTCAACTTGACAATCTACTGATCAACTGGATGCTGAGCAAGTGGTATGGGAAACTTCTAGAGACATAGTACTCCAACCTTCATTCTGGCTCTTCAGGCACGTGAGCAGGTTACTTAACATCTCATTTCCTTATTCATAATACAGAACTAATTATAGAATCTTCCTCTAGAGCCATGTGAGCACTGTAGACAATGGCTGGAGTTCTAGTGTGGAACAATGTAGCATTTAATGCAGCCTCTTAAGGCCGTTCTGCAGGTGGTTTTCCAGCCCCTGGCTAAGATGCCTTGTAACATGGTAACATGTACAATTAGCCTTCAGAAGCTTTATACTTGGGGCTGCAAACATTTCCAGTATGTCTGGTGAGTCTGTTAGAAATATGTCCTGAGGGAATCAAGGTGCCCCTTGCCCTGTCATCAACCTTCCCATTTAATGCTCACCCATCTGGGAGGGCCTGAAAGCCAGGTGGCAACCACTGGTCCTGTTTTAGCTGTGAAGAGACTGGGCTTCAGAGCTCGTTGATAGAAGGCCCTGAACTGGGATATGTGGCCATTAGAAAGCTCTTACTTGGGGGAGGAGGTGTGTAAACAGAGCATTATCTGAAACCTATTTCTGCCTCTGGTTCTGGCCTTTCGCAGGCCCCCTGAGCTGGTCAAAAGGGTTTCTCAAGGGATGAAATAAGTAGAGAGCACATTTGAAGACCTACTAAGCTCCAAACAGGGAAAAGACTTCTATGTGCCTTGCCAGATTTACCATCTTTCCATTCACACATTTCTGTGGGTACTTGCTGTTCCAAGTGTTTGAATCAGAGCAGGCCAGGGCAAGACCTTGTGTGTGTTTCTGTTCTCACAGGCGCATGGGCACACAAGCTCAGAGCTCAGAGGCCTGTGTAGCAGGTTGTTGAGCTTCTGTGTTGATGCCTCCAAAACTACATGGCAGTCTAAGTCCTATGGAGAGAGCTGCTAGAGGCCCACAGGAGCATAGGACAGAGCTTACAGAGGTGTCTTTTGGAACTCTAATTGCCTGATGCACAATGTTGCTTTTCTGCCTTTGCATTGTGCCTGATTTTGTCCTCAAAGTGCTACTTATTCAAAGAGTTGGCATGCAGCATCCCTGGACCTGGAGCAGGTGCCTCTTGGCCACCTTCCCCCATTATCAGCTCCTCATCCCTGTGGCCTTCAGCCAGTGCCTAGCTTTAGCACACTAAGGAGTGTGGAGGGTTAAGAGGTCTGGGCAGTGCATGGTGGAGTCTATGAGCTCAGAAGCTTAGAAGGGTATATTGTAGCACAAGTGTAAAAAATCAGTAAGATAAGGTGACATATGTCCGTAGTGCCAGATACTTAAAAGGCTGAGCCCTGGGTAACATAGCAAGACCTGTCTTCTGAAATAAGGAGTGATGTGGGAGAGGAGCAGGCAAACGAGCTGTTACTTCTAAGTCTCAATGGGAGGTGAGCAGTGGGGGAGAGGGGGGCGCGACGGTTACTGTGGTACACAGCCCATTGAGGAGGCACAGGTTTCATGGGAGAGACCCAGGAAGTGGTTAGCTGGCCAGACAGGTCTAGTGGGTTCTGGGACTTTCCCCTTGGGTAAAATCCTGCCCGAGGAGACAGAGTTCCTGGGGATTGGGCCAGTGCTATATTAGCTTTGCATGTGCCTCAATTCCCAGGACCAAATGGTACTGGTGAGAAGGCTGAGTAGTAAGCACCGGGATTCTGGCGTTGGACAACTGTGAGGACAGGATGTGACTTCCTGGATGATTCCACCTTGCTGAGTCAAGTCTTCATAGGAAAGCCCTGGCGAGGACCTGGTGAACAGTAGTCCTCTGAGCCGGGGAAGGCCCTTGGATATTCCTTCTGCAAGTACCTGAGTATGTGAAAGCTATGTTTCCTGCTGAGGTATTGGCAGGATAAATCTGCTTTCCCAGGATTCCCTTGTCCCTACTTGTAAGAATGACTCTGCATGATGGCCCTAAGTAAAGGCTTCTGGACTTGTCTGCTCCCCTGACCACACTTCCTAAATGGGACTCTGTGGATGCCTTTTCCTCAGAGTAGATACTGAGCTCCTTGGTGATAGGGAGAGGCAAATGGCAACTTGCTGGGGCAGAGGCAAAAAACAAACAAACAAACAAACAAACAAACAAACAAAACCCCAAACTGGTCTGGGAGACATGGCTGCCACAGGGAGGTGACATCGGGGGAACCCTGCCATCTTGCAGAGCAGCCAACTCCTCAGATGACCTTCAGTGCCTCTGGGGAGACAGACAGCAGCACTTGGGACTATTAATTACTCTACAGAATTCACTAGAAGCTTCCTGTAGGGACAGCCATTAGTATTTGAAGATAGTACTTGGAGCCTCGTTCTGCTCTGTCTTCCTCCCATGGAGGAAGCCAGCTTTGTGTTCTGGAACAGAAATGGCTGAGACAGTGTAGGCCAGAGTGCAGGGAACCAAGGTGAACTGTGACTGAGTTCCTGTTCAAGCCTTAGCCCATGCTCACTCAATCCAGGCAAGATCTGGTAGCCCCTCACCCCATATATATAACAAAGGCAGCTTCATACACAGCTGGAATAAGCTCTGTCCTCTCAGAGCTCTGGTCATCCTGAAATGCTCATTAATAGTCAGAAATGCACAAAGAGGCGATTGCTCAGGGAAGCCAGGCAAAGGCCTGTAACCCCAGTATTGGGGAGATGGAGGCAGGTGGATACCGAGTCTCACTGGCTAGCCAGTCTGGCCTACTTGGAGGATTCCAGGCCAGTGAGAGACCCTGCCTACCAAACCAAAAGTGGATGCCTTCAAAGGGCAGTACCAAGATTTTCTCTGACCTCCATGCACACTAACATATACACAGGCTTTCTCTCTCCTCCCCCACCCTCCTTTCTCTTACACCCCCAACACGCACAGAGGAAAAGAACCATGTTCCCAGCCAGTGAATGACCCTGTTAGCAAAACCCCAGGTGGATGGCTCTTGAATAAGATGGTTTGACCTTCCTAATTTATGTACACACATGCTCATGGCCACTCACACACACTCATAGACCTTCACATTTATTTCACATTTATTCTCTCTCTCTGTCTCTCTCTCTCCATCTTTATCCAATTCATTTTTTGGGGGATGGATATTTTGCCTGCACACACACACACTACACACACACACACACACACACACACACACACACACACACACGTATATATGCACTCATGTCCACACAGGCCAGAAGAGGGTAACTTGTTCTCCTAAACTGGACTTATAGAAAGTTGTGAGCCTCCAGGAGTAGGTGCTGGGAATCAAACTCAGGTCCTCTGGAAGAGCAGCCAGTTCTCTTCACTGCTGAGTCATCTCTCCAGCCTCTGTCCCACTATTTTGGAATCTGATGGGTAAGTTCTGGCAGCTTGACTCAGCAGTACTTCCAAAGGTTTCTGAGGGCTTGAGGGTGGGTGCCACTGTTCTAGCCCATTGGTCTTCAGAGTGTGTGTGTGTGTACATACACATTACCACCTTCAGTGTAAAATATAGGCATTTAACATGGCCTTCTGTAAGTCTAGCTATGTTGACTGGCTGGCATCGGCCTGGGCTGGGCCATTCTACATCCTAGTGAGGCCCCGGTGATCCCAACATCCACCTTAACATGGCCTGGTCTACAGAATATGGCAAGTCCCATGCCTCCTGAACTCTGCCCATTCTATCAACAGCTGCCCTGTTGCTAGGGGACCCCAAACTCAGGGAGCCATATTAAAGCCTTTGGAGCCCAGGGATGCTCGCAGTGGGTCCCTTACCCCCACTCCTCTCTCTCAACTTCTTATATTTTGACTGTGAGTGGCTTATGCCAGTTTCCCAGGCAGAGTCTTGGCATCCCTCAGCCTATGCCTATTGATAGAGAGCTTTTGGGCAGCTCCTTCAGGATGCTATTTTATAGTTAGTCTACCAAGGGAAGGAGGTAGCTCTGCAACAGCCAGTTTTCATAGCCAAGGACCATTTATCTGTGATGGAAGGCTTGATCTCAAGCTGCTTTCAGAGCACTTCATTGAAAGCAGTTGCTGGCCTGTGTTCTCACCAGCTTTAACTGAAGAACTCTTTCAGAACAGGGCTTCTGTATAACTATTGACTGTCATCTCTTAGTACTCTTGAGGGGTTAGCTTTAGGACCTTGCTGTCCCGATTGTGGATAGCGAAATCTATCCACAATCAAGTCCCTCATGTAAATGGCATGGTTCTTTCCATAGAAGCTGTAGGTGCATCCTCCTACAGGCTCAAACCGCAAAGTCAACCAATGCGCTCTTGACAACCGATAGACTGCATTTCTCAGGAAATGACTAGAAAATGCCGTAATGTTAAAGACATATGCTTGTTGTTGTTTTTGAGACAGGGTCTGGTTATACAGTTCAGACTGACCTGAAAGCCACTGCATAGCTAGAGCAGGGTAGCCTCAAACATGTAGCAATCATACTGCCTTAGCTTCCCGTGTGCTGGGATTGCAGGAATGAGCTACATGATGGATGCGAGAGTTGTGGTGGTGGAGGGGTGCTGAGACAGGGCCTCGTCTAGCTCAGACTGGCATCGAACCTGGCTTGTTGCCAAGGATGACACTGAAGTCCCGATTCCCCTGCCTCCACCCCCCAAGTTTTGTGATTACAGATGTTTACTCCTGTGCCCAGCTCAAATGCAACTTAAAACAGCAATAACAAAACTGAGGTCAAGAATGGTGGCTCATGCCTTTAATTCCAGCTCTCAGGAAGTAGAGACAGGAGGATCTCTGCGAGTTTAAGACCAGCCCATACACAGTGAGTTCTAAGCCAACCTAGGTTACAGTATAGTGAGAGCCTGTCTCAAAAAAATTGATTAACTTGGTTGGCTGCATCTTGGTTGGATGTTGAAGCAATGGGCACACCAATGGACCTCTCTCTACACACCTCACCTCTCCAAAGCTGGTTCACATTTCCGTCCCTAAGCCTGTCTGCTACTTTTTTGTTACCTTCAATGGGATAAAATATTGGGGTTATTCCTAACTCTAGATTCTGATGCCCTGGAGGGGTGTAAGGTTAATGGGGCAGCATGCAGGTGCCTAGTTCAGTAGCTAGTTCATGCTCCCTGGGAATTTCCTGGCCCTCCTTTTTATACTCCGCTCTTAGAATCACCTTCTGTTAACACGATGAAAGAGAATCCCAAGGATCATCCCATTGGCACTCTGGATGGAGATCTCTCTACAACACCCTCTACCATCCCTCTTAACACAGAGGAAGGGAGCCTTCCCACAGCACACATGGAAAAGCTGTAGGATTAAAACCAGCTGCAGTTCAGTTCATGAAATTCTATCTTTGTATAAGAGGCCAAAGGGAAGAAAAATGGAAGGGTGGGAACCATGTGTGTCGGGGAAGGACTGAATCACTGCTGAGTCTGATGAGTCACAGCATAGGGAGCATGTCCTTCAGGACTCAGGGTCACTTTGTGGTGGGCCAGCTAGAGTGACCAGGCAAGAGCACCCGGATTTAACTTCTAGAAGACCATTGAGGGACTTTGGCTTCCCTTGGTCATGATCTCCTCTCCATACCTTTGGGAGTTCTGAACAAAGTGCCAGTTGGCCAGATGAGTGGGCACAGGGCAAAAGCAACCAGTGAAGTAAGTTGCGGGGAGGCTGGCTTCCCCCATAGAACTGATCCAAAAGTCTGAGTTCTTGATCTGAGACCAGGTCTCTGAAGATGGCCCACAGAGGACTGGCTGCCCCAGTTCCCCATGTCACTTGGCAGCTACACGGGCCTGGCACAGCTGTGTAGCACTCAGGGTTAAGAACAAAGGGCTTAGGCTTGAGCTGTTCTGGGTATAAGTCCTGTCTGTGCTGCTTGCAAGTTCTGAGTATCCTCAAACCTCAGTTTTCTCACCACTCCAGTAAGGAAATTAATAAGTTCCCTGACCTTTGAAAGATGAATAAATGAATAGCTGTAAACTCTCCCTATAGAGCTGTGGGTCTCAACCTTCCTAATACGGAGACCCCTTAAGACAGTTCCTCATGTGGTGGTGATACCCAATAATGACATTATTTTTATTGCTACTTCATAATGGTAGTTTTCTGTTGTTATGAATCATACTGTATATAACTGTGTTTTTTGATGGTCTCAAAGGGGTCGTGACTCACAGGTTGAGAAACACTAATATAGAACCAGGCCCATGAAAGATGCCCTGGAAATTTTGGCTGTTACCATTGTGAATCTAAAATTATGGCTCCTAGGCAGGGTCTATGCTTCTCTGACTTTATTTCCCTCATTTGCAGAATGGAACTGTTAATACCAATGGATGTGTGCTGTTACCCAACCTTGTCTCTTGCTTTGTTTGAGGGGGTATGGTGTTGTGTTTTAGGAGTGCCCTCAATACGATATGATATGCTTCCGTTTTGAACAGGGTTCCATAATCTCTGCATCACTGGAGGACAAGAAATATTGCAGGGCATGCCAATAAGTGCCCAGCAAAGTTTATAAAGGGCCATTTGTGTGTGTGTGTGTGTTTCTGTCTGTCTGTCTGTCTGTCTTAGTTTGCTTTCAATTGCTGTGATAAGTACCATGACCAACAGCAGCTCGGGAAGGAGAGGGTTTGTTTGGCTCACAGCTTATGTAGTACATCATGTACAAGAGAAGTCAGGGCGGGAACTAGAGGCAGGACCTGAAGCAGAGGCCATGGAGGAGTGCTTGCTCCTTGTGGCTTGCTAAGCTTGCTTTCTAATATGCTTCAAGACTGCCCACCCAGGGTGGTACCACCCACACTTGGATGAACCCTTCTACATCTACCATTAATAAAGAAAATGTCCCACAGATTCTTTAGGTCAATCTGATGGAGTCATTTTCTCAAATGAGGTTCCCTCTCCCCGGATGACGCCAACTCGTGACAAGTTGACAAAAATCCTAGCCAGCACAAGGGAATTGAGGGTAGCGGTTCGGTCCCTTGCCAAGGCACTACAGAGCCAAGTAGGGGTCCCACCTGCAACTTCAGCTTGGAAGAAGAAAAGGAGAGAGAGGGAGGTCTAATTGGCCCTGGCAGACAGGACATGGAGCTCCAGCTGGCAGGACATCACGTTAGGCAATTGTGTCAATGCCGAGAACCCTGCCCTTCCTGCAAGACTGGTCCCTTGACACCAAATTGCAACTCAGCCATTTGCTCTGGGGGCCAGTATCAGAATAAAGGGGAGCTTTTAAATGGACAGTGTGCCTTGCTCTGGTCCAAAGCCCTCCTATCCGCCTCTCCTCATCCTGTGACTAGTTATTGTATTAGTCACTGTCTCTGCTGCTACAGAACACCATTACCAAAACCAAGTTGGGGAGAAAAGGATTTATTTGGCTTACACTTCCAAGTCATAGTCCGTCACTAAAGGGAGTCAAGGGCAGGAACTCAAACAGGATAGGAAACTGAGGCAGGAGCTGGTGCAGAGGCCATGGAGGGGTGCTGCTTACTAACTTGCTCCTCCCTGCCACTCCCGAGGCAGGTCTGGTAATGTCAGCATCTATTCCCCTTTTCTCTGCATTCTGGTGGCTGATCTCTGGGTTCGTTTGGTCCTGTGATGGCTTCTTGATTTCTTTGCTCCTTTATGTTCATATGGATGGATGTCTTGAAGAAACACCCAGAAAACTGTTCAAAAGACACCCAGTCACAAATATTTGTGGAAAGAATAGTTAGAAACTAAGAGGGAAAGATGTTATTTAATTTTAAAAAATAGAGCATATGTAATGAATTTACTTAAAATATATTTGGAATCTACTAAATTCTTCAAAAATCATTTTACAAAGATTTTATTTTTATTGTGTGCATGTGTGGGTATGTACATGAGAGTACAGTGTCCATGGAGGAAAGAGCACTGTTAAAGGATTCCTCTGGACCTGGAGCTACAGGTGGTTGTGAGCTGCCCAGTGTGGGTGCTAGAATTCAGGTCTTCTGCAAAAGCAGTATGTGCTTTTAACCTCTGAGTGATCTCTCCCACCCTAGGAAAGCATTCTTTTAAAACTCCATTTAATTTTGTTTTCTTTTAATTGTCACATAATAATATCCACATTTATGGGCACAGTGTACAAATTCAGTGCAGGTGTGCAAGTGTGCTGTGCTCAGCATCCCTCCACTGTGCTCAGTGTCCTTCTACTGTGCCTAACGTCCCTCTCCTGTGCTCAGCATCCCTCCACTGTGCACAATGTTCCTCTCCTGTGCCCAGCATCCTTCTTCTGTAACTCTTGTGCTCAGCATCTCTCTCCTGTGCCCAGTGTTCCTCTCCTGTGCCCAGCATCCTTCTTCTGTGACTCTTGTGCTCAGCATCTCTCTCCTGTGCCCAGCATCCTTCTTCTGTAACTCTTGTGCTCAGCAGCTGTCTCCTGTGCCTAATGTCCCTCTCCTGTGCCCAGCATCCTTATTCTGTGACTCTTGTACTCAGTGTTCCTCTCCTGTGCCCAATGTCTCCTGTTCCCAGCATCTCTCTCATGTGCTCAGTGGCCCTCTGCTTGCTGTCTTCATGTTTGGAAACTTCAAGCTCTTTCTAGTTCTGCAACAAATAGTGAGTGCAGTTTCTTTTTAAAATACTATTTCCATGTGGGAGGTCAAGTCATATATATTATATATTCAATATATATATATAGATATATATAATTCCATACATGTATATTTACACACACACACACACACACACGGAATTTTTAGAGTGGTTTATAGGCTGTGGTCCAGCTAGTCCAAGAATGGCTGGCTACCAACAGGAAGTCCAAGAATCCAGTAGTTGTTCAGGTCATGATGCTGGATTCTCAGCTGATCTTTGGTATATGCTGGAATCGCAAAGAAATAGGCTCCAATGCCAGTGAAGGAGTGCACTGTGAACGAGACCGAGGGAGGGCAAGCGGGTAAAGAAGAGAGAGCTTCTTCTATGTTCTTTATATAGGCTGCAGAAGGTGTGGCCCAGATTAAAGGTGGATCTTCCCACCTCAAAAGATCTGGGTTAAAAGTAGGTCTTCCCAACGTCAAAACCCAGGTGTACCCGCCCACTTGAGTTTTATTCATTTCAGATGCTGTCAAGTTGACCACCAAGATAACGTATAAGTGATTGCCTGCACATAATGTGCATGTGTATGTACTATGTTTGTGATTGGTACCCACAGTGACCAGAAGTATCAGATCTCATGGAACTAGTTACAGATAGCTGTCAAGTTGCTAGATCACCTGTTGGTGCTGGTAACCAAATCTGGGTCCTCTACAAAGGCACTAAGTGCTCTTAACCCCCAGGCCATCTCTCCAGCTTTTTGTTTGCATTTTCAGCTGTCAGCTTCTTATACTTGCTTGTAGAGATAGGCTCTTCCCATTAGCTAAACTTCAGGCTGTCACATAAGGGCTGACTCCACCCTTACCTCGACCTGACCCTGAGCTGATCCTACACGGGCAGAAGTGAAGCCGCCCTGCTATTCACAGGGCCTGGCATTCTGTCATGTGTATTTTTAGCTGATGGTGCAGCTGTCGCACATGTCCCTGAGTGTTGTTTATGTCCAATAGTATTTCAGAGTTATAGGAGTTATATGATCCATGATTAAATTGTGTGTGTTAATATAGTAGTAATGGTGTGTGTCCCAAATTTGATTTTCAGTGTTCTGTAACTGGGCTTATTATGGCTTGTTTTCTTCAATTATTTGCACTTGAGAAGGCACTGCCCCTTCCTTCCCTGCAGCCACACATGCTCTGTGGGCAGCTGTCCATCCTGAATGCGATGGAGACTGTGTCTGTATATTTACTTCTGGGGCTGCAGCGTCAAGTGGGCACTGCGTCGATTAAATTCCTGGGTGTGGCAGCTTTGTCCAAGAGGTTCAGATGCCCTGAACTGTGCCTGCAGCCTTGCCAGCCAATGTGCCCATCTGAGGCTGCGCTGAGCCCTGTCTGCTGTGAGATGCATTACTTAACAAACTAGCATGCATTCCTCTGCAAGCGCTGTCCTTGAAAGAGTTCTACTGGACCCACGGCTCCAGTGATCAAAGGGTTCCTGTCCTCCGAGGCTCTGGGGATGATTTTCTTCTGTCCTTGCATTCCTGGCTTTGTAAAAAGAAAAGCGGAATTCTTGGAAGGTAGACAGGACCACCAACTAGACAGCGGTTCAGAGCCACAAAGAACCAATGTGGAGGCTAGCACGGGTGAAGGCACATTTCAAAGGACGCATAAACAGGGAGTGGCTGCAGGTGTGTATTAAGTTTCTAGAAAGATGTCAACATGGTTCTAACAGGAAAACAACCCACTGGGGGCTGAGCTCTGAATGGGAAGCAACCACTCCTTGCATGTGGTCTGCTCTGCACCACCCACCCATGCCCATGTCCTTTGGCCCCACAGTGCTGGCATGGCCTTTGTCTCTCTTTGTTTGCCACAAATTCCTCCACCCAGTGCCATGGGGATTGAGGCCAGCTGGATTCCCAGCCAAGGCTTTTTGAGTGACTTAGTCATGTTCGGAAAAGGTTTTGCTTATTCTTTTTTAAATCATAAAAAGATGGTTACTCTTTCCTGAAAAATTTCACAAAGTTTTGTGATATTAAAAATAAGGGATCAGCAGTTAGGAGCACTGCTCTTCCAGAAAATGTGAGTTTGATTCTCAGGAGGCTCGCAACCACCTGTAACTCCAGCTCCATAGGAGCTGGCCTCTGCAGGGACCCATGTTCACATGCAGATACACATACATACGTACATACGTACGTACATACATACACACATACACATAATTGAAAATAAAATAGATATCTTAAAAAATAAAAATAAGAGAGGGGAGAAAAATCCTTCAGTGGTGATCTTAGCATGGATGGTTGCCCTTTACCAAGTATCTTCTGAGACCATGGTGATTCTCCCCATGGGAGAAACCTCAGATCATATATATATATATGTTCATATATGTATGTATGAACAACCAGGCCTTTGAGAGGCTGGGCCTCTTCTACATACCCTCAACTCCTAGTTACATGGACCCAGTAATGAGGAGTCCCCAACCATTTTATATGAGTGGACTTTTTTTTTCTTTTTAATGTTAGTCTAAAAATAGATTTATTTATTTCTGTTTTATGCATGTCTGTGTACATGTATATGCATGTCGTGCCTGCAGAGGCCAGAAGAGGGTGTCAGAGACACCTCCCCATATCCCCAGATCCCCATCTCTACCCTCTCCCCCTCTGCCCAAGCTGGAGTAAAAGGTGGTTGTGAGCCACCGTGTGGCTGCTGGCAACTGAGCTAAGGTCCTCTTGCAAGAGCAGCCGGTGCTCCTAAGAGCTGAGCCACCCCTCCAGCCCTCCTCTTTGTGCTGCTCCATTCTTGCTAGGTGGAAGGCTGCGGATATAAAACGCATAATTTTTGCCTCGCTTTTTGGTATTGTATCCTCAGCGTTCACATCCACAAAGTCCCTGCTAAGCTTGTGTTCTGTGAGTGGTGGTAGAATCTCAAATGGAAGTATACTCTAGACCCTAATACAGGCAATCAAGTCCCCATGGTTGGGTGGTAGATGCTATTTCTAGCTTGCTTTCAGTTCGGCACCTTATTTTATTATTATTATTATTTTTAGTTTGCACACAGAATAACAGATTTTGTGATCCATGGTACATATGACTTTGCATTCACATATATCATTGTACTTTCTTCATACCCCAGTTTCCCTTCCCATCCTCTTTATCCCAATCATTGGTTTCTTTCTCATTCCAAATAGTCTCTCATCTGCTTCCATCACATGTGTATATGCATGTGATATAGTTAAATACAGATTTTGTAGATGACAGAGTGTGTAATATTTTAGATAGTTTATCATTTTTTTGCCCATCATCCTCTCTTATTCCCCTTTCTTTAGACCTCTGCTTCCTGCCCTATAACACCTTCTATTCTCATGCCCTATGCATTTTGCCATTTTTTTAAATAGCATAGCTGGGATGCAACTGCATGGAAGGGTATTTCTTTAGCAGACACACAGCCCCATGCTCCATCCCCAGCATTTACAATAAAACAAAATAATGAGGAAATAGAATAGAGAGGTGTCTAGTGTTACAGTGTACACCACTTATGGGCTGCTGCTTTCAGGAACCTTGGACTCTGTGCAATTGGGAGACTGGCAGATAAGTAAGAGCCAATCCCTTTACATGGAATATGGATGTAAATAACCTTAATCCAAAGCAGGTTATATTCTCTGTCAGCTGACACCTGAGGCTGGAATGCAAAAGAGTTTTGTCCCAGCTTAATGGGATTTTAAGAACACAGGATGAGAAAATCCGAGGCTTTTTGTTCATGGAGCAGAATGAAGTTAGGAGCAGCCGAGAGGATTGGTGTGGGTGGGTGGCTGGCTCCAGCTGGCAAGGATCACTAAGGAACAGGTGGCTTTTATCAGACAGGCTGGGCCAGCTGATTGCCTGTGTCAATGAGGACCCCCCCCCCACACACACACAGAGGGACACAAACAGGAGCTTCTGGAGACCTAAGCTGCCATGAAGTACGGACAGTATATGCTCACATGGCCATCTCCTTGCCATGTTAATTTTAGGAGTACTCTGGATTTCTGTGGGTTCGGCTGATGTCAGAGGCAGTGTTCTTTCAGTTTAGGGCTTGGATCCATTCAAATTAGCTTCATTTGGGGTTTTACCTTCTGTCTATGAGCTTTGAGAGTCTTTTGTAGAGGGCCTGAGAATGTAGTCAGGAGCCACCTTGCTCCCAAGTTAGAGAAAGGGACCGGAGGCTACATGACAAGGGGATGTCTTTACCAGCTACTGCTCACACAGCAGAGGCTATACCTGTTTTCACCCTGTCCATTTCCAGCTCTGGGCACTTGAAATTAACAACTATGCCAATTGGGGAGCCTCACAGGCGGGAGGGGGTGTACTGGTATCCTGGGGTCTCTCCATAGCCCTGATCTCTATGGTCCTTCCCATCTTCACAGGTGCCATGACGCAGCAGCCCCAGGAAGACTTTGACAGAAGTGTAGAGGATGCCCAGTCCTGGATGAAGGTGGTACAAGAACAGCTCCAGGTCAATGACAACACACAGGGGCCTCGGGCGGCCCTGGAGGCACGGCTGCGCGAGACAGAGGTAGGCAGTGGCCTGGCTTTGCTGGCTGTGGCACTGGCCATTTCCTTCCTAAACTGGCTGAGGGATTAGTGAGTTGTTCACATCCTGACCCGTGTTTAGATGTCCTGGTTATTTTGCTTAAATATGTATTCTAATAAGGTACTTTGGGGCTGAGGTTGAGGTTCGGATCTTACAGAAAGTTCTACCAGGTGACCTAGCTGCTTGTCACATGATGCTTCTCATTCTATGGGGGCGGGGAGGAATCTGTACATCCAGGTGGGTCCCCTAACCCTGTTGGCTCAGGCTTGGTTCTGACCGGTTCTCACTTCTTAAATCCAAGGCTTCTGTTGGTCTGTCTTAGCCCACTTCTACCCTCAGAGTGGAGCAGTTAAAAAAGTATGCGATCCAGCTCTCACAAGGGATTAGAAATCAGTTAGCCCACAACTACTTGTAACTCTACCTGTAGGGGATCTGCTGTCTTTTGGTCTTCGAAGGCACCTCCACACACACACACACACACACACACACACACACACACACACACACACACACACACACACACACACACGAACCTTCACACAGACACATATACACATAACTAAAAATAAAATAAATTATTAAGAAGGTGTGAGGAGTCTGGAGAAATGACTCAGAGGTTAAGAGCACTTGCTGTTCTTCTGGAGGAACTGAGTTCAGTTCCCAGCACCCATGTTGGGTAGCTTATAACTGGCTGTAGCTTCAGCTCCAGGAAATCAGACACTCTTGGCCTCTGTGGCTGTGGACACACATACACAGGCACACATGTTGATTGGTCAGAGCCCTCCTGACCACCCGGAATCTTTTGTTGTTTTCCTCTGAAACTTTCCACAGTTTCTGTTGTCTGCTAAGGGAAAACTAAACTTCACCAGGCATTAGAAATCCTTCATGGCTAAGAACCCTCTCGCTTCCCTTCCCACGCCTACACATTTCTCCTCGATTCCCTGAACTGCATCTCCTTAGAATACCCATCAGCTAGGCATGAGTGAGCATGTGAAATGAAATACTACCAGGCTTTTCTGACCCCAAGTGGCTTCCTGGTGGCTCCTGCCCATCACTGCCCATCAGCACCACTGTCCTCCAGTGCCCTTTCGCAGCTGCCCATCACGTGAAATTGTGCACCTGCTGGCAGGCTGGCAGGTTGTGAGTGAGGGTTGAGAGGGACATAGGAGGAAGCTGTTGTCTAGGCTGGTGTGTGTGTGTGTGTGTGTATGTGTGTGTGTGTGTGTGTGTGTGTGTGTGTGTGTGTGTGTGTGTGTGTGTGTGTGCATGCTTGTCTGTGTGTGTGTGAATAGGCTCAGCCCTAGGAGAGCGGACTACCTGATTCCTGTGGGCTAGGACTTTGGGACACAGGCCACACTTGTGGTCACAGGGCTCCCAGATCCTTTCCCAAGACTGCCTCATTCTCTTCACTCTCTGGTCCCCGGCCTTCTGGGTCCTATACTTGAGTCCCATCCTCAGATTTCCCACAAGCTTCTAGGCTTCTTCCCGACCTGGGATCCCTGCTTGCTAGTGAGGACCCTTAGGCTGAGCAAAAGCCAGAGAAGGGAGTCCTCATGCATGGCAGTGTGGGTGTGGCAAGAAGGACCAATTCTTTCTCCCTGCCTTACCCCCCTTCTCTGCTGTGCCTTCAGCCTCTCCTGGCTTCTGGGCACAGCAAATGTTTCTTTCTGCTTGGTGCTGTACAGGTAGGGGCAAGCCTGTAGGTGTGAGGACAGGAAATTGTTTAGTGTCTGTCTTCTCTGGAACTTGTCAGTTCCTTTCAAGGAAGCATCACAATTATGTGTTTGAAATGAGCAGAGCATCTCTGGTGTTTTCATCTCTCTCCAAGACCAGCCCATGCCCCTCCCATAGGAGATCAGGTGAGCAAAAGCAAGATCACCCAGTAGGGTGCTTAACTCTGAGGAAGAGAGCTTTGTCCTTGTCACAGTCACAGGCAAGGCAGCTTCCTTAGGGATGTGGCTTGGGATTTCTCTTCTTCCCTGAAGTTAAAGAGTCTCTTGGTTTGCAGAGGTTAGCAGATCCCAGTGAGACTCAGGGATCTAGAAGCCTCCCTGGCTTCTTTAGTCTCTACCTGAAGTCCTGGCTTCTTTGGGTCCTCAACATTCTTAACTGTAAAACGGGAGTGAGCAAATACATCCTGCAGGCATAGGTTCTGTGGGTATGAGAGGTACCATCTCCTAACTATTATTGTGAGTCAGATCAATTCTCTGGCAGGCCAAAGGTTCATTCCCAGCCATACTACAGGCCCCTGATGCTGGTGGTGGGTGGCATCCTGCACACTGGATGCTCAGTCTAGAACATTATACAAGTGGCTATTTTGCGTCTTCTTCGGTCTACCCTGGCCATGGAGGTATTGATTGCTGTCCTCATTACTGAGTGGGTCACAGCCACTACATCCTGCCACTTCATGGGACAAACAAAACCTCTTCTCTCTGTAAGGATGCTCCTCACTCTCCTTTGACCTGGTCCCATACAGCGACAGGGGAAAGGGGAGGGGACTCTAAGTTTCAGTCTTTGATTGCGTATATGAGTGAGATGTCTTCGTATTTATTGTCATATACTGTTGTCATTCTGGCTAACTTTTATCATATGAAGAAAAAGAGAGGGGCGGGGACTATTTACATGTGTTGGAGGAGGGTCCATCTAATTATGCAACAGCTGACGGAACACTTGCATGTTTTGTCAATATGTTTAAAAGCAGTAAGTTGGGCATAGCAGAGATTTCTATATTGTCACTGGAGTGAAAGGGAGGCATGGAGTAGTCATGTGATCTGCCTGAGGTCACACACTGTCAGGAGTCCTTGCTTTTTCATCCACCTACAATGGGTGGAGACAACCAGGCTACCCCGGGGCATGAGTTGGAAAAAGCTTACAACTAAGCTTAAGGTTGGGCCAAGGGGAGCTGCCAATAAACCAAAAGTAGGTAGTAATGAAAGAGAAAAAAATAAAGAGATTCTATTTGTCTGCCAAAAAATGTAATAATAATGGATAGTTATTGATGGCCAGTGCAGTGAAGGCCAGTGTGACTTACTGCAGCCTGGTGTTGTAACCATCACCTTTCTGCCTGTCATAAACCTGAAGTACAGAAGTCACATAGCAAAGGTCATTTTAGAGTGACCTTTAGTCCATAAATGGCCCTGGAATTGGTCCCATCGCCTGATCAGAAGTCCAAGCTTATGTCTGTGAGATTGGAATAATAACAATAGTGGCGGTAGCTGAGGTTAACAACCTGCTGTACCTCAGGTCCACCCTCAGACAAGCTGAAGGCAAGATGGGATTAAAGATCCAGGAAGGCACCGGGACAGTGGTGACACATGCCTTTAATCCCAGCAGAGGCAGGTGGATTTCGGTGAGTTTGAGGTCAGCCTGGTCTACAGAGTGAGTTCCAAAGTAGCCAGGGCTATACAGAGAAACCCTGCCTCAGGAAAGAGAGAAAGAAAGAAAAAGAAAGAAAGAAAGAAAGAAAGAAAGAAAGAAAGAAAGAGAGAGAGAGAGAGAGAGAGAGAGAGAGGAAGGAAGGAAGGAAGGAAGAAAGAAAGAAAGAGAAAGAAAGAAAGAAAGAAAGAAAGAAAGAAAGAAAGAAAGAAAGAAAGAAAGAAAGAAAGAAAGAAAGAAGGAGATCAGGACATCTATAAGGAGGTGTGCCCCTGGAAGATGATGGGATACAGGGCTAGCGAGGCATATTAGAAAGGTAAACAGTCTTGCTGTGTGGCCCAGTTTTACCCTGTGGCTGTGATAAACACAGTAATCAAAAGAGGGATGGAAAGGGATTATTTGGCTTATGCTTCCGGTCACAACTCATCACTGAAGGAAGTCGAGACAAGAGCTTGAAGGAAAAACCATGGAGGAATGTTTTACTCTCTGTCTTTCTTATAGCCCAGGTCCACCCGCTATGGGTGGTGCTCCCCACAAAGGGTAATGAATACTGGGACAATTCCTTCCCAGATGCGAGCAGGAAGCTCCCTTAGTTGAGACTCTCCTCAGTGTAGGTTTTGCCAAGTTGACTAGGATATCTCATAAGCCAGAGTACCTGAATGTTATTCCCAGGACCACCCCCCAAACTGTCCACTGACCGTTAGATATGTACTGTAACACATGTGCACCCACACTTACCCACATACACACACATACAAATAATATATACATTTAAAGAAAGAGAGATGAGGGCCGAGACTGGGAAAGACAGGCCGGAGACAGATCGGATGGTCATAGGCAAGGCTCTGGGGTGTCCTTGAGTGAGTCACCCTTCAGGAATGGACTATAGAATTCCTGTCACCCATGGGAGCAGGGCTTTGGAGCAAAGGAAAGGGCAAAGCAGTGTGACTGATGCCTTTAGAGCCTTGGCTGGGTGGGGACCACAATAGTGTCTCGCAGCAGACTTGAGAGTGTTACCTCATGGCCACACACATGGTGATGCATACTGCCCACGTTTGCTTTCTTCTGAGTTAAAGTCTGAGAGATCAATCTGCTCATAGCATGGTACAGGATGCATAAGGTCCATCCCAGGAGAAAGTGAACTCTGAGTTGGAAGCTGGGTATGGCCTGGTGGTCAAGTACAGAGCTAAGCTCCAGGGCTTCCACTCTCTTTCCAAAGCCCTTAGCCATTTGCTTAGGGCACAGCAGAAAAGATTGTAGGGCCTAAGGCTGAGCTGTAACAACCTCATCCTTGAAGTCCCAGCTCTGAGTTCTGGGCCATCTGTGTGCATGGTGCTGTTGGGTTTGACTCTGAGGAACTGGCTGTTGTATTCACAGAAAATCTGCCAACTGGAGCCTGAGGGATATGTGAAGGTGGAATTGGTCCTGCGGGCAGCTGAGGCCCTCCTGGCAAACTGTCAGGAGGGCCGGAAGCCTGAGATCCTGGCCCAGATGAGGGACATCAAATCCCAATGGGAAGAGACAGTCACCTACATGACTCACTGCCACAGGTGAGGATTGTCAGGGGACCTGACTGCTATGTACTCAGATGCTGGTGACCCTCCTTGTCCATCACCATATCTGTCTGAGTGACACTTCTTTAGGCTTATAGGTCCTGGGAACAGCATGTCCTCTTTGGATTCAGGCCAGTGCCTCTTTCTAAGCATAATGGTGATCATGGGTGAACACTGGAAACTTGAATAGGTGATCCAGCAGTCCTGATGGGCATGTGTATGTGTCCTCTTCAAGAGGTAAACATATGAGGCCTGGCCTTGACTGGGAGATGGCTCAGTGGGTAAAATGCTTGCTTTGCAAGTATGAGGACCTAAATTCAGATCTCCAGAGCTCATGTAAATATGAACATGGTAGTGCATGACCCAGTAGAGCTGTCCACACTCTATAAACCTTTCTCTGATATTACAAATGAATGTCTTGATATTGCCTGTAGAGAGAGGGCCATCTGTGGGGATATTTTCAAATATAATAAAAACATTTGGAGATATCAGAGGACAGATCCACCTCCTCCAGTCTGGTTTTTGTGTTTGTTTGTTTTTCCCAGACAGAGTTTTCTGTGTAATAGTCCTGGCTGTCCTGGAACTTGCTTTGAAGACCAGGCTGGCTTTGAACTCACAGAGATTCTCTTGCTTCTGCTTCTCAAGTGTTGGGACTAACAGCGTGAGCCATGGCTTCTTCAGCCTGCTCTGTCTTTCTATGTCCGCCTTAAATACTCTCTTTGCTCAGTTAAGGCATGGCACTACCACTGCCTGCTGGGAGCCTGGAACTCCTTCTGTAAACTAAGATGACCTGGAACTCAGATTGGATTAAGGGGGTAGGTCACCACTCCTGGATATTCCCTGTGCTGGGATTAAAGGTGTGAGTTACCACTGTCTGATCCTCCTAGACTGACTGTGGGTAGATCCCTCTGATGTCTCCGACTGTTTTTATTATATTTGAATTTGTTATATTTGAAGTATCCCCACAGCCATCTCCATATTAGCAAGGGGGACACTGAGGCAGAAGAAGAGATAGAAATGCCCTGAGAATTCACACAAGTCTTCAGTCCTCTGTCCCTACCTGGGGACCACTAACTGGCCTGTACATAGTTGTATTCTGCCTAATATCAGGCACAGTCCTGGGGACAATCTTCTAATTGCTTTCAGGCAGCATATGCTAAGGGCCTGGGGCTATGTGGGCAGAGTGAAGAATCTGTGAACTGGCAGTGGAGGTTCAGAGCCAGAATCTGGTTTCTCAGGGCAACCTGACCATCACCACAGTGGATGGCTAAGGGTATGTATAGAATCTGGGCTTGCTTCATCTGGGAGATTGCTTACAGGATGTGAGGTATTGGAGGAAAGGAGAGTCTAGAATCTGCATTGTGACTTGGTGCAGAGAAAGCACCTTCATGTTTATATAACACAATCCCAAGTATCTGTGGGGGGGGCAGTGACAGGGTCTCTATACCCAGGAGCCAGGAGCATGCCTCTCAGGTCCACCATCTCTTCCACAGTCGAATTGAGTGGGTGTGGCTTCATTGGAGTGAGTATCTGCTGGCCCGGGATGAGTTTTACCGCTGGTTTCAGAAGATGGTGGTTGCTTTGGAGCCCCCCGTGGAGCTGCAGCTGGGTCTGAAGGAGAAGCAATGGCAGCTGAGCCACGCCCAGGTGTTGCTGCACAATGTGGACAATCAGGCCATGCTCCTGGATAGGCTGCTGGAGGAGGCAGGCTCCCTGTTCAACAGGATCGGAGACCCCAGTGTGGATGAAGACGCCCAGAAGAAGATGAAGGCTGAGTATGATGCTGTGAAGGCCAGAGCTCAGGTAAGTCATGGATGTCTCCATCACCCACCCAACCCTCTTCTGCTCACCTACAGTCAGTCTATCTCCCCATGCTTTAATTAGCTACCCACCATCAGTCTGTCCACCCACCCATTTCCTACTCAGCCTCCTGGCTGTCTGCCCACAAGCCTCTCTTCACTCCCTACCATCTCCCATCTCTCCTGTCCATCTGGTCACTCACTCATCAGTCTACCACTCCCTAACTAACTAGTCTATTTATCTCTTCAATCACTTAGCCATCTGCTCCACCCATCCACCCACCCATCAAGCTATCCTCTCACGTAGTAATCCCATCCATTTATTTTCTTGTCCACCACCCCCATATTGTTCGTTATCCATCTTCACCCACGTGTTCATCCATCCAGCACCTGGTTACCTATACTTACCAGTCTTGCATCATCCACCCACCTATCCTTCCACCACCCATTGTCCAGAGTTGCTCAGGGCTTCATACACGTGGATGCTTAGTAAACATCCACATAGTGATGGATCGTGCTGTTCACGCCCCTCAGTGGTTTCCCTTCATCCTTCACTCTTCCTGCCCCTCCTCCTTCCCTCCCAGCTCCCTTCATATCTTCTCTTTTAGCCCCTCTTCTTCATCTTAAGCCCTCTATCACTGCTCTTGTCCCTACCCCAGTCCCTCCGCACATCCTCTTACCTCATCCTGGCCATTGGCAGCGGTTCACTGAATCGCTATGTTAAATGATTGCTTCTGTTTTTCTTTATTGGTCTGTAGTATGTCCACCCGTTCCTTCCCTTTATAAAAATTCTCCCTGCTTGCAGCAGGGTTATGTTCTTACTGTGATGAAGCATAAATGGCTAAGAGTGGAAGCTGCAGGGATAGATAGATGGTCCAGGGGCTGCTCACTTAATTATCTATTGTACGAATCCTAAATGATCTTATAATAAAAACCCGATAGAATCCCGGAGCCAGATATTGGGGCAAATGCTAAAAGATTAGAGAGACAGAGGAACAAACCACAGCCACTTCTCACCTCACTGAATCCTCAGGCTAAAAGGGGTAGATCCTACCTCTACAAATCCCCAGAATGAATAAGGGAAGCGCAGGCTGAAATGGAAGGGCAGAACTCTCGTCCCCTCCCACTTTATACTCCCCTCTCTGCCCAGCCATATCACTTCCTGTCTCAACCTTCCTAGTGCTGGGATTAAGAGTGTGGGATCCCAAGTTTTGGAATTCAAGGTGTGTGCCACCACTGCCGGGCTCTGTTTCTCTTTCGGACTGAATTAATTTCGTGTAGTCCAGGCTGGCCTTGAACTCACAGAGAGCCAGATGGATCTCTGCTTCCTGTGTGCTAAGATTAAAGGTGTGTGCCACCTGCCTGGCCTCTATGACTAAATCTGTGGCTGTTTCTGTCCCCAGATCATCAGGCCAGCTTTATTTGATACACAATATATAACCACAATCATCACTAGGCTTTGAACTCTTTGAGAATGGGTCAGTGTCTGGCCACCATAAAGGATGTCTCTTATTATCAGTGTATGAAGGACAGGCAAAAACAGGATCCTTGTTTGACACACAGGACTGTTGGTGAGAATCCCCCTACCCCAAAGGCTAATGGGGACATGTTGCTCCCTAGGATGCTGACCTGGCTCAGGATGGATGGACAAGGTAGTATCAGGTTGATTCGGTTCTTATAATCAGTTGCCTTCTTCTGGACTACCCAGGACCATGTGGCCAGGGCAGGCATAAGAAGAATTGTCTCTCCAGGTTTGCTCCTTCAGGCCTGGCTAGGAAAGGTGCCTGGCCATTCCCTGTGACTTATAGGAACAGGTGCTCTGTCCATCAGCAGAGCCCTGAGTACAGGGAGCAGAGAGGAAGTGTGAGTTTTGTGTGTTTATATGTATGCATGTATGGGTGGAAGCTAGGTACCATGGGAAGTTGCGTGAGTTGTACTGCCACCCCAGTTCAGAAGCCATCATGGCTCATCACCTCTGGGTGTCTCACTGTCTCTCTTACATGATCCAAAGTCCAACGGAAATCATAGTTCTCAGGAACAAGCACTGACTTTTCTGAGTCTCTTCCTGTCTCCACCCCTTCAGCCCTCCAGCCTTTTTATAGTGTGGACAGGGCTTCTTGCCGTGTAGACAACTGGGGTAATGTCAGTAGGAGCATTTACACAGGCTAAAGATAAAATAAACAGCAACAATAATAATAAAAATCTGAAGGCCAGCACCACTGACCCAATAGAAAGAGCTAGAAGTTCTTGATTCCCAAAGGAGACTTGGATCCTGGGGCTATTGCCACACCTGAGTCCATTGGTAGGGCCAAGAGGTTGGGGTGTGGTTGCTTCTGATTGTTAGCACAAAGAGGTATTTGGGGCTCCTGGAGTAACTAGGTATAGGGACAGGAAGCCTCCATGATGGGACCAGCAAGGTTGGTGAGAAGTAAGTAGCCTTTCTGGTATGCTGCCTCAACCCAACATGGAATGAAGTGTTGGGCCAGGAGGGGATTGAATTCTGCACCTTTCAACTGCTGGCTGAAGGCTGGGAGCCCTTGATTTTCTCTTCTTGAACCCCAGAGGAGTCAGAGGGACTGTTTAAGTGGCCAGTTGGCTTGGGAAAACGCAGAGGTGCTTGGATGACATTACAGGCACTTGTAAGCTGCCTAACGGGAGTGGTGGGAACCGAACTTGGATCCTGTGTAAGAGCAGCAAGCGCTCTGAACTACTGAGTTGCCTCTCTAGCCCATCTCCCTCTCTAGCCCATCTCCCTCTCTAGCCCATCTCCCTCTCTAGCCCATCTTCCTCTCTAGCCCATCTCTCTCTCTAGCCCATCTCCCTCTCTAGCCCATCTCCCTCTCTAGCCCATCTCCCTCTCTAGCCCATCTCCCTCTCTAGCCCATCTCCCTCTCTAGCCCATCTCCCTCTCTAGCCCATCTCCCTCTCTAGCCCATCTCCCTCTCTAGCCCATCTCCCTCTCTAGCCCATCTCCCTCTCTAGCCCATCTCCCTCTCTAGCCCATCTCCCTCTCTAGCCTGTGAATCTGGGTTGTCAGGTTTGGCAGCAAGGGGACAGTTGCCTACTGAGCCACATTGACACCTTCAGTCTGATTTTATGGATGTCCAGCATGTTAGGTGATGAGCCTCTGATAAGGTGGGGATAGGACCACCACTTTTGGCTTTGGGGACCACCCCTAAGAAGCTTCTAGGCCCAGTGTGGAGGTGAGCAGCACCATCAAAAGGAAAGTGTAGGCAGGCCAGCTGGTGCCAG
This sequence comes from Phyllotis vaccarum, assembly GCA_033318265.1. NCBI lineage: Eukaryota > Metazoa > Chordata > Mammalia > Rodentia > Cricetidae > Phyllotis > Phyllotis vaccarum. Next base: position 45,629,076 of record JARWLC010000006.1, read on the forward strand.
GAGTATCTTCCTTGTTCGATGTGAACCATTGCTTCCGAGTGGTAAACAGCACATCCTCCCTCTTCGGCCTCTGTCTGGCATCAGGCCATGGGTCCTAGACTTTCTGCAGCCCTTTGTTGGGGACAAAAATCCAAGCCACCCTGTTAATTGCTTGGGTTTTGACACTTCTGATAACCCGGCTTGCTGCAGATGGTTTTATTGTTTGGTTTAATGAGAAGGTGGAAGCCTGCAGCCACTCCTACCCTGTCAACCTCCCACTCACTGAGCTGGCTTTGAAATGGCTGTGCCTGGCCCTCAGCTAATCTGGATCCCTGCCTGCCACTACTTCTTGCCAGCACCTGCTCCTCATCATACAGACTTTTATTTACTCTGGACTTTTCTAGGTTCCAGCACCTCATCATTCACACAGGCAATGCTACCCACCACTGGGGGTGGGGGAAGGGAGTTCTTCCTACCTTCATCCATCACCATCAGCATTAGGCTCTGAGGTTCCTGGTAACCCCTATGACTCATCTGTGGACCTTACCTGGGATTGGAGGGAGCTGTGTGTGCAAACCACACCACAAGAAGTGGGAGCCACTGAGGGGCCTGAAGAGGCTCCAACAGCTTTCTGAAGGTTGAGGACTGATCTGTGAAGGCAGTGATCCCTGCCAAGGCTCTACTCTGGGACACAGGCGATCCTTATCTTGAGATTCTTAGCTCTTTCTTAAGTAACCTGGTCCCAAGCCTTGGCTACCCCATCTCTAAAATGGGGAGATTCTCTTCTGCTTGCTGGGGATTTTGCTCGTGTAGTGAACTATCACTAGTTTTGGTGAATGTCTCAAAGGAGGGGAACTGTATACAGACGGCCTTTTCTCCTCAGTGGAAGACTTGTGACTCAGGCTTCCACAGACCTAGAGCCTTCCTAGACATGGCCTGCTCCTCAGCGAGGAGCTGAGGTCACCAATCTTCAGCTGCTTCACTGTCCGGTTTCTTGTATGGCTGCTTGGTGCTGTGCTAAGAACAGCTTTTTAGGTGTTTAAATGGGCAGGAAAAATATCAGAGCGGACTATTTCATGACATACAGAAGTGACACAAAAATGAAGTTATAGGGTTCATAACGAGAGGTTTCATAGAAACAGGGGGGTTCTTTTCCATGTTGTCTGGGTGCTTATGTGGCAAAATGCAAGCAGCTTCCCAGTGAGTAATGGCAGAAGCAGCCACCTGACAGCCCGAAAGCATTTGGCTTGATAGAAACAGCCTGGGGTCCCCCAACTTGAGGGATTTCCCCTCACCCCTATATGAGGATGGAGAACATAGTGCCGTGGTTGCTGTCTGGGTCTCAGCTTAGGTTGAGTGAGGGTCCTAGGCCCTCCTGACTCCAGTGTGCACCTTTTCAGGAGGGTGATGCTATTTAATATCCATTGTTCCGTGATCAATGGCTGTTACGGCTTATGGATGCCCAGCCACACCAGGTGCACAGTGAATGAGTCTCCTGAACCTTTCCTTGACTTTCTCTGCAAACTCCCTCTGTCCTACTTTGTTCCTCTATTTCAGTGATACAACCTCTGACTAAAAGCTTCCTAGGAAAGGAGAGCATTTATCTGACCCACCCTTCTAGGGCAGTGTCCATCAAGGGAAGTCAGGACCGGAACTGAAACAGAAACCAGGGAAGGATGTTGCTACTGATTGGCTTTATGGCTTCCTCTCTCAGTTGTATATAGCCCAGACCCCCTACATCTCTGGCTGTCCTAGCTGGGTGACCCTGGGTATGTCACTTCACCTCTCTGGGCCTCAATGTCCTTGTCTGTCAAGTTGGGATATAAATGAGAGCCCCTTATAATAGGCAAGGGGGTTTACAGAGTTTGCACGGGACATTCTTAGCAATGCCATCAGCAGGGCAAGGAATCAGAAGGACAACGCTCTGTGGTCATAGTTGTTGATGTTACTCCTGTACCCTAGTCAAGTGGCATTCCTTAGACATAGCAGGAAAGAATGCTAGCTGTAGGGGTGGCCATGCCAGGTGCAGGCATGTGTGGGACTCCAGGACCTAGTTCTAACTCCAGCATTTCTGATAAGTACACTCACAAGTCCATATAGATTTCTCCTGACTCCTGCTAAGCCAGCCAGTGATTGTTCCCTGACCTTAAAAAGCCCTGGCCACAGGCAGTGGGCTCCTGTCTAGCCTGGAGACCCTCACGGCAGGCAATTCCTCCTGCAGCATAGGGTGGATCTCCTGACCCAGGTGGCCCAGGAGCATGAACAGTACCAGAAGGATATGAAGGAGTTCCAGCTGTGGCTGAAGGTGGTGGTGGAGAAGTTGCACAGCTGCCTGGGTCGGAACTGCAAGATGGCTATGGAACTTCGCCTCTCTGCACTGCAGGTACACCACCATGATCCAACCGGGACACTGTGTCCCTGCTAGGGCATCTTGAGGCCTCCCTGAGAGAGACCGTACATGTTGTAAGTGGGAATAATATTAGTTTCCACACCAGACACAGACACCCGCAACCCACAGCACAGACTACTGGGTAGAGAGTTGAGAGATCCAGTATAAAACATTTGGGGTGGTGGCTGACAGATGGGACACTTATACCTACAGGATCCCTGTAGCCTGGTCTAGATCCATGGGTCTCAGTGCGGGGTGTATGGCAAGTCAGGAGACACCTTTATTCATTAAAGGCCGAGTAGGTGCTGCCCTTGGCTCCCAGAGGATGGAGGCCAGGGATGCAACTATATGCTTTATAGTTGCCAGAGCAGCACTATAGTGGAAAATCATCCCACTCAAATGTCATGCCATGGTGAAGAGCTTTGGGTAGCACCAAGCTATAGTCAGGAGAAGTGGATCCATGCCACCTTTGATACTTCATGGCCTTAGAGGAGTCTCTACATCCTGCACCTAGTGAATGCATGCAAGGGTTTGGGCACCAGATGTATGCAAAAGAGGTGCAGTGAAGAAATTGTCGACTTGACTGCCATCAGAAGTCTCTGGCCTGTCTAGCCAGAGGTCCAGACCTGCAGTTCTATAGCTGCTTAGCCCCAAATAATCATATAAAGGCTTATATTAGCAGCAAGCTGTTTGGCTTATGGCTCAGGCTCATTACTTGCTAGCTCTTTCAACTTAACCTGTTTTAATTAACCTGTGTATTGCCACGTGGCTTGTGGCTTACCTGTGTTTCTTCACATCTTGCTTCCTTGAGGGGCAGCTTGCAGCATCCCCCTCTGACACCACCCTCCTTCCCCTTTATCTATGCTTGGATTTTCTGCCTGCCTCTGTTTTCCATATGTCAAAACAGTTCTTTTATTAACCAATAATAAAGTGTATTCACAGCATACAGAAAGAATCCCACATCACTTCCCCTTTTCTGTCTAATAAAAAAGGATGGTTTCAATTTCAACATAGCAAAAATTATTCATAATGAAACAGCCATCAAGCAAGAATTATGGTTACAATATCTAGTCTATTTGTATTTAGCAAAATTAAAGAAAATATTCTATCATCTACTTTATTCTTGTGAGTCCAAAGTTTCATATCTAATATTCCTTTTATTATAACTAAGGAAAACTATAATTATGACTATCTAATCTTCAACTCCATCAAAGACCACAAAAGGATATAATATTACCTGAGTAAACAGGAAATGCACTGCAAGCAACTTCCAAAATCTGGAAATGACAGATATATCTGCTTCCTGGAAGTCACCCAAAGTTCCTTTGTAATGTTGGTGCATCTAACTTCAACCTACAGGTCTAAAGTTTCTGACATACATTTCAATGAAGCAGGAAATTTGAAGGATTGCTTTTCCCATTCTGGCATAGTTCATCATTCATTTTTTCCCTGTATCTGGCAGCTTGACCACTGTTTGACAATCTCTGTGAAGCAGGAACCTGAAGGACCATCTTGGGTTGTTCTAGTAAAGTTCCAGAGGTCACTTTCCTATTGATCCTTTATGTTCAGTTTATAAAGAATACTTTACAACAGTCAAGGCAAGAACAGTCTCTTACCCAGTGGCTTTTGCCACAAAGAAAGTAAATTCCATATGGAGTATCTTTGATGCTCAATATCCTTATGAAGTATATTGGTGCTGCATGATCAGACATGTCTCACTGTCCAGAAAAGTCTAAGTTCTTAAAATATTTTAAATGCCATATTCTGTAGGTCTTTGAATTGTTTGAAGATTACTTATCTAATTGAAATATGTTTTTGTATATCTAAAAATCCTAACATGTCTATATGTTTGATTACCACAGATGACTTATTCCTAATTTATATTACTTAATTATACATTACAGTTTTAAAGGAATTGCATAAACATAATATCTTAAATAAAAGTGGGAATATATGTACAGTACAAAAATTGACTGTAAATTTGTATCAATAAACCAAAATCTATATCAATGTAAAGTATTTAAAAAAAGTTGTATTTTAAAAGTAGATTCAATAATCTACGCTTTTATCTTATCATAGCTATACCCCATTTTCTTTTCTTTCTTTTTTTTTTTTGAGAGAGATTACTATGACGAATAACCAAATCCTCTAAACAAAGATAAACCTCTATAATCTATTTTTGGAGAATATGGGCATAGTTTTTAGGCTATTTCCTGCTGATTGGGGGTGCTGGCAGTCTTATGAGGGACCCTGAGGCTAGATCATCTTAGTCAGCAACTTTGAAGCTGATGTGGATGTTGGATCATCTGGGCCATCTGTTCCTATCAGAGAGATTTATCAGGGGGTCTTCCTTGATCAAACATCATTTTCTTTAACCCAAAATGAATCATCAATATCTCATTTTCTGTGGAAATGAAAGCATAACCTCTTCTCCAAAAGAATGTATTGTTTGACTACAGTTTTGAAGTCAAGGCATTTTTAAAATGTATAAGTTGGAATAATCCAGAAGCATTTATAAGCAAGTCTCTCAGCAGCTCTTTCTCCTTCCTCAGCAGCCAAACAATTCAAAGACAACATAACATACAGTACCCAGACTCTGTGTATTTTCCATCTTTACGTGGCATGCATATACATATATACATATATAATATATTTATTTATTTTAAAAAGACTTTCTCTATCCTTTCTCTTTTTCTCTCCCAAGCCTACATATATTTTAATATACACTATAAACCTTTTAGAGGTTTGATTACTTTTTAAAATCTATCTTAACTCTATATCTCTTATCTTTTTCTGTTTCTGATCATACCTTTAATCTGCAGAGCTGTGGCTAGGATTTAAGTCTTGGCTAAGGAGGTTTAGCTAAAGTATTGGCAGGAACCATGTTTACCATCCCAACTCTGAGGAATTTTAGGGTCCACACTGTCACCAAGTAAAGCACCACCACCCACTGCTCATGAACTCCATTTAAGTATTTGGCAGCAAGGTCTCTTAAACAAGCCACACATTTTTTTGCAGTTAATGCTGAGTCAGAAATCATTTCTTAAAGGAGCCATGCTTCTGCTTGGCACCAGCAAACAGAGCCTTCCTGAGAAAATGCTACTACCAAGAGACCATGCTTGACTCTGTTCCCTTTTGTCTGTAAAGACAGAAACCTTAAGTCTGTCACATACAGCTCCTGATTGTACCAAGACTTCTTAGAGACTACAGGAGCATGTCATGTTGTAGTTCAGGCTACAGGCAGCAAACCCACCATTTTGTAATTCAAGCATACACACTACTCTGTATATACAATGACACACTTAAGAGACACAACTAGGAAGCTGTTTTTGGCTCTGTTTCTGTGTTCTAGAACTGTTTTTAATTTTTTTTCAGGCTTTATGTAGATATAAGTGTCTCAATGTGTAGCCATAAGTTTCTGACCAGTCCGGGCCTGCGGTCTGGAAGAATCTTCCTACCCATGGTCCTGCAGTCGCTTATAAATAATCACACAAAGTCTTATATTAATTACAAACTGTTTGACTTATGACTTAGGCTCATTATCTGCTCTTACAACTTAGCCCATTTCTATTAATCTGTGTCTTGCCATATGGCTAGTTGCTTTACCTGTGTTCCATTACATCTTGTTCTCTTGGTCAGCAGCTTGCAATGTTTCCCTGACTCCACCCTCCTTTATCTATGCTCATATTTCCTACCTGGCTCTAAGCTGCTTTGCCATAGGCCAAAACAGTTCCTTTATTAACCAATAATAAAGCATATTCACAGCATACAGAAATACATTCCACATCACTTGACTACTGTATGATTACGGGGAAGGTTTTTATTGAAAGAGACAGAGCAGCCAGAGGCATCTGGAAGAGTCCAGGACAGAGCTAGAAAGAAGTAGAATGAACATGGCCAGGGACGTCTGCAAGAGAAGGCAGAATAGTAGGGACAGAGAATGGAGTGCACAGGGAGAGAAGCAGAAGCTGAGAACGGTGAGATAGTTGGTTTGTAGTAAGAAGAGGATGGTCCAGGCTGAGCTCATTTCTGGATGTTTACACTACCTCTTGGAGTCTGGGGAACTGGAGTTTCCTTTGGACCAGACAGTAAGTAATCCTCAGCAAGTCAAGGGCCGCGTCTCAGCTTTCCCTGCACTGAGTGCTTGGCTTATTAATTTATATTTAAATCAACTTGTCTCTGAAGAAGATGCTGGATGTAATTTAGAGAGAGAACTTAGAGTCAGATGGAGATGCACAGCAGTCAGCCCAGTGCTTGGGGGTTTGAGGTAGGAGAATTGAAATTTTGAGTCCAGTCTGGGAAAGATAAATATAAATATGTGCGTTTATCATCAGAGCTTGCCACAAAAAAGGAGAGAAAAGAAAACCTGAGTCACTGTTGTAAAGGGGGAAGCCAGTATCATTTATAAATAATATAAAAACATAGCAACCAAGGATGGAGCCTGGCTGTGGTGATACCCGCCTTTAATCCCAGCATTTGGGAGGCAGAGGCAGGCAGATCTCTGTAAGTTCAGTGTCAGCCTGGTGGACAGAGCAAGTTCTAGGACATCTAAGGCTACTCAGAGAAACACTGTCTCTAATCCCTCCCACCAAGAAACAAAAATTAACCCCTCAACCAAAACCAACCAACCAATCAAACAAACAAAAAGCAAGCATGGTTATGTGTACCTGTAACCCCAGCACCTGGGAACTCCAAGGACCAGAAATTTAAGACCATTGTTAGCTACATATTGAGGCCAACCTGAGCTACATCAGCCACACACATTCTCTATATATCTATACAGATACACCAATATAGATAGACATGCATCCAAAATCTAAATAGCTATCAGCACACCCGCATACTGTGAGGCTCAGTGCCTCTTGATTCTTTGTGGTCCCATGGCATATCTTGCTGATGGCTTCAAGTTGATTTGTTCTAAAGAAACATTAGCAAATACCAGACAGTGCTGAAGACAGTCAAGCCCAACAGAGACAAGTAAGTACGCAGTGGCTTGGAAAAGATGGAGGAACAGTTCCCCTCTCAGAAGTCCACATTGGCCTGGGCAGACAATCTACCCTTAGCATGATCCTTAGGTCTGCTCTGGGAGTCCAGCTAACCTTTGCTTTCATGCTGTGTCCCCATCGCCCTGGGCAGGACATCGCCAAGGATTTCCCTAGAGCCAAGGAGTCTTTGAACAGGTTGGAGGCACAGGCTGAGGGTGTTATCCAGAACACCTCTCCTTTGGGTGCAGAGAAGATCTCAGGGGAGCTGGAGGACATGCAGAAGGTCCTGGAGAAATTGAGAGTCCTCTGGAAGGAGGAGGAAGGGAGGCTGCAGGGCTTGCTCCAGTCCAAGGGAGCCTGTGAACAGCAGATCCAGAGGCTGGAGGCAGAGCTGGCAGAGTTCAAGAAAAACCTTCAGAGGTTGGCCCATCAGGGCCCAGAGCCCATAGTGAAGACAGCCACAGAAGATGAGCTGGTGGTCCACTGGAGGCTGTTCTCGGTAAGTACAGGGATGCACTGGGCCTCAGGTTGCCACTTGGAGTTACTCTGTGACAGAGAATCATAATCGGCTTTATACACACTCTTTGGTGTGTCTGATTCTTTGCCACCTAAGTTCCCTGAAAGGGTCATTGATAAGGCAGGTGTTTATTCCCATTTTCCAGAATAAGAAACTGAGGTCTGAAATATTTTTCTCCATTGCAATTCCTAAAGGCATTGTAGTAAGTTGGTTACTAAGTCAGCATTGAGATGAGGGACACATGTTCTGTCTAAGGAGCAATGAGGCTAGAGGTGGAAAGAAGCTCAGAGCAGAGAGATGATGGGAGACAAACACAAGGCATGGTCTGGGGAGGTTGAGTAAGGATCCCCACTAAGGGAAGGCAGCATGGGATCCTACCCACTCGGAAAGTCTTAGTCACCTTCCTGTTACTGTAACAAAACAGCAGAGGCAACCAACTTACTAGGAACAAAGGTTTGTTGTGGCACATGTTCTGGAGGTGCTGTTTGAGATCCAAAGGCTGCATTTCTTTGGGCCTCTGGCAGGGACAGCATGTCATAGTAAGAGTCCATGACAGAGTAAACCATTCATTTATCTCTTAAGCCAGAAAGTAGAGCCAGTCAGATGGACAAGACCGGCAGGCCCTATGGACCCCTTTAATGGTACACCTTCAAGACCTAAGAACCACCCTGGGTTCCTCCTCCTGAAAACTCACAGCACTGCTTCCAGTGCCATTAAAACCATGCCAGGAAGTGCGACTTGCAGATGGGTTTTAGATAAAGATCTCCAACACTCCTCAAACCTTTACTTTATTGTTAATATCATGATTTGGTGGAAGGAAATATCTGAAGCTAAGGAACTTAGCTATCTTGCATGAGACTCCAGGTTCCTTCCTTAGGCCCTCCAGTGGGTGGGCATTAAAGGAAATATCTTTTTTTTTTTTTTTTTTAAAGTCACTCCAATATCTCTTCTGCCCCGCCATGGTGTTAAGGTTTTCTCATGCTTCCTTTACATATTTGGAAAGTTTTCTACCCAGTCTCCCAGCAAGCCAGGTCTCACTGCATCTGTGTATAAAGTGACCATGCATCCTCAAAGGCCACCTACTTCAGTCTGAGTTGGAGTGTGGTGCAATGTGGTTGAGATTGGGGGTTGTGGGACCAGACTACATGGATTCAGGGGGTCCTCTCCTTTCTCCTGGGCTGCTTTGGGGAAATGGTTTTAACTTCAGGTGTATGTGAATTGGGAATAATGACAGCAGGGCCAGAGAAAGTGCTTAGCGCCAAAAACAGTCGGTGCTCAAGAAGTACTCATTTTAGCACGAGTCTAGCCTGCTAACCAATGGTCCACATACCCTAAATCTCTTCTGTTGGAGATTCATTATCTATAGTCATCCTTTTGGTTAGTGTCGAGGATTGAACCCAGATGGGGGCCTGAAGTTTAAGATAGCCCAGAACCAGAGGGGAAGGTTGTATCCAATGGAAGTAGAATAAAGCTAGCATTTGTCACTGTGTCACGGTGTGGAAATTGACACCAAGTGTAATGGGGCTACTACAGGGATGGGAGCAAAGGCTGAGCCTAAGGGTAAGATCCCCCACTCCATGCCCTTGGGTGACAAGATCCTCCAGCCTGTCAGTCCCCAGCCTTTACTCAGCCCATGCACACACACTGTCATCCCTTCTAAGGAGCCTCACCAGCGCCTGGTTATCATGTCTTGTAGGGGACATGGGCTGCACTGGCTTCAGAGGAGCCCCGCGTAGACTGGTTGCAAGCTCAACTGAAGAACCTTGTCACCTTTCCCGACCTACAGTCACTCTCTGATAGCGTGGTTGCCACCATTCAGGAATATCAAAGGTACCCGGGAAGGCTGAGGGCATGCAGAACTAAAGGTGGGTGGGACTCGGGACGCTGGACACTTGGCACCCTGTGTGTGGAGGATGGGCTGTCTGGGAAGGGCAAGTCTCTACCCAACTGAGACTCTGTCTTTGTTCTTACATTTGGTTCCCAGCAAGAGGTGTGAGCTTTGCTTTCAGTGGCTTGGAGGCTCATCTGCTCACCGCTGCTGGGTCTTGAGTGGCTAAGCGTTGGGAGGGCTCCACCATGCCGTGTCATAAGGGAGGGCCTGCTATGTAGGTGAACACTACTCCTCTACCTCTGAGCCTGAAGTATCAGATCACATCTTCAGCACTGTTTCCCTCTCTGCCTCTGGGCACAGTTGGGCTCATCAAAGAGTAGAGTAATGGCCTCCCTCTGTGGAAGTGAGCATTGAACACTTGGCAAAGCCTAATTTTGCCAAGAAGGCATCCTAAAAACAGCTCAGCCATCCCAATAGTACCCTTATAGTACATCTTATACCCCTGCCTGGTCACTGGGGATTCCTTTAGAGTGGACATAAGAGCTTCATCTGGCTGTGTCTCCCTCCCACAGCTGTTCTGAGGCTCCACATCTGTAAAATTGGGATAGTACCTAGATCCTACTGCCGGATGCTGAAACAGAGCTAGGCTGGGCTTGGACTTGCTATATATAGAACAGGCAAAGGCACAGTGGCCATGGTTCTCCTTTCTCTCAGCTTGGTCTGCCCAGTTAGTACAGTCACAATCAAGGCAGCTTTTTGGGCCTTGTGTGTGAATCTTATTTATAGGAAGTAGCTAGGCCTGGGATGATAACTTAAGCAGAGTTTGGGTTTGATTGACTGGATAGTACCAGGTTAGGGTCTCCATAATTTACCCTCAAGGCTTTTGGTCTCCTGCCTTAAAGCCAGATCTAGCTCTATATGAAGACAGCCCCATAGCAGTGCCCTTTTATTCCAAGAACCCAGCTTCAAAAATGGCATGGCTATCAGAACATACCTCCTTTGTGTCCTCACTCTGGGGGCTGTCACAGGCTAGTTCATTCTGCATCTCTTCCAGGTTGACAAATGCCCTCGGGCTCTCAGTAGCTCTAGATCCCAGACTCATGTTTTCATCGTTTATTTCTTTTAAAAACTGGATTAAGCTCTTATTGGGGAATTTAGTGAGAAAGACAGTCTCCTAGCTTTCTGTTACTAGAAGCCTCCAAGGTTATGAATGTTCTTGGGAATGGTGTGAAGAGCATTGGGATTATGAATGTTCCTGGGAGAGGTGCAAAGGGCATCTGGAGTATGAATGTTCTGGAAGCAGTGTGAAGGGCATCAGAATTATGAATGTTTCCAGCAGCGGTGTGAAGAGCATTGGGATTATGAATGTTCCTGGGAGAGATGTGCAGGGCATCAGAATTACGAATGTTTCCAGCAGCGGTGTGAAGAGCATTGGGATTATGAATGTTCCTGGGAGAGATGTGCAGGGCATCAGAATTACGAGTGTTTCCAGCAGTAGTGTGAAGAGCACTGTGTTGCTCATTCTTCAGATGAGGAGCCTGGGACTTGACAGAGTTAAGTCACAGCTGCTCAGCCTGACTCTAGACACTCAGCTTTTCAGATACTGCAGACCCAGAGGATACTCACGTACTTCATTTCCTTGAGAGCCTACAGGCCTGAGGGAACCTGAGGGTCTGTTCTCAGGAAGACCCCAGGCATGTGGTCAGTGCTGTTCTGTTTCAGCATTTACAGGTTCCCACATACTTCCTATATGTGTGTCCATACACATCATAGCAGCCCATGCGTTAGGAGGGCATCCCCTGCCCTGGCAGCCTGGGCAGAGGCTTTACCCTGGACCCATCTCACTCTCTCCTCTCTGGATCTGTGCCCTGTGCTGCCCTGGCAGTATGAAGGGAAAGAATGCCAGGCTCCACAATGTGACCAGGACAGAGCTGTGGCAGCGTTTCCAGCGGCCCCTCAATGACCTGCAGCTGTGGAAGGCCCTGGCCCAGAGGCTCCTGGACATCACCGCCAGCCTGCCAGACCTGCTCTCCATTCACACTTTTATACCCCAGATTGAGGTAATCAGACTTTGTGGGGCTGGGAAGGCTGCTGGCCCAGGGTGTGACATCTCAGCTACTCTCCCAGGGACAACTGCATTCCTAAGTCCTTGAGACACCTGGGTCCAGCTCACTGCTCTGTTTCAGCCAAGTACCAAGTGTACAGGAAGGGTCGTTATTTGTTCTCAGGGACCAAAGTCATCCTTAGTCCTCGGGGAAAGCCAAAGCCTGATGTGACTTTCATGGATTGTCTCAAAAGTAGGCAAAATTTTGTCTCCCTTGGGGACCCCCATAGTTGTTGTTGTTGTTGTTGTTGTTATTATTATTATTATTATTATTATTATTATTATTATTATTATTATTATTGGTTCTGGAAGAGAGCAGTGTAGCAAGCCATTGCCTTCACTGTGTCTTCAGTGACAGCCTGACCAGGGGGACCTTCAAACACAGAGGTGATCAGGCCACCTTAATGCCTCAACAGTGTCATCTGGAACCCAGGCTTTCCTAGCTCCAGGGCATGTCTCTTTCTGGCCCTCACATAGCTGCAGGCAGTGTTTATTTTGGGTAGGAACTGCACAGAGGCCTAAGGACTCTCTCCATCTTTACTTTCACTGCTGAGAAGGAGCTAAAGCCTTCCTGGGAATCTTTCATCTTATTGGTTGGGCAGGTTGTGTGACTATCCTTTAAAGCAGTGCCTGGCTAAAGATTCTGAAATTGTCATGACTGACTGTACCAGTGACACTAATGATGCTGGGCCCTCAGTTGGGCACAAAACAAATGGTTGTTTGGAGAAAGAGGGCATTTGGCAGCATCCACCAGAGTCCCTCAACACTGGGCCTTTGATTAGCTTATAAACCCTGCTGAATGCTAGCACTGAGCTCGCAATCCATGAGATGCTCTTGGATCCAGGGATTCTCAGACTCACAGAGCAGAGAGAGGCACGAAAATGTGCCAGGTGCCAACTTCATTTTAGATTAGTTTTTGTTCTGATTATTAAAACATGCCCACATTACCCCCCCCCCAAAATGTAAAGATTTCTATAAAATTAAACAGAGAGTATCCACCATCCCACAAGGCAGAGGACCGTCATCAACGTCTTGGAACAGTTTTATCCCTTACTGTTCTGGCCTACTGGCTGGGAGAATCTTTTCTCAGGGTTGACCCAGCTTCCCCTGGAGAATACTGCTTGGAGCTTGCACACGTGTGAGCTGAGTTTGATGTTGGGAATCATTCAATTGCTCTTTCATCCCATTTACTGAACCTGGAGCTCATTAGTGTGGCCAAGTCTTGCTAGCCAGCTTGCTTTAGGGATGCCCTGCCATCTCTGCCTTCATAAGCTGAAATTACAGTTGGGCCATCACACCCATCCAGCATTTTAGGGTTTTGGGGATTTGAACTCAAGTCTTTAGGGTTGTTCAGCAAGCCCTTCAATTGTTAAACCATCTCCCCCACTCTAATATCTCCTCATTTACTTATCTTATTTAGCTTTTTAGTTTTTGGGACAGGGTCTCATTTTGTAGAGCTGGATAGCCTAGAGCTTACTATGTAGTCCAGGCTGGTCCTAAACTCACAGAGATCCACTTGCCTCTGCCCTCCATATGCTGAGATTACAAGATGTGTACCATCAAGCCCAGGGGCTCTGTCATAGCAGTGTGCTCTCTTAACCATTATGATATCTCTGCAGTTCTGGTGGTCATCTTTCTAAAATTTTTTATTTTATTATTTTTCTATATATTGATACTTTGCACATGTGTCTGTGCCTGGTACCCACAGAGACTGCAAGAGAGTGTCAGCTCTCCTGGAAGAAGAATTACAGACACTTGTCAGACATCATGTAGGGATGGGTGGCCAGTACTCTAAGTGGCTGAGCCATGTCTCTAGCTTGAGGCTCATCTTTTTTTTTGTTTGTTTTTTTTTTTTTTAGGTGAGCCTCATGAGCATCTATGAAATACACTCAAGTAAAATTTGTGTGTACCACTGTTAGGTCAGAACATCCTAAACCTGTTCTTTTACTTGATGAAATCCATCCAGACTTTCTACATGAAAGAAAATAGAATTAATTTACAATTTTTGTGTATTTAGGATTATGCCATATAGCTGTTGCCTCTCATGCGATGACTCATGTTTGTAATCCCAGCACTTTGGAGACAGAGGCAGGAGAGCTGGTGAATTTAAGACCAGCTTAAGTAATGTAGTAATCTGCAGGCCAGCCTGGGCTACAGAGTAAACTCTTGTTTTTTTTTTTTTTTTTTTTTTTAAATAACAAGTCTATTCCAGGATGTCAGGTCTGTTGGTGATGAAGGGGCATTGTAGAACATTAGTTCTCAACCTGTGGGTCGCTACCCCCATGGGGGTCACATGTCAGATATCTTGCATATCAGATATTTACATTATGATTCCTAGCAGTAGCAAAATTACAGTTATGAATTAGCAACAAAAATAATTTTATGAGTGGAGGTCACCACAGCATGAGGAACTGTATTAAAGGGTCACAGCATGGGGAAGGTTGTGAACCACCAGTGTAGAGGCTTGGAGAATCAAGCTGGAAGGGGTGGAGGGTCAGCTCTGGGGAACCAGCTTAGAAGAAACAGGTAGGCAGGAGCCGTGGTCCAGGTGACAGAGGCTGAGCATGTGCCGTAGCTGGCAGTGGTGATGATGATGGAGAGGACACTGGTTTCCCGTCAGGGATGGATTGTTACTTGGCCTCTGGTGATGAAATGTGAGGGTGGGGAAAAAGAAAACCAATACGGATGCTGAAATTCAGGGCCACCCAATGTATTCCTATCAGTCTCCTATTGTGCCGCTTCTGCAGACATCTGCAGTCACAGCTCCTGCTCAGCAACAGTAGGAAATGGTGTGAGCTTGGGCCTACCTGGCTGTCTGAGGTGCATGGGTACCTTGTCTCCCACAGGCGGCCCTAGCAGAGAGCTCCCGCCTGAAAGAGCAGCTGGTGATGCTACAGCTGAAGACAGACCTGCTGGATAGCGTCTTCGGCCAGGAAAGAGCAGCTGCTCTCCTGGAACAGGTGGCAGGTTCTGTGAGGGACAGAGACTTACTACATAACAGCCTTCTGCAGAGAAAGAGCAAACTGCAGGTAAGTATTAGTGGCTTTGCCCTGGAGCTTGGCCAAGGGATGGGCACAGACATTCTTGGTAATCTGATTCCAGCTCCACCCTGCTCTGTGGCTCTGGACATAGGCCTTTATTTCTCACAATCTCAGGTTCTGTGTCTACAGACAGGGCAGGGCTCTCTCACGTGACCCCTCTAACTGGCTCCCTAGTTTCCTGTCTGCTGGTGGTCACTCTTAACCTTGTTCTACATTTCAATCAATCTATACTGTCTTCTTTGAACCAATAGACAAGCAAAGATGGGGTGGCTGAGATGGTTCAGCCAGGGAAGGAGATTGCTGCTCAGCCTCTACCCGATTTCAATCCTTAGGACCCATATGGTAGGAGGAGAAAACCAACTCCTACATTTGTCTTTTGACCTCCACATGTTTATGTGTGTGCATGTATGCACACATGTATGCATACACACAGACATAAATATATTAAATTTAATAAAAATGCAGGTACGAGCATTTGTTTACTTTATCCAACCATGATCTAGAAGTAAACGTAGGTGGAGTTTTTCATCAGGACTGCTGACCAGCTCCCAAATAATCACACAGACTTAATATTAATTATAAATGCTCAGCCAATAGCTTAGGCTTGTTACTAACTAGCTCTTACAACTTAAATTAACTCATATTTCTTGTCTATGCTTTGCCATGTGGCAGGCGGTGCTTTTTTCATGTCTCGTTGTGATTCCTTCCTCTTCTCCCCAGTGTCTCTTTTTGCATGCTGCATCTAACCTTTTCCTGCCTAGTGATTGGCCAGTCAGCTCTTTATCTACTAATGAGAGTAATACATATTCACAGTATACAAAAGGATTGTCCCACAGCAAGTGAATGCTATTAATGGCATGCTTCTGACTGAAATAAGTCAAAGCAAAGGCTTGGCACTCTGCACACAGCCAGTTCTACCTGCCAAATGTTTGCTGAGCAGCCAGTAATGACCATAGTAATAGCTACCGTCTACTGGTGTTGGCTCTAGGCCAGGAACCTGCTACTCTTTGTCCAGCTGACACTATGGGTGCCTTTGTGAAGTATCTCATGGTAGAGGGATCAGGGTTCAGGCTGCATCACCTGACTCCAAGCCAGGTATGTTATTTCATTAGGAAGATGAGGAGCTGGGGGGAGCGGAAAGGAAGTGAGGCCCCCCACTCTTGTCAATCATCACTGCTGCCGGAGGAGACAGGCACACACGAGCAGTTACAGGAGGTGTCTGCAGTGCAGTCTCAGCAAAGCTCTAGAGAACCTCTGGTCTACAGGCTGTTGCTACTGCAAGGGCCCAGGCAGTTGAGATCACCAGTGTCTGCCAGGCAGTTGGCCCAAATCTGCCTACATAGCAGAGACTCAAAAGGAAATGTATGCGGGGCTGTGTTCTAATAAAAGCTTATTTACAAACAAGCTTCTGATGGGATTTGGTGTATGGAGGAGGGCTGTTCTTGAGGACCATGGCTAAAATGTGGTTAAAAGAACACTAGAGTGGCCTATCAGGAAGTGTTCCCTGGAGGAAGTGGATCAGGAGTATAGAGATAGCCCAGCCCAGTGTCAGATCTAACAAAGTGCAATGAAGACAATGCCTCATTTGCAGTTCTATTTGCAGAGCCTGCTTGCCCAGCACAAGGACTTCGAGGTGGCTTTTGACCCCCTACACAGGAAGCTTCTAGACCTCCAAGCCAGGATCCAAGCGGAGAAAGGGCTTCAGAGGGACCTTCCTGGAAAACAACTCCAGCTCCTCAGGTTGCAGGTGAGGAGCGCTGTCACCTGGCACACGGTTGCCTGCATCGGAGCTCCCTCTTCCGGCAGCAAGCTGCAAAGCAGTCGCCAGCCTGAGCCCTGGTCTCCGTAGAATCTCTGCTCAAGCAGTTAGTTGCCAGTTCCTGGCCTCAGCGGGGCTGTTAGCACCCCCAAGACGGAGTCTCCAGCTAACAGGGAGACAAGCAGTTCTTTGGCTTGCGTCTGGATTTTGAAGTCTAAACGATGATTCTCCTTTTATTTGGTTTGGGACTTCAGCCGATGGGGATGGAGCCATCCACATTCAATATGTTTTCCCTCTTCTGTTAATGGTTGACCCCTCCCCCCGACACACCCAGAGGCGTGTCAAGTTGACAATGAAAATTAACTGTAGTATGAACTATTTTGGGGTGAGTCCGGAGACTTTCAGTTGAATAAACCAATTTTGCGATTAGGAAGATATGTTTTATATCATGTGTGGACTGCATGCAGGCGAGTCATTGGTAATCGCTGTCCGACTGAGGAGCTTACTGGTTTCTATCATGCACATGACACAATGTTTATTGTTTCAAAGCCAAACACGGTTCCTGTATAAGCTGACAGCATTCTCTGGAAAACATTAAGCACGGTACATTTGAGGCTTTAACATGACGTGCGTATAATTCTTCATAACAGCCAATGGTCACCAAGTGAGAGTCCAGACATGAGGTTTTTTCCCAAGATGCTGTCTGGTTGTCCCTATAGTTTATTTTAATAGTGCCCCAGGATATTTGTGTCTGAATTTTAAAGATTCATTTGCCCTGAAAAGGAATCTCTTGGACCACCCATGTGGTGCAGTCACTTACAGAGGGAGCATGTTATCCTGAGAAATCCAACCAGGGACTGTCTCATTTAGAGCCCCTACCCCAGCGGGCCTCCAGGAGGGAGGGCCTTCTGGATGGAGAGGCAGGCGGCCATGCTCACGTGCTCTTTTCTCTATCACAGGGCCTTCAGGAAGAGGGACTCGATCTTGGGACACAGATAGAGGCTGTGAGGTCTCTTGCCCAGGGGAACGCTAACCACCAGCACAAAGTGGACCAGGTTTGCTCTGATCAGCAAACCCTGAAGAGGTCCCTGGAGGTAAGGGATCAGTGAAGTGCCTAAACAACGAGGACCAGTTCTTCGAATCCTACACTCCTGGATCCTTTCTCCTTCCATTCTCCACTCCTTCCAGCTTCTCTCTCTTCTCATCCCATCTGTGTAACTTTCGGTTGTTGAGCAATTTCCGTAAGGTCTCTGTTCTGGGCTCCTGTGGAAGAGATAACAGCACATTGACAGGGCCCTGATTTCCCGGGGATTGGGTGGACAGACAGTGAATCAGCATGTGAGTGAGTGGTGCCAGGGTTCACATTGTGATGAGGGCCACAGATGGAGAACAGAAAAGGCTTCCTTGTCCCTATGTGCCTGTGTGGGTGGGTACACAGTTGTGTCCACTAGCCCTGGTGGCCTCAGAGCCTTGTTTATAGCGCCATCTGGTGGCCCTCTGATGCACAGGATTGTTTCGACTTCCTGCAGTGGGAGCAAGAACCCCAAACATCTTGACAATTTGATGGAGACAAGTAGAGGTGCAGGCTCCAGGCTCCCTACACACCCTGATTTAGACAGGCTTGGGTCCTGCTTTTTGAATTAAGCCTCAGAGAGTTCAAGCTGATTCCTGGCCACGCCTCAAGAAAACTCAATGCTAGGCTAACTTCTGGCCCACCCTGTCCTGTACACCCAGTTTCCATGGTAAACACCTTCTTCGGCCTCTCTGAAACTAATCTCTAAGGAGTGAGATAAAATCTTGACCAAACCAAGGCAAAGCCCTTTGTGTAACAAAGCCAGCAGCCTTGTTAGAACTCAAAGACCTCCTTGTTTCTGTGTGTGGAGTTAGAATTTGTCTTCTTTAGGGTTTCTGTTGCTGTGAAGAAACACCATGACCACAGCAGCTCTTATAAAAGAAAACATTTAATTGGGACTTGATTACAGTTCAAAGGATTAGCCCATTATCATCGTGATGGCAGCACGCAGGCCGATGTGGTGCTGGAGAAGGGGCTGAGAGTCCTAATCTCAATCTTCAGGCTGCAGGAAATGAACTGGGTCTACACTGGGCATAGCTTGAGCATCTGACACCTCAAAGCCCATCTCCACAGTGTCACACTTAGTCAAAGCCACACGTAACAGTGCCACACTCTCGCCACAGACCCCAGTCCAAGGCCATGGCAAATAGGCTTTAAGTTACTGTGGATATGGGCGGGCATGAGACAGTTTTGTGAGATGTGGGGCAGTTCTGTTTCCCTCCCTCTATGGAGTGGGAGCACCTTACATCATCTGCTACTTTAGGCCCTGCTGTGCTCTCAGCCTCAAGTGCTTCCCAGGAGTCTGCAGGAGGCAGATGGTGCCATACACAGTGCCCTGTTGACCTAAGCGACAGATACTTTGGGTCTGGATGAAGTCACTAATCCTGCTCAGTAAACTTGCATCCATAGTTTCAGAGATAAAGGAAGGGGATAGAGAGGTAGGGCACTGTTCCCACAGTGTTCTAGAAGCTCCTAGAAGCTGCAAACATCAGCTCCAAAACCTATATCCAAATGATGAGCTAGGCCAATCATTAGAGGGTGCATTTACTGGATGTCATTATAGGTCACAAGAGGGTGATGGTCACCTTGTTTCTGTACAGAGAAACGGTCCCTATTATTCAGACATTCAGTGTCTGCTAAGTCTAGTGAGTGTAAACTTCCCCCTCTATCAAGGCAAATGACTTTCATGTCCTGTCATCACTGTAACAAAATATTTAACAAAGATGATGCTAGAAAGGTTTGCTTTGGCTCACAGTTCCAGAATATAGTCCATCTTGGTTCCGGGACTCTGGAGTCCTATGCAGATCAAGCTGGACTTGAACTCACAAAGATCCAACTGCTTCTAGTTTTCTTCATTTTCAGAAAGTTCTGGGCCCTGGCCCATGGAATGGGGCAGCTCACATTTATGGAATTTCTACCTCAGTTATCTGAACCTAAACAGTTCCTCACAGTCTTGTTTCCATGGTGATTCTAGATCAGGTCAAGCAAGATTAACTATCATATGCACAGGGAGCATGCTCCTGTGTCAAAGTCCACAAATCCCTATGTCAGGAAGCTGTTGGGGATGATTAGCTAGAATTGATACCCAGGTCCTGGTACTGTGGATGCAGAGGAGCAGAGCGTAGAAAAATGTTTGAGGCCATTTTTGATGGGTTATTGAAGGTAGATGCTGTATGTGGGAGACAGAGCCAATGCATTGGGTTTATAGCCCCTTGGCAAGGGCCCAGCATTCCTATCTCTTTGATTTTTTTTTTTGTTTTGTTTTTTGTTTTGGAGATACAGGGAGATAGGGTCTTTGGAAGCCCAGCATAGAGACATGAAGCTTTTGGGATAATACAGTGAGGATAATGACAGAGGGCTGGAGTCTGAGTGACTCATGCTGGGCTGAAACGGGGGGTTCAGAAAGTCTCAGGCAAGGGGTCCAGAAGGTGGAGAATGGCCATCCTTCTGAGGACAGTGTCCAGCTTTCTTGGAGATAGAGAAGAGAAAGTCCCATTGTTGCACGAATAAAGGAAATTCTGGGCCAGATCTCTGGGAAAGGTGGAGATATCGGAAAAGAAACACCACAGTCAGATCTCACCCAGCTGTCTTTCAGCTTCCTCAGCCTCTCTCCTCCTGGCTTCTTCTGCCTGCTCTGTCTTTCTATGCCTGCCTTAAATACTTTCTTTGCTCAATTAAAGTGTGGCACCACCACTGCCTGCCTGGGAGCCTGGAACTCCTCCTGTAAACTAAGATGACCTGGAACTCAGATTGGATTAAGGGTGTAGGTCACCACTCCCGGGATATTCCCTGTGCTGGGATTAAAGGTGTGAGTTACCACTGTCTGATCCTCCTAGACTGACTGTGGGTAGATCCCTCTGATGTCTCCGACTGTTTTTATTATATTTGAAAATACCCCCACATCCCATGATTCAGACTTCTGAGAAACTGACATGCCCAGGAAATGGGATCCAGGAATGGGGGGGGGGGAAGCAAGGTAGCTTTGAAAACTTTTATACATAATAATAACCATATATAGAAAAGTAAGCATGTTAGCATGAATCAGTGAATCTAAAAGAACAAAGAAGGGTGATACCAGTATGTCTCAAACCCCACCCCCATGTACCGTCTATCACTTACCGTAGCAGACAGCCGTGACCTCAGAGCTGTCTGCTCCACCCCTTCACACAATCCTGGCAGATTTCTCCACAATGCTGCAAGGGGTCGCACGCTGATCATTCTATTCAAAGACTATTTTTATTTATTCTTTGACAATTTCATACATGCATACAACAAATCTTCATATTCACCCCACCCTTCTGAACCATCCCCAACATGTACCCACCCCACCTTCTTGCCCTCTTCTTTTAAAAAAAAAAAAACATGTAATCCACTGAGTAGTTAGTACTGAGCACATGGGGACAGGTGTGGGGCCATCCACTGAAATAGGCACAGCCTAAAAGAGACATGCCCCAAAGAAGAAATGACTCTCATCCCCTAACAGCCTTCAGTTGCCAACAATTCCTCAGGTAGGGGTGGGGCCTCATGAACCCCCATCTTATCCAAGCTGCAGTATTAACTGGCTTGGTTTTGTACAGGTAACTGCAGTGGCCGTGAGTTCATGTGTCTACCAGCGGTATCATGTCTCACCCCATCCTCTGGCTCTTACGTCATTTTTACCCCATCTTCCATGACAGTCCCTAATCCTTATGGGAGGCATGTAAGCAGGTCTAGATATCTAGCAGAACTGGGATGTCATCCACAATCTGCCTTGAGCACTGTTCAGACCTCTTGTCTGTACTACAGGACCTTGTGGACGGGTGTCAACAGAGCATACGGGAGCACTGCACCTTCAGCCACCGGCTGTCAGAGCTGCAGCAGTGGATCACTATGGTCACACAGACGTTAGAGTCACACCAAGGGGATGTACATTTGTGGGATGCTGAGTCCCAAGAGGCTGGCCCTGAGGTAAGATGCTGGTTCATTCTCTCACCTGCATTCCCCTAAAGTATTCTGGATGACCTTCATTCTGGGTTACAGAGATTCCCCCAAACTAGTACCTCACACGTGTGTTTGTGCCCATTCATGTGCCCCACAGAAGCTGCTGGCTGAAATTCCAGAGAGAGAGGTCCAGTTGTCCCTACTTCAAGCCCTGGGGCAACTTGTGATGAAGAAGTCTTCCCCAGAGGGGGCGGCCGTGGTCCAGGAGGATCTGAGGAAGCTGATGGAGTCTTGGCAGGCCCTGCGCCTGCTAGAGGAGAATCTGCTCAGGTAAGGGCCTTCCTTGTTTCCCAATTTGTCTCATACAATGCTTCCTCACTATCTACAGTTCCTAGAGAATATGATTGAGGCTGGGGTGTATGTCAGGCATGGTGCCAGGAATCTGGAGACTTCCCCATCTTTGGTCCAGTTAGTGATTCTAGTAGGGTTCTGAGGACTGGAGAACATCCTTCACTAGGGACTTAGCCTCCAGCCCAGTCTTGCCTGAGCTCACTTCTTTATCTGCATGTGTATATATGTACATTGCTGGTGTTGTAAAGTGGGTTTAAAGTAAGAAATGGCATAAATGTGCCTGGGAGGCCTTCTGAAGGTCCCCAAAGGTGGCTGCCAAGTTCTTAACAGCAGTGAATCCCAAAACTTTCCTCAGTGTCTGCTTCTCCTGGGACCTAATGGATATTCATCACATGGCTCCCGTGAGTAAGTGTGTTTGTCTCCCAGCCTTATCAGAAACCAGCGGCTGCAGAGGACAGAGGTGGACACGGGAAAGAGACTGCTCTTCACCAACAACATCCCGAAGGCTGGCTTTCTCATCAACCCCCAGGACCCCATTCCTAGGCAGCGGCATAGGGTGAGTCTGTCTCACAGGCTTTGGGAGAAAGGTCAGATCAAATGTCAGTCGAGGAGATGGGTGCCTCCAGCAAAACTCCCTCCCTGCCCTGGACCACATGCTTAGCTCCTAGATGTATCTACTTTCTTGTGCTGACAAAGGACTAGGTTTAAAGGCTTACCACTGATTCCAGATGGCAAACAGATCAGACATGCAGGTCCTGACCCAGCAGCCTGATTCTGCATGGCTAACAATCTCCAGGCCTATGGTATGTGCTCCTTGGCTCTGGAACACAGAATGAGAGACTAAGGTGTGAGGATGCAGGCTTTTAAAAGGTGTGGCACATGCTGGCAGCTATGCTGGATGCTATACCCAGTTCTGCAGTGACGAAGCCCTTCTAGGAATATGGTAAAACATCAGCGGAACCCTCAAGGTTTAGTGGGAGGGGGAGGGAGAAGTATTGTCTTACTTTTCTGCTAACACGACAAAACACCATGATCAAGGTAACTTAAAAGAGAAAGCATTTATTTGGGGCTTACAGTTCCAGAGAGTTAGAATCCATGACCATCATGGCAGGGAGCGTGGCCATATCAAGCAGGCATGATGCTGGAGTCATAGCTGAGAGCTCACATCTCGATCCACAAGGCGAGGCAGGAAGAGCTAATGGGATGCCCTGGTCTTTTTGAAAGCCCAAAGCCCGCCTCCAGTGACATTTTTTTTTTCCAACCAGGCCTTCCCAAATAGTTCCACCAACTGGGAACCAAGCATTCAAATATGTGAGCCTATGGGGACCGCTCTCATTCAAATCACCACAGGCATGATCTCAGGAGAGGGGGTGGTACATATGAGACCCAAAGGGAGCACAAGTTCAGGGTGCTGAGATCCAGCACCAGGGAGGGGGGAAGAGGGTGACGAGGGGAGGACAATGGAAGGAGGAGGGAAGCAGCTCAACCTCCAAGGAGCCTGCAGAACTGGAACCCAAGGCTCTCCAGCCACATCAGGGAAGAGTGAGGCATCACCAAGGGATAGGGAAGGACTCAGCTAGACTGGCTTTCATTTCACCCCACCCACATCTCCAGAAGCATGGAAGAAAGATGACCACTGGGTAGGTGTCCTGCTCATGGATAGTGATGACTTTCTGGAAGCTCCAGAGAGGTGATGGTGAGGGATGCTCTTGGCTCCTAAATATAGATGAATAGAAGACCGTTCCTCATCCCTCTGAGCCTTTCCTATGTCCCCCCCCCCCAGGTCCCCTGTTCTCATTTTCACCCTTATGCTTTGTGGGATCCCCAAAATCCATGGTCAGCAGACCTTTTCTCACATCCAATCACATGCTTGCTTGCAGGCAAACCTACTGGAAGAGCATGACCTCCATGAAGATCACTTCCAGCTCCTCAGAGACTTTGAACAGTGGCTACAGGTGGAAAATTCCAAGCTATCTGGAATTATTGCAATGAGAACAGCCACAGCCAAGGACTTGAGGACCAGAGAGATGAAGCTGAAGGTCTGTTCTAAGACATGATCCCTAATGGGGTCCTTATCACCAGGAGTTCCTCCAATGAAGGAGTTCATGCTTATTAGTCATTTATGAGCCATCCTGAGTCTAAGAAATGGTTTTAAGTTGTTTTGGTTCAAATATTTTAGAACTATCTTTTTTTTGCATCTGTCCATCCATGCATACATTTATCCATGCATCTATGCATCCATCAATCATCCATTTATGCCTGTATCCGCTAATTCCACTTGACTCCGGCTGCCACTGTGCCAGAAACCACCATGAGAGTGAGTTGCTTAAAACAATAGCTATTGTTTAACTCATGATTTTGACACATGGTGATTGATCTCAACCTGTTTTCTTCCAGTTCTGGGGCCCAAGACCCATCTGCTTGGCAACCTTATCTTTTGTCCAGTATGGAACAGCTAGGTGGCTCTGATGGTGGTGGGGGCTGGAAGTTGGTGGAGACAAGCATGACATGGACCATGTATGTCTCATTCTCATGTGGGACAACCCAGACCCCTCTAGGTAGCTGCAGAGTATAAGAAAGAATATAGAAACAGGCAAGGCCCTGGGATTGCCCAGATTAGGAACTTGCATGATAGCATCATATGGATTCCTCTGTACAAAGAAAGTCAACAGTTCACTTAGATCAAGGGAAGAGAAAAGAGACTCTGCCCCTTGGTGTAAAGTCAAAGGGATGACTGGCAGGGGAGAATCGCATGCTTGTTCGGTCTCCCCTACTCTCTCCTTCACACCAGCTCGGCTGCTCTCTTGTTAGTCTTGGATGTTTCTACTGCTATAATGAAATACTCCAGATTGGGTAATTTGTAATGATTTCACCACTCGAAAGACAGAAAGTCCAAGTATCAGAACCTAGCAAGGCTTTCTGAGACACAGAGAGGCAAAGGGATCTAAAAACAGCCATATTTGTGACAGGATTAGTCTCACTTCCAAAGGTCATTAATCCCAGCCCTGGGTCAGGTCGTCTCTCAAAGATTTCATCTCCCAATACTGTCAACATAGGTTTGGGAGGGACGGAACTATCATTCAGTTCAGAGCAGTCACCAGATCCTTCTCGCGTCCACTTCCTGGGTGTTACGTCCCCTCTGCCCTTGCTGTTCACCTGACTGTGACAGTGGTTCCTCCCTAATCTCCTTTCCGGTGGACTGTCACCCAGGCCATGGCTCCTTCTGAAGGCATCCATGAACCGATAGAATCACCGATCTGACCTTGACCCCCTGATGAAAACATTTTAGTATGAAGTCATTATCAGAGACCTCCTAATCAAGCCCACTCTACCTCTCCCCTCCTTTATTTATATAAAATCTCAGTGATACTTTAAGGTTTAATTTTTTTTTATTTATCCTTCTTGGCAATCATTGTGACTGCATTTGTGATGTGGGGTCTTTATGGAAAAATATGTGACAAGATCACTTAAACCTTTGCCTTGATGCCTTTGTCTCACGTTACTGAAATCCACATTTACCTTCCCACTGTATATTTTTGTCTCTTTTACCTTTAGGTATTTTTCACTCTTGACTCAGAGTGTTGAGTCTGAGTATTTTTCTGACTCAACTTCCACTTGACTAATTCTCTTTTTGGCTGTGTCTCATTTGCTATTATATATGTCTATTAAGATCTTAACTTTGGTTGTCATGGCAATCAGTTTTAGAACTTCTATTTGATTTTCTGGTTGGTTACATTCTCTGGCTTCCATCACATCCTTGATGAAATGTTTAAGCTTGTCTTTTAATTTTTTGAACTGTAACTCACCATAATTGTACTGTCTAATAATTCGGCTATCTCCAGGCATTTAGAAATATTCTACCACATATTTCTGCTTCTCACTTGGTATCATGCCTTGTCATAGGTTACTTTTCATCCTGAACAAAATATACATAAAACTAATTTGGGACTTAGGATAATCTTTTTCCAGAGGGAATTTTGTTTGCTATTTCCTAGAAGTGAGGGCTTTATGGTTCTGGGACCACTGAGTCCAAGTTCAAGTCTTGCAGTTTCCTGAGCCACTAAATAGTCTGGAGCTAGGCTGTAAATGAGCACACTCAAGGCCCAGATTTTGTTAGGGTTTCCTTTACTCCAAGAATATGGGAGCTGAGCAGAGGTCTTGCTTCTCAGAGTTCTCCTTCATCCCCAGGGCTTCTGTGATGGTTTTATTTCCTTTGCAGCACTGGAGATAGAACCCAGGGTCTCAGAAACGCTAGCCAAGTGCGCTACCATGGACCTGAACTTCCACTCCCTTTTTTGAATTTTGTCCCAACTAGCCTCTTCTATTTGTTAGCACTTTGGGGGCTTTAAACATTGCACTATGTTCTCAGTGCATGGCTCATCCTGCTGATGGAACTGGGTGGGCATCACCAACAAGCTCTCCCCCAACTCAGATCTGTTTCCCACTCTCCACTACAGTCATAT
The DNA here is from genome assembly GCA_033318265.1 of Phyllotis vaccarum. Taxonomy (NCBI): domain Eukaryota; kingdom Metazoa; phylum Chordata; class Mammalia; order Rodentia; family Cricetidae; genus Phyllotis; species Phyllotis vaccarum. The sequence goes on from JARWLC010000006.1 coordinate 45,655,488, forward strand.
CAAGCATGACTTCTTGTCCAGCCCACACAATGGTAGGTTCTGAGCAGCTTAGCCAGGGTCCAAAGCTGGGACTGAAGGCCATGCTCCAGCCTGTGGACCCTCATCCACCCACATCATACCACCTCTCAGGACTCTTGGGAAGAGGCAGTGTCACCCTAGTGGAGAGCTGTGGTATACTTAGAAAAAGTCTACCCAACTCAATATCAACTCTGCCAGTCTCAGAAATGGCAGCAGAGTGCCATGCTCCATGGTGATCACTTTGGGATGGTGACCACTGTTGATAAACCTCTCATGGTCTTGGAATGTCAGTGTTAAAGTTAAACACTGTGGGGTGCTTTCTAACATTCTGGATGCATAGATGAAGGCTGGAAAGATGGGTCAGAAATTTAAGAGAATTTGCTGCTCTCACAGACAACCTGGGTTTGGTTTCCAGCATCCACATGGTGGCTCACAACCATCCATAACTTCAGTTCCAAGGGATCTGACACCTCTTCAGATCTCTACAGGCACTAGACATACTCATGATGCACAATATATATATATATATATATATATATATATATATATATATATACTACTAATTTTTAAGAGAACATTTATTTATTTATTTATTTATTTAATGTGTATGAGTATTTTGCTTGAATGTATGTCTGTGCATCACATGTGTGCCTGGTACCCTTGGAAGATAGAAGAGAGTATCTGATCCCTTGGGTACTAAAGTTGAAAATAGTTATGCACCAATATCTGGGTGCTAAGAATTGAACCCAGATCCTCTGCAAGAGCAGCTAATTACCCTTAACCATTGCGCCATCTCTCTAGCCCTAAGAACGTTTTTTAAAAATCTGGCATGGATGAGAGTCTCACATTACTGGTCCTGTCCACATCTTCCAGCATGCCTCAAGTGGCACTTGATTGTCATATCCTTACCAGCCAGGTGGGGTTCTTGGGCCACTGGGCCACTGTGGCATAATGCTGCCTTTCCTTTTAGGAGCTGGAGGCTCGAATCCCAGAGGGCCAGCATCTCTTTGAAAACCTGCTCCGTCTCAGGCCAGCAAGGGACCCCTCCAATGAACTGGAAGATTTGCGCTATCGTTGGATGCTATACAAGTCCACGCTCAAGGACTCTAGCCACCTGCTGGTAAGTGCTGTGAGTAAATGTTGGGAGTCCCAGGAGATGATTATGGCTTGAGAGAGGCAAAGCTGGACCTATTTAGTTTATTCCAGTACATCCATGAACCAGGCCAACATGACTGCTCAGAGGAAGAAAGGGACTCTTGGTTCTCAGGCACTTGACTTATGTCATATTATTTGTCCGTCTTACCTCCCAGTGAGGCTGGAGTCCTGTGAATAGCGCATATGGATCTCTTGCTCGCCCATGTTAGAGTGTTATGTGCCTTTCCCGTTTGATCACCTTCTGCTGGAGTATCTGCACCTCATTTTCCAGAAGGGATAGCTGAGTCCCACCCCAGACTGTTGTACAAACCCTAATCGTCTTAATAAAAGCCTGGAGCCAGATATTGGAGTAAATCATAGAGAGAAAGGAACCAGTCACAGCTACTTCTCACCTTGCCAACTTCTCAATGGAAAGGGGGAGATCCTGTTTCTACGAATCCTCAGACTGAATGCCTTTGAGATCCTGTCTCCACCTGCCTTATATTCCTTTCTCTGCCCAGCCATAACACTTTTTGTCTCATCTCCCTAGTGATGGGATTAAAGTCACGTGAGCTTCCCAAGTACTGGGAGCAAAGGCACGGGTCCCAAGTGTTGGGACTAAAGGCGTGAGCCGCCACTGCCTGGCTTCTATAGCTAACTAGTGGCTAGCTTTGCCTTCTGATATTCAGGCAAGCTTTATTTGTTAGAGGAGATACAAAGTATCAAAACCCCAGACCCCAGTGCTAGAAGCCGGGGTCACAGTTCTTCACTGGCGGAGGCAACATTCTGTTACATCTGTGGTGTGGGGTCACCATTGGGGCGCATGGATTGGATGCCAGCAGTCCCGGGACTCAGTCCTTCCTTCCTCTGAATTTGACCTAGCACTTTTATCTTCTGGACTTCCTGTCTCCTTCACAAGTGGTGGGTAATGATAGCCTTTGTTTAATGCTATGGTCTCCTAACACGCCCATACAGGAGAGGGTATACTTCACTCTGGACAGATAAAAACAGTGAGACAAAGAAGTTCAATTTCCTAGGTCCAGGAAGTATTGAATAGCCTCTCTTTCAGGCTTCAGAGCCCAGAAGCCACAGCCTCTGGCAATCCAGGCCTTTCTGACCCACACAACTGCCAGTCTGGCCACTAGGTGTCAGCCCAGTCCAAGCCAGCCAGACCACGTTCCCAGCCCTGGGCAAGGCCATCCAGACAGTACCACCTGGACCTGAAGTGTGTTAAAAAGCTCATTAAACGGAATCCCCTGCTGGTGCAGGCTGTCCAGATGACCAGAAATTTTAACGAAATACTCCCCTGACAAAATGAATATTCTGTTACAGGTTCTGCTGGGGTTTAAGTTTTATGTCCCTAACTGATTTTTATTCTGTTTCTTCCCCTTCCCTTAAAATAACAGACGCAGAGTTCTCTAGGGGAGCTGACTACATTCCAAAAGGTATGTGTCTGCCATTGCTCCACACAGCTAGAGGGCAGAAAACGTTCAAGGCTAGAAAGCCTGTGACTCTGAGGCAGGGTGTCTGGATTTTCTAGAATGGATTTTCCATGCGCTCTGAAGAGCACGGATTGGGAACCAATTTGGGGTTGTGATGGGCTGGGCCCTGAGGTATGTGTTCTCAGGAAGCCCCAGGCTCAGGAAGCGATTGACAAGTGTGTGTAGATTAGCCTTGACATACACACAATGGATGTGACCCAGGATTTGTCATTCAGACCCAGAACATGTGGAGAGGACTGGATACTGCTTTTATTAGTATGCCAGCAGGTATAAACCAGGACTAACCTAGGAGCTTGGTATATTCTGGACAAAATGGATCATGTGGCCTCTTTGGTTCTACAGGACACTCTAGAAAGGGATGGTGGAGTTTGCTCTACGAGGCACGTGTTTCCACTGATGCCCAATGAGCACCTCTCTGGCTTTTCCCATGCTAGTCACCCTTAAAGTGAGAACAGTACCCATTGCTGTGCTCTAGGTGGCACCCTCACTACCTGGGCTGGGTGTGCGTCGAATGGTGCCTAGGGGGTCTCTGTTCCATTTCCTGGTGCTATGACCAAATATCCAACTGAAAAACAGACAGACAAAAGCCTTGATGAGGGATTTGCCAATTAAGAAGGGATTTGCTTTGGCTCAGGGTTTCAGAGCATGCAGCCATACTCTTTAGGACTTACGTGCTTGAACAATGTGTCATTGCACAGGGAGCTTGTGGCAGCGGGTGGCTATCTATTTACTGACCAACCAGAGAGGGAGGGAGAGGAAAAGTGAGAGATTGGGGGGTAAGGGAGAGGAAGGAAGGATAGGAAGAAATTGGGGACTGGGATCTAGCATCTCCTTCACCCAGGTAGGCGCCAACTCCCATAGGCTTCACACCCCCCCTCCCCTTATTAGGAACCACCAGCTAGGGACCAAGCAGTCAAAACCATGAGCCTGTGGGATTTTTCCAATTCAAGCCAGGTCACTTGTGGCTAGGGCATCCCACTGACACTGTAGCATTCTTAGCTCAGTTCTACGCCTGAGGGGGGAAATGGCATCATGAGTGTCCTCCAGGCATGTGACAACTGATGACATCAGGCCCACAGGTCTCAACACCCATGCTTTAACCTTTCCCAGGGTGCCTTGGAAACACCCCTGGGGCCTTTCTCCCCATCTCTGTCCCTTGCTGTCCCCTGCATTGCCCTAGATTTCTTACCTAACATTGACACGAGCCCCCAGAATACTCTGGTTCAAAGAACCTGGTCGACTTCAGGAGAATGGGTGGTCTGTGGATCAAATAGGGCTTATTATGGATCAAGGGCTACACCCAGGACCCTTCACCAACCAGCTTTATGGCCTTGGGAAAAATCACCTTGCCTTGGGGTTCTATTTCCTGTGTGTGAAATGGAAATATCTATATTGGCTTAATTGTCTCCATGAATTAATTTTGAAGACCGTGTGAACCAGAACATACCAAGGCAGACACATCTCACCCAGGATTCCCCCTAGTTCAGAATGATGTGAACCTTGGGGACTAGGAAGGGGTGTCTGGAAATGGCGAGTGAGTCAGACTGCTTGGCCTGGTAGCCCCTGGTGAAAGATGTAAGTCCCAAGATCAGTGTTCAGTCTGCCTATGGTTCTGTACTTTAAGCCCTTCATGGTTCAGCGTCTCTGTCCATGCAGCCCAGGCTAGAGCTGACCAGGGAGTCCAACCTTTTGGCACTGAGACATCACATCTTCTACAAAGTTGCAGAGTTTAAAAATAACCTCACAATGTTTTAAGTAAGTTTATAGTTTTGTGTTGGATCACATCCCTAGCTCTCCTAGGGTGCATGTGACACGTGGGCTGTGGATTATACACCGTTGTCAGATTCTAAGTGGTAGCTATGTTCAGATCCCTGGTACAGTCGTGTCCACTGACTGCCTCTTCCTTTAGTTATTTATTTATATTGTCAGCACTGAGTAGTGACTCTGCCAAACTCTATTTAATGTGCTCAAATCCCATCAGACAACAAAAGAGTGACAGTGTGGTATCCTAGAGCATGTGCAGGTGGCTGAGTGCAGAGTGGCAGGACCATCTGTGTACCCGGAACCTGGCCGTCTCTGTGTCAGAGGGCTCTGAAGGGCAGCTACCACGAGATCTCATGGCCCTGATGGTCACCAAATAGCACTGTTTAGCTACAGCTAGTTGATGTCAGCCATTGTACCACTGGGTACACAAACTAGAAGGTTCTATGTGCTTATCCATGCTATGTTTCAAACGAGTAGGTGTTTAAAAGGCTGTCTTTGATTCTGGATCCCTTTTGAGCCAATGCACCTCAGCTTCCTATGAAGAAAGAAGCCATTCTTGGCATACATTGTCAGAGACACTGAGGATGGCCTGTGAGCCCATGTGGCTGCACCCAGCCCCGAGATTCTATCCTAGTCTGGATAGTTCATGAGTCTGTGTTTCTGACACATTCCCAAGTGTTGTAAACACTTCTAGTTCAGGGACCACACTTTGAGAACTGGTGTTTTATGCTCTGGATTCAAATCCAGGCCCAGTCACTGGTGTGTTGTGTGATATTTGGCAAATTACTTGACCATGATCATCCAAAGAAGGACATGAGGCCACTGTACTAACGGCAGGCAGAGTTTCCTTCCTACTGACTGGCACACAGTAGGCTCAGCTATTGTGTATGTGAGGGCCTCAGAGGTCTGTAGACCCTTTTCCTGCTGCTTCTTCTAAGAGCAGGAAAATCAGTGACACAGAGGTCTTATTTAGTCAGTTTTCAGTGACTGTTACAAGATGCTTGAGGAAATCACCTTATAAAGTGGGAAGGCTCGCAGGTTTTATAGAATTCCCCATTCGTGGTCACTTGTCTCTGTTGCTTTGAGCCTTTAGTGAAGTAATACATTGTGGTGGGAACATGAGGTGGAACCAAACCACCCACCTCATGGCCTGGAAGCAAAGGAAGAGGAAGAGGAGCCCACGGTCTGTTTCATGATCCTTTCCAAGAACATACCCCCTAGGATCTAAGAATCTTCCAATAGACCCAACTCTTTTATTTTTATCATTATTAGTTATTTTATGTGTTTGAGTGTTTGATCTGCATGCTATGTCTACTACGTGCATGCAATGTCTTTAGAGGCCAGAAGAGGGCATCAGATCCCCTGAAATTAGAGTTACCATTGTAAGCTGCCTTCTGGGTGCATGGGAATCGAACTTAGGTCCTCTGCAAGAGCAGAGAGGGTTCTTAACAGCTGAGCCATTTGCAGTCCCAGCTCTTAAGGATTCCATTCCTCAAAATACCCCAGCTGGGGGGGGATCAGTTCTGTAACTCATGAGTCTCTGTGGGATACTTAAGACCCAAATTCGCAGTTCTCATGTTTTTTTGTTTGTTTGTTTGTTTTTTAAAGCTGGTTAGATATGTGCAAATATGATAGGGCTCTACACACATGTACACACACACACACACAAGCACATGCACATATGCATAAACTCACATGGGCATACTCATACACACTTGTATACACTTATACACACATGCACACACATATGAGCATGTACATGCACATACTCCCAGAGACCAGTTAGGTAAAACAGAAGAGCCTCCTGGAAAGGCTCTAATGTCCCCAACTTAAAAACAGTCTATATCTTGGTTTCAGGGAAACCACAGGGAAGAAAGACACCCACTGTCAAGCTGCTGATTTACATGTGGTTAGTTATCCACATTTCCTTTGCTCCCTCCAGGCCTCGAGTCAGCTAAGGCTCCAGCTATATTAGCAGCTTCAGCTTGTTCGTTTGTATAAACAGAATAATTAAGATTTATTAAATTTGGACTGCTAGTGTGTTAGCCAGCTCGGTGCCAGCGGATGCTTGCCTACAGCGCTCAGACGCACAAATCCAAGTTGCTTTGTGAATGGCAGCTAGGCCGTGAGTCACCCCAAGGCCTGCTGTGGCCTGGGATGTGTAATTGTCCTCCCTAAAAACAGACTTTTCACTGGAGCCCTGGGCTGACTGGTGCTGACCTTCTCCGGTTTGTAGAGGCCAGGTTCATTGTATCAAGGGGCTCTTGGTGCACAGGCCCACGTGTGGTGCCACCTGGGCGTGGCATTGGGTTTACCTGATGGTATTCCCAAGTCTTTTTTTTTTTTAATTGACATTTTCCTTTATTTTACATACTGACCAGTTTCCCCTCCCTCCTTCCCTCTTGTTCGCTCCCCTCCCCAAGGTTTTAAGATTCCTATTTATTTATTTATTTTATATTTTCATCTCTTTGGAATTTAGATTTCTGTTCCAAGCTAGTCCTCCTAGGGAGTGCTTACAATTGCTCCCTCCCTCTACTCAGGAAATCTTCACCTGGGATTCTTAGACGTCAAAATCTCTGCTGATGATTGCATTTGGTTTTCTTTAGGCTACACTGGGGGTACCCACTTAGCCCACCTATTTGGGAGAGCCCCTGCCAGTGGTTCATGTTCTCAAAACATAGCTGGTTTTCACCTCTCTCCATCCCGGCCCCTCTTTCTATGAGGTCACTACCCTTGTTCTCTCAACCCCGGGGAAGGCACAGCCCCTCCACATGCCACTTTATGTGGGTTTTCTTCACTTCCGTTTTCCTCTCTCCCTTCCCACAGAGTCTCCCGTAGCCCAGACTAGCCTCAGATTTACTGTTTGTGAGGAGAAACATGGATTTCTAATTCTTCCTCTACTTCTTGAGTGCCAGTGTTACAGGTGGACAGGATAATACCCAGTTTACCCAGCCCTGGGAATCAAACCCAGACATGCACTCTACCTACTGAGACACAGCATCCCAGCTCCTTTAGGGAAGCTTTTCAGTTGGGGCCACCCTTGCTTTTAGTGATTGCTGTTTTCTTCCTTGAGAGATAATAGTTGCCTTTCAACAGATGCCTGAGTTGGGTGGGATTTGTAATATCAAACCTCAGAAGGTATTGGTCTGCTTCCCGCATAGCCCTCACATCCAGAGGTTAAAACAAAAAAGCAAGCCAGATTCTGTGATGGACATGCATGTGCCTGATCTCAAGGACTCTTGACAGCCCTCTTCCTCCTGTGCTCCATGGACAGCAAGGCCAGTTGGAGCTGGGACAGACTAATGTCGTTGAACTTTCTATATGTCACTTGCTTACAGCTCAGCAAACAGTGCAAATCTGGCTCATCCCTTGCAGTATGAGGTTTTTGGCCTGGACTTTCAGGCTTAGCCCAAGGTTTGGGTCCACAGACCTGCAGATCCACAGACCCACAGAGACACACAGATGCTTACATTAGTTTTAGGCTGATTGGCCTAAGGCCCAGGCATATAACTTGCTAACTCTTTACCCTTAATCTAACCCATGACTCTTATCCTGTTCAGCCATGTGGCTCAGTACCTTTTCTCACAGCAGCATAGCTATCCTCTTCATCTTCTGGCTTGTCTGGCAACTCTGGAGTCTCTGTGGCATTTCTGCTCTGTTCTTCCTGTTCCCAGAGTTTTCTTAGTCTGGTAGTCCAACCCACACTTCCCGTCTGCCTTTGGCCAATCAGCACTTTTTATTAAACTCTTAGGCAGTATAATTATTTACAATGTAATGTCATAAATCCACTACAATCTCTGGTTCCAGCTAAATGATTAGCTGGCCTTTGCTCAGCCATACTGTCTCTGACCCCGGACTGGCCTCAAACCACATTTGATGCCATATTCCTCTTCCCACAGAACCCCAAAGCAGCTGGGCATTGCTGAGTTAAGAGAGAGTTATCACTAAAACCTTAAACACCAAGTTTTTGAACTTGAGCCTGACTTCTGATATCCACATGGGTTGCTTTCCAGCTCTCCCATCTCTAAGCCTCCCTCTCCCATACCTCCCCCACTTCTCAAATACTCAGTCTAGCCATGGAGCCTGTAACTGCCCGGTCAATCAGGCTAAGGGGGTGTATTGGGGGTCATCTTCCCTGCTTCTAGGCAGCAGGAGCAGTGAGTGACCACATCCTCTCCAGAGGTTGTGCTGTCTCCTACATCTATCCTGGTTCCACGCTTTCTGTTATTTCCCCAATTACCCAAATGTAATGACAATACTGACCGTTGATAAAATATAGTGCCTTAATTTACAGCATCTCCTCCAGAGGCTTCTCTGACTCCTATATCTACCCTGCTTCCTCTCTTTCTGTTTCCCCAGTTACTAATGATGATACTTAATAATATTGATTATGCTGCTCCTGAATGTGGCGCCAGTCTTCCTTGAGTGAGGACAAAGTCGCCCCTCCCTTGATCATTGCATCCACCATGGAAGTCAACCAGTTGCAAAGGCCAGTTCAGGGTACCTTACCGCCTCTCCTAATCCATCAGCCTGGGAGTCTGAAAAAAAAAAAAATGTGATTCTGTAGTCCGCCTGTCTTACACAAAGGTCACGTGAACTTGGCCTGCATTCAGATGAAACATACACGGGCTCCTCTGAGCCTTCAGCAATGGGTGTGGGGCTAAAACCCCACGCTTTTTGTTCCCAGAGAATAGGGAAGAAAATATGTGGTCAAGGTAAGCAGGCTAACTGGGAAATGTGTTTATCATTAGGATTTACCCAGTCTCCTGCCTTGGTTTATAAGGACAAGGACAAAGCTACCAGTGTGGCCCAGAGCAGGAGAGCGTTAAAGAAGGTGCTGAGGGAGGGAGTTAGTTATAGTGAATGGCACCAGGCTTCTCTGCCAGGCTTCTCTTCACCTTAAGCACTTGGGGCTAGTCTGGCTTTGTGGTGGTGAATGAGATCCAGCTGGATCTTAGGCAAGGACCCCAAGCCTCAGGTGCATTGAATATGACTTCTATCCTCAACATGCTGGGTCAAGATGGGACCCATGTTGAACAGCTGAGGCCCAGAGTGCCGTGTGTTATCCTTAGCCATGGTTTCTTAGGAGAGACACTATGTAGGGTGATGGAGAGAGTCTGGGTTTTGCAGTGTTGATGGAAGGTGAGCCTGTGTGTGACCTCAGGCTGATGACTTTCCTGTATTGTTAGTTTCTTCCTCTGCAAAACAGGCAGAGGACAAGCAGCTTCCCAGAGCAGTTGGAAACATTCAAGAAGCTCAAGGCCCAGGAGAGCATGAGACCTTGAGTAACATGTATGTTATACACACGACAAATGGAGCCCAGATGTTCTGGATTGGGATACTGAAAGTATTCACAGACAAGTGGGTGCTGAGTGTCTCTGTATGCACCTGGATATTGAGGGATAGGCAGATGGCCAGAGCAAAGAATATGACATTCTCTGTCATTCAGCAAATGAAGGATGAGAGCCTTGCCTTCTGTAAGGCCCGTTTTTCTTGAGTATCTTTGAGTAGGACACAAGTAGTAATACTCTGTGGAGAAACTGAGGCACAGAGCGATTCTTGAAACTGAGATGATCTGGGACTGTCAGTATCCTTGTTCACTTCTTAAGAAGTCTTTGGTCAAATGTGTCCACAGCTGTGTGTGTGTATCCAAGCTTTTGACACTCTCATTAAGGTATACCTTTTATTTCAGATATTTGGTTTTTATTGTCAACAATTAAAGCCCTCAAGTAGGAGGTAGACTCTCTGGAAGTGAAAGCTGGGCAGTTGCAGCATCCTCTGAAGGTAGATGAGCTCCACATGTATAAATGCAAACACAGCTGGACCCTCAAAGCTAGTTTAGAAGGATCAAGCCTAAGGCATAGATGCATCTACATTAAGCCCTCTAAGGATGGAGGCTCCAGAGAGAATGGGAAATCCCATTATAAACAGCCATTCTATCCAGGAGCCTTTGGATTACAGCATCCTAGTAATAGCCGACTGTTTTACTCTCCCATCTTTCTCTGTGAGTCATATGGGTCATCAGAAATTTTTCAACCAAGCAAAGTCATCAGAAAATGTCAATCAGTTCTGCTCCCCACCACTACCATCACCATCATCACCACCACCACTATCATCACTACCACTATCACCATTATCACCACCACCATCACCATCATCACCACTACCATCACTATCACCATCATCACCATCTCCATGGCTACTACCATCATCCTCACCACCACTACCACCATCACCGCATCTGCTACTGCCACCACTATTACCACAGCCATCCTCACCACCATCACCATCAACAAAGCCATACTCTGTCCAACCCCTGCAGACTGCAGGACATGCCTCCTATGGACATTGTTGCAGGGAAGTCTCTGCGCATTGGAACTTGTGAGAGTGACACTCAGGTACAGTGATGGCAATCATTCAGAAGAGAGAGGTGTTATGATGAGGTTTTTTTGGCCTTGTTTGGCTAGAGGTTTAGATACACAGACTTGTAGCCTTAGACCACTTAGTCACAGAGATGACATTTATTTGTTTGGACAGTCATTTGAAGGTTTTTTATAAGGTTGGGGCATTTATTTTTAGTTTATAGGCTTAGAGGTCTTTTTTTTATTTTTGTGGAGTAGGAAATTTGTTTTGTTTATTTTGGTATAGTTTATTAGTTATTTTTTGAGTTTTGAAGAATGTTTGATAGGTTTTTTTTGTATAGGAACTTGAAGGATTATTTTGGTTTGTTATGTTAAAGTTTAGAGATTTTTTAATGGAACTTGTAGGTTTAGTTTAAATAGTATATTGTTAAGTAGTTAATATAGGTTTTTGTCTAGTGGTTAACTATTGTCATAAAGAAAGAAAACTTTATATGGAGTTTTTTTGATGTTTATTTTTTTTTGAAGTAGATTGGTGATGTCAGGAGTAGATTTGTTTTATTGTTTAGAAAAGTTTAAGTTATTAAAATATTTTAAATGTTATATTTTGTAGGCCTTAGAAGTGTTTGAAAATTATTTATTTAATTGAAATATTTTTGTATATTTAAAAAATCTTAACATGGATTTTTTAAATTCTATATTATAATTTTAAATTAGTTATATAAACATTATATTTTAAATAAGAGTAGAAAAATGTACAGTATAACAAAATTGACTTTAAATTTGTATTAATAAATTAAAATTTATATTAATATAAAATATTTTGAGATTAATAGTTGATTTTTGGAATAAAGTAAATTTAATAATTTAATTTTAAAAATTATTTATATATTATATATTTTTAAGAAAGAGATTAATTATGACTATTAATTATTTATAATGAAAAGAAACATTTATAAATAATATTTAAGGAATTTGGCGTAGTTTTTATTATTTTTTTGTTGATTAAAGGGCGTTGGTAATTTTATGGGTTTCTGAGATTGGATTAATTTAGTTTGTAGTTTTGAAGTTGATGTGATTATATTTTATATTAGAGAACTTTTAGGTGGTCTTGGTTGATGAAATTATACTTGTTTGGAAGAATTTATAGGTTTTTATCTTTTGTGGAAACAAAAGCAAAATTTTTTAAGGTAATAAATTTTTAGATATAAATTTTAAAATTAAGATATTTTAAAAATATATATTTTTGTTTAATTTAGTAGTTTTTGTAATTTATTCTTTTTGTAGTTTATTAATAGTTAAAAATTAAAAGAAAACATAATGATAATTATAATTCAGATTTTGTGTTTATTTTTTATTTTTATGTGACTTATTATATTTTTATTATTTTATTTTTTATGGGTTTATTTATTTTTTGATGTTTATGTGTATTTTATATATATTGTAATTTGTTTATAGGGTTTTATTTGAATTTGTTTTATTGTGTATTTTTAATTATTTTTTAACTAGAAGAGTTTTTAAAGTATTAGTATTTTTTTAAAGAGTTATGTAGTTTTTGTAGAAAAAGTTGAGTTAGGAAGTTTTCTTAAAGGGGCCATGTCTTTGTTTGCCATTATCAAACAGCAGACTTAAGAAATGTTGTTATTAAAAAATTGTTTTTGACTATGTTTTTTTGTTTAATATAAACATAAACTTTAAATTAATTATATGTTATTTCTTTTGTGAGACCTTGGGAACTGGTTTGGTTGTAGTTTATATTTTTTGTCGCAAGTCCGCTGCCGCCATTTTGAATGTGGCCCAGATGCCACGCTATTTTTGTATAATGACTCGTTTTAGATATGTAATTTGGAAGTTGTTTTGGCTTAGTTTTTGTGTTTTAGAGTCTTTAAATTTTTTTTAAAGCTTTATGTGGATATTTGTCCCACGTTGGGTGCCATCTGTTATAATAAGGGGTTTTTTGTTGTTGTTGTTTATTTTTGCTTTTTTTTTTTTTTTCTTTTTTTTTGGCCTCTTTTGGCTAGAGGTTCAGACACACAGACTTGTAACCTTAGACCACTTAGTCACTTGTTACTGCTTAGGCCTTTAAAAATGATTTTGATATTTACATTAATTTTATCTTGTTTGGCCCATGGCTTAGGCATATTGTTAGTTATTTTTTATTTTAATTTATTTTTATTAATTTGTCTTATCATGTGGCCCGTGGCTCACTTGTGTTCCCTATATGTTGTTCCTTTGGGTGTCTGATTCAATCTGACCTGACTCTGCCCTCTTTCTCCTAATTATTCTGATTCCCCCACCTACTTCTTCTACGGTACCTGCCATGGCCAAAACAGTTCTTTATTTAAAGATTGATATGCACAGCATACAGAAAGACATTCCCATATCAGTAGGGAAAGGGGAAGGATGGGGAGGAGGAAAGTCCTGGGATGTGATCATGTTGCTCCTTCTGCTAATGTTCAGTGTGTCAGGGTGGCCAAGGTGACTATTTAGATGGTAGCAAGGCTAGGCTATAGATCCATGGTTCTGCCAGCCATTCAGTACCTGGGGTGCACTGGGCTCTATTTCATTTATGCCTTACACTGAATCAGGTGGCAGCCATTATTACACCCACTTCTAGAAGGGGAATTTTGACTGGCCATCTTAGAATCCTCAGAGAGTGGTCATATGCAGATGTTCCTCAACTCACTGTGGGGTTCTGTCCTCATGACGCCACCATGAATTAAAAACACCATAACAAAGAATGCCTGTAGCACAGTAGAACATACCAGCACAGCCACACAGCAGCGTATGTGATTGGCCAGCTCGTGAGGAGTTGCTTGTTTCTGCTGCCCAGCATCTCCAGAGGGCATTGGCCCACATGGATCTATCTAGTTCAGAAGAGATCAAAACTTCAAACCTGAAGTTTGATTTCCACTGAGTTTGTTTTGCTTTCTAAGTCAAGCTGTTCTAAGTTCGGGTTCATGGGTCCACCAGGCAAAGGTTTATGGCATCGCTGCTGGCCCAATCTGTTGTTCCTTTCAAATCCTTGAATGATTTAAGGAAACTGCAAAGATCCTTGTGACTGGCAAAACTGACATCAGTTGCGTGTTTCAATTTTCTCCCTGCTGGGAGGAAATGCCTGATAAAAGCAAAATAAGGCAGGGTTTGAGGGTATAGTTCCTCATGGGCAGGTCATGGTGTCTGGTCACACTGTGTTCACAGTCTGGAAGCAGAGACAGACAGACTTCGGTACTCACATCATTTTCTCCCTTTTATTCAAGTCCAGGATCACAGCCTATGAGATGGTGCCACCCACAGTTAGGGGAGGTCTTCCCATCTCAACCTATCTAGAACTACCTCAGAGACATGCTCTGAGGTTTGTTTCCATGGTGATTCTTGATTGACAGCCAAGACTAACTGTGGCACCCTTCTTCACGGTGGACAGACCGTGTACCTGTGGTTACACTGTTTATCTAGCATGCCCTCCTGCCCCCTTGAACCTCCTAGTCACTCACCGGGTATCTTGTCTTGGTTCACAGAGTCGACAGCCGAGGCGGTGGCGGAATCCCTGCTCTCTCCTGCAGAAAGCGTGCCGCGTGGCACTGCCGTTGCAGCTGCTGCTCCTGGTCTTTCTCCTGTTTCTCTTCCTGCTGCCAGCCGGTGAGGAGGAGCGCAGCTGTGCCCTGGCCAACAACTTTGCCCGCTCCTTTGCACTCATGCTTCGTTACAATGGTCCCCCGCCCACCTAGCCCACTGGGGCATACAGGTGACTTTCTGCAGTCTCTCTGAGGCTGGCTGTTAGGGGAAGCTGGACAGACTAGACACCCAGAACAGCCTCGGTCTAAATGCTGCATTTATTCCCAGAACAAACTTGCTTTTTCTATGATGTCACTTCTGTCTATTTATACTAAATGTGTACTATGTGTGGTTAGGGAATAATGTACAGAATTTTTATATGCCGTGTATGTATACGCTCAGTGTATATAACTTCAGATATGATGTCTCTTTGTGCCTACAGAAGTCCCCAATAGTGTGTTTCCTTAATGGGATTTGTGACACTTGTGCCTTCCTGTCATCCCTGGAACACAGGAGAAATCACACATTGCTTTTATGGCGTCCTATTACCCAGGAATCCAAATGTCAGTGCAGAAGACTCTCAGCCATGAGCCTAGCTGAACATAACCAGAGTCAGGGAGCTCTTGTGCATGTGGCTCGTTTTAAAGCCATAGGGACTTGGGCTATAGGCTATAGACAAAAGGAAGTAGTGATGGCTAGGGACAGGCACACCCAGAGCAGTGAGACCAGACAGGTGACAGAGGGACACTGAGAGAGGAGCAGAAGAACTATAAAAACCAATCAGTTTCCACAGAGTGGTGGTACTTAGCACACCCCACCCCCACACAGCAGCCACTAAGCACAGACCAGCAAGAAATGCCTGTAACCATGGCTGTAACCCCTATGTCTTCAGGAATTGGCTGGGGTTTTATTTGTGTGCTTTTCACAGGAGAGAGAAAAGGTCAGATGAACTTGACTTTTTATTCTTAAGCACAAGGGTGAAGCACATTGCCAGTGGCCTGTGCCAGTCCCAGGAGCTCAGTGCTATGATTGTTGGGCATTCTCCAGGCTAGACATAACTGAGAGCAGAGCGGGAACCCTGGCTTACACAAGGCAGAGAGAGAAAGCCGCAGCCTGTCTGAAGGGGTCTTTCTTCTCCTCCAGGAAGGAACTGTGCAGGCTGGTGGGTGTACAGGGCTGGGCAGGTCCTACCTTCTTCCTCTGCCAGGACTCAAAATCTAGCCCCAGGCAGGAGCAAGCAAGGCATTCATGGGAGGCATGTAGGATGACTCCACGCTAGGCCCAAGGCTGGAAACAGGGAATTCTGGGATGATTCCTAAATGGGTTAAAACTGGATCAGGTTTGCCCTGAACTGATACTTTTTTTTCTTTTAGAAAATATTTAATACCCCCTTTTTACCAATGAAATTTGTCTGTTAGGTGGGGGTCTGGCCCTCAGGCCTGTGTATCATCAGATACACAACCAGTGTTAAAGACCTAGAAAGGCACTTTAAACAGAACGAATACTGAGGCCCTAAGAGGGACCGGACTCCAAGCTCACCACCCTTATGCACACATACCAAGTCTCTCCCAAGCTGGAATCAGGCTACACCATGTCTGACTTTCATCTTAGCACAGAACCTGGGAGAGGCTGGACATTGGCCAGGAGGAAGGCGGCACCTTGGGCTTGTTACTTGGTCTGTAGCCTCAGCCATAAGGCCTCCTCTGCACACAGCCACTTTGCTGGGAAATCGGAGGCTGGTGAACTCTGCCCTCAGACCCAGGTAGTGGAGTCCCGATGCTCACTAAGACCATGCACCACTTGGTCAGAACTGTGACAAGGGACATCATCACTTCCTTTTTCACTTTCCTACCCCACTGGTGAGAAACCTGGGGTCTAGAGAAGGGAAGTCACTTACCCACAGTCACACAGCCAGAACCTGTAAGACCAGCAATGGGCCAATCACCAATCTTCAGAGGATACTGTGTTCATGATAACACAACATCTCCACATCTACCTTCCCAGGAGGAATGGGGCTAGGGTGTGGCTCAGAGATTGAGCACTCAACCTAACAGGTATGAGTCCTGGGTTCCATCCCCAGTATTTAAGAGAAAAAAAGAAAAAGCAGGAAAGAGAGCTATTTATTATGAATGTAGTCATGTCTGGTAAATGTTGGGGTGGGTGGTGGGGACATATCTGTATTTTTTAACTATGGACAATGACACTGTGGATTGCTTATTTGTGTAACTTTTTTAACAGAAGGGACTGATATTTTTATTACTTTCATATGAATATAGTTGGAATATAACATACTAGCCATTACTGGGTGCTTTTCAGACGTAGCTTCTTTAGCTTAACGTGAGTATAGACCTGTTTTATGACTTTGCCTCCTAGCCACTTACCATAGAGAGGTGGAAAGTGTCCCTGGAGAGAAGTATTGGAGCTTAAAAAGCTTAAAAAGTCTTAGAAGTGTGTGTGTCCGTGTGTGTGCATATGTGTGTATGTATGTATGTGTCAGTCTTTTGACCTGCAGACAGTGCTCACATGTAACCACTGATTCAGCCTAGGAATGTGTAAGGATCTAAGCAGATAAAATATCAATGCCATTGGTCCCCTACCCTGTGTCCCTCTTTCTACCCGTTTCTGTCCCATCTGTTCTCTGGGTGCAGAATTCAGGAGTAGAGAACATGTTGATAATGCAGATGGAGTCAGTGGAGTTAGTGGTCAGGACAACAGGTGAGCTAGGAAGCCCTGGAGGTGCTGGTGGGAGGAGCAGAGGGAATGCTCACTAGGCTGTGACAGTTTGAAAGAAAATGGCCCCAAAGGGAGTGGCACTCTTAGAAGATGTGACCTTATTAGAGGAAGTGTGTCACTGTGAGGTCTCTTTTGCTCAAGCTTCCCTCAGTGTGACAGTCCACTTCCCGCTGCCTTCAGGTGGAGATGTAGCCAGCACCATATCTGCCTGCATGCTGCCATCTGAAACAGTACGCCATCACCCAAGTTAAATGTTTCCTTTATAAGAGTTGCTGTGCTCATGGTGTCTCTTCACAGCAATAAACAAAACAAAACAACAACAAAAACCCCTAAGACCCGGACTTTCCGTGGGGAACCAGCACCAAAGGGCTGGCATTTCATTGATTCCCATACTGCCCACCCTGATTCAAGCCTGATAGTTCTTCATCCCTGAGTATGAGATGAAAAATTGAGGCTTTTAAAGATATAAGGGAACTTGCCCATGTTCCGTTGAGGCTTGAATCCAGGGTTATTGGACCCTGCAGCCCATACTGGGAGGAGAGGACATTGGGCTGGTGCCACTAAGGAGCAGTCTCTGTGGCCTCTGGGAATAGTGTCCCTGAGTGGCTGCTCTCTGCCCTCAGCTCCACTGGGTAGGGTTAAGGAAACTCAGTTGCCTGTGAGCTAGCCTGTGACTCTTTGAGGAATCACCTCAGCAAGCACATACATCCCTGAAGGTCATTGGCTGTCATCTTCATATTGCTCCAAGATGCAAGACTTGCCACACACCCTGGGGCTGAGACCCCTTCTGCCCCCCATCACTGGCCTCACTTCCCTGTGGGACCAGACCCTTAAGATGCTTTAGAGAAATGAAACTTCCTCTGCAGATGGAGACAAAGAGAATGGCAAGCTCTCAGTGAGCTTCTGCTGGAAGGTCAGGTGCCGAGGGTATGGGTTACCCAGTGAGGATGCTCAGGCTGCCTGACAGCAAGAGAGACCGAGGGGACCTTTCTTTCTCCATGCAGTGTGGGGCCACGACTGACCAGATCAAGGAGCTATGAAGAGGGTTTGAGAATCGAAACCAAGCTGATCTGGCTGAGGTGATCAGAGGGGAAAAGTGACAGAAGAGGGCAGCCCAGGGACCACAGAGGCTGAGACCACTAATGCACTCTAAGTAGCTATGAAGCCAAAGTTTATGTAGCATGTGTTTACCACTGTTTAAGAAGAGAGACAGCAAGAAAGGACAATAGAAAATGAGGAGTAGGAGGGAGAGAGAGAGAGAGAGAGAGAGAGAGAGAGAGAGAGAGAGAGAGGAGAGAGAGATTGGATGAATGAATAAATAAGTAGGTAGGTAGATAGGTAGATGAAGAAAGTGTCCTGTCCCCCTTCATTCTAACCCATGTTTAAACCCTTGGAGTCCTTTCTTGGGGCCATACATGTTGGAACATTATGGTAAATGAAGTCTAGGCCCTGCTCTCCAGATCTTCTAGTCCAGGTCATGTCTGTTCTGTATAAGATGCTGAACCCAGACTAGAGCTTTGGCCCTTGACTTTGCTCATCTGCCTCCCACATGTGCTGCTCAAACTACCCAGGAGCTAGAGGGCCATGAAGGAGATGTGGGGGAACCTGGGGACAAGTAGAAGAGTGCCTCACAGTCTCTGAAAATTAAATGTGGCTGTGACTGTGAGAACAGAGATGTACTAGGGAAACCAGATGAGGGGAAGGAGAAAAGCCCTGGGCATATCAGAAGAAAAGGAAGTTCACTAGCTGGGCTTCTAGAAGCCTCAAGGTAGATTCTTGGGGTCTGAGCATCAAGGCCTGGCAGGAGGCCCAAGGCTGTCTATCGATGTGGACATCTAAGTTTTTAGTCACAACCCAGGAGGGATCACTCCCCATTTCCCTCTCTCAGGGGAGGTCAGCCTATAGTGGAGGCTCCTCTGTTCCCCTCACCCTAGTCCAGGTCAGCATAGAAGAGAGAGTGGGCCATTCCCTCCCTTAAGGTATCGTGGCAGACATCAATAGTCGATCGTTGAGCCTTTCGTTCTCTCCAGCCTGAATGGACTTCCTGGTCCTCAAACCACTTAAGTGTTACTGCTAATTTGTCCTAGGAAAAGTACCTGCTTATCATCCTCATACCTATCCTAGCCCCCTCGGAACGTTAAATTCTTATCTGCTTCTTTTCCCCAACCCCCACATTAACTTTAGAACATCCCAGTAAAACTTCATTTTTCTTAGCAAGGAAGAAAGGTAGAATAGATCAGGATGGTGCCTAGGTGCATTGGTATATGGAACCAAAATCCCAGGTTCATTCTGAGCACTACATCTGGGTCTCATGCTCTGTTAGCAGAACTTGGAGGCGTGGCCCTTTGATGGTCCAGGAATGGCCTCTGTGCTGCCTGCCAGCCCCTGATAGTTGTCAGGAGTCCCTGAGCCCTTTAGTCTACTCATGGGACACTCATTCTGGGAAACCTGGGAGTGAAGAGAGATACCCTGCAGAGGTAGCCACTCCCACGTCCTGCAGAGCCTGGGCTGAGCTTGCCACCCTGCTCTGTGTTCAAGTTTTCCGGGAAGCTCAAAGTGGTTTTCAGTCATTCTTAGCTACACTGAGTTCCTGATAGAAAATTCTGGAAAGGGGGAAAGGGCCACAGCTTTTCCAGACTACTTCTAACTTTCTAGCAGGTCACGGAAGCCCACCATCACCTAATGGACAGAGCCCCAAAGGGCCTCTCCAGCACACAGTTGTAAACTGAAGGACTTAAAATCAGCTGTCATTTCCTCCTCAGCTCCAAGGCACAAGAGGAAAGACTTCTGTTCCACACAAGAGCAAGGGGGTTTGTTTTTAAAAAAACATAACTGAGGAACAAAAGCCTGGGGTCCCCAAGCACAAGCCTTACAGGCAGCCCACAGGATTTGGCATCCCCCAAGCACTGCCTACCTTTGGTTCCCATGGTAACATCATAGGTGCTCATGGGTTAGTACCTGATCATGAGACAGCAATGGAATAAGAATTCGACTTCCCAAGTTTCCTTTCAAGCCTAGAGCTGACTGAGGGCCTCAGCCCCTCTCAGCAAGGTGGGAAGGGCCACCCACGTGAGTCCTCTGGTCCCTGTTCAGCGCTGTTGTGCTCCAGGTCACCTGTACTCCTGGTGACAGTGCAGAGGAGGGACAGAACCTGTAGCCTCTTCTAGTCTAAGAGAAAAGAGCAAAAGATACCCACAAAGAAGAGCCTGCAATATAACCCAACTCCTGTGGACTTGGGCTATGGAATCATGAGCTCATGTTTAGGGGCTGCACCCAGAGCACAGACAGAGCTAGCAACATGCCTAAAAGCAGCCAGCCAATAGGTGTGATATTTAGGATGTGAGTTCAGTGGTGGGTTCACAAGGTGGGTGTTTTCTGCCACTGTGTGGAACTTACCTTCATCTTCTGTCATTTCCCTTATTGACCACAGGCCACCGTTGCTCCCACATCTGGTTAGCCTGTTGGAAGGTGCCATTCCTGTGCAGGGGTCGCAGAATTTCCCTCCTGTGTCTACTCTACCCAGTTCTTTGACTCCCATTGCCAGTGGGAGTTGGAAGCACCAGGATAAAGTGCCAGGGGTAGGGTTGGAAACAGACTCAGGCCACTGCTGGCAGGGGCAGATGCAGGACAGGAGTTGCTTTGAGAGATCACTGTGCATGGTGCCAAATTCTTCTAGAAGAGCAAAGGTGCAGAGGTCAGGCAAGTTCTTCAAGCTCCTAGGATAAAGAGGTGGACAGGGAAGACAAGTGCCAGTCTGTGTGTGTACCCGCAAGCATGTGTGAGTATGTGTGTTGCATAAGTGTGTTTTGCTGTCCAGAGCAATCAAATTCATTGTTTAAAGTGTTCCCTTATAAACAGTACAGAGGGACCATCTCTTCTTGTCACAAGTTTCTGTGGTTATAAAACATGAATTTTTGATAAGTTCAGTTTTCTGGGAAGGCAGGCGAAATTGGAGCCAAGTGACAGTCTTGGAATGTATGTGTGTGCTATCTCAGTTCATATCAAGTCCAGAGCTGGCTGAAGGCCTCGGTGCCTCTCAGCTCTGTGGAAAGGGCCATGTGAGTCCTCTGGTCCCTGCTGAGTGCTATTGTAAAGTTGCGTGGAGGTCCCTGCCTCTTGTTCACTTTGGTGGCAGCAGTGTTCTCAATGATGATTCATGTTTTCATTGCTGTTTTATGTTTTTTTAAAAAAACGTATCTGTTCTATGTTTGGAAATAAAAAGCTCTATTTTCATCTATGAGATACTGTGTGGTTGTCAGTCCTTCTAAAGTGGGGCATTATCTGAGGGAAGGTGTAACAGGATTATGACTAACTTATTTTGACATTGTTTCAGGCAGGGTTATGGCTGGTGATGGGGCTCTAGGCAATTTCAAGGCTGTTGGCTTCTTTGACAAAAAAAAAAAAAAAATGAAAACAAGGCTCATGCAGATCTGCAAAAGGTCACATTACTCAAAGCAAAGCCATAATGCAGGTTAGCTAGACATGCTCAAGATTGACAGAGAACTGATTACTGTTTGGGGTCTCCTTTCTGGGGTCTGGGGGTAGTAAGGGCTGTTTACTAAGGGGCATGATTTGGGTGGCTCTCTATTTTAACTGATTGGTATATGAGGTCATCTATTCATTTTTCCTATTGTATGTGTCCCTTATGATGCATCTTATTTTAACTACATGCAACCCAATTATGCATATGCCTATAATGATCAGTAGGGACCTCCCCCTAACAGGTTAGTAGAAAGATGCAGTTTTGCCTTATTGCATGTGATTTGAATGAGACTGGCCCTCAGAGGTTCACTAAATGCTCGGTCCCCAGTCAGTGCAAATATTTGGGAAAGATTAGGAGGTGTGGCCTTATTGTGGGAAGTATGTCACTAGGGGTGGGTTTTGAAGTTTCAAAAGCCCACGTCAATTAAGCCCCTCTCTGACTGTTGCTTATGGATGAGGATGTGAAGCTCAACTTCTGCTCCAGTACTGTGCCTTTCTGCATCCCTTTATGATGATTATGGGCTAACCCTCTGAAACTGTAAGCAAACTCCCTAGTTAAATTCTTTCTATTATAAGAGTTGCCTTGGTCATGGTGTCTTTTTGAAGCAATAGAACAGTAATTAAGACTCTGCACACACACCCAAAACCAGTTCAGGCCACTTTGTCCCTTCTGTTCTTCATACCCACATACACTGGGAACCCACTGGAATAGAATTGTCTAAATTTTATCGCTATTAGTAGTGAGGAAGCTTGTTCAGAGCTGGGAGTGTATGTAGCCTGGAGCAGGGAGGGGGCTGAAGGGTCCTGAGGTTACTAATAAACTGTTCGGAGAAAAGTTTGTGCACATGGTACATACGGGTGATGGAGTTAGGCTTCCAAGTACATTATTTCAAGGGGGGTGTGCAAAAAAACAAAGTCAAGCACAGTCCCAGAGTGCTAAACTGTCCTGTACTCGCCTAGCTCAGAATGAGATGGAACCCAAGACCCCTGCAGCACACAGATGAGTATGCCATCTCTGGGGGTATCCATCTGAATGTCCTCTAGTTACCCATCATTGTCTCATCCCTTGGAAAATTCCCAGACACTCCCCAAGGATAGAGACAGGGCCCCCAGTGTGGGTACCAGCAAGGACAACTGGGCCCTGAGACCAATCCCCACCAATCCCATGGACCAGAACCCCATAGCTTTCTCTGTTCTTGGGTTTGAAGATCAGCCTTCCCCACCCACAGTGCTTTGTAGGATACAAGTGAGAAAACAGGAAGGATGAAATGGTGTGGCTCTTGGAGTATGAACCACATGGGGCATGGAGCATGTGTATGAGCACATGTGTGTACCTGTACATGTGTGGAGTGCTGTCCAGACCACATGGGGCATGGAGCATGTGCATGAGCACATGTGTGTACCTGTACATGTGTGGAATGCTGTCCAGACCACATGGGGCATGGAGCATGTGTATAAGCACATGTGTGTACCTGTACATGTGTGGAGTGCTGTCCAGACCACATGGGGCATGGAGCATGTGTATAAGCACATGTGTGTACCTGTACATGTGTGGAGTGCTGTCCAGCAAATGCTCTAAATCCTTCTGAGATGCAACTCACACGGCCCGTGTGTTTCCTAGACAAGGAATGCCACCCTGCTCATAGTGAGGACTGAGAATCCACTCAGCAACCCAGGACTCACCTCAGGTTAACAGACATTCCTGAGGATTCCCTGTTGCTGGTTGGACAAGGAGCTTACACTTTAAGGAAGATGGTCCACCCATCCCATGGGGTTTAAAGTCTTAAATAACACAAATGCACTCAGAAGGATTCTGTTGGGTTATAGCAGGAATAGGAGGCACCTCCCCTTCTGCCATCAACAACAGTGAGGCTTGTTGTCAGAACCTTGCCCAGAGGTGTCCTTCACCCTGGGCTTATAGGTGGGGTTGGTTATGGTGTTCTGTTAGGAGAGATTTCCCTGCCGAGGCATCCATGAGTCAAGAACCTCAGTGTGAAAACAGTTTGAGTAAGAAATCTTGACCCAGACCCTCTCCTTTTCATTAAGGGCCATCTGGGCATTCCCCTCTCTGTAAAAGTCGCATTACGCACACAGGCTTTCCAAATCTGCCTGGAGTGCTCATGTGTCCGGCTGGGTGATTCATTCAACTTTGTGACTGTGATTTTTTTTTTTTCTGAGTCAGGTGTAAAACAGTTCTCTCTGATTTTGTCCTTGACTTCTAATCCCAGCAGTGACATGTTCTGGTGGGGAGGCTCATTCTCTTCTTATGGACCCCTGGGCAAGAATCTTACCCAGATACTTGAATGGGGCCGCTCTGCCATTGGTCTCTGCCAGTCTGGCTGCCTCAGTGACCTCATTTGCACTGCTTCCCTAGGTTAGGCATCCTGAGCACAGATCCAACTTGCCGGGAACTACCATGGTTGGAAGGTATTGGGATTGGTGTCTGTCTTGGGTCCTGCTCTTGTTCTGCTTTGACCTGTCCCATGACCTTCTGCTGCCAGTTTCTCTGAGAGTGCTCATCCACTAAAGAGTGTAAAGGGAAATGGTTCAAAATTGTTTTGAGCCACAGCCCGGCTCACGTTGCTTGTGCGTGTGTTTCTTAGCCTTGAGCATGTGCAAGTAATTGAAGCCCCTTTTCCTTTGGAGGGAGGTGACAGGTAACAAAAAGAGTAGGTTTTTTTTAAAAAAGTATAAGTGCAGTGTGTGTTCTGGATTGCATCCTGGAACAGCAAGGGGCCATTAGAAGGGAGCCAATGAAATGCTGTCTGGAGTTCCCTTAACATGGCTATGCTGGCGTTAATGTCCTTTTGATTTTGACAAATGCCTGTGGTATGTAAGGGGTCAGTGGAGGTTGGGTCAAAGTGGTGAGAATTCTGTGCTGTTTTTATAGGCTTTCTCAAATCACTGCAAAATTAAAATTTTATGTTTTAAAAATAGTCTTTACAGGCTCTCTTTTGCTGTTAATTTTCTTTCTTCAGAATAGTGACTCCGACAGGTTCGGATCCGTGTGGTAAGCATGTGGCTGTTATCCAATTGGCCCTGGGCAAGTTCTCAGTCCCCCTGATGCTGGTGTGAGGACTTGAACATGCTCAGTACATGGTAAACAGGAACAGGGGACTATTTGCTCAGGACTGGCTGGCTCCATCACTTCTCAATCCTGCCTGGTAGGTTTGAAGCAGGCTATCCTGTTCATCATCCGCACTTGGCATTCTCCATCATGTTTAGGTCGACACTAAAGCCCCATGACTACTCTGGGACCCCCAAGTGTCCTGGGAAGACTAGTTGAGAGGGTAGATTCTAGAATCAATCAGTTCCGATACAGTCAACAGAGTCCAGTCTAACTGGTTTAGGGAGAAACAGGTTTGTCACTATAGGGTAAGTGACTCACATTTACCATTGCAAGAGTAGAGCAGATTCTAAGATTCCACACGTAGCCTTCCTTCCCTACACCCTCCTTGGATCCGTGCTGGCCCTCCTGCGGACGCTGTGGCAGCTGCCAACTGGATCTCCTGGTCTCTACCACTCCTAACTGTATACATTTGGCGGCTCTCAGCAGGCTGTCTCTCTCTATTCTCCCTCTTCCTTGCAGAGTATCTGAGCTGGAAAAGCCCCTTAGTATCCAGAGCTTTCAGAGAAAGGGCAAAGCAAGTGGCACCCCCACTTTGTCCTTCCTGCCCCACAGAAGAGCACTTTGCAAAAGTTCAAGATTTCCAGCAAGTCCACAGCACCTCCCTGAACCACAACTCTGGGTGCTCAATATCCAAGCACCCCCTGTTTCTGCATGACCTCTTTCAAACAAAACCAGCAACAAGACAATCCTTCCTAATGCACCTCTTTCCCTCAGGAATGGCAGCTCACTAAATGGTCTCCCCAGCCAAGTATTTGTTTCCAGGCTTTGCTAATTTCCATCTGAGCTTGATGTCCCAAAGCCTATGTACTAAATCACGAGAGTGACTTCCACACCCTCCCCACCATGAGCCAGTGTGGGGAGGTTGGAGGTAGAGAAGGATTGGTGTACACAGGCTGAGCTCTTTTATTCACTTACCAAGAGACCTCTAACATGGGTGACTGTTGAGAGCATTCCTAGAGGGCTCACTGGCTCGTAGGGGTGGCGTGGGAGGGGTGACTCTGGTGGAATGCTTGCCTGATTATGGCAGAGATCCTAACACCGCAATCCCCCAGCACTGCAAAAAATAATAAGAGTATAAGCTTCTATTGTACGTCAGTAATGGAGGAGGAGGAAGAGGAGGAAGAGATTAGACTCATGGCACCGCCAGTCTTCTCTAAACCCTTGCTCTACGTCACTGTGGGTCACATGGTGAGAACAGGTGCCAGGTTGTATCAGAGAACTACGAACTAAACCCATGGCCAAACTTCATATATGAGTAGGAAGAAGGCACATATGCACATTGACAGATGTGTATATATCTGTGTATGATATGTACCACAGACAATCACACATTCAGACTACTCACCCCTGGATGCATGCCTTCGCACAGACTACACATGTATCCACACCTTACAGAGATGCCCATAGACACACACACACACACACACACACACCGCCAATCCCATAGACACATGTACATATATGTCATACACCCACCACATCACAAAACATAAGCTCTTCGTAGATGCATACCTGCATATACTATACATAAGCATACATCATGGATATACACACATGCTTACGTATATACCTGCAAGCATGCCCATCCACCCACTGCACAAATGCACATGTACAATACACATAATACCTTTATACCATACAAGACTCCATACCATACACAGATACTACTTTATCTACAGCTACAGACTAAAACTTAACACCCACAACCATCATGTATATAAATCACACATAAACACACGCCCACACATGCCTACAGGCATGAGCAGATGTGTGCACATAACTCAGTCAGCCACTGTACTCAGGAGCCTCACAGGGCTCTGGGAAGAACATGCCCCTAGGAGATTCTGCTTCAGTGTTGGGTCTGATTAAGTCAATATTTCCAAAGCCATAAAGTGAAGTTGGAATCATTGTCTGTTTCAGTCACTGTGGTAATTTAATTATCACTCTGAGCTGTGGGAGAGCAGGTAAGGGCGTCCTGCAAGAGTCAGGAGGTATTGGGGCTCCATGTAGTTAGAGCCAGCCTCCCAACACCCATAGCCAGAGCTTTGAACTACAGTGTTATACTGCACTGTGAGCAAAGAGAAGGCATTTCACAAGCCAACAACCTCCTTGCCATCAACGTTTTGCTAAAAGGCATATTCTAATGAAGCTACACAGGCCAAACAGAAAACATCTCTCATTTTGACATGTAATAAAATCTGAATGTGTCCTGAAAGAGAGCAGGAAGGATGGAGCCCTGCACTGCATGGTAGTCCCTGCCAGCCTTTATTAAATGATAAAGCAGCAGCAGCTGCTAGATGTTTCCACCCACAGAACTGCTTAGTGCTGTACCTAATTCTTGCCTGATTCTGTCACAGAGAAAATGACTAAGAACCAGGTATAATGGCTCATTCTTATAATCCCAGCTCTTGCCATGAGGATTACCATCAATGCTAGGCTAGCCTGGGCTACAACATTAGAAACTCTCTCAGCAAAGCAACAAAAAAAAATGTCTAAAATAAATAGAAATTATGCTCCAAGAACATGATCTGAAGGTGGCTTAGTAGCCCTTCAACTCTGCCTTAGTCTAGCGACCTCTAGAGAGACCAAGAACCCACAAAAGGGAGCAAAGGAAACCCATAAACCCACTATTTATAGCTTGTCCATGTGCAATCCCCAGACCACCAAATTACCTAGGGACCTTAAGGATGGAAAGCAGAGCCAGGAGATCTTGGACAAATTCTTCTACCCCTGAGGGCCCAATATGTTACCTGGCACCTGCCCACAGCACAGGGTCAAGGACTCTGAGGCTGTTAGAAGGCGTCGGCAACTGTCTTGACAATGATGGTGAGTCTTGGCACCATCTTCTGGTCTTGATCTCTTTCTAGTGATGGCTTTGCTCCAAGTCTGGGTCTGTAAACACACGAGCTGATAGACTCGAGACGGAAAACACCAATGAGCAGACCAGAGTCAGTGTAACACCCCAGCACAGGGAGGTAGGGCCTAGCCAGCTGCTGCTATATGGACGTGTGGAGTGTCTGGGGTGTGAGTCTGATGGTTTCCCAGTCACTCAAGATTTCAGAGTTCAGACACATAAAGGCTCCATGACTGTTTCTTCAGTCTCTGTGAGCCCCTATGTGCTCTGCTTAGTTGATTCTGTGAGCCATGTTCTGGTGATGTCTTTGACCTTTGGTTCTCACAATCCTTCCTCCCCATCTTCTGTAGGGTTCTTTTTGCTCTTTCTAATGTTTGTCTGTGGGTCTCTCTATCTGCTTCCATCTGATAATGACTTGTCTAGCTTCTGATCTATGAGCTACAGCAGAATAACAGTAGGAATCATTTCATTGGCTTTCTTTTTTTTTTGCCAGTCATGTTTGGTTATATCCTAGGTCTTTGGGCTATCCATCCTTTGGTTCCTGGCCACCCAGACAGTGTCAGATGTAGGCTCCCTCTGTGGCATGAGCCTCCAGTTGGACCAATCATTGGTTATCCACTCCCAAAATTTCTATGCCATCATTACCTCAGCACACCTTCTAGACAGGACAGATTGTAGGTCAAAGCTTTTGTGGTGTCCAAGTTCCTCCACTGGAAACTTTGAATGGTTACAGCATATGGCTTGAGTGCACTGACACAGGAGACAACTTCCTGAACAGAACACCTATAGCACAGGCATTAAGAACAGCAATTAACAAATGGGACCTCATTAAACCGAAGAGCTTCTGTAAGACAAAGGACATCATCATTAGGACAAAGTGGCGGCCTACAGAATGGAAAGAATCTACACCAACTCCACTCCTGACAGAGGGCTAATAGCCAGAATATGTAAAGAACTCAAGAAACTAGATATCAACAAACAAAATAATCTAATTAAAAATGGGGTACAGAATTCTTAACAGAGGAATCTCAAATGGCTGAGAAACACTTAAAGAAAAGCTCAACAACCTTAGCCATTAGGGAAATGCAAATCAAAACGACTCTGAGATTTCATCTTACATCTGTTAGAAAGAATAAGATCAAAAACACTGATGACAGCCTATGCTGGAGAGGATGTGGAGCAAGGGGAACACTCCTCCATTGCTGGTGGGAGTGCAAACATGTACAGCTGCTACAGAAATCAATATGGCAGGTCCTCAGAAAAGTGAGAATCAATCCACCTCAAGACCCAATTATACCACTCTTAGGAATATACTCAAAGGATGCTCCATCCTACCACAAGGACACTTGTTCAACTACGTTCATAGCAGCTTTATTTATAATAGTCAGAAACTGGAAACAACCTAGATGCACCTTAACTGAAGAATGGATAAAGAAAATGTAGTTAATTTACACAATGGAGTATTGCTTAGCAGTTAAAAACAATGATATCATGAAATTTGCAGGCAAATGGATGAAACCAGAAAAAAAATCAACCTGAGTGAATTAACCCAGATCCACAAAGACAAATATGATATGTACTCACTTATAAGTGGATATTAGCTGTAAAGAAAAGAATAATCATGCTACAATCTACAGACCCAAAAAGGCTAAGCAATGAGGACTGGGGGGGGGGGGGTGGATAAGTAGATCTCCATGGGAATAGGAAATAGGTAGATTTTACAGGTGAACTGAGGTGGTGTGGGGCTGGAAACACAAGGGGTCAGGCTGCAGGCAGGGAGGGACTAAGGGAGAGAGGACTGGGAGGGGCAACTGGAATTGGGGAGATTTACCTTATGCAGTGTGCCTCCAGGCTGGTATGACCATATGGCATTACTCTGTAAGCTTTGTTTTCAATAATCCAAAAGATTCTCCTCAGATCCAAAATTCTGTGTGAGACCCACAGGCCATGTGCCTGTTACGTTTCCCACAACTTTCTCAAGCGAGTGTCCACTAGGATCCCAAAGCCTTGATCTTACTCAAGCCTTATAGGTTTTCCGTGGGTTCTTCTTATTTGCAGTTGAAAATTTAGGCTGAGACATGCCTGACTGGTTCAGGATTGCACAGCATAGACCCAAACCAAACTTAATCCTTTGTGATTTTCAAAGCTTTGGGATTTTATGGGTAGACATTCTATGGCATAACCAGCAGCCTTCAGGTGCCTAAAGCCTGGGAGAACCCTATTTTCATGTCTACATCCATTGTGACATTTCCATTGTTCCAGAGGATTGTAACCTGAGCCACTGTAGTGAGTAACCAGCAGATATTCTTGTCTTGGACCCGAACCCCCAGCCCTGTAAAATCTAGTCCTCTGGCTGAGGTTCAGCCCATCAACTGCTCTGAAGGACCTTTGGTTTGGGTTCTTCGCTGGAACGTGAGAGAGACAGAAAAGCTTTGGGAGGTGGGGTCTCTCCCATCTGGTCTCCATTAGGGTGCTGTTAAAGTTTTCATGCTCTTCATTGTAGCAACAAATAAAAGCAGAACAAATCTCTTTGTTAAATGGTCCCCAACAGACATCACTGGTGATTAAATGGCAGGGTTATTTTCTCATGACTAGAGCCGGCCAGTTCTGTGGGGGATTTGGAAAGGTTCCCACCATGAAGCTGAGTGGGAAGCATTTTGAGGTTGATGGAGGTGAAGGAAAATAACAGCTTTAAGGATTGGGGTGGGAAAGAAGACACTCCTCAGTGGTCTCAGCCCTGGAGATGACAGAAGGCTTAGTATCCATCTGTACATACATACATACATCTAGTCATCCACTCAATACACATATCACCAGCCAGCGCATCCATCAATACATCCATCTGTCCATCCATCAATCATCCATTCATGCATAAACATATGCATTCATATCAGCCAACCCATTCATATATACATCCACACCTTCTTTCATCTATTCACCAACTCACTCTTCTTGTCTATTCACCCATCCATACATCCATTCATATATCCATACATGCATACAAGTATACATAGGCATCAACCAACCCATTCATATAAATACCCACACCTCCATCCATCCATCCATCCATCCACCCACCCATCCATTCACCTATCAACTCACTCTTCTGACAGCCATCTACCCATCCACTTACTTATTTACCTACCTATCAATTTATCCATTCACATATTCATCCACCTACCCACTTATTTATCCGCCCATCTCTTCATCCACTCATCCATACATCTACCCATCCCTTCATCTACCCACCAGCCCATCCATTCATCCATAAATCTATCAACCCACCCATGTGTCCATCTATTAACTCACTCATCCACTGTTTGTCTACCTATGTATCCATCAACTTGTCCGTTCATGCACACGTGTATATATGGACCACTCTTGTTTTTTGGCATTGTTTTTGTTTGTTTTTCAAGACAGAGTTTTTCTGTGTAACAGCCCTGGCTGTCCTGGAACTCGGGAAGCAGAGACAGGTAAATCTCTGGGAGCTGGAAACCAACCTGATACACATAGCAAGTTCTAGGTCAGTCAAGGCTACATGGTGATGTGGTGAAACACACTCTCTTCTCTCTCCGTGTGTGCTTGTATGTACACACACATACATATATATACACACACATACATATATAAACATATACATACATACATGTACACACACATCATATAACCCACCTAATCATTACTGGAACACCCAAAGAACTATGATCCTTCCCACAGAGATGCACACCTGTATTCATCATTGCTCTGTTCCCAACAGTGAGAGAAGGGGCCCTACTTTCAGGCATCTGTGCATGATTTCTTTTCAGTGTGCCTGGATGGGAGCCACTTTGAAGCTTTGTAGAGATGTCTCAGAGAACCAAGCTAGTTTCCCTTAGTCTGAGGAGGGACTTGAACCCCTCCCCTAAATCTTCGTGTTCCATGTTTCTGGTACTCCATCTGTTCAACTTCATTGCCGGGATGAACAGCTCCTTCCTGCCCATTTTACATATGAGGAAAGTGAGGCTCATGCAATTAAACTTGCTAACTTAGAAGGAAACCAAGGACTACAATTGTCAGCGGTCAAACTCTCCTGCCTCTGTCAGTGGTCACTTTGGGGGCCTGCTGTGGGTGAGGTTTGGCCCACACAGCTGCTTCTCTGCCTGGCATTCTGGGGGCAGCCCCTGGTTCCTGTGGGGAGGACTTGTCCTGGGCTCACCCGAGGCTGCTCCAGGCAGAGATAATGAATGAAGTGACTTATCTGTTAAAGTTGAAATTGTTGAATGAAAGTGGATTTAATTGCCTACAGTGACCACTCTACACAACATTATTTAGTTAGTCTGGCTTTGATACAAAGCAATTGTAAAATAAACACCACCAGGGGGCAAGTCTCAGGCCTTCTTCCTGGATCCAGCTGCTTTGGCTCTCCCTGCTTCGCTGCCTCTCACCACATGGCCCATACGCCCAGAGAGACTGTATTCATATCACCTCTACCATGGCAGGGCTTCCAGGCCAGGAAAGCGATACAAGTCCCTCTCACACCACCAATGACTGACATTGAATGCTCACCTCTTCCTTTCTTTGAGTCATTGATGGCTACCATGCTGACCTTGTGTTGGTGTTTTTCTACGTTTCTATGACAACATATTTGACACAGCCTCACCCACATACAGCTTACAGTTTGAGGGTACACAGTCCATCACGCAGGAAAGGCATGGTGGCAGAAGCGTGAGATGGCTAGCCACATTGTATCCACGGCCAGGGAGCAGAGAGCGACGAAGCTACGCAGCTCACTTTCTCATTTCTGTGCAGCCCAGGACCCCAGCCCATGAAACGGTGCCACCTACACTCAGCATGGATCTTCCTCCTCCATCTACCTATTCTAGAAACTTCCTCACAGACATGCCCAGAGACTAACTTAAGCTAGAGATTTCTTCACAGGGATGCTCAGGAGCTTTTCTCCTCAACATCCCAGATCTTGTCGAGTTGACAATCAATATTAGCCATGGAGGTCATCCAGTGGCTGATTTGGAAGAGCTGCCACCCCTCTTGTCCATTTTAGGTGTGCCTTTGATTTCTCTCTCTTTGGAGCCCAAAACAACATATGTGCAGCCTTGCTGCCTCACATCCATGTTAACGCCCTCCTGGATGCTGCCTCCTGCTCTGGTCCAGAGCCTTCCCTGCAAGCTATTGTCTTGCTCATTAAATAACCAAAAAAAGTAAAATACTTGTTGGGAAAGTCCCATGGCCTCCCTTGAGAAACACCTATGGAACATGCTACTTCCATGGCAGACTCATTCTCTCCCAGACACTTTATAGACAGCATCGCTAGAACCTTGAGACAAACTCCAAGAGGTTTCTTCAGCAGAATGGAAATGTGCACTGTTTAGTGTGTGAGGCACCTGCAGTTGCCTGTGGTAGTTAGAGCTCAGGGGACCAAGGGAAGGTGTCCACACTTGTGGGTGGAAGGAACCATGTTCGGATCCTGATGGAAGAAATGAGAACCAATAATAGCAGCGGCAGCAGCAGCTGGCTGATTCTCCATTCACCGGGCACAGAATTGCTGCCAACCCTGCATGACCTCTGTGAAAAGGCAGCTGTTCTTACCTCCTGTGGTGGCTTGAAAAAAAAATTGGTCCCCAAAGGAAGTGGCAGAATTAGGGGTGTGGCCTTGTTGGAGGAAGTGTGGGCCTTGAGGTCTCATAATGCACTTGAGTGATGCCTAGTGATTCAATTCACTTTCTGTTGCCTTTGGATCAAGATGTCGGATTCTCAGTTCCTTCTCCAGCACCATGTCTGCCAGCCTGCCACATACTCCCAGCCATCCTGCTCTCTGCCATGATGCTAATGAACTAAACCTCTGAATCTATAAGCCACAATTCAAATAAATGTTCTCCTTTATAAAAGTTACTGAGGCCACGGTGTCTCTTCACAGCAACAGAAGCCCTAACTGAGACACCCCCATTATACAGATGGGGAAACTGAGAATGCTTTGTTTTCTGCCATTTCTAACCCAGATCTTCCCAGCATCCTCCAGCCTGTCTCTTTGCCTGTTACAGCTTCCTGGTGCTCGCAGTGGAAACAGAACCCTGAGATGCCCTATACTTGCCTCAGGGCCCTACAAAAGGGCAAAAGGGCAAGTTGAGAGGCAGCTGGTTCTTTGTTCCATGGCTTGGGCCATTGTTCATCTCCAGAACTGGAGTCAGCCCTCCTCTCCCCAAACCATGCAGCCCACAGGTCCTCCTAACACTTCCAGGGGACAGTTTTATACCCCAGTCCTGATAACACCTAGTAATGTCTAGGGACGTTATTAATTGTCACATCTGGAAGTGGCTGTTGCTGGCATCTGCTGAGTAAAGGTTAGGGATGCTGTTAAATGTCCAACAATGGAGAAGACAGTCATCCAGGACAAAGAACCAGCCAGCTCTGCAGGTCAAGTGCCAAAGCCAGAGTCAAGGAGCCCTGCTTCAGGCCTGGGGCCCAACTTTGTCCTTGTCCGATTCACTGTTGGTTCCTAATGTGGATATTTTATTTTTGGATTTTCCCTTGACTAGAATCCCCGGAGCTCATTCCCCACTCTCCTTGATGCCAGCAGCCCACCCATGGCATTTCATGGCTCTTGTTGATTCTGGTAGCTTGGCTGGATGGTCACCTGCTTCCTGTCCCCATACCACATGCTGCCCCACCCTATGCAGAGGGACCAATCGACATGGTTCTCCTGCAGAGCCACAAGGGCAGAACTTGTCTCTATGTGGGCTAGCACTGACTAAAGTGGCTACTCTCTGCCAAGACACCCAAAAGACCCCCATCTCCTGGGTTGAAGTCTTTCCACACTAGGACACAGTGTCTGGCCTGGCTGACACCACCCATCTGCTTTGACTGAAGCATTCATTTTAGGCACCCAGAGGCTCTATCATTAGAGTCCCAGTATGGGGGGCAGACCTGGCAGAAGAAAAAAAGATCCTGTGACCCATGCCTAAAAATACAAATATTGTCCAATTGTCAAATATCATTCAACTGTGACAGCTGACCACCTGACAGTGAACAGACTCCCTGGGAGCTTTTCAGTCTGGACATTAGGATGGATCTAGGCCGGCCTTTGGCAGACAGCTTAGCTTTCAGTGCTCTGGATTCTGGCCTGGGATGCAGGCTGGCTCTGGATCCGTGGGAAGCAGAAAGGCACTGGGCCTGCTCAGCTGGTCCCCTTTCTTCAGGCTTCCACCCCCTGCTGAGATGTCCCCACTTGTGAGTGGAATAAACTTTCAAAGTACATTTCTGCTGGAGTGGGGCCTGGAGGTTAAGTCCACACAGACTTCCTCAACTTGGGTTTTCAGTGAGAGCAACCCCTTTGTATCTCATCTACTCGAGAAGAGAGACATGACTCAGTCAGAAGAAACCACCTCCCCACTCCTCACCCCCACCACACACCACCCCGTCTCATCCTTGCAAAATCTTGTCTTTTAGGCCTTAAGAGGCCTTTTATTCCATGAAGGATTATACTCCAAGGTTTTCTTCTCTGTCAGGGCTTGCACCAACCACAGCAGGCTCAGTGGCTTGTCTGAAGGGCTCCCAGGGTGCCTCAGCAACGTATATGCACATTATACTCCTGTAGCCTTGAGTCTGACCATTCACCGCCTCAATCTTCCTTAAAAAGGAATCCTGGCAAGGTGGCATGGACCTGCAAACCCAGCACTCAGGAGGCTCAAGAAGGATTTTGAATTTGAGAACAGTTTGGGCTACATAGAGAGACCCTGATTAAGGGTGTCGTGGGGGAGGGATCTCAGTGACTGGCATGTGGGGCTCTTGTGATTTTTAAATGCTGAGAACACTGTCACCATAGCCACCTGAAATACTGGCTGC
Organism: Phyllotis vaccarum; assembly: GCA_033318265.1. Classification (NCBI taxonomy): domain Eukaryota; kingdom Metazoa; phylum Chordata; class Mammalia; order Rodentia; family Cricetidae; genus Phyllotis; species Phyllotis vaccarum. The sequence continues at coordinate 45,690,855 of JARWLC010000006.1, forward strand.
CACTGTCACCAGCTTCAGGTACAAAGAGTGAGGCTATGCCATCAGACCTGAGTCTGAGGTCTGATTCCAGTGTCAGCAGGTTTTAGGGGTTGTACACCCTAAAAAAAAGAAACATGGACATCCTAAGCCAGTTCTTCAGAAGTTGACCTTGGCCAATGAGCCAGAACAAATTCTTTCTCCCTTAAATTGCTTTTCTCAGAGTATGTCATCATAACAACAGAAGTGAAGAAAGTTTTATTGACTGTGTCCCTTCACGGTGCGTCATGGGATTTCACTGGAGCTTCAGCTCAGAACACACGCAGCATGTAAACTCGGCACTCCTCACACAGTGCCACTGAATTCTGCCTGAAACACCTCAACACAGGTACGAGACTAAAGTATGCTCCAAACTACAGTATCTTTATTGTACCCAAAACTTTTCTGCTCTTAGCCAGGCAAGGTGGCTCATGCATTTAATCCCAGCACTTGGGAGGCAGAGACAGATGGACCTCTATGAGTTTAAGGCCAGCCCGGTCTACATAGTGAGTTCCAGGACATTGATGGCTACATAGAGAGAATCAAAAACTGTTTTGCTCTTATAGAAACACAAATGTTTAATTACAGAAAACAAAGACATTTCATATTTTCCTGTTGTCATTCCCCATTACATTTCAAGCTAATATATCGTTAGATTGTCTTTTGTTAGAATGTTTGAGTTTAGAAACTGTCATTTGAGTTGTTGGCTGGAGTTTCACAAGGCATGGGATAAAGACAGACTTTCTGACAGTTTCTGAAATGGCCCTAGATATACTTCTTCCATCTGTACTGTGTGTTTCTGTAAAATGGAGTTCTCAGAATTGATGACTAGAAAATCAAAATGCCAATCAACTCGGAAGAATGTGAAGACATTCTACATCCTACAATATCAAATATCCAACCAAAACTTCACTCTTTTTGCAAATATAGGCACACCCATCCCATTGCTATGCAAATTTCCTTTAATCTTTAATATACATATAAAATCTTTGGTATATAATTGGTATATAAACCAAAGAAGATTTTTTTTTTTGAGGTAGGGTCTCACTATCTAGCCATGGCTAATCTAGGACTTTCTGTGTATACCAGGCTGGCCTCAAATTCATAGAGACCCACCTGCCTCTGCCCCCTAAATGCTGAGGTTAAAGATGTGCACTACCATACCTGGTTCAAAAGAGTTGTTTGAGAAAAACTTTATTTGTGAATTATTATCAACAAATGCTTGATCTGTTTATGTTGTGTATCTCTACATCAGGCATTGCCTAAAGATGGCTCAGGTGAAAGCCATTGCAAATGCGGAAGTTTTAGAAGTCTGCTTAGAGTCACAAGGAGCAGCTAGCATGTAGAAGTGTCTGGAATTTACCATGGTGGGGCTGGAGGGAAAGCAGAAGTCTTCCTGGTTGTAGGAAGCCTGGACTTCTGGAGGGACTGAGAGGGTTGCAGGCAGTATGAGCTTTGGTGCTTCAGCCAGATACTGTGAGGGCTGGAGCTGGCAGAGGCAAGAAGGAACCCCGGGAGAGCTAGTCAGGAAGGCAGCCTGAAGGACTGAAATGGACAAACTGTCACCCTGAGACCTCCCTTTAGACCAGCAGGAGGGCCTGCAATCCTCCCAGCAAGCACTCTGTCTCAGGACCACGCTTGCACCCTGAGCTCCAGTGTGAGAAGAAGAGTAACTGAGATGAAGCTAAAGAATCTGTGAGGGGTACAGGGTGCTGTGGAAGGCCACACCAGGGGCCAGGGTGAGTGGGGAGGGAGATGCAGGTTTTGTGGGGAAGGGAGAGTCAGGGACACAGGCTTTTGAAATAGGGTAGGCCATGCTGAGCACCAAGCAATGCTTCTCTGTGTCTTTACCTCCACCCCACACAAGCTGGGGAATGAGGCTGCCGGAATCAGATGGCAGCCCACGCTCACCCAGTGTCAGACCCCGGGTTTGTTACTGATTCCTCTGTCCCTTAGATCTCTAGAATATTCAGCTTCATGGTAGAAACAGAATCCACCAAGCTCACAGTGTGCCCACTCACAATCCACCCACCCATGACCTTCCAGAAGCCACCTTTGTTTGGGTGGTTACAGTTGCAGGAAAATAAATGATAGCCTGGAGACCAGTTAGGCTTCCTAATTGTGGGTTGGATTCACTGTCCCCAAAGACTCTAAGTATGGGAGATCCCCAGACCTGAACCTCCTAAGAGCCCTCAGGACCTTACCTCCACAGTCGATGCTCTATTATTTGTCCCTTCATGCCCTCCCCCATTCATTCTCTTGCATAATGACTGACTATGATGTTGACCCCATCCCCAAGCTCTCTCAGATCTGTGCTCCATTTGACCTTTCACCCCTTGTTCCGTGGGTGCTAAAAACAGCAAATATCATGCCAGGGTTGTGCAAGCCCCATGTTGAACAACAGTGTGGGGAGTGGAAGATCAGCCAGGCTTCCCAGGGCAGGTGACACCTGCTGAACCCATTGGATGAGTGGCATGTTGGCCGGAGAAGAATTTTTACATGAGTGTCACTTTGTCACTGCTCCTCTTAGGTTATATAAGGGATAGATGATTAGAAGTCATGATTCAGCAATCATTAGGTCTGACCAAGCCAAGTCCCAGAGGCTGCTTCCTGCTCTTGCAGGAAGATAATAGAATGCATTGAGTGTCATCAAGAGTTATATCGTATACATAAGATGATAAATATCATATGTCATGTGTGATAGGTAAATAGATCAGAATTATATGGTGGCAGATAAATATGTAGATTGATAAATAAATTAGAAAAATACATAGATGGATGATACATACATACATACATATGTTTATGTGGGTGCATGCATGTGTGTGCGTGTTTATGTGTGTATGTGTGTGTCCGTGTAGAGACCAGAGGCCAATCTCAGATGTCATTCTTTAGGAGCTTATTTTTTTGACAGTCTCTCATTGGGCCTTGAACTCAAAGATTGGGCTAGCCCGCCTGACCACCACCAAGCCTCAGAGAACTTTGTGTTTACCCCCACCCCCCAGTGCTGGGATTTCAAGCACAATCACCATTGCCTTTTCCTCCACCCAGGGCTTTGCTCAGAGAGTCCTGTATCTGAACCTGTCTTTCCACATCTGACCTTAGTACATTGGTCTCATCACTCACCTCTGATTCTGGGGTTGCAAAGGACACCCCCAGTGAGAAACCCTGTGCCAGAGACAGAGGGTGAGAGACAGACTCAGGCTCCTCTGCCTCTGGCCTGCTTTCAAAGCTGGGTTGACTTAACTCTGAAGAACATAGCATGGCACCTGGCACCCAGATGGAGCTGAAAAGATGCCTTTAAGATACCTGGGGAGGCCAAGCACCCAAAGGATTCAAGTGGATAACTAATCCTATTTTTAAGCCTCTGCTTCCCTAATTGCTGGCAAAGTAGGCTGCTGACCTCTCCCAACCTCTCTCCTCCCAGGAGGCTGTAAATCCTGCCAACCAGTGATCAGATAAAATAACGTTCTCTTGTGAAGTTATAGTGTTCTCTTAGACAAAAAAAAAAAAAAAAAAAAAAAAAAAAGGCAGCCCTTTGGTCCCTTCATCTCATTTCATGATAAAGTCAGGCCTCAGTGTGGGGCAGATTGGAGATCATAAGAACAGCTGCTTGAAGGCAGAAGATAACAGGCATCCATCAAAGGGGTTGAACTCAGTATAACCCCCCCACCACCGCTCCACCTCGCCCTCCCCCACCCTGATTAACTTCCTTAGCATCACAAATCTGATTTGGGCACCAAATCAAAAACCAAAACCAGACACCGACATGAAAGGCTGTGCTCTGTTTGGTTTGTGTTTTTGTACGTGTGAGAGCCTTTCACAACAGCAACAATCGAAGAATGTGTTCCCGAGAGAAAGTCTACTTTCAACAAGATGAAACTGTTCAGGGAGTCATTTTTCCCAGCAGCAAATATTGTCATTTTACAGCACTGGGAATATTTTTGTCAAGGGGCATAAAGCTTCCACTCTACAAACAGAAGAGGCCAGGGATGGGTTTCTCTCTCTCTTCATCCCCCCCTCCTCACTCTGGCTCTCCCTCCCCTTCCCTCCTTCTTTCCTTTTTGTCCCCTCTTCCTCCTCTTCCTCTTTTTGGGCTTTACATATCCTCCTCCTCACTACTTAGTCAAGGATAACCTTGACTGTTTGATTCTCCAGCCTTCACCACTCCATTCCCAGTTCCCAGCACCAGTGGTCACCCAGCATGTGTTTGATAAATGAATTCACCCATATCCTCAAACACACCTGTGATGCTATGAATAAGACCGGTCCCCACAGGCACCTGTATTTGAATGTGAAGCCATCAGGGAGAGGTATTACTTAGAAGGATTAGGAGGTGTGTGGCCTTGTCGGGTAGATGTAGCCTTATTGAAGGAAGTGTCACTGGGGGTGAGTTTTGGGTTTTCAGAAGCCCAAGCTAGGCTCAGGGACTCTCTCTCCTTCTGTTCCCTTCAGATATGGATGTAGAACTCTCAATTTCTCCAGCTCCATGTCTGCCTGCAAGCCACCATGCTTCCCATCACAATGATAATGGACTAAACCTCTGAAACTGTAAGCCCAATGAAATGGTTTTGCTTTATAAGAGGTGTCATGGTCATGGTGTCTTTTCACAGCAATAGAAGAGAGACCAAGACAATACCTGTAAGTATCATTATCAGTGGGACAAACATTTTAGAGCCATAGTAGGCTACTATGACAAAATGCTATAGACTATCTGACCTATAAACCACAGAAGTTTATCAGTTATAGAGTCTAGAAGTTCAAGATCCCTACAGTATTGGTTTCTGGTGAGGTCCTATTAACTTACTCTAAGTTCATATAGAAGAAGGAGTGAGGAACCTCTTCCTGACCACCCTTGAGGGCATTAGTTCATTTATGAGGCCCTCACTACCCACGACCTAATCACTTCCACCTTTGTGACAGTTTGTATCTGGGGTGTCCCCTGAGACCTTATTGTTTTGTTTGGTCCGCAGGTCGGTAATATTAGAAAGACTGAGGGAATTTTTAGAAGTAGGGCTCAGTGGGAAGTCTTCTGCTCATTGGGGACATGCCATAAAAGGGACCGAGCGTGGGATACAGGCTTTTCCTCTTCCTGCACTTCACACCCAGCCTTAAGGTGACCAGGGCATCACCCACCAGCTCCTGCCATTATAAGCTCAAAGCAATGGGGCCAATTAGTCAAGAACTGGTATCTTCAAAACTAGGAGTCAACACAAACTTCTGACTTCTTTTTAAAAAAATTTTTTTTTAGTTCCTATACTCCCTAGTGCTCCCTTTCTCACCTCTTCTCCCAGTCCATTCCGAACCCCCTCTGCTCTCCTCAGAGAAGGCAAGTCCCAAGGTAAGTCAATTCAGTCTGGCATCTCCAGTTGAGGTAGTGCAGAGTCCCTCATCCAAGAATCAAGGCTGAGAAGTGTTTTATCACTAGACATGGGCTCTGAGAAGCCAGTTCATGGACTCAAGATAGACTCTGATCAAACTGCAGGAGGCTCCAGAAACTACCCAGACCTTTCAACTGTCATCCACATTCAGCAGTCCAGATCCGTTCCATGAAGGCTCATCAGCTGTTACTTCTGAGTCTGACAGCTCCCAACAGCATGGACTGCCTACTCCATGGGTCTCCCCATCATGATCCAGATCCCTCCACTCATGCAATCCCTCCTCCCTCTCTTTAGCTGGACCAGTAGCTCAGCCCTGTGTTTAGTTAGCTGCATCAGCTGCTGGATGAAGGTGCTATAATGGCAATTAGGGAGGTCATTCATATGATAATAACCTTCTCTCTTACTAAATTGATTTATCCTGAGTATTTGTCACAGTATAGAAAACGAATTAATGCAACCTTCTAATACTGTGACCTAGGAGTTTGGACTTCAATGTGTACCACTGGAGGAGAAGCAATTAAAATTCAGGCCACAGTGCAGCCCTAGACCAATGGAAAACCCTGAGCTGCTTGTGTCTGTGGTGTGTAAACCTCAGAGCAGACATTTATCCAAAATCCCCAACTCGAACTTGCCCAACCTTGTATCCCTGAGGAATCTGCCTCCTCTTTGTGGGTTGGTTAACTTCTCTTTACTGATTAAGGAATGTCTGGGCTAGAGAAGCTGTGTCCTTCTGTTCACCCCATCACATGCAGGCGTCATTTCTGTACTGTGAATGCTTCTGGCACCAATGGAACCATGGAGACCAGAGGCTAGCCAGTGAGAGTGGGAAGCTCCCAGACAACATCTTTCTAATATTATGTGAAGACAACAGAAGACAAAGCACTGTGGAGACGGAGGGGTTCTCTGAAGCTGGCCTGTCAAGAAAAGATCAAAGAGATATTACGGTAAATGGCAAGAAGGCATCAGGGATGTGACTCCGTTGGCTGAGTGCTTGCCTATCATGCATAAAGCCTTGGATTCAAACCCCCGAAAAGGACAAACCCGTGTGGTTACACGATGTGTGCTCAGAGTCCCAATGCTTGGGAGGTAGTGCCAGAAAGGTCAGCAATAAAACCAGTCTGAGGCTGTAGCCTGGGTTATGAGATCTTGTCTCAAATAAATAAATAAAGCAGGAGAAAGAGAGGAGAATGGTGCCCTAACAGTCAATGAAAACCAGACCTGCACAAGCTTGTAAATCAGACCAAACTGCTCCCTACCCCGGAAGATAATAGTACTCAGAATAATACGGCCACAGCATTTGAACTCCAGTACTCTGGAGGCAGAAACCGATCTCCATGAGTTCAAGCCTAGCCTGATCTACATAGAGAATTCTGGATAGTCAGCGCTACAAAGAGACTGTGTTTTAGAAACCAAGACAAGGGGAAAGCAGAAAGGGAGATGATACATAAGGCTGTAAAATGGCTCAGTGGGTAGAGGGATAACCAAGCCTGATAACCGAGTTCGATCCCTGGACCCACATGTTGAAGGAGCGCTGACTCTACTTCCGCACACACGCACCTCCAAACACACACACACGCATGTACACACACATACACGCATGTACACATACACACCTTCAAACACACACGTATACACACACACATGCATGTACACACGCATGAACACACACATACCTCCAAACATACACATGCATGTGCACACACACACATGTACACACACACTTCCAAACATACACACACGCATGTACACACACGCACTAAGTAACTTTTAATAAACATGTTAACGCCAGGATACGAGACACAAGGGGAAACTGTAAACTAGAACAGAATGTCAAAGCCTAAAACAACAATAATAAGATATGACTCAATTCGAATAGAAGAGCCGCCTTAGAAAAAATGTAAGAAACTGTACAGAAACAGCAGAAAGCATCTGACGGAAGTGGCTGAGTAGCAGGTACAGTTTTCTAAATTATATTTATTTTAGTGTGTGTGTGTGTATGTGTGTGTGGTGAGTGTATGTGTGTGTATGTGTGCATGTGTGTATGTGTATGCATGTGTGTGCGTGTGTGTATGTCTGTATGTGTGTGGTGAGTGTATGTGTGTGTATGTGTGTGTATGTGTGTGCGTGTGTATGTATGTGTGTGCATGTGTGTATGTCTGTATGTGTGGTGAGTGTATGTGTGTGTATGTGTGTGTATGTGTGTGCGTGTGTATGTATGTGTGTGCATGTGTGTATGTCTGTATGTGTGTGGTGAGTGTATGTGTGTGTATGTGTGTGTGCATGTGTGTGTCTGTGTGTGTGTGCACATGTGTGTGGTGAGTGTGTGTGTGTGTGTGTGTGTGTGCATATGTGCCATGGCACATGTGCGGAAATCAGAGGACAACTTTCATGAGTTAGTTCTCTCCTCCACCATGTGAGTCTTAGAGACAGAACTCAAGTCATCAGGCCTGGTGGCAAGTGCATTTACCTGCTGAGCTGTTGTATTGGCCTGAGATTTTTAAAATTAAAAGAAGAGAGGTAAAGATTTGAGAGCAGTGAAGACAGACAAAGGAGACTCAATGTGTGGATAAGAGAAAGCAACAGCAAGGGAGTGGGAAACAAACCACACGAGAAGACTCTTAGAAGAACAGATGCTCTGAATGAGTGCTCTGTCTTCCCGAGGTTAGCAGCCGAAACCAGCCAACATCCCAAGTCTCTCAAAACCATCGCCTTTAAGAGAAATGGTATCGGCAGGGCATAGTGGTGCAGGGCTTTAACCCCAGCACTCAGGAGGCAGAGGTAGGCAGATCTCTGAGTTCAGGGTCAGCCTGGTCTTCAGAGCAAGTTCAAGGACAGCTGGGAAAGAAAGAAAGAAAGAAAGAAAGAAAGAAAGAAAGAAAGAAAGAAAGAGAGAGAGAGAGAGAGAGAGAAAGAGAGAAAGAGAGAAAGAAAGAGGGAGGGAGGGAGGGAGGGAGGGAGGGAGGGAGGGAGGGAGGGAGGGAGGGAGGGAGGGAAGATATTCCTGTCAGCACTTAGGAACAACAAGCTTGTGATTTATGAGATAAAAGGGGTGTTGTTAGATTTTTTTTTATTCATTAGCAACAGTTTATGCCAGAAAGTTCATATACACAAAAGGAAAAAATGCAGAGAGATTTATGTCCAAAAAAAAAAAAATGAGCTTCCAGAAGGAGAATCGTATAAAGACAACCGAAGTCACCAACCTGTGCACGTCAGAAGCCGTTACTGTGGAGTCCTCTCAGAGAATCTGACAGACAGAAAGGATGTAGAGTGCCGGGTGACCAGTGACTCAACACAGGGACTGTGTGGTCACCCAGCAAAGCCTATAAAGAGAGAACTGTTAGCCATATGCTCCAGCTAGGAGACGTGGCATGGCAACAGGGAAGTCAGAGAAAGCTGACAAAGAGGGAGAGAGACAGGCAAAGTATTGTAAGCTAAGAGTGGCCTGTAATCCCAGCAATCCCAGCACTCAGGAGGCTGAGGCAGGGGGATCCTGAGTTCAATGCCAGGTTGCACTATAGAACAATACCTTGTCTTAAGAGGGCACATAGATATATATATTCAGTGGTGTCCAGTGGTCAAAACTGGTATGACCACCACAATCACCATCCTTACATTTTCATAGTATAGTCTGATGTATCCCATGGTAGTCTTCATGTAACAGGTCTTTCTTTGGATTGCTAGTTCCCGAATAATAACATGGAGACTTCTTATAAAGTACGAAAGCCAGACCTTAGCTTAGGCTTGTTTCCAACTAGCTTTAATTAAAACTTAAATGAACTCATTTATATTAATCTACATTCTGCCACATGGTTTGTTACCTCTGCTCATTACCCTATATCTGACTTCCTCCACATCTGGCTGGTGAATCTCTCATACCTTGGGTTCTTTCCCAGAGTTTCTATGTCTCCCCAGAAGTCCCACCTGTCCTCTCCTACCTGGCTATTGGCCATTTAGCTCTTTGTTAAACCAATCAGAAGGTGCCTTAGGCAGACAAAGTTAAACAGACACATCTTCACAGCATACGAAATACTAGCCCAACACTTGAAACTAATATGTAACTAACGATGACCTTGAATTTCTGATTCTTCTACATTTAAATCCCAAGTGCTGGGATTATGGATGTGAGCCACAACACACAGTTGTATGTAGTTGCTAGGGGTCAAACCCAGGGATTCATACATACTAGACAATCTCTAATGACTGAGGTACAGCTGGAGGATGCAATTCAGTGGCAGAATATGGCAGCATGTATGAGGTCCTAAATTCTCCCATCGAGCTGAAGGCACATTGACAACTGGGCCACAGCCACAGTCCAGTGAAGGTATTTTATTACTATTATTATTAATTTTTTGAGACAGTTTTTTCTTTTAGCCTTGGCTGTTGTGGAACTTGCTCTGTAGACCAGATCTGCCTCCGAAGTACTGGGATTAAAGGTGTGCACCTCTATGCCCAGCTTAGTAAAGGTATTATTAATGTCATAGATTGCAGTGTACCAGATAGTGAAATGGGTAATAATGGAAGATTTAAATTGTTAGGGTTTAAATTTCCTTCTTAAGCCCTTGACCATCAGGATGCCTGATGTGGAGGAAGAAAATAAAATAGAAATGGGCTAAGACGAAAAAGAACTGTAGTGTTAATCTAAATTAAGAACATGAGTTTGAACTGTTGGAGTCCTTGCCCCATCATGTTATATATGCTCTGACTCTGTCCACTGAAAGACCTACCTAGAACAAACACGTGAAGACACACAGATGTCAAATCAAATCAAAGGGCTTACATCAGAAAACTTGCAGGAGAAAATGAAAGAAGAGAAAAATCTTCACATTTAGGATGAAAAGACTGTTAACCAGCAAAGAAAAACAATGATTAACAGGACTTCATTCAGCTAAAGCCACTTACTGCATTAAAAATTAAAATGACCACACATGCTCACTTAAAATAAATGGATTTTATGGAACATAAGTTATATCCCAATAAAGCTGTTATAAATTTAAAAATAAGACTAAAGTGATATTATTAAAAATTAGCTTTCTTATTGTTTAAGCAAATTAGAAAACTGGGAAATGGATGAGAATTTGTGGATTCCAAGCCTGGTGTGGGGGAAATGCTCTCAAGCTGTGCATTCCACCATGCAATAGGAAACTAAAGGTTTTGTAAGACCGGGAAAAGATTTGGACAAATGAAGATGTGTGACCAGCCAGTAGATTAGATACCACTACAAACCCTGTACAAACAGCTAATATCCTGAAAATACCCAGAGCAGACAGTGGAGTGAAGAAAGAAAGCCCCTCTGGAAAGTTCTTTTCCCCTTGATGTAGCTCTCCACAGTTCTATGCTCCTCCCAAAGAGAAAGGAAAATAAAAACCTTACAGAGACACACAACGGGGCAGTGAATGTGTCTGTCTGCTTGTTATTACCATAACAAATGCCTGGGATAAATCAGCAAGCAAAGATAAAAGGCATATTTGTGCTCAGCAGTAGAGGGGCCGAGCCGGTACATAGTGGTGGGGACTTTGTGGTGGCATAAAACTGCTCATTTCGTGGAGGCAGGAACCAGAATCCCATAATCCTCTTCACGGACATGCCTCCAAAGCCTAAAATTTCCACTATGCCCATCTCTTAAATTCCCCATCTGAAGGCAAGGAAAGACGTGACTTTGGTGACAGGGCAGGCCTTGTGGCCACTCCACAGCTTTAGAGGGAGATCCCAGGGTCCCAGGGGAGAGGGATAAGGGTGGCTCACAAGTTAGAGGAGTTGAGTGTGTTGGAGTCCTGAGTTCCGTGTTGGTGCAATGACAGAGTAAGATATCTAGATATCTAATCTCCTCACAGGGCGCCAAGTGTCCTAGAGAGCTCTGAAGTGATGACAACTTCTTGTATGCTAACTAGATGCCTGACGGTAGGACCCCCCCAGATAAGATGGGGTTCGGGGTCAGAAGAGTTTTGGTTGAATACCTGAAGGTTCCTGAAGAGTGGCCTATACTGACAGGGCAAGGGAACTTGGTCCCTTCCCTGTACCTGGCCCCGTGTGTCTCTTTTACTTGTATCCAGTGTTACACCCCTTGTGACTCATGTCTAAACTGTTCTCCTGAGGTCTGCAGGCTTCTTCAGCAAAGTAATCAAATCTCTTAAGAGCCGATCAGATCAGTCAGAACCAGAGGTAAAACAACCGGGGTGTGTGATTGGTGTCAAAGAAGGGTGATCTCAAGGGACCAAACGTTCCACCCGTGGAAATCTGACACTACCTGAGTAGCCTGTGTCAGAGTTGGGTTACAGGATGCCCAGCTGGTGTCTGCTAAAGACTTGTGGGAAAACCACACACATAAACACGCATCTGATGTATTGTGAAGAGCAGAGAGAGGTGACATTTGTTCCTGCTCCTGAGAGTGTGGGCAAGTTAAGCTCAGAGAGTTTTGCAAGAAAGAGAAGTAGGTGTTCTGAAGACAGAATCCAGGGATCAGGCCTATCTTTTGCTCTGGTCAGCATGAGTTTCTGTCCAGTCCAGTGGTTATTCAGATCCTGGAGATGCACAGTTATGGTGGGGAGGTGGTGTTAACACTGGAGACTCCTTTCATCAGGCTGCTCCTGCTTCTTTAGGTCACCTCCTGGGTCACTAATCTTCTGGCCCCCTGGTGCCCTCTGGTCACCTTCTCCAGCAATTAGAATAAACCTGGTGCCAACATACTTCATGAAGGAGGGGTAAGGAGGATGCTCCATTGTCCTGTCCTATTGGGGAACAATTATAAAGGATACCCCCAAAGAATCCCTAAGACAGTGGTTCTCAACCTCTGGGTAGCGGCCCCTCGGGGTTGCATATCAGATATTTATATTACCATTCATAACAGTAGCAAAGTTACAGTTATTAAATATCAAGGAAATAATTTTATGTTTGGGTCAGTACAACATGAGGGACTGTACTAATGGATTGCAGCATTAGGAAGGTTTTGAACCACTGCCTAAGAGGGTCTCAGGGTCCTGGGCTCCTCTGACCACTGTTCACTCTCTCTTGGCCCTACTACCTCAAAAATGAGTCAACATTAGCTCTGGGAGGATTCAGCCACCAGTGGATGGCTGATGAGAGCCAAGGACAGCAGGGTGGCTGCAAAGCTGTGCTGGTTTGCTCAGGGTGGATTAAATTCCTTCAGCTCTGTGCACCAGAGGCCTTATGACCACACTGTGCAAACCCACATTCCCAAATCCACAGAGAAAGAAACAAAATTAGAGTTCTACCTGAAAATTTCTGTCATTGTTGTTTTGAATGTCATCATGGTATGATCAAGAGTTATTTAGATGGAGACGAGAGAGGTGGCTCAGCAGATAAAAGCACTGGCTGTTCTTTCAGAGGACCCAGGTTAGATTCCTGTACCTCCATAGAACTTCACAACCATCTGTAACTCCAGTTCCAGGGTATCCAATGCCCTCTTCTGGCCTCTGTGGGCACTGCACATATGTAGTACACAGACATACCTGCAGGTGAACACACACATATGTACACATATTTGTGTATATATATATATATACTTATATGTACATTATATACATATATATGATTATACCACATACATTATATATAATATATACTAAATTTACATTACATATATAATGAAAAATTTAAGGAACCATCTAGGCTGAGGCAGTCTCATTTGAAGGACTGTACAGATCAGAAAGGCCTGTAGTTATCGATGACTATGGGGAATTGTCTTGATTATTGACAGATGTGGGAGAGCCGGAGCCCAGCCCATTCTGGATAGTACCACTCCTGGGCATGCATCCAGATTTATATAAGAAAGCTGGTTGAGCATGAACAGAGATGGAGTAATGCAGTAAATGGCGTCATCCAGGGTGCTTTAGTTCCGACTTTCCCCAGAATGGACTGTGTCCTGGGAAGGCTAAGATGCAATAAACCCTTCCATCCACAAACTGTTCTCATTGAGTGTTTATCACAACACAAGAGAAGCAAACCAGGATGACTCTCTTCTTTCTGCTGGCCCTCTGAGCTCCCTAGCAATGTCCAGGCAAGAGCTAAAGACAGAAAGACTCAAGCAACGGGATTCTATTTCCCTCGACGGAAGATCAAGGGCAGATAAAACTAGTTTCTGATGAAGCTTCTCCATTGGTTTCTCCATGTCATCTTCTCCCTGTGCCTCACCGGGTTCTATGTGTGTCTCTGTGTTCAAATGTTTTCTTATACAGACACAGCTGTAGGCCAAGGAGATGGCTCTGTCAGTAAAGTCCTTGCTGTGCAATTTCCAACTTTAAAGCTCCATGCAGAATAGTACTGCCACGCAAGTGTGAGCACCTGAATCCCCAGAGCCCATAGAACAAACTGGGTGTGGAGGCAGGCACCTCTAACTCTAGGGCTGGAGGACAGAGATAGGTGGATCCCGGGAGGGAAGGCTCACTGGACAGCTAGTCTGGCTAAAATGATGAGATCCAGGTTTAGAGAGAGACCTGTTTCAAAAACATCAGATGAAGACATGATTGAGAAAGACATCCTGATGCCAGTATCTGGCTTCCACAGACACCTTCATGTGTTTGTACACACACACACACACAATTGTAGTCAATTAGATTTATCCTAATGTCCTCATTTAAAAACTTATCTCGCTGAAGACCCTGTCTTTAATTAGTCACAATTTGAGGGGCGGATTTATGAAGTAGGAACACCAGACAGATGTCATGATTTTTTATTTCAAATAGGCTGCTGTTCATTTGGTTTGGGGACCAATCAAATACACAAAGGTTACTTTAGCCATCCCGTGGATGGCACAGAGCTCTCTCAGCCAGACACTCTCTTCCTAAGCATGCCCTCCCCTGCTCCAAATGCCAGGGACATGCTGGCCATCTGTTGCTCAGACCTGGCTGTGAACTTTACCCCCAGAGAGATTTTAAATTTTAAATCCCCTTGCAGAATATTAATTCTGCTTGCCTCTTTCCTATCCCAGATCCCAAAGGAGTTGGTGGTAATTGAGATGCAGCCCGTGCAGTCCTCTCACAGACCAGCTTGGGTTCCTGAGGTGTAGGTGCTGGGGAGTGTTTTTATTTGCATTTTAATGGCTTCAAACTCCAGAGCGGTCCCCCTGAGCCTTGGAGGGGCCTGAACTCTCTCCTTTCCACTCTATTCCACCTGCCGCTGCCTAACACAAAGATCTGTTTGTGTCCCTGTGGCTGTGGGGAAATGGTTAGCCCTGCACCACCTCATCCACCAACAGGCCACAAAAAGCCCAAACATGAGGTGCAGATCAAAATAGGCCAGGCTGCAACTCTGCCAAGCCAAACAGAGAGGAAACAAGCCCAAGCCTGCAGAGAAACCAGATTTCCCTGAAAGGGCTGCTCCCTGCTGCGTCTGGAAGGCCCGCTCCAATAAAGCAGCTCCAAAAGGCCCAAAGGACCCCCACAGCCCTCATCTTGATGGAGGTGGCAATAAAATTCTCAGAATATCCAGGCTGCAGGCCCTGTAGGCACTGCCCGGGATGTAAACCAGCTATGTGCAGCTGGGGAGTAGGAGGAAAGAGGCCTGATCCTGACAAGGCCCACCAGCCAGCAGCCAGCAGGCCAGAAAGTAACAGAGAAGCCATTAGGGAGAGGGAGGCCAAGGTGGCTGGATGGGAGGGGCAGTCTGCCACCTCTCCAGGCCTCTGCTCCAAAACCAGGCCCAAGCTGTTAACTCCATGGAAACTTCAGGAAGGAGCAATGGCTGCCAGCAAACACAGGTTCCTAGAGAAATCTAGGGGGAAGTGGCCCTAGGAAACAACTGTAGGCCTCGGGGTATAAACTCAACTTTGAAGGCACCTTGGAGATGCAACATGCTGGTCCACAGAGGGGTATGTGTATGTGTGTGTGTGTGTGTGTGTGTGTGTGTGTGTGTGTGTGTGTGCTGTGTATATGTGTGTGTGTATTTGCATATGAGTGAATCAGAACCCACAGTCACTAGACATACCAGTCATGTATATGCATGACAGTTTTTACGGGCACAGCAGGCCCTCTTTATTTATGGGGACATGGAATTATCTAAAGATTCAGCTTACTGCTGGCATAAGTACTTGAAAAAATAACGTAGATAGGCCTATAATATTTGCATCTGTACATTCTCATGGTTTCCTGAGCAAAACAGCATATTTATACAGCATTAAAGTGCATGGGAGGGTGTGTACAGGTGAAATTCAAAAGCCACATTATTTTACATAAAGGGACTTGAGTACCAGAGGATTTGAGTATCTGAGGGGACTTTAGAGACAAAGCTTCATGGATAGAAAGGGAGCTGTATACACTGCATACTGGGGACATGGGTATAGAGAGGTCACATGTATAAGTGTGTGTTTATGTGTCTGTAGGGTTCCTAAATTTAGCAAATCAAATATAAGATGCATGGTTGAATTTGTATTTAGACACATGCAAAAAAAAAAAAATCCCCAAGTAGGTAGGTTTTAGTAGAAATATCCTCCAACATATGTATCTTTTGTCAACTTACAGACAAAAATCAATTGGAATTCCCTCTTTTTTTTTTTTTTCTACAGTTAGTCTGGAAAAAAAACAATGAACACTCCCCTAATACACACTGATTTTTCTTATAGAAATTTAAGTGAAAATTTCAGCTAGCCCAGCTCAAGGCTGTGGCAGGAATTCCTTGAGGCCATCAGCAGGCTGGGATAGAATTCAGTCTGTTTGGAAGAGAGCCAGGAGACTCCTGGTGAGTGTTAGCAAAGTGGGCAATCCATTTGCCACCTAGACAGCTTGTGCCTTGGCCCTCTGCTGCCCCCATGTTTGTCTGCAGCTTCGTGAGTATCCTCTCATTTATACACAGACAGGGTAGTCAGAGGAGGAACCTAACAAGGGAGACCCCCAGAGAGCAATCCCAGGGCCCCAGCGGGAGATGTTACAGAGTGAAGCCACTGGAAGCCCTGTCTCTGCCTCTTTCTTTCAACTTGGCAAACCTGTGCTTCATGACTTCATGAGTACTGGAGGCCAGCTCCTGACACTTGAAAAATTAAAGATGCAAAGGTCATCCCTTGAACTGGTGAACCAGAAAAGCCCATGTAATAAGCACTTTGGGGGCAGAGTGAGACAAAGTTTAGCTCCCAGTACAAGGACATTTTCCACATCGACACATGAAGGTTGAAAACCCTGCTCTCTGCAGAAAAAGACTAAGAAGACCATGGACATTTTGACCTAGCAGACCACAGTAGAGCCCACCCAGGAAAAGTCAGATGCCTCTAGGCTTATCTGTGTGCCCAGTGTGCATGCCCACTTCTGCTCAAGGCAAGCCCAGGAAGTACCTGGGGGAGAGGAGAAACTGGCTCTATGGAGAAGGATGCCTTCTTCCCTCCTGTTAAGGAAGACCTACTGCTCCGCTGACTAAGCATGCTCACAGGCACAGGCCTCTCCTCCTCAGAGCCAAAAGGGCAGATCACCACTATTCATCTGCTTCTGCTCCCTCAGAGGAAGATGATAGATTTAAATCTGTGAAATGCAAAGATGAACCTGGCTGGACCAAGAAAGATAGGCATTGGCAGCATGTTGGACAGTGCCTTCTCTGGCCAGGAGCTGTCACTGAGACAATCTTGTTCTTTGATTGGAAGGATGTGTCAAAGCAGCTTAGGTACCAGATGGGCTCAGACAACTTCCTCAAGTTCAAGTGACCAGCCTTCTTCTCCTGCACTCCTCAGACTATCCAGTAGGGGGCGCTGTTGAACCCACATGGACCACCTCTATGTGACTGCTGTCCTAAAAGTTACCAAGAAGTGAAGTCTGCTCTAGGCCGTGTAGCAGTCCCAGATGTCCAGCTGCTTGCAGGCTGCTCACATCAGCCCTACCTGGTACACAGCCCAGTCACCTCTTGCTTCCTTAGGACGGACACCAGCCATCGCTGTCGCAGACACCATTGACTGAATGTGTCAGGTACTTGGAACTTATCCCAAACCCACAGGAGTCCTCTGGATAGGGGTGATTATTCCCATTGTACAGATGTGAAAGGCAAGGCTCAGACTACTTAGCCAATCAGCAGCTGCTCACGGGGCTTCCTTCTGTCTTTCCAATTCTAAAGTCCATGCTCCTGCCTCAGCTGCTCTCCTTGCGCAGAGCTGTCTGCCTCTGGCATCAAGGAAATCCTTGACTAATTGTGTGCTACCCATAGCACCTCAAGTGGCCCCACCACCATCTCAGGAAGGGTGTTGGAGGACCAAGCAGGATCCAGCAATAGCACTACAACTTGGACGTCAGGCATGGCAGAGGGGTTGGATGAGCACCTTCAGGACATGATGCTTCCTATCTGAAGGGGCAGGCTGAGGGAGCTGGGTTGCTACCTGCAGAGCTCAGCAAATACAAGTCGAACACAGGTCCTGCTTTCTCCTTACCTACTTCAAGGTCCCTTGGTAATGTCTGCACACATTTTGCATGGTCACATGTGAGGATAAATTTGTTGTATTTGAAACACATCCCCACAGTCACATGTAGGAAGGATAGAACTGAGATCTGGTGGGCAGGTGTGGGCCATTGAAACTGCTGTATCCCCTATGACAACCAGGACAGTCCAATGAGAAAGGACTGCTTGGTCCCATAAACACATGGCATACTTTCCAGACGCCTGCTTCAATTCTGTTGCTTTACCTTCTGATCTATCACAGAGGCACCTCAGATCCTAGCCTGGGAGATGTCTGGTCTGGTAGCACGGAAGTTCAAAGGAACCCTGTTTGGAGGTCCTGAAATAGTTGCGACATCCCCACGGGCCTGACTCTGGGAGTGGCTGTGTCGGACTCTCTCACAAACTTGTAATGCGTATAATGTTTTCTGTAGAGACACAGAGCAGTTAGCCAGCCTGTCCAAGATCACACAGCCTTAGCACATAGACCCCAGATTTAAGCCTGGAAGGCTGAGATCCAAGGCCTACATTCTTTCCATACCTAGCCACCCCCTGCAGAGTTCCCACATAACACACAGGCCCCTTGCTTTCCAAAGCAAACAGGAATTTTCTGTAACTCCCCAGTCCTTCATGGGCCTGTCATCTGTGATCTCATGGGACCAGTGTTTTCCGGTTCTCAGCTTCACCAACTCTACTTAAGCACTTGGCTGTCTTAAGCCTCAACTTTTCCCCTTCCCCTGCCTAATAATAATAGTTGAGGTCTGTGTTGCGTTTGGGCTGCTGGCTAGGAATGACACCTGGTGGCTGTCTGCAGGTGTATATCAGAAGACAGGCCCAGCCCTGTTCCCTTTTTCACCTTCCATGGCCTTGCCCTTAATCCTTGCTCTGATTGGCCCAGGCAGGTATTTTCCACCTCCAGGGTCATGGAGTCTTTGCATACTTGTGTGGAGAGCCAAGCAACCATACCCCACGTGAACCCTAGAACAAAGAGGCCTCAGAGCCCCTTCCCTGACTCCACAGCAGCTCAATGCTGCACTTGTGACCAGCTCAGGGTTGTCTGAGTTCTGCACATTATGTATTGTCAGAGGCCAACCCCCTGCAGCCAAGGTCACCCTTAGAGCAGAAGATAAGTGAGGGATATGTTTGCTGCTTTTACTGCAGCCTCAGAGACACTTATCTCAGTGTCAGGGTTCTGGGGATTTAGGAATGGTAAAGGCTTCATGTGTCTCTCTCGCCTTGATGAAGGTATTTATTGCAGCTCCCAGAACCTCTGAGCAGTCCCGACTCATGGAGAGCCCCACATTTTTTCTGCAGAGTCCTGGACAGAGACAACCCAGGAACACAGAGTGGAATGCACCCTGGATGAAGCCAAATGTTCACTTTTCACTGAACCAGAACAAGCCCGGAGTGTTTTCCAAAGTCATTCACTCGGAACATGAGTGCATTGTTTATTCCTCTAATCTTTGCTCACTGGCCTGCAGGAGTTCTCTGAGCTGGCACAGTTCAAGACGGGTGGATGCTGGGGAGGAAGACGTGAGCGCAGCCACAAGGGGCCACAGAAAAGGTGACACACTGAAGAAGTGGCCAGGCTGTGTTCTCAGTGCCAAGCGGTGTCTGGTACATGAGCCGTCACTGCAATGTGCTCAAAGAAAGTAGGGAGGGACAGTCAGGGGCCCTAATGGAAGTGTCATTAGGAACCCCAGAAACAAGGTAGGGCTTCTTATGGTCCCAGAAGTCTGAAGATGAGATAAACCAGTATTTTACCTGCCTGTTATTTTACCTGTATTGTCTGTTTTCATCTAAAGAAAATGAAGTTAAAGTCAAGAGTATCAAGATGCAGTTGAGCTTTCAAAGATCTGTAAGGTGTTCTGAGCAAAATGTCTGATTGAGCATTCTTCCATCCATCCATTCATTCATTCATCATTGCATCATTCATTCACTGACCAGCCTTCATGGAACACCTACCTAAGCCAGAATACTAGAGTCTCATCCACTCCCTATGCACTTACAGCTTCCATAGCAACAGAAAAGCATCCCCAGGGACACCCTTCAGCATTGGGCCCTAACAGGTGGTTTAAAGGGGATGTCTGAGTAGCTTGAGCTGGTTTCTCTTGCCTTAGCTGGGATTTTGAGGTACAGAGAGGGAAGGCCTCTAAGCATGGAGCTACCATTCCTTCAACAGACTCGTTCTTTACAGTTTACAAATCACCTTCACTTCTGGTGCATCTTCAGACCTTCATACAATTCCAGGAGTTCCAAAGAAGGTAAAACTAATAAAACAGAAAGGGAAACTGAGTCTGGGGGGAGGGGGTAAAGCAATGCACCAGAAGCATGTCTGAGTTGGAAGCAAGAAGCAAACCCAGAACTTGAACTAAAGCTGGAGATGTGGCCAGATGGTGTAAAATGATGCCAAGAAACCCTGTGGTGGGTATCTGTAAAGTAGTTAATCACATACACCACCCTGGGAGTCTCAGGGATAAATACCAAGCAAAGGTCCCCCTATGGAGAACATGCTAATGACCCAAGAATGTTCTATGGCAAATGTTTAGTGAGGCTGATTATGTTTTCCAAAGATAGCCTCAACAGCCTGTCCAATCCCATAGGATCCTCTTGTAGGATTTTTCCACCTGCCCATCAGGATGTAGACTGTGCTATCACCCCTCCCCCCACTCCAAATCCGGGCCAGCTTTTAATGACTTTAAGATTTCTAGGGTTTGATGGCTCACATTCATTGTCAACTTGAGTGGATTTGGAATCATCATGGAAACACACCTCTGAACACATCTTTAAGGGTGTTATCAGGAAGGTTTAACTGAGGAGGAAAGATGCACCCTGAATGTGCACAGCACCATTTCGTGGCTGGGTTTCTAGCCTGCATAAGAAGAAGAAAGCAAGCTGAGAACTGTCATTCATCTCTCTCTGCTTCCTGATTGTGGATGCACTGGGACCAGCTGACTTAGATTTGCTGCCCCAACTTTCTCCCTGGGATGGGCTGTATCTCTCTAACTGTAAGTCAAATAATCCCCCTTTAAATTGCTTTTCTTTGGTGTTTTATCCCAGCAGTGAGAGTTATAATTAGTACATGAACAACATTGTTGCAAGAGGCATGGAAGCATGTGGAGGGAAGATTGGGTCAATCTCATGCTAATATTAGAACGATATCCCTCAGGTCTCAGCCACTGTGCTATGGGAAGTCAAGAGAATTCTCTCATGTCTTGCTAAAACCCGAGTTGATGTCCTGTGGCTGGATGAGATCTTGGACATTGTGCACAGTCAGACCTTCAAGTAACTCTGTGTCCAGCTAAATCCTAACTGCAAACAGCAGGAAATGTCTCAGAAAGGTTTCCAATTTATATTCTAGACTGTCTAGGATGGTAATCCCCTATTCCTGTCAGTAGAGAAACAAAGAAATAATATTCCCAAAAGCAACTCAGAGCAAGAATCTTCTGCTCCTTGCTAGGCTTGTCAGTGAGTGTCCCAGAGAGAGAGAGAGAGAGAGAGAGAGAGAGAGAGAGAGAGAGAGAGAGAGAGAGAGAGAGAGAGAGTGACACAGGAAACAGTATGAGCAGGGTTACTAACCTGAGCTGGGGGTGCTGATGAGAGCGGTGCCCCAGGTGCCCCTTTGCTTAATCACTAGCTGAGCAGCAAAATGTATCAGGCAGAGCCTGGTCAGTAGCAGAATGAACTGTATCCAAAGCAGGCAACTCATCCATACTGTTACAAAGCTGCCAAGAACAGATGCCATGCTTCTCAGCCATGAGCAGACTCACTAGGAAACAGTTGGATTTAGGACTTTGATGCTCCTTGAACAGAACTCACTGTAGCTGAAATGTTTTTTGGTTCTGCCTAGCCCCAAGGTCTGGATGAATCTCTCCCACCCTCAGTCCCACAGCCATCTATAAAATAATTACTCAGAGACTCATATTAATTACAAACTATTTGGCCTATGGCTTAGGCTCATTACCAACTGGCTTTTACAACTTAACCCATTTCCATTAACCTATGTCTTGCCACATGGATTTGAGTCATTACCTGTTCCATTACATCTTACTTCCCTGGCAGTGACTCACAGCATCTTCTCTGACCCCTGCCTTTCACTTCCCTGTATCTCTCTTCTTGGATGTCCCAACTGACTGTAAGCTGTCTTAACATACAACATAGCAGCTTCTTTATTAACCAACACATATTCACATATTCACAACATACAGAAAGGCCATCCCACAGCAACCCACTCTTCTACTTTCAGTGTATTCTCAAGATACACTGAGAATACATGCTAAGGGTGTACCAGTGTATACCTGGAAAGAGGCTTGCTATGCTGAACAAGATCTATGATGCTTCACAATTTGTTAGAGTACATACAACTGAAGAAAACTTCAAACTGAA
The DNA here is from genome assembly GCA_033318265.1 of Phyllotis vaccarum. Classification (NCBI taxonomy): domain Eukaryota; kingdom Metazoa; phylum Chordata; class Mammalia; order Rodentia; family Cricetidae; genus Phyllotis; species Phyllotis vaccarum. The sequence goes on from JARWLC010000006.1 coordinate 45,712,994, forward strand.
TGTAGTAGCTCATGATGGGGATTCTAGCCCCTAGGAGACAGAAGCAGGAAGATCCTGAATTCAAGGACAGCCTGGACTCATTTGTATATTAGTATCTTGAAACATTCTTAATGTATCTAGACTAAGCTGATGGCTGCTTCCAGAATAGGAAGGAAAGGAGAAAGGGAGACGGCTGTTTTGCTGGGCATCAAATATGGCGCTAGCTGTTTTCTATGTGTCTAATCCATGATGATTTGGAGATTCTCATCAGCCATTTCACAGAACTGCAGAGTACATATCCAAGGTCATGGCCCTAAGTGACTGAGGCAGGATCTGAAGGACAGTCCAGTTAGACTCAGAGGACCAGCTCCATTTCATTACATCACATTGTCAGCAGTAAACAAAGGAGGTTTTTGAACAGAAATCCAATGGGTCGTATTTATCAGAGTCCAATAGAACCAGTTCTCAGGAACTCCGGAAAGTGAGCCTGGGATTAGCTCATTCTTGGACAATTGCAGAAAAGTTAACAAGAAAGGCAGGCTCCTTTATGGCTCCCATCAGAGTCACAACTCCCCCCCCCCCCGTGTGTGTGTGTGTTTGTGTGTGTGTGTATATGTGTGTGTCCAACAAATATTGGAGGCACTAAAAATTAAGTCTGGCAGGGATACAACTAAATAAAGGGGGTGTGCTGGAGAGATGGTTCAGTGGGTAAAAGCACAACTATTCTCGCAGAGAACTTGATTTTGGTTCTCAGTGCCCACACTGAACAGCTCATGAGCACCTGTAACTCCAGCTCCAGAGGACCTAACACCCCCCTCTGGCCTCTGTGGGTACCTGCACTGGACTTACTCATAGACATACCCACCCCAACCAGCATACACATAAGTAAAAAAATTTAAACCATTTAAAGAAGATACAACTTTATTGTTCTAAAAGGAAAAGCTTTTAGTTTTATTATCTCTCTCACTTTCATTTTTAATTACATTGCTTTATAATTGAATCTTAATTGTCTCTCTGCTCACTTTAGATTTCCTTCCCTTGTTTTTTCAGGTGAAGACCTAGGTCATTTAGGCTTACTATTTTAACAACACTCCATACATTATGTTTTTCTGTGTGTCTGCATTCTCTTCAAAGAATTCTCTTGTTTGACCCATGATAATGGGTCATGTTGTGTTGGTTTGAATAAGAATGGCCCCACAGTTTCATATGTTTGAATGCTTAGTCACCAAGGAGTGGCACTACTTGGGAGGGATTAGGAGGAGTGGCCTTGTCAGAGGAAGTGTGTCACTAGAGGTGGGCCAACCACTCCAAGCCAGGACCAGTGACTTTCTCTTTTCCTGCTGCCTACAGATCTGGATATAGAACTTTCAGCTCCTTTCCAGCACCATATTTGTCTGCATGCCACCATGCTTCCTGCTATGGTGACATGGACTAAACCTCTGAAACTATAAAGAAGCCCCAATTAAATGCTTTCCTTTTTAAGAGTTGCCGTGGTTATGGCGTCTCTTCACAGCAATAGTAATGCTAACTAAGACATACGTCATTCTGTTCCTCTCACAGTGGCTTTTTCTGAACATCTTCAGCATGATGAATTCTCTGCACAACTGGAATTCTTTTGAACTCACTGACAATTGATCTCCAGCACAGTAGATGCTCACCTTGGTATGTAGTCCTTGTGTTTTGGAAACTAGTGTGTGTTCTGACACCTCAGGTAAGGAAATCTTTCACTAAATCATTCTGGTAGAGTATGTCCCATCTCTCCTCAGCTCCCTTTCTTTATCTGTCTTTATGTTTTGGAGAAAAGACCTCTTTATGATTCTACATTGTCTTTTAAGCCATGCCTCTTTCTTATCCATTGGCAGTAGCCGCATCATGGCACAAACTTTCTCTATAGTAATGCTTACACTGTGTGAGAGCTTTATAATAATGTACTTCCACTGTCCCTGCCCAGGCCTTTGCGCTAATTTAGCATATATCTGAGTGTACACGTTACAAACTTCACAGTATATTGCCAATACTTTAAGCATCCCATCACCCTGTTTCTCTGTTGTGGGTGTTTTCTGATGGGAATGTAAAATGGTACAAACACTTTGAAAAATGACTGGGCAGTTTCTGAAGCCTCGTCTCTGACCCTGTCACTCCACACCTATGTCTTTACACAAAGAAAATTGGAGTTTATTTCACACCAAGACAAATACATGGATGCTCATGGAAGTTTTATTTCTGTGAACGAAGCGGGAAAAAGGTCAGGCGTCTATCAGCAGGTTAATGTCCTCAGGCACAGGCATATCCATAAAACAGAACACTGTAAGACAGGAGCACAGTACTGACACCAACACAGAACTAGTACATATTAATCATACTGCATGGAGGAGCCAGAAAGAGCAGATGTGCTACTGTGCACTGCCAGTTAATCACTTGAAGACCCAGGAAATGCAAATCAGCCAGCCCAGTGGTTATTGGGGATCAAGAGTGAGATAGGGAATGAATTGCACAGGACACTTTTGAGGATAGTAGATAATAATCTTCACCACAGTGAGGATTCTATGGCAATACCTGGCCCCAAAGTCAAAGCTTATGCTTTAAATATGTGTGATTTATTGCATGTCAACTAGACAGCAATAAAAACATAAACATTTATTGAGCAGGCTTAAAGCAGATCGGGAATTGATATAAGTGGTCAGCGAACTTGATAACACGAGACGATCCAAACTGAGAAAATAATTTTGGGTAAACAAAGGAGAAAGTCTCAGCCCTCAGTGGGACAATGTCCAGCAAGTTACCATATGTGCACCCAGAAGTTCCTAAGAAGGGAGATGAGGGGACAAAGAATATGTACAGAGAAATAATGGGCAGAGTTTTCTAAAAGTTTCAGCAAAAGCTCAACCCAGAAATTAGAACATAGAGGAACTGACACAATGATCAAATTCTCAAAGAACAAAATTATCAAAGAGCATTGGAATTATCCAATGAGCCTGGGGGGACTGTGGTGGGCATTAGATCAGTGGTTAGCTCCTCAGCATAGAAAGAAGGAGGGATGAGCAAGGAAGAGGTAAAGGAAAGAGAGGAGGAGAGAGGCAGGGAGGAAGAGAGGGGGAGGAAGAAAACACATATACTTTTAAAAAGATATTCAGAATAAAAAAAGGAAAGGAACCCACAGTGAGTGTGGCAGCAGCCCTTTTAATAGCAAAGGGAGGTGAGAAAAGGAAATATAGTCCCATGTTACTTTAATAACAGAGACATGTTCTGAGATAAATACTGTTGGGAGGTCTTTGTCATGTGAACACCAATCAGTGTACCCACAGAAAGTGCGATGGCTACAGAGCCACTACATCATCTTCGGGGCCATCCTCTATAGGTCTGTCATTGGCTAAGACATCACAGCATATCACCCGGAGAGATAGGTGTGTGTGGCACATGAATTTGTGCACATGTGTGTGGGGGGTGTGCTTGCCTAAAGGTTTACATGAGGTGTTGTCCACCTTAGCTTTTGAGACAAGGTCTCTTACCAAACAGGAGACTCTTGTTTCAGCTGATTAGCCAATGAGCCCCGGCACTGAGATTACAAGCGCAGCTATTGTGTGGAGATGAACTCAAAGCCCTCATGCTTTTACAAGGCAGCTTTTATTTCAGCCCACGGCAAGTAATATTTAAAGAGAAATAAAGCATAAGGGGTTAGGGAGATGGTGCAGAGGTCAGAAGACTGAGTTTCATTCTTAGCACCCATGTGACTCATAACCAGTTGGTAACTCCAGTACCAAGGGAATCTGATGCCCTCTTCTGGCTTCAGGCACCAGGCACACACATGCTGCACAGATATACATGCAGGCAAAATACACATACGCGTACATTAAAATAATAAAACAATGCATAAAATAACAATGAACTGAGAAATCTAAGTACAGATCAGTATTCCTGGCATTTCCTCTTGCCTTCACAACAGTTGTCTGTGAGCCTCATTCCAGACTCTTCTGTAAAATTTCACTATTTATTTGGTACTTCAAAGTGAAGGGGAAAAAATGCTGAAGGAATTAGGAAGTATCTTAAATTGAATAGCAGCATGGCATACTAAAATTCCAGGGTCTGTTGTGTTCCATATGGAAAAGATCTCCCAAATAAACAGAGGGAGCATCTGCTTGCCACTACAGACACTAGCGGACAACTTCTTGTGGGACATCTGACAGCTGGGGTGACTGACAACCAGCACTTGTTAGAGTTGACTCAAGAAGAAATAGAAAATCTGAAACCAAGTTCCTTGCCTAGCTCCAGGATCCACAAGGTGTGCTGAGCATTACTTGGGTTTCAGGCACTCTACTAGGTGTGAGAGATGCCATGGTAATTCCCATTAATAGAGTCAACTCAGTATTATTTGTGTTCATCCTTACTAAAACAAAACTTGGACCCTGGAACTCTGGTGAAGGATTTAGCTCATAGTAGGACTGTTTCTAAAGAAAAATCAGATTTATTGATGCTACTTTATCATATAAACTTGGGGGTTGTCTATAATCTTTTGGAGGAGACAAGACCAAGTAAGATAAAATTTAGAAAGAAGTTTTCAAGTTAGTGTTAGTTACCAGATATTATTTTAAATTAATGTGTGTGTGTGAGAGAGAGAGAGAACATGGATGCTGTCCCCCAAGTCACTTCCACCTTTTTGTTTTTGTTTGAGACAGGATCTCTCATTGTCATGGACCATTGTCAAGTAGGAATTAGACTAGGCTATCTGGCCATCAAACTGCAGGGATCCACATGTGTCTAATTCCCATCGAGTTATCGCCGGGCTGGCATCATGTTTTCACATTGGTTTTGGAGGATTCAAACACAGGAACCATGCTTGTACAGACATAACCCACGGAGCTATCTCCCCAACTCTTGGACCATGACTCTTGATAGGGTCTGAATAAAAAGATTGGTAGGTGGCTCCCTTTGGTTTATTTATTTATTTATTGGTGTCCTTGCTCATACAGAGGAGGCATTGCTACTGATGGTGGAGAACTAGGGGGAGAAGGGCCCTGATGGAAGATGAGCCAGTTGATAACGGCATGTGATAAATCCAAGCTCTGCTACATATCAGTTTCACAAGGCTGGACAAAGCACGCATACATGTGTATCCACCCTTGGGTGTCCAAAGATGGCAGAAGAGAGTGCACATCCTGTCACCTGGATCATGATGCTCCATGAAACACCATGGTGAGCAAGTGTGACAGAAATGTCTCTGCCCCTGGGATCAAGGAGCTGCCCGGATAGGAGAACTGGCCAGCTTCAAGGGTTCTTCCTTGCTTAGATTCTGGCTCCTTACCCACAGGGAGGGTGGGATCCATTTATATTTCTTAAGAGTATGGCAAGCCGTGCAGAGGAGAAGGTTCTGCCTATAGGTTAGATCATACCCATATTTCGCTTCTGCACTCACCTAAGGGCATCTCTCATCTCACTTGGTCTTTCTAGTTACCCTCAGGACACAAAATCATCCGATCATTTTGCAGCTGGGAAATCTGTTCACTGCCCATGGAGCAAATTGTAATGAAATGGGCAAGCCATGGGCCACGTGTCAGGACAGATTAATGGAAATGGGTTGAATGAATTAACCCATTTCCTAGCTAGCAATGTGCCAGAGACATAGGCTGAACAGCATGAAATTAATATAAGTGTCCGTGTGTTGGGACTTTGGGATTGCTGGTCCAGATAAGGGGCAGCAGACAAGTCTGGACCATGGTGATAGTCGAGCCAGAAACCTCTTGTGACATGGGGTAGCGTATTCTCTTCTGACACAGTGAAAGCCCATGGCAGCCCCCAACGACTCCCCTTTGGCTTCTCCTCTCACTTTTACAAGAATGTCTCAAATCTAGGTATTCCCAGGGGTACCACAAAGAGTAAAGGAGCAGGGATGCAGCTTGGGCAATGATGGCGCAGGCATGCCCCCAGGTGTAGGAGAATGGCAGCTGGCAAGCTTGCTAGGGTTTTTCTGTCCTCTGCTATCTCTTAGGCTCCTGCTTTCCTCTCCCCAGGAATCACTTTCCAAGACTGTGCAAACAACTGAGGCTTCCTGACTGCACTCCCCAGGGACTCCTATTTCTGGCTGCCTTGCTCGTTCTGCATCTTGGAGGCTGCAGGCTGCATTGCCTGTGACTATGTGGCTTTTCCTCCACCTCCATGTGACTTGCTGCTCTGGAAGCAGCCTGGTGAATCTTTCCTTGCCATCTCTAGTCTTCTGACCCAGAAGGATAGGAAGCCCACCCTTTATCCCTCTAGAGCTCTTCCTTCAGGCTTACTGCAAATATCTGGACTCTGCATCTGACCCAGTCCCAAACTCTAGCACTTACCTATCAAAAGCCTGTAAACCCCAGCTACTCATAGGCAGGAGGACCATGGATCTGAGGCCAGTTTGGGTAATGCAGTAAAGCCCTGTCTCAAAGTAAAATCGAGAGTAGGACACTTGCCCGGCACATACACAGTACTAATCTCAACCCATATGTAAAACAGCAAGAAAATGGTTTCTGTGCCACTACTGGTCTCCTCCAGTGGGAGTCCCAAACAGTGAGGGAAGGCACAGTCACCTCCACCCACCCCATCTCTGCCTATCTTCTCCCTCCTGAGATATGCCACGGAGAGTTCAGTCCAGCAGATAAATAATAAACTCTTGTTGGGAGGGGCTCCTGTTCCAAGTCTTTCTCTCTCCTCCCTCCAATCCACACTGGATCCTGGTCACAAGCCCTTATCACCCACATCCCTCATCTGCTATACTAGAGTGATAACAAGGCTGCTCAGAGAGAATCACAGGCCTAAGAGGAGAGCTTGGGACTTGCAGCAATAGATAGGGGCTTACATTTGTAATCATGAACATTCCATTCCACCCCAGCATACACATGTCCCTTCTGTCTGTCACTTGCTCAACCCTGTTCCTGAGGCCCCTGCTACCCCAGGAAGGAATCCTAGGTAGTTATCATGAAGTCTCCTACTCACTCTTTTTCAAAATTATATCTTTTATTTCTTAAGATAAGTGTATCATCCCCCCATTCTTTTCCTCCTTTCAAATCTTCCCACATCCTCTTCTTTCTCTCTTTAAAAATCATGGCCTGCTTTTTTACTAGTTATTACATATGTATCTCTTAATGTAAACACACACACACACACACACACACACACACACACACACACACACACACACACACACACACTCCTAAGAACACCCTGGCCAGCCTGTATAATGTCACTTGTTCATATGTTCCAGGGCTGGCTCTTTGGTAATGACTATCCAATGGGTGTGCGCTTCCCTGGAGAAGACTATTTCTCCTACTGACCACATTCCTAGTGCCTGTAGTTGTTTGTGTGGAGCTGAGGCCTCTCCCCTGCCCACATTAGCACACCTCTTGTCCTTGTTCAGCTCATGTTTAGGTAGGTCTTGCTGGTGAGACTGTATGACTGTAGCTTTTGACATTAGTAGGAGACACAGTCTCAAAGCAAACTCCCTGATCCTCTGGCGCTTACAATCTTCCTGACTCTTCTTTCACAAGGTTCCCTGAGCCCTATGTGCTGATGTCGTTTTGTAGATATATTCATTCATTAGGACTGTGTAGTGGGATTGTGTTCTGTTCCATTGTAAATAAGTGTCCCGCCTACTGGTTTAATAAAAATTCTGATTGGCCAAAGGCAAACAGGAAATGTGGGCGGGGCTACCAGACTAAGAAAACTCTGGGAACAGGAAGAACAGAGCTGAGATGCCAGAGAAACGCCAGTGAGATGAGATATGGGATGGGGTGGGATGGGGTGGGATGGGGTGGGGTAGGGTGGGGTGGAGTGGGATGAGATGGTAGCAGACACAGAGGAAAGAAGTTGAAAGGCTGCTGAGAAAAGCTACTGAGCCCCATGGCTGAACAAGATAAGAATCATGGGTTAGTTTAAGAGCAAGAGCTGGCTAGCAATATGCCAGAGCCATAGGGTGATCAGCATAAAATTAATACAAGTGTCTGTGTGATGATTTGGCCCTAAGTGGCAGTGGGGCTGAGAGTGGATCCAAACCTCAGGGGTAGGCCGGAAACCTAATACAACAGGATGGAATTCCATAACTGTGCACTTCGATTAAGGTTTTCTGTAATGCTCTCTGTTGTAAAGAAAAGTAACATTGATGTGGGACAGGACTATGATATCAATCTAGACCCTAGAAAAGGATATGTAGGATTTCCCTGGGTAGAGAGGTTTGATTAAGCATGGGGGAGACTTTTGCTCACTCTTAAATACTTCTCTGAGACCAGTGTTTCCCCTGACCTCAGATTAGTAAATAGTATGTTCATTCAGTTTGGTAATAGAACTTCTACCTACCTTCAGTCACAGCTGGAGCATCTCTTGCTCTTTGGTGATAGCCTGATGTAGAGAGCACAGGGCCAGGAAACACAAAAGCTCCTGGGAATTCTCTACCTGGAGTCCAATAGTCACAGAAGTATATGGCCTGCCCACCCTCTAGTGTCACAATCACTTTAAAAAGCCTCGTAAATATTGGTATCTGTCTTTCTTTGGTCGTGTGTGTGTGTGTGTGTGTGTGTGTGTGTGTGTGTGTGTGTGTGTGTGTGTGTGTGTGTGTGTGTGTGTTTGTAGGTGTGCAGGCCAGAGGAAAGCCTCAGGTACTGTCTACCTTGTTCTTTTGAGGCACAGACTCTCAGTGGCTTTGGACTTGCTGACTGGTCTAGGCTGGCTGGGTGGCCAGCAAGCCTCAGGGATCTGCTTGTTTCTGCTTCCTGGGCACTAGTATTTCAAGCATAAGCCACCTTAGCCTGCTTTCTTCACGGAGATCCTGGGGACTGAACTCTGGTCCTCATTCTTGCACAACTCATTTACTGACTGGTCTGTCATCCCAACCCTTCCTTCCTTCCTTCCTTCCTTCCTTCCTTCCTTCCTTCCTTCCTTCCTTCCTTCCTTCCTTCCTTCCTTCCTTCCTTCCTTCCTCCCGCCCTCCCTCCCTCCCTCCCTCCCTCCCTTCCTCCCTCCCTCCCTCCCCTTCCCTCCCTCCCTCCCTCCCTCCCTCCCTCCCTTCCCTTCCTCCCTCTCTCCCCTTCCCTTCCCTCCCTCCCCTTCCCTTCCCTTCCCTCCCTCCCTCCCTCCCTCCCTCCCTCCCTCCCTCCCTCCCTCCCCTTCCTTCCTCCCTCCCTCCCTCCCCTTCCCTTCCTCCCTCCCTCCCTCCTTCCCTCCCTCCTTCCCTCCCTTCCTCCCTCCCTCCTTCCCTCCCTCCCTCCCTCCCTCCCTCCCTCCTTCCTTCCTTCCTTCCTTCCTTCCTTCCTTCCTTTCTTGAACTAGATTTTGCCATATGCCCTAGCTGACTTCAAGCATGTTTCTGTCTCCTGAGTGTCAGATTATGGATTTGTGAATACCTTGAGATTGCTTCTATAGTTAATCAAACTATTCCTGAAGCTGTAGAAAGCATGCACCCCACTGTCTGAGGTCTTGAAAAGCACTCTTCACCCTGCAGGTGGGAGAGAGCTTGGGTCAGAAGGCTGGGTGGATGGATGGACTCCCAGTTCTGTATTTGGGAAGTCTCCAGGCTCCTGCCTGATGGCTGTGCTTTGCTGTGGATGAGCACAGGGATGGTCAGGAAATCTGAATCCAGCCACACTTTGGGGGACTGGCCTACACTGTAGAAAACAGAGGGTACTCATGGGGGGCCCTCTACCTAGGGCCTTTATAAACACAGAGGGTCACGGCTGTATTTAGATACATCTAGAGATAATGTCCTTTCCATTCAAGGAGACTGATAGGGGAAGTCACCCAGGAAATGACATTATTCATTACCCATTGAGTGACTAAATCTCAATCTGCTCAGCAATTCCATCCAGTGATTCCCAGCATTCTCCACACAGGCTCAGGTATGGCTAGACTTTCGTCCTTGCTTGAGTCTTTCCAAAACTTTGTGGTTTCATGCTATCCCACTTGTCTTGGGGCCTATCCCCACTCGGAGGATGCAGCCTACCAGCCCCAGCCCCACACAAGCCATTTCTTCCTCCCAGGCTTCCTGCCTTCCTCCTCTTCCTCTTCTCCACTGTGTGGAATTTACCTGTTGTCATACCCCAACACACACACACATACACACACACACACACACACACACACACACACACACACACACACACACACACACACTATACACTAAGATACATGTGGCAAAAGTTTCTTCATGGTGTTCAGAAAGCAGAGGGAGGCAAAGGCTAGCACTCCGCAGTACAGTTGTCTTTTCCCCACCTACTCACCAGGCTTATAAATGGATGAGCTGTAAGCAAGTGAATAATGAATGAATATGTGCATAAGTAAGTCAATCAGTTCATTGATTCCCTAGTGAACTTTGCTCCTCACTGTTACATCAGTTGAACAGTTTTAATGGGGGTCTTGATGATTAAACAAAGCTAGGGAATTTCTCAGCATAAAAATTAGCCTAAATTGTTCTGCCCCATAAACCCTGAGCTATGGACAAGGTATGTTATAGAAGATGTATGGCTCACATTAAGTCATCCCAGCACAGCATCCCAGAGCCTCTGCTCACAGCAAAAGCCAGTGTTCTGAGTGCCGATGACTAATCCTCATTCTCTCCTGGAGTATCCATCCTTATGATTCCTGAAGTACAGCCAGTGAGGTCACAGTGGCTGTGGTAATGGGTCCTGTAGGGTAGTGTGCATGTCCTGCCTCTGACAGTTCAGGAATGGGATGCGTTACTTCTTTCCTGTCTTTGGACTTCCAGTCTACAGTATCCAGGGGCCAATGTTCACCTTTCTCTTCCTGGAGTATCCAATACATATAATGGGCATTTCCTCAGTGTCCAGATGCACTCTACATTTGCATTCTGCCTTCCTCCACTCCCCTCCCCCCTTAACTGATTACTCTCTCTGCTACTCTCCTTCCCCCCTCCTCCTGAGGTGGTCAATCTTTATTATCAACTTGAACGGATTTGGAAGACTTTAGAGCACTGCTGAGGGGCAACTGTGAGGTCTGAGAAGCATTTCCAGAGAAGACTGACAGAGAGGATGACGGAGACCTGTCCTGAAAGTGGACTGCCTCCAGACAGAGTGACAAAGACAACACCCAGTGTCTGGCCTCTGCTCTCTGGGCACCAAGCCGACCCTCCCGCCATTCTGCACTGCCATGGTGCTCTGCCACACAGCAGAGAGGAAGCATGGAACTGGGTAATGTCAGTTGTCTTCTTTAAAATTGTGAACTGACAGACAAGGTCTCTCTCTCACGTTGTTACAGACCCTTGACCACAGCAAGAACACAAGGGCAGAAAGCCCAATACCATCCCTCCTCTTCTACGGCTCTTTCCTCACCTCTCCCTTCCTCCTCCCCCTCATGTCTCTATTTCTCTTCTCCCCTCTCCTCCCTCCCCACTCCCTCAGGGACCATATCCATCCTCAAGGCATCTGATATTACACATGCTCTGAGGATTCTCAAATGCTTATCTCCAGCTCTAGTCTTCCATCATAGCGTCGGACTCACAAAGCCTGTCCCGCAGCCTCCTCTTGCTGGAAGCCTCTAACTGGTCTCGTGAATCCTGCTCACCATCCTACTTACCCACCCCAGCCCTTTGGCCTTGCCTGTCTCAGAGTCCACCCAAATATTTAGGCCACCGCCATTCTTGCCCCTTTCTCATCCCTCTAATCACTATGTCGGCGAAGCTCACTTCAAAGTAGCTCTGGAATCTGTGTCTCTCTTCCCTACCCCCACCCTGGCCCACGTCACTGCCAGTCCTTGCCTGGATTATTTCCTCATGGGCCTCCTCATTGTTCCACCTTGTCCTGCTTTTTCTCCACACGATCCAAGACAGCAAATTATATCATGTCTCTGAGTAAACATCTTAGGATGTAGCTCGGTGGTAGAGTATTCTCCTAGCATGCACAAAGCTTTCCACCCCCATCACAAAACACACACATATACACACATATGTGCACTCAACATGCACACACACAATATACACACATGTGCGCTCAACATGCACACACACATACACACACAATACACACATGCACACACACAACATGCACACACAAATACACACACATACACACACATATACATATATGCACACACAATACACACATGCACACACACATACTAATATACACATGCACACATGTACACACATGCACACACATGTGCGCACACACAAATACACACACAAACACACACACACTAGCTGTAGTATTGGCAGTATAGATGAACCCAGGAACAGGTTAGATGAACTAGTAAATGAGAAGCCTCTGTCTTTATAAATTCAAAGATCCATTGATAGAGTCATAATTGATTGTTGTTGTTGGGAGACAATATAAGCAAGAGGGTGAGTTTAAAGAGAACAGGCCACCATGGGATGTGTGTCATGCTTTTGAAGGGTATAGCTTGTCTCCAGTTCCTCTTCCTCCCCTTCTGCTCTTTCTGACTGCCATGAAGTGAGCAGTCTGCTCCACCAAACCCTGTCGCCATTATGTTCTTCCTCCCAACAGACCCGGAAACAAGAGAGAGAGAGAGCTGATCATGAACTGTAAAGTTGGAAAGTGTGAGCCCAAACAAATCTTTGCTCTTTTGAGTTGACTTTTCCAGGCATTTACTACAGCAATGGAACACTGACCAGACAACCCAGGACCACACGGCATTTTATTACCATATCTTTGCCTACTCAGGATTATAGCTCTGAGGGCCGGCTCATCCTGTTTACTTACTCCTTGCCACACCCTGTGACTAAGACAGTAGCAGGCATTCTTCAGACTCTCTTGTGAGTTTGTTCCTTTCTACACACCCACATGGAGGAACTGTCCCAAAGCCATGTCCTTTCCCATGTTTACCAAGGTGGGGCTAGTGCTGACATGCCAAGTGATGGCCGTTACACTGGTGGTGTGATGGATACTAAAAGAGAAACAGAGAAAAATGTATTAAGGGGTTTATATAAACACTAATATAAAATTGAACCTTAAGGCAGTTTTTGGAGAGTTGAACTGTCTCATGTAGTGACGGTGTCAATCTTTTCTCTGAGAACGCAGGAAAACAGGGCAGGCAGTGTGCAACTAGGTCTTTAATGAGGGCTGGCCATGCCCCATTCAGGGTCCTCAAGACCCCAAAGCTACACTTCTAGGTATCCCTTAATAACGCCTGAATTCCACCACAATCTACGCTATGACAGCAGCTCCCAGCTGATGGTGAGTATGAACTGGTTCCTTTCTGTCTGTCCCCAGAGCTCAGTCTGGGAACTCACAGCAAGAGAGGGTGTCCCAGGCATGAGAGACCTACCTCTCAGTTCAACACTGACACCTTTCCTCAGTTCCACCCACACACTAGGGCTGCCCAAGTGTGACCACAGCCCCAGAGTAATGAGGTCTAACTGGGCATGGGGCTTTGTGCTGAGCCCTTTTGTGGGCTCTGTGACATCAGTCCTTGTGGAGGCAGTCAGGTAAATACCATCATTACTGTTTGCTGAAGAAATTGCAAGCTGCCCAGTGTGAAGCTTCCAGTGTGAAGCTTACCCAAGGAAACTGACTGAGTTGGAATGGAACTTCTGTCCTTCTGTTCCTAAAGGCATCTTCCTTGAATGGATGAAAGGGTCCTTAGAGAGCTAGGAAGCCTCAGGTCACCCTTAATGCACCTACATTAGGTGAAAAATCAGACAGTTCTGAGTTTATGTGGTATCTGACCACAGCTCCTCCTGAAATGACTCAATATGGGACAGAGATCACCAGGTCTATGTGCCCATAAAACATAGGTGTGAACTCTGTGGTAATGTTATGTCACTTTAAAGGGGGAAGGGGACATGACCACAGAAATATTTCCAGGGAATTTACATAGAAGGGAATAAAAGTGGCCTTGACTTCTACAAGGAAGTAGAGATGAGGTTTACAGTGCTATGTACACAGAAACTTCTGGTAGTACAAGAAAGATGCAGGATTTCACATCAAATAACCTTCCACAGTACAAAGGTCTTTGGGTGTGGGCCTAGCTCACCGAGGTCCCAAGACTGGCAATGCTTGTTGGGTTGGCACTCATTAGCCTGGCATCTAAGAGGGGGTGGTTATGAATCCAAAGTGATAAAGGAGATCAGTGGGGAGTCAGTAGATGTGGGGAGACCAGCAAGGAAGTGGTCCCTTGTCCGAGGGGAGATAGAGGTAGCAGCGAGGAAGACATGGTGGGTTATGGATTTTAGTTCATTTTTATGTTGAACTGGAAGCTTAAAGAGAGGAGTGAGAGGGAGGAAGGGGGCAAAGGCCTCCACTTTGCTGGCCAGAAGGGCTGCAAGCCCCACTTGAGGTCTGGGAGACTATACAGAAGGATGCTCTGGAGTGCTGGGCGCTCAGTCTGTGGTGACCCCCCCAACCGTATCATTACTTTTGTTGCTACTTTATAACTGTAATTTTGCACCTATTGTGAACTATAATATAAATATGTTTTCTGAGGCTCTTAGGTGACCCTGGGAAAGGGCTGTTTGATCCTCGGGGGTCGTGACCCACAGGTTGAGAACTGCTGCTCAGGAGAGACAGGCAAGCTGGTTAGGTGTTACAAAAACAGTTGTTGGGACAGCCACATGTAGTAAGAACAGAGTTTGACTGGGGTGCACTAACAAAGGGCCATTCTGACAGGGGCTGAAGAAGGGAAGACCCAGTTTCTGATCTTGGAAAGCCAGTAGGAAAGGTGGGCTTTTGTATACACCCAGATCCAGGGATGGGAACAATAAAGGGAATTCAGCCCACCTGTACTTAGCAGTATAGGCCTGCAACTCTGAGGAAGTTTATATGCCGATAATTCCGGGGAAGCTGAGGCTAGAGGGTCTCAAGTTCAAGGCCTGCCTGGGCAACTTAGTATGATTCTGACTCACAATAAAAAGTAAACAAACAAAAAAACCACAGCTCTTGAATACAGCTCAACAATAAAGTGGCTGCCTCACATGCCTCAGGCTCTGGGTTCAATTTCCAGTACCTCAAAACAACAAGAAGTTACAGCAAACTCTGAACTGGAGGCAGCCAAATGGGGGTAGAGCCCATGGCCTAACCACTAAACCATACCCCAACTTGGATAATTCTTTGGGACTCAGTTTCCACACCCACTAAACAGAGATAGCAATACATCCTGGCAGAGGAGTTTCAGAGGAAGGGTGCCACGCAAAGGAAGTGTCAGAAACCTTCTCTAGTTAGAAGTCACAAACCCAGGCCACCAGCTCCCCACGCTGGGATCAATCTTCACACACAATCTAAGCTGTACCTCCAGAAGCCCCAGCCTCCAGAATGGGTATGAGGCAGTTCCCTTGTCAAGATCCTGGCCTTCCTCCGTGACAGCTGCTGCCTCATGTGGGCTGTGGAAGCCTGGTGGCAAGGTCAAGGCCACCTTGTCCCTTCAAATAATTGGCCACGACAACAGTATTTTGTGCGTTACAGAGACTCGTGGAGATCAAAGGCAGTATGAAGGAACAGCTGCGACAGGCTGGAATTCCCTGGCAATTCTGAAATTACTGAAATTGGCCACAGTTATGGCTATTACCATGAGGACTGCCAGCTCCCCGACACTGAAAGAGGATGTGTTTCTGACAGTGGGGTGAGAGTTGTCAATGGCAAGGCTGATGGAAGCTTCCACTGACCAGTTCAGACTTCAGTTCTAAGCTACATGTCTAGAGATGGGCAAAATGGAATCCGGGAGCCATCTTGGGGTAAAATGGAATCAGAAGGCCTTTAAACATATGTGAGGGGAGGAAGTAAGTTCTACAGACTGGCTGTCATGGTGGCTATAGTTGCCTCTCAGTAGAGGTTCACGTTGGTGCAGAAGCCCCAGGAGCCTGACCAGAGACAGAGTCATGGGGGCGACTGGGCCAAGAGTTGTGAGAGGAAATAAAACCTCGAGGCTCTGCTGGTGACAGAGGCTACTCCTGCCTTACCAAGGAGGGGATGTATGGGAGAGGTTGCTAAAGCACCCAAATAGCCTTCACGTGGCTTCACAGGCTTTGAGACTCCAAGCCATCCTGGGGCTGCTCCTCCCCACCCCAACCCACCCTACTCTGTCTGCTACCTCAAATCCTGCAGGAGGCTGTGAAGGGAATGTTTCTCACAGAATGTCCCTGCTCAGTCAATACGGCACCATTATTAAGTAAACAAGGAAGCTTGTTTAAGTGAGGCCTCAGATTTTGCTTTTAAAAGTACATGATGAATCGAATGTTTGAATAGTAGATTAGTTTGCTGACAGGAACAATCAAGATATCCCATTAACTCTAAGTAGAGAGAGCACGTGTTATGCTTCCACTGGATGCCTTCACAGAGTGTGGGCCTCCACAGCTGCTCCATAGTGACAGGCGACATCCCATTGGAGGCCTTGTTCATGCTTTCACCTCTCTTCAAAGGCTCTTACTGTGGCCGGGCCACCTCCAGACCAACCATGGGCATTGGAGGACATTGTCTGCCTAGGAGCCTGGTGACATATGGGGACCTTGTTCTGACTCACTCATCAGCATGATGCTATGGAGCAATTGTTTCCTGTGTCAGAATTCTTTTGCAAGCAAGAGATAGCAGCATGGCTGGCCTATTCAATAAATGGCAGGCCCGAGAGGTTCTTATCAGGCATATGGCTTCTTGGGTAAGGATGGAGCAGAACAGTATAGGTAGTAGGAACCCTCAGTAAGGTTTCCTACTCTTCCTACCGCTCTGACCTCTTATTGGATAAGTCAGCTTCCTGCATTCTTAGTGCAGCTTCCCTCTACTCAAGACAGAAACTGCAGGAACTGGGATAGGGTAAAAAGTCCAAGCTCACTTTTAGAGCTTGAAATCCCACCAGTTCCTGAGCTTTAAATCCCACCAATCCCTGAGCTCACCTCAAACTCACAACTTGAAATTCTAACAATCCCCACCCTGGAAAGCTCCGGCCCCCAAGAAACTCTATATAAGACTGCCTCCCATTCAGTTCTTTGCTGCTTCTCACCCAAGAAGAGGCAGCTACTCTCTTGGGTTTCTCCCAATAAATCTCTTGTATGAGGCTTGTTGACTTTGTGTGAGGCAGTATGACTGTGGTATTCCTTGGCTCCTGAACACCAGGATATCTTTCTCTATAGAACACTTGCATTGGGGATACATTCCTCCGCAGAGCTGTAACATTTACATGAGGGAATGGGCTAAGCTGGCCCTATATTTGCTCTGTGGCTATAGGAAATGAATCTTGTGCTAGTACAAAGAAGAATGACTCCCTCTTCCAAGCTCATATGTTTAATAACTGCCCCCCCCCCAGCTGGCGCTACTATTTGGGAAGGATTAGGAGTGTGGTCTTGATGGAGGAAGTGTGTCACTGAGAGAGATTTGAGGTTTCAAAGTGCATGACATTCCCAATTAGCTTTCTCTGCCTTGTGCTTGTAGGTCAAGATCTAAACTCTCAGCTACGGCTTCCAAGTCATGCCTGCTTGTGTGCCACTATGCTCCCTCCCCATCATGTTGGTCAAGACAGCCTTTGAAAGTGTTAGCAAGTCCCCAACAATCCCCTTCTTCTACAAATTGCCTTGGTTATGATGTTTCACAGATATTTTTTTAAAAAATAACTAAAATAAGCCTCTTGATGGAGAATCCCAACAATTATCCCATTCCCCAGACAAGAAGCAACTACTCCATAAAGAAGTCTAGATGCTTGCATCAGCAGGAATGAGCATGGTCATTGGACAGGCAGAAACCTTTGTTTCCTTTCTAAGAAATGGAGATGGTCATGCCTATCCCATGGAAACATGGTACAAGGCGGGAGAAGCTATGTGTCTGACATAGCTTGTTGAGAGTGTCATACAATGCAGTGACAGGCTCCCTGGGCCTGTGTCTATTATAATAATCATATGCTCCTACCAATGGAACTGGATGCTTGTGGTTGCTTCTCTGAACTCAGAAGGTGAATCCTTCCATGAGGAAAAGAGGTGGACATCCCAACACTCACATTCTCCCCTCCTCACATCAGTCCATTGTCCATTTGGAGTTGATTCAGAGCTCAGAGGATGCTCACAGCAGGTGCCCTGCAATCACGGTGACCATTTGAGTAATTAGCTTATATGCCCTGTGAAGGTATAGAATCCCGGTGGTCCCCATGGAACTTCCTTTTGAGCTTTATGCTCTACACATGGCTCTGCTTTCCCTTTGAGGAAGTATCGCCAGAGTCTGTCTGAGGCGTTCAGAGGCAATCAAGGTACCAGATGTCAACTTCTCGAGTTTTCTGACAGATAAAACCATCTAATTTTGCTTTTCTCGAACAAGAATAGTTCTGAGGGCTGTAGGACATGTAAAACAAAACAAACAAACAAACAAAAGGCAACATGTGGTCAGCCACCAAGGAGCTGAACTCTCCCAGATGACATCTCAGAGAACAAACAGGACCCCTGCTTCCTCCCTGAGACCCGTCACTGCATTAACCAGCAGTTAAAAACAGTGCCATCCCAACTGATTATGAGGAAGAAGGGTGGGCAAGGTTTGACCACATGGTTTCACCAGAAAAGGTCAAATGCTCCTTTCTGGACTGTCTGCATGGTGTAGGGGTAGAGGGGGATTTGAAAGAGAGGGTAAGTCAATCCACAGGCCTGGATCCTAGCTTGCAAGGTTCTCCTGAAGTAAGCATAGCCCATTCATGGATATGGATATGGGTCTTTAGGTCGGGAAATGAGCCATTGATTATTTTGCAACTTGAAGCCTTAACAACTTAAAAAGCAGAACCAGGATAGTCCCCTTCTTCAACTACAAACTACCCTGTGAAAAATTCTCAAGGGCTATTCAGAACTGTGTAAATCTTTAGCAACAATCAAACCCGACCACATCGCAAATTGCAAGTATTAACTGCAAAAAGTGAGATTGTAAATGAAGTCCGTCTCCAGGGTGGCATATGTCCATCAATCACCAACAGGGCTGTGCAGGTACTGCCTGGGAGGAAGATATTGCCTCTTACATCCTAATGTTCCAGGCTGGATGATTTAGCAGATTTCACATGAGTGGAAGTTGGCTCACAGTTGCTGGGCCACTTCCACATGGCCTCTGTGATCGGCTTTACCTGGACTCTTCACACCTCGGTCTCAGAATTCCAAAGGTAGGCAAAAGCCGGAATGAGCAAGTGCTACTTAAGTCTCTGTGTGGGCCACATTTGCTAATGTCCACAGTCTCCAGGGTGAACCTAGAATGGACACATAAGGGATGGAAGTCTAAAGCCACCTGACTTGCAGCCGTGTCTGTCCCTGGCCACCCAGAACATGTCAAACTGTCCCCTTTCTTTCCTACTGTCCCACGTGGTGGAGGCAGGGACTGGCATGGGAGCACCTGTGCCCTGCATATGGCTGACAGTGTGAGAACCAATAAGTCTTGGTAAAGGAAGTAGACAGGGAAGGAAGGAAATGAGTGGCAAAGGATGCAAGAAGCCCTGGGAAGATAGAGACATTCCTCGACGACGGGACAAATGGGAAAGTCTGGGTGGCTCAGTGTCCTGTGTCCCCACCCACTTCCTATAAAGCCAGTCTTTATCGTCACAGCCAGGTTCCCCCTGCCCACACTTGGATACCCTTCCATCTTCAGAATCAACCCTCATCCACAGCTCCTAGCTCCTGCCCACCCCAAGCACTCCCCTCATCTCCCTCCCGAGTCTCCTAGTGGCTCAGATGCACACCCTTATCTGCTGCCGCATTGTCATGAAGGTGTGTGCCCCTCTAACATCTCCACTGAGTACCCAACAGTCCCCTGAGACATACAGGACTGGGAGATAGATTCTGCTATGAAATCAATGAGCCATCAGGTCAGAGGTGCTCTAAGATCACAATTGTCCCATCTCCTGTCAGGGTCAAGGGGAACTGAGACTCCGTACCTGTCCCCACACTGCAGTGAGACCATGAAATCTTCCTGAAGTGAGGCTTCTATCCTTTTGGGAGAAGTGGCTTATTTTTCTTATGCTGAAAAGGTCCTGTAGCCAGAGGGGTGGCACACACAACTCCCCTTGTGTGTGATGCCCGAGGACCAAGCCTGACATCAGGACCAAGCCAGCTTCCTGTTTTCCCCAATGTGCTTTCTGCAATGTTATGGCCCCAGGGCTAGTAATGCTCCTATGGGCAGGTCTTCCTATAGAAGGGCTTTAAAATAGGCCCATTCTTAGAACAGGACATAATAAATTAGGCAAGCAGCCTGGGACTCCAGATAAGTGTCATAATCCCTACTGTCACTGCTACTGACCCTATTTCTCCCTGGGTCCCACCTCCTCATCTTCTCTTCCAGCTTCCTGCTGAGGTTATAGGATGGTCCTAAGGGTAGGGGAAATGAATATAGAGAGTCAGTTCCTAAGCTCGGGGAGGTGGGTGAGCGGGCATGACAACTAACACCAATATACTCCAGCTCTAACTACACTCTGTGTTCCATACTGCTGGAGATGGATAATGCCTTGTTATCTTTGACCCACACCCCAGGGCAAGCTCTAAAGTGAGGCTAATATGGCCTTGATAACCTGGCACCTGGAGAGGGGGCGCCCAGTCACAGCTCCCCAAGGCCATAGGCACTGTGAAACTGTGGATGCCAGCGTCACTGGACACCTAAAGATCCCCTCTCACTGGGGATCTTGCCTTCTACTTGCCTTCAAGTGACATTAGCCTGGAGAGTAGAGAGTCTTTACTGCATGCCTACTATGTGTAGGGGTCAGCTCTGTACACTATGTGCATATTAACTGCCTCTGAAACTCGATGTGACTCCATTTCACAAGGGCAGAAATCCAGGCCTGCCCAAAACTGCACAGAAAGGAAGTGGCAGGGGTGGGATGAGAATCTGTGCAGCCTGTCAATCACAGTCTCAGCACCATATCCATCTGGTTTCCTTCCAGCCACTGAGGGGCCTACACCACTGACCTGTGTCAAATCCTGATGGTTGTATCCCTGAGTACTGACTGTCTGGATGGAGCCCTCCAGTTGACATTCCAGCTCAGGTGCATCCCAAATAGAGACTTGTGAGCTAAGAATCATTTTCAGTCATTTTCTTCAGGGCTGTGATTGTGGTGAGGCCACAGCCAACTGATACAATGGAAGGGCTTCCTGAGGAAGGAGAAAGCTGGGCCAGTTCAGAACAACCCATACAAGCTCAATAAAGACCAAGAGATGAACAATGAAGAATGAGTGTGGCTGATGTGGGAATGTCTTTCTGTATGCTGTGCATATCAATCTTTAAATAAAGGACTGTTTTGGCCATGGCAGGCACCGTGGAAAAAGTAGACATGTGGGGGCGGGGGGGGGGGGGTTTAGAATAGGTAGGAAAGGAAGGGCAGAGTCAGAGAAACAAGTAAGGAACACAGGTAAGATTAATGAGAATGGGTTAAGATGAGAGAACTAGCTAGCAATGTGCCTAAGCCATAGGCCAAACAGCATGAAGTTAATATAAGCTTCTGAATCAATTTTGGGGTACTAAGCAGCAGCGGGCAGCTAAGCAGTCTGGCTAAGCAATCTGGCATTGCAGGTCTGTAGATCTGGACCTCTGGCCGCCTGGGACCAGGAAACCTTAATGTAACATGTGACCACTAAGGGGCAGGTGCAACAGAACCCTTCCAACACTCATTTGAACATCCATGCAGAAGATGGGTAAATTTGTTTGCTAGGACCTGCTCATGCCAAAACATGTAATCAGACATGTAAGAAACCAAGGAGCCCCAGCACTCTGGAACTGCCGTGTTCCTTCCCTTTCCCCTCTGCCTTCGAGGCAGATCTCCACCTTGGCTTCTCTTGCCAGGACTTCTTAATACAGAGCCCTACAGCTCACACTTTTGTGCCTCGATTCTTTTGCTTTCGGGTGTGGTTGTAAGACTGACCTGTGTCTTCCTGTTTCCTTGATCAATTCTCTTCCTGGGGGAGTCAAGGTACTTAGGCTATAGAGGATAATATGATGAGTACTCTCTGATGGATGCATTTTACATCTTTTATCCACTCCCACTGCCCTTGGACTTCTGATCTTCCTGCCCCCACCCTCAACTGCTGAGATGGAAGCATGTGCCACCATGGCAGTTTACATGGTTGCTAGGGCTAGAACCCAGAGCTTCATGCATGCTAGGCAAGCACAAACCACTTCCCTAGTCCTCTTGAACTGGGGAAGCCTCAAACTTTGGAGGAGCCTTTGAAGAGTTTGCATATAAGCAGCTCTTTGGAAGAGCCAATAAGAGCAGATAGCCTGGGAGAACAGAATGGGTGGAAGAGGGGAGGGTCATATGTGGTAGGGACTGTGGACATGCCAAGGATAGAAGCTGTAGCTAGAAGGTTTTGGCACAGCCTGGCTCCAAGATCTGACCTGCCCGAAGCTGCTTGGTCCCAAATAATCACACAAAGGCTTATATTAATTACAAGGTGTTTGGCCTATGGCTCAGGCTTATTACTTGCTAACTCTTATACCTTAAGTTAGCCCATATTTCTATTTATGTTTAGCCACGTGGCTTGGTACCATGTGGTACTTTTTGCTCAGTGCAGCATCTCATCCCACTTCCTCTGTATCTCACTGTACTCTCTCTCTACTCTTCTGCTTCCCAGAATTCTCCTAATCTGGTTGCCCCGCCTCTACTTCCTTTCTAGCTATTTGACCAATCAGGGGTTTATTAAGCCAATATTTACAGTAATAAATATTGACCATGTACAAAAGCATAGTCTCACAGCAAGAAGCAACTTTCCCTAATGATGACTTAAGATGACATGATGAGGGGGAGGTTGGAGGCCATCGGGAGAAAAGGACACAGGCAGGCAGTGAAGGGAGTCGGTGGTTGTATCAGCAGCTGGAACAGAGGGCCCTGGAGACAGACGACAGGCTGGTTTCTGGGTTTCTAGTACTTTACAATGATATCTAGCAGTTTAAAGCATTCATATATTTCCTTCTTTGATGCTGGGCCTCTGTCGTGTAATTCAGTGATTGTCGGGGCTGGAGCCCTCCACAGCTCAGTTGGGCTGAACATGGGTTCTGAAACAAAGCTCCCGAGTCTGGCTGGCTGCTAACTCAATGGCACTAGATGCTGGAGAGTGGAGCAGGTCCTTCTCTCTCTTGGTCATCCTGCTTCCTGGGACATATTTCCTCCTGGTATGCAGGCTCATAAATGGCAGCTGCCTTCATCCAAGGGGCATTCATAGGGTCCAGACAGGAGCTACAGGGCTTCTTATGACCAGCCTCAGATAGGTACCACAGCTTCCATGTTCTCTTTCTCAAGAAAGCCATGAAACCTAGCACAAGTCCAAGGATCAGGGTGAAGAACAGGGAAGGAAAGCTGATTTGGGTCATAGGACAGATAACAGGGGGGTGACAAATTATCACATAAAATGGGTGGAGTTTGCTACTGGCTTAAGGCTTCTTTCCCTCTCAAGAAACCTAGTTGCAAATCCATTTACAGCATAAAACATAGAGAGTCAAACACCACATATGGATTTGTTGGTTAACAACAAATTATGTTTGTTGATGGTTCCTTAGGAATCTAGCACCCAGTGATGTCACAGCAGGCTTAGTCTGTGTGAATACACTCATAATGCTCTCTCAAAGACAAAACTGGCAATAATGCACTCAACCAGAATGTAGACAGTATCCCTTCATTATCTCACACAAATTCACCTCCTACAAAAGCCCCACTGAGGTTTCTTAACAAAGATGTGAAGCTATCTAGGGTCCTTTGGCATCAGATATGGGGATCTCCCTCAGACCTACACAAAGCCCTTTTTGTTCCTGACCTGGAGGTGAGCTTTGCCTTGTTGGTCTTATTGAACTAAGGCCAAAAAATCAGCAAAAGGGCTCCCTAAAGAGGAGACCTGCCTTAAACGGCCCCATGTGGGAATCTGCCCAGTTCAAAGTTATCGTAAGCAGGACATGGAACACCAAGATCAGACTGGCGTCTTCTACACCCAGATCTAGACTTGAATCTCTTCCTGGTTAAAGTACTTCTGTGACTTTGGGGACACTCCTAAACTTTTCATAGCTTCCTCATCTCTAAAATCAAGACAGCAATAGCACCTCCCCAGAGTTCTTGCTGGGAAGAGTGAGTGAGGTCATAAATGCACTTGACTGGGTCCCTGGCAGCAGTAAGTCCTAAATGCCAGCTGTACAAGAAGTCAATAGTCACACAATAAAAGTCGAAATGGTTTCTGCAGTGCAGAGAATGCCAGCTCCAGGGACAAGACGAGGGGACGAGTTATGCATCCTGGCTCTGACTTTTGAACTCTCTTTCCTGGGATTCTCTGCAGAAAAACTTGCTTTTGATGTCCAAATGCCGAAATGAAGTCTCTTTCTGCAATGTTGTTGAAATACCTGGTGGTATGGGAGTTTCTGTCTGTAAAGATAAAGCACCCTCTCTCCACATTACAGGGGATCAGTATATCCTCCCTTTGTGGTGGTGGTAAGGGTCATCATTAGCTTCACTGGAAAATGTTCATTCCTTAAATAGAGTTTTTATGTCTTCCAAAAAAATTAGCTGTCCTGTCTCCAGGGAAGCAGCCTTTGACTATTCAAAACCAGGAGAAATGAAGAGTTTTATTTGTGGAAATTGGGACATCCGGTACCATCTACCTAGGGAAGCAGAATTTTTTTTTAAACCACCCACCAACACCTCTGCATACCCAAAAAATTAATAAAATCTTAGGTAATACATTAATCTTGTGTTTTACAGGCAATCTGCTAAAGGCAGGGCATTTTATCTACCAGATGTTGTTTGCTTCGAGCTGTTGAAATGCCCTAGGTCCCAATGAAGAATCCTTCTGTAGATAAACATCCCTGAACTTGTACCTTTTACCAGGTGGAGATTGTGGACATTAATTCATAGTCAAGAGAGGGTAATAAATTGCTTGGGATCCCACAGCTTGCAAGGAGCCAGGGCAGGAGAAAGCTCATTTCTGTTGCTGCACACGACCCCTATGCCATCTGTTCTGTTGCTTGTTCCTGGGCTCTGCCTTAACATTGCTCTGCTGACAGTCTTTGAGTCATGGCCCCAGAATTCTGGAGCTATCAAGAAAAAAAGCTCTGGCATCTGGCAGTCTTAGGGCATGGAAGAGACCCCAGCTCTCCTTGGGCTCCTGGGCTCTGTAAGGATTGGGAATTAGTAAGTGATAAAGCTTAAATGTAATTCGTTTGTGTATGCACACAACTATTTTTTTTTTTTTTGAGACAGGGTTTCTTTGTGTAACATTCTTGGCTATCCTGGAACTTGCTTTGTAGACCAGACTGGCCTCGAGCTCACTGAGATCTGCCTGTCTCTGCCTCCTGAGAGCTGAGATTAAAGGCATGTGGCGTACCACCACTGTATCAACCGATAAAATAGCTCTTTCATGGCATTTTTCGGGAGTCTGAAGTAAAGTGGGTGCTATAGTTTGGATCTAAGAGTCCCTTAGAGGTCTTGGGGATAAAGGCATAGGCTGTATCATAGCACTACTATGATATAAGTGGCAGGGCCTAGTATTTAGGTCATTAAGAGTCTTCCCTCCATAGAACTAGGGGTCCTGGCTCCTTTTTTTCTTCACTCCCTGCTTTTGCTTTGCCATGCACATCTACCATGATGCATTGCTTTGTCCAAAGCATCAGGGCCAACCACTGAGCCCCGCCCTCCCAGACTGTGAGCCCAAACCAACCTTTACTCTTCAAAAGCTGGTTTGCTTCAGTATTTGGTGGAGAAACCGAAAGCTGGCTACCATGGTGGGTGTGACAGACCGAGAACACTAGAAGCAGAGGCATATGGACATGGTGTTACAAGACTCCTAAGCAGGCACCTGGTACTGCCAGATCTTCCGTCTGAACAGCTGAAGAATCTCCTCTGCTTGATGTAGCTGCCAATCACTCTCACCCTCCCTCTATGTCCAACTAGGTCACGTGCTGGAGCCTCCTAATACCTGCTCATGTCTCTGACACCTTTCACATCATGGCTACAGGGGAAGTAAGAGTCACGTTTAGTACATCAAAGACTCCCACTCAATGCTGAAGTCAAACTTAGGAGCCAGCTACACTACATACAGACTCTGGCTACCAGAGATGTTCAACCAAGGACTGTTGAATGAAGGCAGCCAGAGGATGTTTATGCCACAGTGCAGTCTTGTGACATCATAATACAGACCCCTGGCTAGGAGATGTCTTGATCTTTCTTGAACAATAACCATTGGTAAATAAGTTGGCATCCACTAACTTTGAAATTTTTGCTATTTGGAATTCATAAAGTTTTATTCGTCTTTTTGAGATCAATTTCTGCTATGTAGCCAAGGATGGCCTCAAACTCACAGCCCTCCTGCCTGAGTCTCTGGAATTCTAGGATTATAGGCTTGCATTACTATCCCAGGCTCGTGAAGGTTTTAGCCTGCTGATGAATACCACAGTTTTGATTGAGATAAGAATTTTAAACTATATAAACCTGCCTATAAGTATAACTAATGCTCTGTCACCAAGTGTTAGTGTGGCCTATGGCCAAGTCCTTCTTCAGTCACACTGGAAAGAGCTATAAGTAGGCATTGAGGACTACATGACAAGAGGTCTTTGGACCTTGGGCAGGCTATTTAGCAGATTCAGAGCTCTTCTAATAAGGATTCCTACTACGTTGGCCTCTAGTATCCCCCTCCAATGCCGAAGAAGACTATCTTTATACAGAAGAGGCTACTGCAGTTTAGTTGAGAAGTACCCTAAAAGCTCATGCGTTAAAGGCATGATCTCCACCTGGTAGGCTCTGATGAGGTGATTGGCTCCCAAGGGCTCTGATCTAACCAATCAACTGGTCCCTTGATGGATTCATAATATGATGGCCTCATTGGGAGGTGGTGGGATGCAGGAAGTGGATTACTAAAGGTGTAACCTAGAAAAATATACCTTGTCTCCAGCTCCTTCCTGGCTGTCCCTCCACTTCCCAGTTTCTATCACTTGAATAGCTTGCTTCCACCACACCAGTCTATCATGATGGTCTAAGGCTCACATTCACACGGCCAGATGACTGTGGATGAACCCTCCACACCCATGAGCCCAGATAAATCCTGATCCAGTTTCTCTTGGATAGTTCATCACAGCAATAAAAAGCTAATAGGGCAATGGCTGTTTCCCTGAGAGAGCAGCTTCCCTTCAGTTGAACCCCCTCCCACCTTGCCCAGTCGGGATGCACAGGAACAATGATGCTATCTTTTTCTTCTGCTTCTGGAATCCTCATGCCAGTTCTGTAGGCTGGTGCACACAGATGGGAACCTGCATCTGAACTTCCTGCCTGGATGGATTCAGTCAGCAGTCCCCAGCAGCAGGGGCAGGATGGTCACCAGGCCAGGTCCATTGGAAATCTTTGCTGTGGGTCGGAGGGAGGGATTCAGTACTGTCCACAGTTCAGTCCAGCTACTCTGCAGTTCTCCAAGTCCTTCCTTTAGGAGAAGTCGGCTTTAAACAATGACCAAGATTCTGGAAGAGCTGGGAAACATCTAGAAAAATCAGTTGTTGGAAACTCCCAGAAGCAAGCCTGTAGGCAGGGTACTTTTCCTTCCCCAAAAATCTGAGAGAGAGTACTGTTACCCCAGAGGCCAAAGGCACAGTTATCCTCTAAGTTTACATCCTTCAGAAAGCTGGACGTGCCTGAGGAAGGCATTCCCCATCTTGGCTCTTGAGCCTATGTCTCCACAGCATGTGTTTTGCCATGAGAGATAAGCAAACATATCTCGATTGCCTTCTCAGAAGCTTGCTTGAGTCTGTTCATGAGGGTCAGCTGTTGGTCATACCAGTTCCTCTGCTTTCCAAGCTCTGGCCTACAATGAGGGCCATTCATTCATGCACTGGAGGCTTCCCTCTGTGCCAGGCACTGTGCTTCATGCTGGAGTGGAGGAGTGGGTAAGCGTCTCTTGAGGTGAAAGTGATTAGGGGGCATTAGCTAGGAAAGAGAAAAAGCAGAGGGAGTTTTCAAAGGGATCAAGTTAGGCAAAGGCCTGGGGGTGATGTTTATCGGTCCATTTCCTGTTCAACAACTAATAGGTTTGTTTTCCTCTGTTTTGAAGGCTTAAAGTACATATAGCATGGCAGTGGCTATGGCAAGGCCCCTAATGATCTCACTGTGGTGATGACATCACAGTGGGAATGAGTGACAGGAAGAGACCTCCCACGAACCAGAAAGCCAGGGCTTTGTGCATAGTAGGCAAGTGCTCTATCACTCAGCTACCCATAGCTTCCTTGTTTGTTTTATAGTAACTTGATCTGGTAAAGACAGCCAGGGTCCCATGAGAATAATCTTAATCTCTTCTGAGAGGAACATTCACATCAGGACCTAGGACCGATCACTAGGCCACACCTCTTACACCACCATACTGGGATCAGGCTTCCAAACATGAACCCAAGGGGGACAAACCACACCAGACCACAAACACTGAGAGTGGCCAGAACCTGCAGCAGCTCATAGCATTAGTTCAAAGTGGAGAACTATGATTGACAGGTGAGGATATAGTAAAAGGACTGACCAGAGAGACCTGTGTGCTTTCAAGGATGCCAGAGAATCTGAAGGTGTCTATGCAGGTGCTGTCAGGGGTCAGTGTCACAGTTCTGACACCCAGGCCACTAGGGAAACCATCTCAAATTTCTTCCATTTTGATCCAAAGAAACATCTGATTTACAGCTGGTGCTCAATCGGTGGTGATTAGGCTCCCCCCCCCCCATTCCTAAGAATAGTCATCCCACTTTCATGACAGATGGCTGGTCCTTGGGTATCACATTCAACCACATACTGTTTCAAGTCAAGTTCTTGGCCCCCATCTCATGATGGAGTGAAGCGGACTTTCTCTGCACTTGGCTTTTGTGAAGGAAATAATTTTCAGCCCGACTTCAGCCCACAACAATTAGAGAAAATAATTTAATAATTTAATTAGCTTGATGGGGCTAAGTGTTAACAAAGCCTGTTAACATATCCTGGCCATTTAGGAGGCAGAAATACACAGGAAGTGACCACATGGTTAAGAATCAAGGCAGGGACAAGGTGGGCCAATCAGAGCCTCAGGCAGCCCATAATCTCCACTGAGCCTACACTGTTGGGTTGATGCCTGGCCCCAGGGGGTTACCGACAGACAGGCCTGCTCTCCAGCTTTGGGCTCAGCTTCAAGGTCAGGCTTTAGGGATCCTTGATGACCTCCCCTCCATACTGGGTTCTAGCTCCAACTCACTTTCTCCTTTCCTGAACTCACTTTGAGTTGTAATTCTCATTTCAGTTGGTTACTGGGTTAAACATAGATGACTTGAAGGTTTCTCATTTCCCTTCAGGGCCTGCTTTACTCAGGAGCCACAGGCCTGGGACCTCTATCTTTGCTTGCTCATTGATGAGTTGCTGGGCAATCAATGTTTGACAATGACCAGAAGGCCTAGGTATGTTTGAATGCTCAGAGCTCTGCCTGCTTTCTGTCTCCTGGCATTCATCATATAAATGGCATTCTCTATTTTCTGGGTGGCTTTCCTACAGAAAGGGGTAGTAGCTGAATAGGGAGCATGACACTAGGACTTGGTACCCTTAAATCATCCCTCATCTTAGGCAATCTCCCAGATTTTCTCCTGCCTAACCAATAGAGTAGTCCTGGCTGCTGTTACACAGGCCCAACGGAGCCCCAAACAAGATAAGATCCAAAATTCTCAGGTTAAAAGACTCAGGGGCCCAGAGAGGGAACCACAAAGTACTGTTTTGTCTCAGGTATCCCAGGCTGGCCTTGAACTTTTCCTCCTACCTCCTCTCTCACCTCAGTGTTGGGACTACAGGTGTGTGTAAACACCAGGTTTATGCTGTGCATGGGATCAAATCCAAGGCTTCTGGCATGTGAAGTGGAGAGTATCATCTGAGCTATGGCCCCAGCCTGTCCTTGGGGTTTCAATAAAACCCTAGGTT
The DNA here is from genome assembly GCA_033318265.1 of Phyllotis vaccarum. Classification (NCBI taxonomy): domain Eukaryota; kingdom Metazoa; phylum Chordata; class Mammalia; order Rodentia; family Cricetidae; genus Phyllotis; species Phyllotis vaccarum. The sequence goes on from JARWLC010000006.1 coordinate 45,742,754, forward strand.
TCTTGTGATCAAGACCCCAGAAAGGTATCCATCCTGGGAGGGGGACTGTTTCTCCCGCAATGGCTTAGCAGAACCGGAAGTGGCCTCTAATCTAAATCAAGGAAGGAATTCCTTCCATCCCAACTCCCACCCCTATGGAAACTCCATCTCAGTGCTACTTCGCCCATCACTCACTTTCCATGGTCCTCAGGGATCAGGGATGGACAGGGCTTGGCTGCCTTTAGCAGGGAGGTGATCCAGGCATAGGATGAGTTCCTACTGCGACTGGAAGGGTCTCAGAGGGGCAGGATGAGGAAGGGGCAGACATCCTGGACCAGTTCCTAGAGCCCCCCGGCTCGCGTCACCAGGCCCACCGCACCCCGAGACATCACAATCTAGGGGCTGCGACCCCCGGGCCTCATCATTGTGCGTTGGCGACCAAACAATCCAACCAATACCCACCCTGAGGGTGGGGGAGGAAAAAAAAAAAGGACTGTCCCGAGGCCGGCTCCTCCCGCCCCGCCCCGCCCTCTTCCCTCCCGCCCGGGGCCCCCGCCCCCGCCGGGCAGTGAGCGCGCGCCGGGCGCCCCGCTCCGCCGCCCGCGCCCGCCCGCCAGCCCGTCAGCCCGCGGCGGGGCCGGCCCTTCGCCCGCCCACCGGCCCCGCGCTCGCTGCCCGCTCCCGCCGCCCGCCGCCCGCCGCCCGCCGCCCCGGCCCGCCGCGCGCGCTCCATGGCTGCACAGGAGTGGGACTGGTTCCAGCGCGAGGAGCTCATCGGCCAGATCAGCGACATCCGTGTGCAGAACCTGCAAGGTACCGCGGCCCCGGCCTCCCAGGAGGGGCCGCCTCCACCAAGCGTGGGCCCCGCCGCGTCCCTCGCGCGCCCCGGAGCCGGGTGTCGTTGGCCTGGGCTGGGCTTGCAGAACTCAGGGGGTGGGGCGGTGCGTGGGCGTGTGTGTGTGTGTGTGTGTGTGTGTGTGTGTGTGTGTGTGTGTGTGTGTGTGTGTGTGTGTGTGCAAGCGCACTTATGCACCCCCATTCCCAGCAGGGGACCCTCACCCTCCTCCTCCCACCTCTGGTTGTTCAGAGAAGTTTGTATGTGGACTCTCCCGGGCGGTGGCCCAGGTCAAGGCCAAGAGAAAGTGCCACTGTGTGTGTCTCTGTCAGACTTGACTCGCAATTTCCTAAGTACCTGAGGCTGGGGACCTGGAGTAAGGGTCATAGTCAGTCCCCAGGGCTCTAGGTGGTGGGGGCATGCTGTGGATCCTAGAGAACTGAGGATCAGTAGATCTTCTCCACCCAGCTCATAGTCTGGGGAGAAGCTGGGATCAAAACCCATGCCTGAGGCAGTTGACAAGATGGAGAAACTCCTGGTGGCCCCTGTCAGACATGGGTTCTGTGGTTGTCACCTATGAATATGAAGTATCTTTAAAAAGAAAGTGTTGAGTGTAGAAACTTAACACACACACAAAGAAAAATAACCCACCCCTTCAACTACCAAAACTTTGCTGACCTCAAGCCCTGTGGGTAGAAGTGTGTTTCCAGCCCTCTCTCTCCTATGGGGGCTTTGCAGAACTAGGTGGAAGTCCACTTCCGGCCTCTTCACCCACTTAGACCTGTGTACAGGTGAGGCTGGTTTGGCCACTTCCTCTACTGGCTTGGGCAGGGGGTGTAGAGAGTTCCAGGCTGAAATTGCAAGGATCCAGCTGGGAAGTCTGGGTAGAGGTGGGGGCAGGAAGATTGTGGTGTCCCTTTGCCGGGCGGGGCAGGGAGCCCCTGCTGGGGGTGGGGAAGAGTCTAGATTAAACATTACACCCGAGAGAATGTTTCCTGGGAGCTCACGTGGCCAGCTCCAACTGAGGTTTGGCAAGGACAGTGCAGGTCTGCGGAGGTGACCTGAAAAGGAACCAGCAGGTGCCTCAGGGAGTGGGCACTGGGGCCTCCATGTCCTGGACTCTGCTGCTGTTTAGCTGGTGTGAACTGTGTCAGAGGAGACCGGTTGGAACCTCTGTGATGAAAAGAATCAGGATCTGGGCTGGGCTGGGCAGTCATACCTTTTACTGAGATGATACCTGCTTGGGGCTGGTATGCCTTAGACAATCTCCAGGCATTTTAATGAGTGTGTACTAGTCACAGCTAATTGGTGCAGCTAATTCTTGCAGGATTAGCTCCCAGTGTAGAGACCAGTTATTGTAAAGGAACACATAGCAAAGAAATACAGAGGGGCAGGGCTGCACAGTGTGGAGACGATTTGAGATCAGTCTGGAAGGTTTAAGAGGACTTTATAATTAGATGTCTCAGCTCCTCACTTGAGATTGCCACCCTACCATACTTTCAGGCAAATACCAGTTATAATTTAAACAGCAATGGACTTTGTTATTAAGAGACAAATTTCAAGTCTTCTATCTGACATGTTATGTATTACATGTATAATGTGGACTAATTTTAAGTGTAAAATTAAATGCGGGTACACTCAGGCAATAGCTACCTACATATAGATTCCCAGATTCCTTCATGGTTGCCTCAATTTCCTCCCAGGCAGTAGCCTTACCCATCGCCAAGGTAACCTTTATCCTGACCTTTTGTTTTTAATTTCTGAAGGTTCATTTGGCCTCTGGAAGCTGTCCTGAAGTTGAATGGTGCATGTGTCCTCTTGATCTGGCCCTTTCTGATCAATCTGATGTCAGTGAGATCTATCTGTAACTATACTTCCTGTTGACTGCTGAGTAATATTCCACTGTATGGATGGACCACCGTTCTAGTCTCCTCACTGATGAAGGACCTTTGGGTTGTTTGCAGTTTGGAGATTTTATGAACAAATGAAAATCTGTTGTGTCTTGAGGTGGACATTAGTTCTGGGCAGTTGCTGAGTGGGACTTGTCTGCTTTGTCTGGTGTTGCTGAAATAAAGAATGAAGTTCAGGCCAGAAATCTTCTATTTTCTCTCTGGTCTGTCTGTAATAGGAGCCTAACAGACATTTTTTTTTTTTCTCCTGTGGTTTTTAGATGGTATTAATTAAAGGTTCAAATTCAAAAGGCATCCTACATTGATCTCAGAGCATCTGCTGAGCCAGGGGATAGATGTGAGGGGCTCAAATATATCTTTATAGGCAGATGGGGGCTGTCTCGGGGCCTTGCTTATGTGAGCTTAGGTGGGCTGTGGATGCACAGGCAGAGCCTGGCACAGGGTTTGCTATATAAGCTTGTGAAGATGGCCATGGTGTTTAGGGATTCACAGTTGGAGACAGTGGGACTCAGGGTCTGTAATCAGAGGGATGGAGGCTCCTGGTACCCACGAGCTGCTACTTCAGGTCTCAGGCCTGATTGGAGTCTTCTGGTCCAGGCACAAGATGGTCCTGGGGTCAGCAATGAAGGCAGCTGAGGTCAGGCCCCAGATGCTGCATTTCAGAGAGCAGCTTCAAGTTATCTGGTTTTTCCTCCCCGTATGTCCCAGTGTTTGTTAGGAAGCACGTTGACTTTTGACCTTGCATTCCACCTAGGCCTGTGAGGTTCTAGAATCCAGGCTGTGATTATGATATGGAGAACCTTCCCTAGAGGAACATGGGTGGAGGGAGGCCAGATGGAGTGGGTGGAAAATCCAGCCTCCCTCAGGGGGCCCTTTCTTCCATTATCAGTTATATAGCAGATGAAGTTGTTAGACATGATGGCCATCGAGGTGTTTGTCACCAAGCATGGTATCCCTTGGCAGACTGCCTGTGAAACCTTACCACAGCCCCTGTGAAGAAGTGAGGGTGGCTCAGGCTGTTGACCTTTTCACAGAGGAGAAAATGACGTACAGGAGGATGTCTGCAGTATAGACCCGCTGATCCCACTGGTCCTCAGAGCCCCGGTGAGGTGTGCGTGGCATAGAGGTTACAGGTGACCAGGTGCCTACTCCTGGCCTTAGGTTCTTTGCAGACTTTCCCCTGGAGGTCTCCAGGGTCCTGTAAAAAAAAAATACTTGGTTGCCCCCGCTTTGCTTCAGTTGAGTGACCCACTCTGAACAAAGGTTGCTGAGGGCTCCTGTTACTGTCCCCAAATCCACCTGTTTTCTCTGTTCTGCCTGGCAAATGTGAGCAGGCACATCGAACCTTGTAGGACACCATCTCAGGCACCAGCACAGACAGGGCTCAGTTGCCTAATGCGGTTATGTGGAGATCATGCCTGTTTCGTGGCCCTTTCCTGCTGTCTGGTACCTTAGAGACTTGATGCTGTCACATCTCATCTCATTATGTTTCTAGAACAGCTTGGACTTGGACTCAGTGATCAGAGTGGGCCAGGTAAGGTAGACTGGAAAGACAGCAGATTGTTCTATCCTTCTGAGGGCACTCAGCAGCATCATTGCCACTGCCTGGGCCCTGCTGGCTGCTCTCCTTGACAGGCATTTCCATCCTCAGTGAGAACCCCCTCAAAGTCATGTGACTTGCAAATCTGACTGGTATTTGAACTCAGGTAATGCTAAAGGTAAATAAGCATCCTATGGATATAAGCCGGTGGGTAAGAAGATGCTAATCTCATTGGTGGTAGCAGAGAAGGTCCCAAGAGGGACTTTGAATTTGGACTTTGAAGGCTGACCATAAACTTCATTTGGACTGGTTTGTCCTTTATAGGGCATCACTTATATATTCCAGAAGGATCCATACTGTCTATGCTGTTCCTTCCCGGTCTGGATCACTGGCCTGGGCCCACATGCAGGCTCTCCTGAGTTAGTTTGGGCTTCTCAATGGCTTTTTTTAGGCTTTGGCTCCATTTACCTGCTCTAATCTGTGTACCATCCAGCCACCCCACTGTGTCCTTACTAAACCTTCCTATGAGTGTGCGGACTAAGGCAAGAGATTTTTGACCCAGCAGTGGCTGCAGGAACATGGTGCTGGTTTGACTTTCCCTAAGAAGACATGAACAAAGATCTCCTTATCCCCTAACATGGGACACTAACAGATCAAAGGAAGGATTCCATCCAAATCAAGCTTGGTGGGCCAGTGACTTTATTAGGCTCACTCACAGAAGCAGGGGTGAGCTGTTACTTCGAGGACTGTGGATGACCCCGGAATAGCTGCATCATTACAAAGTTGCCCTCTCATATGGTGACAGCTCAGGAAAGCTGGAGTCCCCATTCAGATGACATTCCACCTCCTATTTACTTTAGCATTTCCCGAGACCATGTGCAATTGGGATTGGTACACAGGAGCATGGGGAGGGGAGTGAGACTGGCATCTCAGGGATGCCTGAAGGGGACCACTCTCCTCTGAAGTATAGTCATGATACTCTGGTTAAGATGATAGTGGTCATGCTATGAGGGCAGCATCCCACAACCCGGGTATCTGCTTGGTCCACTCCTGGACCAGTAAGTATTGTGGTCTCTGGATCCATGATGAGATAAAGGCTGGGTCGGCATGCTCTGGTATTTGAGGCCATCTGTGGTCCCACAAGCCTCCTCACCGCTACTTAATTTCTTCTTTCCTAGAGTTCACACTCTGCTCTGCTCATTTCCCACCTCTAGAAGTTCTGAGCTATGGGACCAGGCCAGAGAGGGAATTGCCCAGGAAAGGGCCTTTCTGTTCTTCTCCCTGGCTGTTAGCACAGATAGTTCCCAGGAAGGCTCCATTTAAAAACCAGGAGAAAATCAGATGTGGAGTTTTATGTCCCTAGGGAGCTGTCTCGCTAGGTCACTGGCACTGGGGCTATGTGCTTTTTTTCCCAGGCGTTGACCGTGCTGTGGATGTTCTTCTGTTCCACAGCAGTCAGACATCAGGCTCTGAGTCATTTCTGGTTTGCAGGTGAAAGGTCATGGTCCAGGACAGGTTTTTCTTGGGGTGTTTTTTGTGTTGTTTGGGAAGCCACAGCCTGGTCTGGGAGGGTGATGGTCAGAGCCTAAGCTCTGCTATTGTTAATTACTGTGGGATCCAGGGGAATCTCTTTTGCCTTCAATTTCTTAGTTTTCTCATTGGCAAAGTTAGAGTTGGCTCTCACTGGGAGCTTTGAGGTTCTCCTGGAAGGTGGTGTCAAGAGAGGCTGGGCCTAGGCATTGTTTATCAGCCTGAACCATTTCCATTCTAGCCCTTGGTACATGGGGTGTGGGCTGCCCACATGTGGCTCTGGGCTCCACTTAGCTCTGCTGGCTGCATTTCCTGGATTCTTTCACATTTAAGCACCAGAGACTCATTTCCACCTGGGGGCCATGCAGAAAGACTGTGGTTCACAGACTTCCTATAGAAAAGGCATACAGCAGTAAAATGGTGGCTATTCTTGGTTTGTCCCCTGCTGACCAAGCTGGAGGTTTAGTGACCAGCCTATGGTTTAAACAGAGGCTCTTGTCTACATATATACCAGGAGCAAGAGTGTTCGGGGGCCAGTAAACTAGAAGCCCATCTTGAAAAGCCCTCCATTGAGGGACTGGCAACTGACTATGAAGCAGATTGAACACAGGAAGCTGGTAGGCACTCAAAGGGCCTAACCTCCCTCAGAGCAGCCACGCTGCCTCCTGGGCAAGGCAGAACATGGCACTTAGACCAGCCATTTGCCATGTTGGAGAAGTGCCTCCTGCCCAAGCAGCCTGGCTTTTATGAAATGCTCTTCTGGCCTGAAGAACACTGTGGCATTTCATATTTTATTGGAACAGAAGAGCCCTGGGCAAAATCCTGCCCAACAGGTCATAGGTTACGCCTACCCTGTGTCTGAAGGGAAGAAGAAAAATAAAGCAATTGTCTTTATAATGGTTGAGCCATTAAAAGTAAACTTCTGTTTCCATAGAAACCTTCTTTCACGTCTCTTGGTGTCTTTTGAAAAAAAAAAAAAAGCTGGTAGATTACGTCTGTCATAGAAGGAAATAGAAGCAGCCTTTGGAAGATTTGACAGTTTTCCTCTGCACTGGTATGTTTGCTTCTCTTTGATTAATTTTCTCCTAGCTGAGTAGGCATCCTAAGACTTCAGCCATAGGCTACATTTGGCCTGCTGCCTGTCTTATAAATAAAGTTTTATTGGCATGTAGCTACATTCATTTGGTTATTACCCACGGCTAAGCAGGGGAGATGAAGGCTCAGAAGGCCAAGTATATTTACATATATTCAGGTGCAGAAAAAGAGTAAAGTTGGGGAATGGAGAAACAGTGGAATACAAGAGAAAAGGTGTGTGCATGCGGAGGGGGGAGTGAGGGTTATATGTTATGACTTAGGTGCCAGTCATGACCATTGTTAGAGAAATATTTTTGTCGTGTCTTTTTACTCCATCCTGGACATGACTCACAAAGTTGCCTCATATCTGAGGTACATGCTAGCCACACACATGCCTTCTCCTCACTGCTGTACAGTTTTATCTAGAAGTAGTTCTGGGTGAGGCCTGGATGTCATGCCAACATCTGTAGCATATGGGGTCACCATTCTTCCAAAGCACGATGCACACTCAGGGATCCAGGGAAGTTGATCAGCCAGTTGTGTGAGGTGTCCAGCCTTCCTGGGGAGACAAAAGTAGCAGCGAGCTTATGTCCAGCATTAGCATAAGTTGAAGACTGCCTGTCAATAGCATGGCAACCTGGAGAACTTCCTGTAGGGTAGTGGGGACTGCTGGCTTTTGTTGTTGGTTTGTTTTTTAAACCTTCTGTCTAAGCAGCAGAAGTTGCTTGTAGGGACATCATGTTAGAGAGTGCTTCCTTTGAGCATGACATCTATCATCTTTCTCAGAACAGCTGTGACTGGTTGAAGGAGGACCCCAAGACAGGCTTGTTGATTGTTGACATTCCCTCATAGAAAGCTGACATTCCAGCCACTCTGTCCTGCAGCTTTGGGGTCACTCACACTCCTGTAAGAACCACTCATACGTGTCTCCATAAGTGAGCCTGTAGAGTCATTGACTCCCCGAATTGGACTTTGTTGGGATTGTCCTTTGCTTGGCTCTTGAGATTTCATAAGAAGGGGTAGACATTTGTTTACTGGGGAGGGAGTTACCTCAACAAGATGAGCATGGAGTGCTTACTGTAGGTAAAGCTATCCGTCCATTCTTATCATAGGGCTGACAGCATGCCTGGTGTGCGTTCTGGACCTACTGTAGAATGGTTTACACACTTGAAGCCAAGTACAGAGCTGTGATTCAAAGGCAGAGAGCTGGGCAGTGGACCCAGAGGAACCCGTGCACTTGATATACCACTTGATGCTTCTTGGAGATTATTTTACCCAGAGTGCTTGAGAATGAGAAGATGCTGAGGAGAGTTCAGAAGTCCTGGTCAAAAGCAGCTTCATCTCCTGCAGAGCTTCCTGGAATTAGTGCCTCAGTGACATCACACTCAGCTCTTGCCTCTCCTGTGGGAGGGGGTTCTCATCCAGCTGGAGCATTTGCCATTTCATATTTCTCTCTCTTTTTAGACTATTTTTAATCCTCTACACCATGACACACTTAAAAGGCAGAGCTCCGAGCTCTCTGGTTAGGATCTTGGGCGGCAGGTAAAGAAGGGATCAGAGACAACCTTCTGGTTTGATGGGGGGGGGGGGGGACGACAAATCTGAATTTAGATGACATTATCCACTCTCCCCTTGGTCACCCAGGTTAGGACAGTACTGGCCCTGGACTCACACACCTCCTTGGGCCACACCAGCTTCCTTGCCTCTGTGAACCCTGTATGACCTCAGGGCCCCCAAGGCCAGATTTAGTCTTGCAGCCTTACTCTGGATCCGTCTATCTCCCTAGACACTCTTGTCTCCAGGGAAGAAAGAGCTCCTTCCTTGGATAAAATGGACCTCAGTGTTCGGGTATTCACTCTTTCTAGAGTGAAATGCCGGAATCTGTAGAAAAACTGTTATAACTGGGGGCATCATGTTGGATGAAGACATTCTGACTCAGAAAAGCAAACACTGAAGGTTTTTTTCTCATCTGTGGAATCTAGATTTAAAACTATTTTCTCTCTCTCTCTTTCTCTCTCTCTCCCTCTCTCTCTCTCTCTCTCTCTCTCTCTCTCACACACACACACACACACACACACACACAAACACATATAGAAACAAAATGAAACCTATTGGTTTTTTATACAATGATTATATACTAATTAAAAACATCTAAATATCTAAGTTATAAGGGACTTCCATTCCCAGAAACTGACCTCCTGGGCCTGTCTGAATGGCCACATGAGTATTCCCAGGGTTGCCTTCTGGCTCCACGCCTCCTCCCTTCCTGGTAGAGCACGTGGTCAGCAATATGGCCTTGTTGCTCTTACACTGCTGTTGTCTCCATGGAGAGTTTATGGTGCTGGTCATGATCATTGTTAAGCGCTGTTTGCTTTTGTCTCTGATATTTGCTACAGCTGGGATGTACATGAAGATGACAGGATCCCAGAAAAGCCCCATGTTTCCAGAGAGCTGTTTTGTTGTGGGGCTGACTTAGGAACAGTGTAGCCAGAGCTCCAGAAGACAGCTTGGGGCTCTGTATAGTATATTTGAGGTTCCATTCAGGTTATGTGGGGGGGAGGGTGGAGGAGGGTGGTGGTGTCCTAATTAGCTTTGTCAATTTGACATAGCCTAGGGTCCTCTGAGAGAAAAGCCTCCAAAAGAGGAATTGCCTAGATCAGATTGGCCTGTGGACAAGTCTGTGGGGAATTATCTTGACTGCTAATTGATATCGGAAGATCCAGCCCACTGTGGGGGGCACTATCCTTAGGCAAGGTGGTCCTGTGCTGTGTAAGAAAGCTAGCTAAGCATGAACAGGGGTGAGTCAGCTAAATTCCTCCATGGGATTTGCTTTGAATTTCTGTCTGACTTCCTGCTTCACTTTCCTCAATGGTGGACTGTGACCCAGAAGCGAAAGTCAAATAAACACTTTTCTCTCCCCATTGACTTTGGCTCATGGTGTTTGTCACAGCAATGGAATGAAATTAGAACTGGTAAGTTAGTGAGATGCATTGTGGAAAAAGGGATCTGAGGAGTGACCTCACTGCAGGATGCTGTGCCTTGCGGTGGTGATTATCTATACCTGAAATTGAGGCCTCACAAGACTGTGAGCCGAGGCTGTTGTGCTTCTGAGTGCTAGAATCACATTGAAGTCTGCCAAGATGAAATTAGGGTGGAGGTTTTAAGGGGAGGCAGGAGATGAGGTTGGAAGTATGGAGACTTGGCCAGGTATCACGGACCAGCTGATTGAGTGACAAATGATCTCGGGCAAGAAGTCACCGCCTTAGGCAGGCTTGTTGTCACCTGGCTCTTGGGAATCCAACAACAACACCCATTGTCACTTAGGTACTGGTAACTCTAGCTATAAAGACAAAGGCCAAGTTCTCAGCCCAGTTTCTGACTGGTGATCACAGGGAAGCTGAGAAGCAGGGGACAGGGCTCCCAGTCTAAGAAGTTGAAGAATATGATCTAAACCATGGCAGAAGTGACTACTCTCCTTTACTCCTGGGTCATGTGATGATGGTGACAGATTATAAAGCTGTCAGTGTCTCTGCTATGTCATCTCATTCTGATGTCACCCTCTGAGTTGGGGTTATGCCCACTGTACAGAAACATGCTGCAGCCCAGTGTTTTAGAGAGAGAAAGCCAGTCTAATTTGAACATGATTCTGATCTGAAACAAACCCACACACTTTTCAAATCAAAGCGGAGGACATTGGGCTGTTGCCCTGGCGACGGCCTCCTATGGGTTCTCAGAAGCGTATGTACCATGAGATGCCTCACACTGTGATGGATGAGTTGGCTAGGAAATGAAGAGCAGAGGGAACCAGATAAGGGTCACAGCTGAGATGGTCCAGGTCAGTCCTGTGGCCCTCAGATCTGTCCTAGTGGTAGTGGGTTCCAGTTGTTGGCTTGACCAGAAGCAATGCCAGGCTCAGCACTATGTTGCCGGATTCACATCTAAACATAGGAATGTGGAATTGAAGAAAGACACTAGACCCCGGCTCTGGCAGACCTGAGGATGAGCTTATTGATGCTTGAAGAAAGGGGATAATAATCCCCAGGTCTCTTGCCTGTTAGACCATCAGTGAGATCTCGTCTTTACCCTCCTCCTATTGCCCTTTCCCTGGAGGCTTCCTTTCGACACTTTTTAAAAGATGATTTTGATATTTCACTGTCACTGAATCAAACACATGTCTTCTTTGGACTCCTTCCGTTTTATACTGATTTCCAAGAAATGTAACGGTGCTGCTTCCCTCTTCTCTCTCCCCTACTTCTGGATCTAGTTTCATCACTATTTGGGGGATTTCATCATTATGTCTGTTGCTCAAAGCTCAGGCTGTTGGAAGACGTGGCCAACCTGTGTCCTCCTCTTCTGCATTTTTTTTTCTTCCTGAGAGTTTAGACTTTCCCATGTTGTTGATCTTACGGCCAACTTAAGGGTTTAGGAATTCATTTCCAAACTCTTCCTGCTCTAGATGGCTCCTTTGGCTGTTTGGGACACCAGGTGAATCCTGTATCTCAGCCCTGAGTTCTTCAGTAAATCCTGGATTTGTTGCCCACCACATCTGGGACCTGGCTTTCACTTGGGCTGTCAGTCACCATCACCCATGCCCCCCTTCACCTCTGTCCTGCTTCCTTTGGATGGTGTTAATTTTTGCATGCTGGCACACCTCCTTGCTGAGACTGGGTACCGAGATGTACTGGTATGTTGTCTGAGAACTTGAATCTGGGAAGATGGGTTTTCTCTCCTCTGGTTCTTGATTGCTACATTAGTTGAGCACCATGTTCAAGATTGGCAGCCCCTTCCTCCAGGGCACTGAGGGGCTCCTAGGCTGCAGTCAGGAGGTGTGAAGCCATGCCTGATCTATTGTGGACCAGCAGTTTTCTCTCTCTGGAAGCTTTCTGGGTTTTCTCTGTCCCTAGTGCCCTGAGTCTTCAAGGGCTCCACCTTGATGCTGGCTTCATTTTGTCTATTACATTGGATATTTACTGAATCCTTCCCAGCTGAGACTGCCCTTCAGTTCTGGAACATTCTCTTTGATTACACTATTATAATGTCTATTCCTTGGTTTTCATTGACCTTCCAGAACTCTATTTAGATAGCAGCCCAGGGAGCCTATCATCTTTAATTTTCTTATCTTTTCTATTTTCCATCCCTTAGCTTCTTGCTCTGTATCCTGAGAGATTTCATCCACCTTTAATTCTGTATTTTATCTATTGCCTTTTTAATTTGCAGGAACTATTATAGAGGTGAAGTCTGCTCTCCCCACACCAGGGGTTGGTGCTGCCAAGGATGGTGGGGAGACCTCAAAAGGCAGTCTGCTTTGTGGGCTGGAACCCCAGCTCTGGTGCTTTGGAGAAAGTTCTTCAGATGGTTTCTTTGCTCTCCAGACACCTTGTATGATGTAGGAAGCCTGTTACTGGCATATATACCTGCCTCAAGAGCCATGATAATTGTGTGAGTCCTGGAGGCAAAGGCCTGCTGCAGGCATGTTCCACCTGTGGCTCAAAGGCCGCATTCACCCCAGAATTTAGCTATGAAAGTGGAACAATATTCCTAAACTTAAGTCACTGTGAGTTATTTTGGTAACTTGGTTGCACGGTTCTTGAATATGAACGTGGTAGATAGCAATGTTAGGTTGCTCTAGCGAGAGCCATGGCAGCTAACTGGAAACTTGGCAAGTGCGTGCTCTTGGTCTCCTTCCTCTGGAGACTCAACTTCTGGCAATGAATGTTAGTCCTCTTCTGTTTTGATGGGTTTGCAGGCTGCTGCTGAATACAGGTTAGTTATCAGTGGGGATTGGTGAGGTTGCTAGGAGTATGTTGGCCAGTTTTCATGGTTATCTCCTCAACCATATTCTAGTTCACTCGTGGGTGGTGTCCCAAGACCTGGGACTCAGGGACTTAGTAAACTGCAGAAGCTGAGCACTCACCACTGAGTCCTCCCCAAGGCTTCACCCACCCACCAGTGGCCTGCAAGCCCTGTCCAGCTTTGCCAGCAGCGTTTTGATTGGACAATAGCATAGGCTAGTTCTTGCTTTAACAGGGAGCCTGGCACAGTGGGATCTGAAAGATGTTGCCGGGGACCCTTGTTTAGGTTTTACATTGTTGGATGTTGGCATCCTGCCCCCTTTTATACATCTGCTCCAGCCTGAAGCCATAAGCTTTCAGGTGCCAAGTTTTTAAAGCAATCTTTGCTTCTTGTGAGCTTAACTGCTTGGCCTTCACCAGATGCTGCCAGGATGACCTTAACTCGTTTGCTAGATGCTTGAGGGGTTCAGGCTGCAAGGAGGCGTACCATGGGAGCGACCTTGGGAGGTTTCAAGAAAGAACAAATTGATGTGTGGTCCTTCAGCACTGCTCAAATGAGGCCTTTCATTTTGCAGCCCTGGTGGCTTAAACACATTTGATAGACTGTGGAGAAAAAACAAACCCAGCAACAACAAAATAAGCAAGGATGGCCAGCCTGTGTCTGCTGAGTGGGAAGAGTAGGGCTTGGAGACAGCCCAGGGTTTGAGTTTTTCCTCTGTGGTAGCTGCATAGTTTTAGCCATGGTACCTGCCCTGGTAGTGTGCTGGTCTCTTCCATCTGTGCTGTGTGATGTTAGCAACCTGATGTCCACCTGTGTCTGTAATGGGATGCAGTGAAGTCCTGAGGCCTTTTGACTCAACATTTTGTTCCTTTCCATTATTTAAAATAAATTTCATGTGGTGGTAGGAGCTAAGGGAGATAGTTTGGTTGGTAAAATCCTTGCAAAGGGCCTGAGTCGGTTCCTAGAAATCACACTTTAAAAACAAAAAGCCATCTGTGGTCCAGCATGCCTGGAATCCCAGCATTGGAGAGGCAGAGACTTTTGGATCTCTAGGGCTTGTTGGCTTGCTAGCTGAGCCCACTTGGAGAGCTCCAGGCCAGTGAGAGTTCCTGTTTGTCTGTTTGTTAAGCCACTTGAGGAACACCTGAGATTGTCTTTGGTTTCCACACATGCATGCACATTTGTGCCTGTACTTATATGAACCTGTACACACACATATACACATATGCATGCAAAAATAAAGGAGATATTTCTCCCTTTTGGTGTGGTGGTCAGTATTTTCACAGGAGCTCAGCTGGATCAGGCGAGTGACTCACTTAGGTGGTGTTTGGGGTTTGTGTTGTATCACCTCAGATTTAGGCCACATGACTGAGTGTTGACAAGCACCAAATGTCTATTTGAGGCGTAAGTCATTTGTGATTAGAAGAGATACTGGGGCTGAAGGATGGGGAAGGTGCCTTGCAACAGGTCCCTATGTCTGGTGGGCATGGGCATGGTCTCGTGAGTGGCTGTGAGATGGTAAGATGCATGTGTAGGAGTGTGCTCCAGAGATTAGGGCAAAGAGAATGTGGAGAAATATAGTCACAGACATTATGGAGACGGCTGTGGACTTTTGGCCTCTGTCTCTCCTGCAGCCATTTGCCTGGATGGAGGCCAGAATTCCTTCATGAGCAAGTGCTGCTGGCCACAGAAAAGAAAGGGCTTCCAAGGGTGACATGTAGAAGGGTTAGTGTCCTTAACTGAGTCTACGAAATAGCAGTCATATCACTGTCAGAATCCTCCTTGAGCATCCTGATAGAAAATGGGACCACCCACTTGAAAACTCAAATGAAGGGGGGGCTTACATCCTTGTGCCCCTCATTCAAAAGGCTCTTTGATGTGAAGGTCCAGCTTTGAGGTCCCTGTTAGTCAACAGATGATGTCACAGCTGCCATAAATTGTGTCCATTATAACCCAGTGCTTTCCAGTCATGGGATGAATCCAAGCTAGGGACAAGATATTGATGACCCTTTGGATGACACCATGGAAAATTACTTAATGCATCAGGTGTGCATGCTGCAATTTTTGTTTTTCAAAACAGACTGTTTTCCAGTCCACATGGCCAGAGTCCTTCTGGTACTTGAATTGACTTTATTATAAGATGCATGTTTGTCTAGTCAAAGCACTCCCAGGGAGCATGGAAGAGGGTAGGAAAGGAGCTGCCCCTTTTGAGATATGCATTGGCAGCTGTAGTCATGATGCTAGGGTCCTGAACTAGGGTCCTGTGTCAAGTATTCTTGAAATGGGAATAGTGGTTGGAAGTTGCTGGAAGGCTTGCCTGTGGCTAAAGCTGGTGGCAGTGAGGCTCATGGAACAGATTTTAAGGCTGCCTTTGGAGTGGAGCTGTGGAGTCCTGTCTTACAGTGACCCAGAAGCCAAGGCAGAGGCACTGAGTTCTGCCTCTTAAAGCTATGGCCCAGGGTTTTGGCTATTATCCATGTACTCAAAGGTCTGGGATCCACTTCCTTCCAAATGGGCTTTTCTTGGAGAGGCTTTCCCAGCCACAGACACACAGAACACGTTAGCCCAGATGTGATTATACAGAACTGGGGTGACTTAGTGCTTTGGGGGTACAGAAAGTACCCTAAATATCAGGTCCTCCTCCCAGTGCCCATCTCCCCCGGTCTAGGCAGATCAGTCCCCTAGATGGGAAGGCATATCTGTCAGTCATCTGGGATCCGGAGAGAGACTGGCTTTTGTTCTGTGAGTGGCCAGCTGGTGGCACTGGCTTGAAGTTCTTGTTCAGACCTCAGTTTCTCCAATGTACTCTGATGGGTCCGAACTGCACTGTCCACATAGGGTGCCATTATGGTGTGGCCACGGACCCAGCAGGACTAGCTGAGCGGAACTGTCATGCCTGAGCACATGAGGGGAGTATGCATGGTTGCAGATCCCTCATCTAAAATGGGATAATGTTGAATTGACTCCGTGCCGATCATGGTTTCCTTTGAGTGGGGTGCTTAGCCTTTGCTTTTCTCACAGCTATGACAAAATACCTTGCAGGACCTATGTGAGGACAGGAGGGTTTGTTTTGGCTGACAAGAGTACAGGTTGTCACAGGAGGGAAGGCATGTGGCAGGAACATGAAGCAGTTGAGCACATGGCATCCAAGCCAGGAAGCAGAGAGAAATGATTGCTTTCTTCATTTTAGTGAGCCCAAGACCAAAGCCCATGGAGTGGCATTGCCCACATTCAGGCTAGCTCTTCCACCCTAACCCAATCTAGACACTCCTCACAGACGTGCCAGAAGTTTGTCTTCTAGAGCCAATATTAACCCTCACACTAATGACTAGACATGGCTGGTATATTGTACTGTTTAGGAGGTGACATAGAGAAAGGTACCCAGGCCATGCACTTTCCTGCTCAAGTGTTTTTAGTGTGGAGAGCCAGCTGTGATTACAGAGGACACTAGGCCACGATGCTCCCTCCTGTCTCTCTTTGTCCTTACCTGAGGGGTGGTGCCCCAAATGCTCTCCTGAGTTACTCCCCTGATCACCCCAATACTGTCCAGCCTGACCTCTAATGGCACCAGAGGAGAGACATTTTCCTGCTCTGGCATCAACTGCCACTCTTGGTGGAGTATGACTGTCTGCAAAACTGGTGGATGCTGCCCTTCCTCCAGATTGACATCTTGAAAGGATCCACATGCAATCCCCAAACTTCACAGCAATGCCTTACAATTTCACCCCTATTCAGTATTCTCTGGCTGACATTTGTCACTCTCATGACACGAAGCATTTGCCTTTGTGTGTCTAGTTTATAGGTGTGTGTGTGCGTGCATGTGTGTGTGTAGACCGGAGGTTGATGTCTTTCCCAATTACTTTTAACCTCAGTTTTTTTGAGGCAGAATCTTTCCCTGTGATGTGCAGTTCACTGATTCATCTAGGCCAACTGCCCAGAGAGCTCCGGGAATCTACCTGTCTCTGTTTCCCAGCACTGAGATTTGAGGTATAGACTTCCACACCCTGCTTTATATAGGGCTTTAGGGATCTGAACCTAGGCCCTCGTGCCTTTTATAGGAACACTCATACTTACTGAGCTCTGGCATATATATTTGACACTATTCCCAAAGTCATACTATTTCTTTAGCCAAAGCCATAGGAGACAGTGTGCTATAGAGTCAAGCCACACCCCTCGGTCAATGGTCATCTTGCAAAATCAGGTAGGTGCTGCCAGCTGGCCTAATTTGGAGACAGGGTGTATGTATGTGTAGGTCTACATTTGACTACACAGCTGCCACAATGGAAATCTTTGTGGTTATGCAAAAGTGTTGAGGACTCTAGACTTTTACCTCAGTGGCCCTAGATACCCTCCACCCATCTGTGGGTCTGCTTCCAGTGGATACAGGGCTTGAACGTAAGGCTAAAGAGTTAAAAGGTTAACTGAAGGGTTCACCTGGAATGGGATTGGCTGGTGATCAGGGAGTGTGAGGGGATGGACAGAAGGAAGGGGCAATGCTGTCCTGTCTTAAATTGAAGTCTTTCCCCGTGACACATGGAAGCCAACTCTGGTTTGAGGGTAGGTTCCTGGTTCTCCCCAGGCACTTCCTCTCCAGGCCTGCTGGCAAGTTACATCAGCCTTAGACAGCACTTGGTAGGTATGGTTGTGCAGCGTGCAGGGGACTTACCTATCTTGTTCATCCATGCTTCTATATAGCACTGTTCTTGTTTTTATGTAGCTGCCAGTCCACAAGGCTCTTTTCTGGACTACCAGCCATGTCTTCTCCTTTTCCATCATCCCATCTGCTCTTGGTCACAGGCCTGCCAATCATGGAACCTCACAGTAGCCCACTATATAAGATTGCCGTCTGCCTTGCTTAGTGTCGTCTTAGACATGTGCAGTAGTGATTTCTCATTGGGATAGCCAGCTCACAAATAATATTATTATAACATATATATAATAACATAGGGACTTATTAATTATGAGAGCTTGGCCTTGGCTTAGGCTTGTCCCACTAACTCTTATAACTTAAACTAATTTGCTTTTATCAATCTACATTTTTACCATGCAGCTTTTTACCTTCCTTTCCTTCTGTATGTTTGATTCTCTCTGTGTCTCATTGATGCCTCGCTGGCATCCTTCACAAACCTCCAAAATCTCTATGGCTAATTTTGGTCAGCTAGTAGCTAGCACCACCCTCTGATTCAAAGTTAACTTTATGGACAGTCTCGGGAGTGTCCGAGTGTGATGAGAATATCCCACAGCAATGATGGTGGCCCTTCCCGGTGGGCGATGAAGCCCACTCTGCCCTTGGTAGTCACCTGGGCTCTTGCTCTACTCTTTCCTGTTCCTAGCTGCCTGTTGGTGACTGCTTGGTCCAGACTGGTCTGGAGCTGACCCAGCAGCATCTCTGGAGTGAGCACACTAGGCCCCATTGAGCAGTGGGCTGCAACTTCTTTGCACCCTTCCTAGGGATACATATGCCTGTTTCCAGACAGAGCTGCCCCAATAAGGCTTGTCCCAAAAGCCTAACCCTTCGTGAGGTAGTATTTTCTCTGGGTAGATTCCCATAAAAGTGATGGCCTGGGCTATTGTTCAACATTTGAGGTAGATTTTTTTTTTTCATATACCATTTTATTGATTTTTCTGTGTGTGGTGGTGGGGTGGGGTGAGAGTGGGAAGGGCGATGTGCACATGTCACAGTGCTTGGGTAGAAGTCGGAAGACAACTTGCAAGAGTCAGTTCTGTCCCTTGACATGTGTGTTACAGGGTTCTCACTCAGGTGACAAGTGCCTTTACCAGCTCAGCCATCTCAGCCAGACCTGAGGTGGATTTCAAAGTTGGGGTTTACCTTTGCAGCCTTTGGGGAATAAGTCTCTAGCCTGGAACACTATTTTCATCCTGCCCTCAGGCAATAAAAAATCCTGACCTTTTACCTTATCAAGTGTGAGAGGAAGTGAAGGCCTGGGAATCAAATCCAAGGGAGCAGTCACCAGAGCATGATCTTCTCAGGCTCTCCCTACACTGGCTTGGTTTGCAGGGTGAGCGTTTTCTGGCTACCTTCTGGAAGGGCCTCGGTTTCTCTGGCTGGAGGGAGGAGCCAATGTCTAAACTTCCAGAAAACAGGGACTGAATGGTAAGAAGTAGCTGCCTTGAGAGCGAGGGAGGGGCAAACTGAGCTGTGCACTTAGATGATGAAATGGTCCCAGCAGGGAAAGATGTAGTGAGTCAGATGAATTTGAGATCTGAGCTCCAGTCCAGGCCCCTCCCCTTGGTAGCCAGGTGCATGCCAGCCCCCTTGGCTTGTCAACAAAGAGTGGCCCTGTGACAAGTCTGGTTTTCCAGTTCCCTGTGGGGCTTCACTCTAGTGGGCACCTCCCCTATGAGAATCTCCGTGCTCCCAGGGAGGGACCCTGTCTGTGTGCTCTCCAGCTGAGCCCTCGGTCTTTAGGCTAGTGCTTACCTCAGGCAGAGTCAGTCTCTAGGGAGGTCTTGGCAAGCTCTAGAGAGGTTTGGAGTTTCATGACATCAGGGATACTTCCCCTGCCCCAAGAAGTGGGGGATAGGGGGAAGTAGAGACCCCAATACCATTTAATACCCTTCCAGGCACAGATCAATCCCTGGTTGAGACTGATTCCTTCAATTTGAGGTGTGTGTGTGGTGGGGGTGGGGTGGGGTGGGGTGGGTGGGGGGGTGGAGGTGGGGGCAAGAACCCTGCCCCTTGCATGGCACCTCACATTGCCAGGTGTCTGAACCACACCAGAGCAAGAGTGTTTGAGTCCCCAGGTGAGCCTTCTGTCCCTGCGCTGTGCTCTTCACAGACCATAATGGGAAGGGAGATGTTTTCACAGCCAAAATCAGGGCCGCCATTGTTTCTGTGGTACTAAGTAGGCAAGGTGTTATGGAATGGGCCCAGTGAGCATTTCATGACTAGTTGTCATGGAACTTTATCCCCACTCCCATTTCCATATGCAAAGCTTGTGGAGGCCCCTCCAACTCTTCTCATCCCCCCACCCCCAGCTGAGCTGTCAGTCAAGTAGAGCCTGCCTTGCTTAGCTGCAACAGCTCTAGTCAGCTGTGGCCAGATATGCCCAGCAGGTCCCTCAATCAGATTGTAGGCTCAAGGAAGAAAGGGAGACAGAAAGGAAGGAGTTACAGGGCTGGGAATTGCTCAGATACCCAGGGCTTGTGGGCAGGAGCTTAGGGCTTGAGTGGACACTGTGGCTGGAGCAGGTCATTGCATACCTCTACAGCGATGGTGTGACAGCCTTGAGGCACTGGTCTATAGAGGGGGCTACTCACTATGGACTGCCCTCTGTCTCTTCTCTCTTTCTCTCTCTCTCTCAAACATACACACACACACACACACACACACACACACACACACACACACACACACACACATCCTGATACAGACATTTTTATAAAGCTGGATGTGGTGCCACATGCCTTTAATCCCAGAAGCAAGCAGATCTTGAGGCCAGCTTGGTCTACATTATTGAGTTTTGGGACTGCCAGAGCTACATAGAGAGACTGTGTCTCAAGGAAGTACCAACACCAAGGGGAAAAAAAAAAAAGGACTGTGCATATAAGGGTCATCACAAGTGGTTTGTATGGACGTCACATTCCTGTTCCTCACTAAAACTCTCATTTCTGCATGACTGGCTCTTCTGTTTGGGGCCTGTGGCTAGTGGCCACATGGGTTCTCAGAAGACCTGTTTCCCTGTATGGTTTGGTCCAGACTGGCCAAAGGTGGCCACTCTGCTTGGGTTATATGAAGGATGATGTCATAAGTAAGCTGACCTTTGAAATCTCTCACTCATAAATTCCTGCAGCACAGACAGAGCTTCCTTGTTGAGGAGACTTTCCCGGATCCTTTCAATACTGGTCAAACCAGACCTTCAGAACAGCAGGGAGGGGTCTGGGGCCTGCCTTTCTGTCCACTCCTGTGGCCCCCAGCACAGAGCTGTCCCGGAAGCTCCAGCTGACTTCCAAGACAAATACATTCTTTTATCACTGGCTGACAGGTTCAAGAGCACAGGCTTCCACCTCAGACAGACCAGAGGCTGCATCATCTAAATAAGGTTTAGGCTGTTAGTTCTAGAGAACCCAAATCATTGTTTTGTAAATAGAAGCACATTTCTGTGTATACAGTCCAAAGCCATGTGGCAGGTTCCCCCTAAACCTTCAGGGCTCCAGGCTCTTTCTAGCTCACAGCTCTGCCGTACACTGTAGGAATCTTGATCTTATGGCCCAAGGTAGATTGTCAGAGCTCCAGCCATCACATCAGTGTTTGAGGGAGCAGGCTGGAAGAAAGTAAGATAAGGGTTAGGGGTAAATGCCAGTGTTTTAAGGAAAATTTTTGAAAATTATCTTGTAGCATTCTTGCTCAGATCTCCTTGGCTGAAACATAATTATAAGAAACTACGAAGGAGAGTCTGCAAATGGGCTTCTTAGTCATGGAGGCCTGTGAGAAGGGGACTGCAGGGTGGGTATGGCAGACAGCATCTCTTCTATAACTCCCAGCTCTGATGACAGGGCCTCCGTCCAGTTTGGGCCTCTTTACATCTTAATCTTCTTCTGTGGCTGGAACTAGAGTTGACAGACAGCATAACTGTGACCTGGCCTGACACAGCATGGGAACTGTTCCTTACTTCCTCTGTGTTCTGTGTCACTGGCGACTGATGTTCTGCTTCACAGGTGCCACAGAGAGCAGGATGAGCTAAGGACATGAGGTGGGGAGGGGGAAGATTTCTCCATATCTTAGCCTCCTTCATGTCCCTTCTCTCAGGTACCATGATAACGGTGATGTGAAAGTAACTCATAATGGATTGAGGAGGTGGCTCAGTAGGTAAGAGACTTGTGCACAATCCTGAGGACCCGGGTTCTGATCCTGGTACCTCCATGAAAAACCTGAGTGGCTAGCACACCTATATCCTCAGCACTCAACCCACACCATGTGGGTGACCAGGGTGTGGCAGCCAGCTGCTTCCCTCTGTGCAGCTTGTGTGGTGTTGTGCCACACTATTCTTTTCCTCATGGAGCCTAGAGGATTCTGTACACTCAGAGGGCAAGGGACTTGATCAAGATCACATGGTCAGTGAGAAGATACCCAGGTAGTAAGGCCAAGGTTTCCAGGCACCCAGGTGTTTGACTCAGTGTAGAATCCAAGCTATGTGTCATCTTAGGGGTACCGTGCTCACTATGAAGGTCTGGGCAAGGTCATAGGGACCTCTTCCACTTCCCATCGGAACAGAATTCTTTAGAGTCATGGCGAATTTGAGGATGTGTGTGTCAGCTCGGTTCCCCTGCCAGATGATGGCCTCCTGGGCTTCAGTTGTATATCCACCACCCATATTAGTTACTTCTTAAAAAATTGTGTGTGCATGCTTGCGTGCATGCGTGTGTGCGTGCATGCGTGTGTGTGTGTGCAGGCACACTTGTAAAGACTGAAGGAAGATGTCGAATGCCAAGCCCTGTCTACTTTACCTTATTCCCTTGCCACAATCTCTCACTCATCCTAGCTTAGGCTAGTAGTCAGCAAGCCCCAGCAAGCCCCATCCCCTGACCCCCAGCACCGGGTGTATGTCTACTCCAGGCTTTTTAAACAAAAACTATTATTTGTATTTTATGTACATTGGTGGTTTGCCTGCATGTATGTCTGTGTGAAGGTGTCGAATCCCCTGAAACAGGAGTTAAAGACAGTTGTGAGCTGCCATCTGGTGCTGGGAATGAACCCGGGTCCTCTGGAAGAGCAGCTAGTACTCTTAACTGCTGAGCCAAGTCTCCAGCCTCTACTCTAGACTTTTACATTTGTTTTGGGGGTTTGAGCCCTGGTCTCAGGCTTACTCAGCAAATGTTCTTATACAATGAGCCATCTCCTTAACCTTGATATCAGCTATTTGTATATATTGTGATCACAATATCTGGGAGGGAACAGTGTGAGGGGAAGGAACTGACTGTTTCAGAGGCTGTAGATGTAACCACCAGACCCTTTGCGCTTGGGTGGATGGAGCCTCAGGTAATAGGCATGTGGGAAGGAGGCACATGGTGAGTGGGAGGCAGAGATAGAGGAAGGGTATCCCCAGGGACCTACTTTCTGTATTTAGGCCTAAGACCTACCTGTTTCCAGAGCTTCCTTAAACAGTGAGTGCCATTGCTGGGAAAGAAGTATTGATCATGTAGGCCTGTGGGGGACCTTTCATATCCAGACCATCACTCCCTCCCACACACTGTGCTACAGGCTGGACACAGGAGTGGTTAAAGCCCCTGGGACTGTGCAGCCTCACCTCCTTAGTGAGGTCCAGGCCAATGAGAGACCATCTTAGCAACAGCCACAAATGAGGGAGGGAGAAAAGAGAGAAACAATACTTGAACATCCCTAAACTTCCAGAAGGGAGCCTGGAACTTAGCCGGTGAGGCTTGTTTCTGCTATTTGACTTCCAGAGTTACAAGATCCATTTGTGGTGTTTTAGACCACCATGTTTGGGGTGATTTGTTACAGTAACAAAGTTTCTCTGAGGAGGTGAAACTAGAAGCGAACCAGGCAAAAATTGGAGCAGCAAACACCATGAGCAGAGGAAGCACTAAGCACACAGGTCCTGAGGCCAGGGAGCACTCCACTCAGTCAGTTCAACATGAGACTTGGACCTTTGTCCCTGCAGGCTCTCCATCAGGCTATCTTCCTCATGATTTTGTCCTTTCTGCCAAGAGCTCTTTCAGCTCAGAAAACTGCTTGTCTCTCAAGAGGCAGGTCCACCCTCATTTCTCTGAGAGCCCTCTGTGCCCCGGCCCTTTCTAACACTTGCCTTGCTTGTCCCCCGGTGCTGCTTGCTGATACACCTGTGGCCTCTGCTGGGCATCTGCCCAGGGTGGAACCTGGCTTTCCTCCACTTCTTTATCTTCATTGCTTGATGCCCAAGAGGCAAGCTATTTGTTAAATGAATGCTGATTCTGTGAGAAGTGTGGACGTATTCACCTCACTGACTATGAACGGCTGAAGGGGCTAAGGACTCGGGCTGTTTGGACAGGGCTTAGAGGACTCTGTGGGGGAGAGCAGATTGCAGCGGACCGTCCCCATTCTTACTGTGCCAGCTACTCAGTAGGACTGGTACCTCTTGCTGGCAACCAGCCGGTTCTCACTGGCACATTGAGAGCTGGCAGGATTAGAAGATCACTCGGCTCCTTTCTTTACCTTTCATCCTATGGGATAACAGTGCTGTTCCCTGGAGACTGTAGGTTTGTGGGTGACCTGGGAACCCTAGATCCCTGAGGAGGGAGGGAGCCTGGGCACCATCATCAGCCAGGGACAACTGGACAGGGCCTGAACCTTGTGCTGTTATGATGTAATCTGTTGTTTTATTTCTCAAGCAGAGGAGCCCACAGCATGGGGGTGGGTGGCTCTGACCTCCCAGATGCCCTGGGCCTGTACACCCTGCCACGCCATCACCAGGTTGGGGGCGGGGGCCTTGAATCCAGAGAGGTTGCTTATGAAGACTGCAGCTTAGCAGACAAGGGCTGAGGGTTGTGAGGAGGGGGGTTAGAATGTTGTCTGCCTTTGACTTGATCAAGCAGAGGTAGTTTGAAAATGAGGAAGGGGTTGGGAAAGGAGAATGGGAAGGAAGGAAAGAGGAGGAGAGATGGAGGGGGGAGGGGGGGAGGGGGGAGGGAGAAGATAATGTCATTCCTCTCTGTTCCTTATAAGATTGCCATTTTCCTGACTGGTCCTTTCCACTCTGTGATGCGTGCTCCCCTCTATTCTCTGACCTCAACCTTGCTCTCACTTTGGTGACCACTTCTCCATGCTTCCTGATATCTGGCCTGGGCACATGTTCTTGGCTGTCTCGTGCCTCCCTGGCGCCCGATGCTGTGAGCTTCTGCCTCTTCCAGTGCGCTTGGTTTTCCTGTCAAGTCAACCCTGGCTCCTGAGAGAGCAGGGTTTTCATGGCACATAAATGTTTAGTCTGTGCCAGCGTAGAGCTGAGAACAGGTGAGATTGGAGAGTACTTGGTGTCCCCTGAGACTGTGTGAGGGCAGAGTGTTCTCGGATTTCCCCCTGAGCCTATTTCAAGTCAAGGCACTGTCTAATAACAAGGATAAATCAGAAGGTGAGACACTGGAGGTGAGTGAGGGCCTGCGTCCTCGGTCTCGGAACTCAAGCACCCAAGCTTCCGGCCCTTAGTGTCCCTGTGTCCTCTATATCCTTAACCCTACACCACTGATAGTAGGGACCAAACTATTGGAGCATCTGCTGCATGCTGGAGCACATGGATAGAAAGGAAATCCTGAGAACAGCAGCTGCCCTGAGAGCCAATAGCTCCCAGTGCTCTGAGAAGGTGTGTGTGTGTGTGTGTGTGTGTGTGTGTGTGTGTGTGTGTGTGTGTGTGTGTGTTTTCCCTCTGGCTATGTATTGGGACAAATTGCCACAATGTATCTGGGGTCTGAGGCTGGGGCAGTCACTGGGTCACTGGTGATAGTCAAGATGTCAGCTGGTTCCTTGTCTTTAGATTGCAGAGGCCACATGTATTCCTTGGTCTGTGACCTCCTCCTCATCTCCACAGCCAGGGAATTTCATCTTCTGTCCTCACCCCTGTTTTTGCCAATGTCCTGCTTCCCTTTGCCTTCCTGGGGACAGAGTTCCTCTCATGGAGCTGGTTAGAGATGGCGGTAGTAGAGTTTGAGGTGTTATTTTAAGCCATTCTAGGAGAAGCGGTGAACTCTCTAGAGACTTGTAAAAATAGCTTCAGTTCTGGTTTGCAAAGCGGTACATGTCCGCTGTCTATGGATGATATCAAAAGCATAGAGGAGAATCAGATCATCCGCCCGCAGCTGCCCAGTGTGACTCAGAGTTCACATGATGCATTTTCTTTCTGGACCTTTGTGAGGGCATGCAGAGCTCAGACTGGAGCAGCAGGGGCCAACACTCTTATTGACCTCACACTGGCTCTTCAACTGTCTCTAGGCCCTGGATGCCTCAGGAGCTGTTTCCAGGCCTGCAGTGATGTTGCGCTTAGTCATGGGTAGACTCACCACTTCTTGGCTCATGCCAAGAAGGTACCCTCTGCATTCTGTCCTTACTTTTAGGACACCTGTATAATATACTTTGAATGCCACTTTTTTTTCTCTCTCTGTGTCCTGTGCTGACTCACCTTGTCCTATGCCATGCGAGTGCTCACCTTTAATAGCTTTGCTACTCTTGGCTACTTAGTTTGTCCTTCTGGCCCCTCCAGCTCAGATGAACCCTTGGCATCTCCTCTCTCCTTCCCATTTCTGATGACATCTTAGGACATGTGCTTACCTGGAGAGACATGGACTGAGTTCTGGGGCTCTGAACCGTGGTCAGATTGTCTTATTAGGAGAATGCTGCTTTGCAAGAGCCAGGTGCAGCCTCCCCAGTGAACTGGTCCCTTTGGTAGAGTTCTGCTCAAGAAGTATTTGTTTCAGCCAATAAGGAGCCTCCGGGGAGGGGAGGCAGCTGCTGTGGCCAGGGTTATTTCCATGGAGCATGCTGGTGTTTGGGTTTTATTTTCCTTCTGGCACAGGCTGTGGCTGTCAAGGTGCTTAGTGGCAATAAGCCAGGATCCTTCTTGATGTGGAGCCGGGTGGGTGGAAGAGTCTGGAAGGAGCTTTTGCCAGATTTGTGAGGCATTTGGCATCCAGGAGTTGACAGGTGGTTTCTTTGATGGGATCCAAGCTTCAGATGGACAGGAAGCACCTACTTGTGTGTATCCCTGAGTGGGTGTTGTCACTAGGGACCAGAGCTGATCACAGCCTCCGTGGTCCACTCTAGCTAGCCTATTCTTTTCCAAGGTGGTTTCTTTTATTATTGTCCTTGGGAAGAAGTGGAGGGTGTGATGGGATCAGGCGAGTATAGGAGGTGTTGATCATGATGACAGTGGCCATCCTGATCTCAGTGAGAGATCCGGGCACATTTTTCATGGGGTGTCTGCTCTGGTGTCAAGATCTCCTGCTCTGTATTTCCCCACCTTCTCTGCACCTTTAACCTTGTGCCACCATGACAGATCCAGCCATATGGCACACCTGCTGCATTCTAAAGCACAAGACTGGTAGGATGGCAAACCCTAGGACAGCTGCCCTGGTACTCGGTACCTCCAGCACCATGAAGTGATGTGTAGGGGATACTTCTAGCTACTGGTGCAGATTGTCACAACTATTTTATCTTTCAGTTCTGCAGCTCAGAGTCTGTTACTGTCCCTGGTGATAGTCAAGGCACTGGCCAGCTGATACTTTGCTGTTTTTAGCCTGTAGAGGCCATATGCACTCCTTCCTCCATTTTCATAGCTGGGCATCTTGTCTCCTTTCAGAGGCCCGCTTCTCTTCTGCCTGCTGAGTCAACTCCCTCCTGTCTCCCTCTCCCCAAGGCCCCATTGCTGCTATCCAAGGCTCATCCTGAGAACCTGGACAGCCACCCCAGATCCCTAAGGTAGTCACTTCTGATAGAGTCTCTACTGGGTAATGATGACACAGATTCCCAGGACTCTTGATGTTTTCAGGGGAAGTTTCAGGATATGGCAGGGTCAACAGAACACGATCAACCAAAAGCTCATGGTCCCCCATGCTGGCCTGTGGGTTCATGGGATTGAGCATTCTGACCGCTGCGGCTGAGAGCCGTTGCTGAGGGCCTCATGTGGGGCAGAAACAGCTCTAGATGGGAGGCATGGTATTTTTAACATGTGTGTGGGGGAAGGCGGGGGCACTTTTCTTCTTGGTAGGCTACGTTATTTTAAAATTCCATCCTAAAAGATATCTCCTCAAAGATGGGAAGGGCACCTTGGGATTTTTAAATGAATCAGCTATTGTTTCTTGTCTGTGTCACTGCTTTTCTGGGATGCCGACTCCTGAGCATGGGATGAGCAAGCTGCTGTCTCAGCCTTTGAACCACAGGACCAACATAGTTTCAAGCAGCCACTGGAGTTAGTCTGACTGGATTAAGAACAGGGGACAACCTGAAATATTTGATGGTGTCACCTGTCTCTCATGTGTCAAAGGCTTTTCTCCAGGAAGGCTTGGAAAGGGTAAGGCCTGTCCTTAGCCCCTTGACTTCGGCCCCAGTCAAGGCTCACAGCACCATCAAGTGATGTGAACTCGGCTTCTGTCCATCTGTCCTTCCTCCTCCTCCAGCCAGTCAGTCCTCACACCATGTGCTGATTTCATGTCCTGAGCGTGCTGCAATGTGTACTGTGCTGAACTAGACAAGACCAGGTACACGAGTTGAGCTGGAGAGATGTGTAGGAACTGCTTGACTTAGAGTGGACCTACAGCCAGATTGAGTCCTCTAGAACTATAAACATTGCACATAGGAATATTGCACTGTGCCTGATGTTTGCATGCCCCAGCTGTACCCCAGAGTGCTATAGAGGGTCCGCTGTGGTGTGGACTGTGACATGGGTGTTAATGAAGCTCAACATCAAGAGAACTGCCTGGGGAAAGAGCCAAGTTTACATGTGAATGGGTTTTCTACTGCATTCTTGAAAGTGAAAAACTGGATATTGGATGGTTATAGGTTGGGGACCATTTGCGTATAAAATGCACAGGCAAGTTGTGCTCTGTGTGTGTGTGCCACTTCTGGCTTGCCTGGCTTTAGATCCAGGCTTCTTCCTTTGAGTCAGGCTTCTACTCAGCACTGGGGCTCTTGTGCTCAGGGCAACTCTCTGTAGGGTCTACTCTGCTTTGTGACTGGACAGTAGTGCACTGGCCTCTGAAACTTAGATGCCATTAGTTTTTGCCTTCCCAGTGTAAAAACTTACAATGTCTCCAGCAATTGCTAGATGCCCCTCCACCACAGTGAGTGTGTGTCTCTGTGTGTGCGTGTCTGTGTGTATGTCTGTGAGTGTGCATTTGTGTGTGTGTCTCTCTGTGTGTGTATGTGTGTGCACGTGTGTCTGTGTGTGCATCTGTGTGTGTGCGTGTGTCTGTGTGTGTGTGCATGTGTGTCTGTGCGTATCTGTGTGTATGCCTGTGTGTGAGTTTGTATGTATGTGTGTCTGTGTATATCACAGGAACCTCCTGGTTGAGGCATCATTGCAGTCTTTACTTTCTTCACTCCCTGCCCTTCCTCTTCCTCCTCCTCTGTTTGTCTCCCTGCTCACTGGCTGCTGCCCCAGTACAAACAAGGCATGGATTTCTCATACTGCCTAGGGACCTCTCTGTACCAGTTCCTCAGCCTTGCCTGTGAGGGCACACCCTTGCTCTGTCCCCAGAGCTAGCACCACTGACTGATACCTCTCTGAGCTTAGTAAATGTTTGTTAAAAGGCTGAGCGACTGTCTCATAAAAATCCTAGACACATACTAGACCAAGGAGGAGGTATGAGAAGAGTTTCCTCTCGAAGCAGCTACATGGAGAGAAAAAAGCTCTCGGACTGTACAGCAGGAGAGACCAGCATCTGACATTCGGGGAATGCTTCCCTTCCTACTCATAGCCAGAGTGGGGTCCTCAGATGCTCAGGAGCTGTAACACTCAGGGAATGCTTTCCTTTCTACCCATGGCCAGACTGGGATCCCCAGATGCTCAGGAGCCCAATAGACATGACATGTGACAGTGTGTTCGCTGCTTGACCACAGGATTACATGCCAGTTCATCACAGGCCTGCAGCCACCATGTCTGGGCAGAATGGGCACAAGTGCTGACTAACTCCAGATTCGGGGCACCATTGATAGCCTGGAAGCTGTCAGCATGGTGTAATGCTGCTGGAAGAGGAAAGAAAAATGCCAGGCATTTCCAAGGAGAGCAGTGGGAGGAAAATCAGGAATCGAGGAGAGGAGATGCAGAGATCTGACCCATGATGCTTTTAAGAGAGGCAAGTGAGAGCAAGGAGTGCTACAAGAGGGTAGGGCAGGCAGCGAATACATTGACAGGAAGTTATCATAGTGGACTCTGTCTCAAAACATAAACTCCACAAGTGTTCATATCAGAATCACATCTCCATATGACAGTTCTAAAGCCCATTACATAAACTGCAGGTCACGCTGGACCCTTCAACTGTGGTAGATCAGATTATGGAATATTACTCAGTGCTCAAAAGGGATAAAACACTGAGAGATGCTCCATTTACACGCTAAAGATTACTATAACTAAGAATGTAATGCTGATGGATGTTGCAACATTATGGGAACTGAAGGAACAAAGGCTGTATGTTGTATGGATCCACTGATATGAAATACTCTTAAGTCTCTAGGGACAAATAGACAATGTGATTATCTAGGTCTGGAAATGTCCCCAAGAAGAAATAGGAGGCTCACTAGCAGATCTAATATTGTCTTTGGATAATACATTTAAAAGATTATTTTGTATATATGAGTGTTTGTCTGCATATGTGTGTGTGTGTGTGTATATGTCTACCATGTGTGTGCAGTGCCCAAAGAAACCAGAAGAGGGTGCCAGATCCCTGAAGCTGACATTACAGATGATTGTGAACCGTCATGTGTGTGCTAGGAATAGAACCTGGGTCCTCTGGAAGGGCAGATAGTACTCTTAACTGAGTCATCTCCAGCTCTGGAAAAAGTGTTTTCAAATTAGACTATGGAAATAGGTAGAGATTTTCAGGCACAGGTTCAGAACTGTGTATGAGGCATTCAGGTTCATATCTAAATGAACCTGAAATGAGAGGCACACAGCAGATCTAATGGAAAATAAGGTGCAGTATCTGAAAACCACTGTTAGATGCATATGGGTAGGTAGTATTGCTCTCATGGCTTCGCAGATGATGGGCAAGTATTGGAAGGAGAATCCTCTCCAGGTGGCCAAGTCATCTTACCTACCTGGATCTGATTCTTACTCATAGTATAGGATCATGTTTGAGGAAGGCCGGATAAATATGCCAGGTGAGCCTCCATATTACAGCAGAGAGTCTCAAAGGAACTTAATTTATTTTTATTTTTTGAAACAAGATCTTATGTTGCCCGGGCTGATCTCAAACTTGCTATGTACCTGAGGTTCTTCTTTTTTATTTTTTTCCCACATTTTTGTTTATTTGTTCTCTGGATAAGGTCTTGCCATGTAGCCTTGGCTGGCCTAAGACTAGCTCTGCAGATCAGCCTGGCCTTGAATTCACAGAGATTCTCCTGGGAGCTGGAATTAAAGCCCTGTGACATGTTGGAGGTAGAGCACAGCCTCATACATGCTAGGCTACTGACCAAGTTACATCTCCAGATCTAGGCTACCGACTGTTACATCTCCAGATCTAGGCTACTGACTAAGTTACATCTCCAGATCTAGGCTACTGTCTGTTACATCTCCAGATCTAGGCTCCTGACTGTTACATCTCCAGATCTAGGCTACTGACTAAGTTACATCTCCAGATCTAGGCTACTGACTAAGTTACATCTCCAGACCTGAAGAAGTTACTTTTTTACTCATTCAAAGTATACTCTGGAGTCTGCAGAGACAAGAGAGGAACCTCAGACCTCTGAACCTGTGCATGGGGTGAGAAGGAGGAAGCACAGGCCAGCCCAGAGAGACACACATTTTGTCCCTGTTCCACAGACCAGAACTCTGTCACCTGATCCAAGTCAAAGGCAGGAGTTGGAAGATTCCAGAACTCCAAGAATGTCTTCATGCTATGTACAGAAAAGGTCAGGCACCTGAGGAATGTGGGAAGCAGCCCACTGGTGAGGGAGCCCACCCAGTAAGAGACATTGTCATTCACTGATTATGAGGGCACACCCTCACGGGACATGTGGGACCTTTGTCACAGTCCCCTGTTGGGCCTTCCTGTTCTGCTTTCCAGATTTTGCAGTGGAAGGAGTGGCCTGTCTCCTTGTGGGGAAGTCTGTAGCCCCCATCCATGCTTTAGCACTGCCTCCCTGCTGTTACATAAAGCAGAACCCTCAGTCACCTCTGGCTCTTACAGTCTTGTCACCCCCTCTCCTGCAGAGGTCCCTGAGCCTTGGGGTAGGGAAAGGATTTGATGAAGACATCCACTGAGTCTCTCAGTCTCTGTACAGTGCCCACTTGTGGGACTTTGTTAGTGCCCATTCGACTGTAAGAAGAAACTGTCTGAGCAAGGTAATGAGGCACTGATCTATGGGTATAGGAATGTCATTAGGAATCATTTTATTACTGTGTTCCTTTAGCAGATAACAGCGTATGTTTTCCTCTAGGCCCATGACCTGTCTAGACTTGGGTTCTTGGTTACTTTAGTAGGCATCAGATGTGGACACAGCAGGACTGCTGCACATACTAACTCATAGAGACTGTGACAGCCTGCACACGACCTCCCACTGTCTGTCAAACCAGACAAAATCCTCAGCACTGACATCCTATTTCTAACCAAGATGCTATTTGCAATTGATACTTGCTGGGAAAGAGAAATAAATTTTCTTCAGTAGAGTTTCACTGTGTCCATTGGTACATGATGATTCTTGCCCCGTCTGGCCAGAGGGCCTAGCCCACAGACCTGCCGTCCTAGAGTGCCTAGCAGCCTGCCGCTGCGCTTAGGCCCCCCCAAAATGACTGAGACACTTATATTAACTTCATGCTGTTTGGCCTATGACTTAGGCACATTGCTAGCTAGCTCCTTCATCTTAACTCAACCCATTCTCATTAATCTGTCTGCCACGTGGCCCGTGGCTCACCTGTGTTCCTTACATGCTTCTTCTTTTGGCATCTGGCTCAATCTGCCTGTGACTCTGCCCTCCTCCTACCTATGCTCTGATCTCCCCACCTACTTTTTCTACGGTGTCTGCCATGATCAAAACAGTCCTTTATTTAAATATTGACATTCCCACATGAGTCCATCAATCACACTCCAGGGCAGGCCCCATGCCCAGGGGCAGTTGCCAACACAAAATAGACTCTCTGGTGTTTTGTTTGTTTGTTTTCATATTTTTTTTTTATTTTTTCATTTTGTTTTGAGAGAGAGAGAACATGAAGTTGGATGGGTAAAGAGATGAGGAGGAGCCAGATGAGGGGAAAAATATAATCAGAATATACCGTCTGAAAAATTTAAATGAATAAATAAGAGAACCCGTGTGGTTGCTGAGTGGCCAGTAGCTTCTGCAATGGCCACTTAGGATATGTCCAGTTTCTGTGTGGAAGCTAGCTGGGGTTCCTAGAGGCCTGTGTGGGGTGAGGAAATGGAGGTGGGGTGGGTGGGCTGGGGGGGTGCTGTTGCTATGGAGAACTCTGATGACATTCAAACTGTAGCTCATTAAAGCAGTCTGTTCTTTTCCTCAACGCTGGAGAATTTCACTGGGATGGTGACACACACACTGAAAGTACAGAGTTCTGTCTGGGCATGAAGAGAATGGCTTGTTCCTTCTCATCCAGCCAGCTGCCTGGTGAATTATAGTACACCAGGAGGTGAAAATGAGAAATTGATCTGGTCAGGGCCATAGCAAGTCATTGCCGCCCTCTCCCCACTCCAAAGTCTGATGCATAGGCAGAGCTTTCTCTTCTCAGGCTTACCAAGGTCATGGTCACACCTAGTCCAGGGAAGTCCAGGATGGCTGCAGAGGCCTCTACCACTCTGTGTGTTTTGTACATGGGTTTATTTTAAGAATTAGCTTATGCAATGATAGAAGCATGGCATGGTGGGTCTGCAGGCTGAAGGCCCGAGCGGGAATTTGGAATTTGGTTGAAGTATGAAGGCGCCTGCTGCCAGGATTCCTTCTCGGTCAGTAGTCCACCTTGGTGCTGTTCATGCCTTTGACTGCTTGGATGAGGCCCACCCACATTGTGGATAGTTGTCAGCTTGACAGGTTTTGGTATTCATCTTATCTGAAAAATGCCTTCATTGAAACATGTAGAATAACAGCCAAATCTTTGTATCCCGTGGACTGGTCAGGTTGACCCATGAAGTCAGCTGTTATTCTGAGGTGCTGGCTGTCCCCAGAGGCATGGGAATGGGAGGGCTGAGTATTAATTATACCACCTGCCTCTTGTAGGGATGGAGGCCTGTTCTCTTTGGCTATCTGTGGCGTGGCCTCTGTATGTTGTTTGGGGTAGTTCTGAGACTCTCCCCAAGCTTGAGTTCAGGCTATCTTAAGAGGCTGATCTGAAGTGGCAGGCCACTGATTAGGTAAACAAGGCCAGAGTGGGATTTACTGGTGTGGTGAAGGCATGCTTAATCCTTCTTTAATCCTGTTGGGCTGCTGATCGGTGACTCTGAGAATCAATGGTCAGTGAGTGTCCTGTCAAACCCCTTGCCGGCTCTCCTCTCTATGCTTCCTCTTTTAAGGCTTTCAACACTCCTCCTCCATCCCATGTGGGCACTGCTACTGTTTCTGTTTGCCTGGAAACTGAGGCAGGGTTCATAGGACATTGTCAAGGTGTTCGGTCTCCTCTATGGCTCTTTCTTCCACAGCTCTGGGATCCACCCAGCTCACCCTATGCCCTTCCAACTAACAAGTTTGTTCTGGGTTTGTTCATATTTGCAAATTCTCAAGGGCTTTCTTCTACAAAAGCTGGTTGGAGCCAGGGACGTATAGCTGCCTCTCTCTCTTCCCAGCCTCTTCCTGGAGTGTGTGTGGCTACTTTGACCCTCCCTTCTGGGTCACACAGGCCTGTGAAATGTGAGACCCCAGTAAGTCATATGACTACTGGGATGGGGTCTTGCTGGAAGAGCCCCTGGGGTGCCAGTCAACACACTGCAGTTATAGACTCCAGCTGGACTCTAAGGGGTTTTCTTAAGATCCCAGAAGGACAAACCATGGATTTTAGTTTCTTTTCATTACCGCAACAAAATAATCTGACAAAAGCAACATATTTTTAACTCAAGTTTCAGGTTAATAGTCCAATATGGTGGAGAAATCAAGGCATCGGGAGCTTGAAGCAGTTAGTCACATCATGTCCCCAGCCAGGAGAGGAGAGCAATGGATGTGTTCCTACCAGTGCTCTGCTCACTTTCTCCACTCTTACACAATCCAGGATCCCTCTGCGTAGGGAATGGTGCCACCCACAACTAACGGGTCTTCCCACCTTGATTAATGAAATCACGATGACCCCTGCAGACATCCCCAGAGACCCTTCTCCCATATGATTCTAAATTCTGTCAAAGTGACAGTTAATACTAACCACCATGCCCTGCGATTTTAGATTTCTTAACTGTCCAGCTCATGCAGAGAGTCATCTCTGTTTCACAGCAGAGATGTGAAACCCTCAGTGCCACACCTGTATGGCACTCGATCTGTGCTGAGGAAATGGCATCTTCTTTCTTTAGGCACACAGTAGATCCTCGGAAGACCTTTTGAGCACAGCTCTTGCTGCATAGTGCTCCACTGGTTGGTAATGGGTTTATTTGCTTGACTTTTGTTGGGGAAGGCGGCTGACTTTTGTGGAGCAGAGCAGCTGGGCAAAGGTGAAGTTTCTATAACATAGCAGTAACTGGCCAACCCCAGAGCATATAGGACATCTGAGAAAACAGTGGCTCTGTGTCCCTAGAGCCTGGCTCTGAGATGAGCTTTAATGCATTTGAACAGGCAATGACTAACACTTGATCCCTGCCTGTGCACACTTGGAGATGCATGGAGCATCTCCATGTTGCTTGTCATGTTTGAGGCATTTGAGAACATGGACATGATGCTAGCCCAGCCCTGGCGCTAGTAATCTGGCCTTTTGATGCTATCTGCTCACAAGAAAAGATGTGTGGCAGAGCAAGTGTCTCAGAGATGCTTAGACCCCATCCCTGATGTGTAGAGAGCAGGCAGCGAGAGACTGCTGCTGACTTCCAGGTTCCTGTAGGGGCTTTGGTTCTCCATAGCATGACAGGCCTTGGCATAAATCAGTTTAGGATGGCTTGGGTTGGAAAAGCTGGCCCATTCAACATTGCTCATGTGTTATTTGGGGTACCCGTGCTGAAGCCTAGGTCCCCCGAGACCTCAGTGACTCCAGACTGAAAGGGATGTTGTCAATCACAATCTTCCCTCTTTTACTTTAAGATCTATTTTTATTGTTTTAGTTATGTGTATGTGTGTGTAGGTACATGCACATGAATACAAGTGTCCACAGAGGTCCGAGGTGTCAGATCGCCCAGGAGCCATCTGATAAGGGCACTGGGAATCCAACTCAGGTCTTCAGAAAGCGTAGGAAGTTCTCTTAATCACAGCGCCATCTCTCCAGCCCCTCAGATGTTCTTCCCCCAGGATGCTGTGCATAAGAACTCACAAGCTCATAGCTGTTCACCTGTAACTCCAAGTCGGTGACCACAGTTTTTTCACAGTGGTGGTTTGTGCAGGGTGGGGGGGGGGGAGGGGGGAGGATGAGAAAAGGGAGGGGAAAGAAGGGCAGAGTGGGGAGGGGGAAAAGGGATGGAGGAAGAGGGAGGGAGGGAGGGAGGGAGAGAGAGGGAGAGAGGGAGGGACCTGGAAAAATGGTTTAGTCCTTCAAGCTCATTGCCCCCTAGTCTGACAGCCCTAGTTCAGTTTGTTCTATGGAAGAAAGAAAAACTGATACCCCCAGTTGTCTTCTGACTGCCAATGGCACATGCTCTTCTCTCACAAATAAATACATTTAATTTTTAAAATTAAAGTTTAAACACCTGACATACTTTGGCTACCACTGGTCACTGGGCCCTGCTTCAGCCACCCGTCTGGCTAGTTCTGCCTCAGCCTCCCTGGGTTTGAACTTTCTCTTGAGGTTGTTGTGTAAATTGGTCCCAAGCACAGTGTGGACATGTGAGAAGGCCTCAGTGAGGACATGCATGTGCTGTGTAGGCTAGGCCCAGGCCCTCTGTAGAACTTTTGGGGTGGAGAATGTGAGTTCAGTACTCAGGAATCAGCAGCTGCACATAGGAAATGAGGCATCTTTAAGTCAAGCAGCATCCTTTCATGTGAATGTGTGGCCAGCAGTTCACAGTAACTCCCTCTGGAATCTCTAGTGTCGTGGTGGTTCCTATAGTTCAGCACTGGCAAGGACATTATACAGTGTAAGTATGAGACTCCGAAGTCACACCAACCTCCAAGAATCCTTTCTGTCTCACTTTGCCTGACTATGTGTTTTGTTAACCACTCACTGAATACATATCTACAAGACTTTAGTCACCTTGCCATGTGGTTCTCTTATGCATGACAATGATAATGTCTGTGCTCAGACTAGGTCATGTCAATAGTGACAGTCTTTCAACAAATACTGGATTCACTGATTGGCTCACTAGCCTCCCTCTCATGACCAAATAAAGGCAGAACCGAGTAAATGAATGAGTGGCATATTCACTGAACACCTGCTGAGTGCCAGTCAACAGCAGGAAGCTGTTGTGATGAGGATGTCGCTATGGGGACACTATGGTATTGGGGAGTGAAGGGTTTATCCCTTCCTGGCAGCAGGTGGAGCATGTGCCAGGCAGCATGAAATGTGTAAAGGCAGGTACGTGTGTCTGAACTGGTGATTCTGTGACAGCCGGTGCTCTTGGTTTGGGGCAGGTATAGGCTTAGTGCTCTCCATTTGGATAGGGGTGCCAGGATAAGGCGGGGTGAGCAGGCTGTGTCCTCAGGAACACTCAGTCCAGGGATCAGGTGGGATGCTTAGAAGGAAACTCCTTTCCGGCCCCAGCCAGGCACAAAAGCAGGAGTCTCTGCAGATTGAGATCTTGTTTCCTGGCTTGTACCCAGCCAGTTCATTCTGTGGGAACCACTGGCCTGAGCTAGTTCCTCCCTAACTCTTGTCTCAAAGCGTCAGGAGAGCTGCACAGGGCATGGAAAGCTGGGAGGGTCTTTGTGAGGTGCATGTTCTGACCACTAGAGGGTTGTGTCTGCTTGTCTTCCTCTGCCCTGGTGTCTGAGGTCAGGCCTTGTAGAAGGAGCTGGCCAGTATCCAACCATGGCGGGACTTGTTAATCTCTCACGGAGGTCACAGACAGTCCTCTCATTCTTGACTCTAGCTTAGGGTGAAAGGAAGCCCGTTTATACCATTAACACAGGCTCAGCTTCCTTTCCCAGCCCTATGTGCTAGCCTCACTTGTTCTACTCTCTATGTTCTGCATTATACTATCACACACACACACACCCCCACAGGCTCAGAGAATCCCCTCTTTATGTCTCTTCTGGCCCTAGCACCTGCTGACGCACCCCTAGAGTCCTCTGCTCCTTTTGGGGTGGTCAAGAAGGCTGACCTGATGGGAAAAGAGGGAATGGAATAAGTTTCCCAGGTCTGCAGATGACTGCTTCTAACCCCAGGAATGTTCAGTAGTGTCAGATTTCTGTCTTTCCTTCCATATGCCCCAAAAGATGGGAGTCAGAAATAGGGAGATTAGAGGGTTCTACCAGCTCTAAGACCTTCTAGCATTGTGCTTGTGAGCCTACCACAAGTCTCATTTTTCTCATTGATGAGATGGAGACAGCGATGTGTTAGAATTTTGGGTAGCAAGTCATAGACATACAGAGCCCACTGGAACTGCTTGAGGATGTCTGGGAGGAGATGAGGATGGAGGTACTGGCTGGGCAGGGGCAGCTGACTCCGGGGAAAGAACATCTGGAACCTGAATTTGACCTTCTCTGTATTTGAGCTGAGACCCTCATTTGGTGTATGGATTCAGCCCCAAGTTTAGATATTATGACTTCAGCTGTGGCAGAGGCTCCTGGGTTCAAGACTCTGGAGAAGAAGCTCATTGTCCCCTCCTGGGTCGATTGTCCTCAGAGATAGCGTGTGACCAGGAGAAGAGGGTTGTGGCTTAGAATGTGGAGCCAGAACCTGCAGCCTGGGCAGCCTAGTAGCTGAGGCAGGGCTGAAAGGGGAGACCCTGAGGATGGGACTGTGAACACGCAGCCATCATTGCTAGAGCTGAAGGGAGATTTTGGCCAGCTGCCCGGCTCCTCTCTGACTCTTCCCTTTAAGTCCTGGAAGCTATTAAAAAGAGAATACTAATTTGAATTAATGAGGTCTTGTTAAAATATTGTGAACACTTGAGCAGATAATTATTCTCTGAACCCAGTGTTTCCCATGGCACCTGCTGGGTCTGTGTCAAAAGAACAAACTGTCATTCTTGGCCCGTGTCCTTCACCGCTCGCTCAGAGAACACTCGAAATCTGTTCCTTTTCCTTGCTGTTTTCTATACTAGGGATGGAATACAGGATCTTGGATATGTTAGGTAAGTGCTCTACCGCTGAGCCACATCCCCAACCCCAAGTCTGTTTTGAATACAGAAGCAAATGGGAGACAGAATGGAGACGGGAGTCTTCCTCAGCCCAGGCAGGTGTCTGATCACATGTCTGACTTGGATGGACAGAGAATGACTCATTTAGTTATTCTAGCTTTGGCTTTGGGCTACTTTGCAGATTCTAGAGTAACTAGACTATGCAATGTCCCTATTATGTATGTGGTCCAAAGAATCCACTGGGTGGCTAGCATGCAAGCCTCTCACCTCCTTCACCACACCTACCAAGGAATTTGGGCTGACAGAGGACTTAGAAGATACTGGGCACCACACTTACAGCCCTCTCCCAAGATAATGCAGTCCTGGGGGAGGCTTTCTTGTCTCTACTACCTGTGGACCCCTCTAGCCCTCAAGCCCCTGTCCCAGCCCCATCCAGAAAGCAGCAGAGGCTCATGTGCCTGGTTCCTGTTGTGCTCAATGACACTCCTACCCAACCAGTTGATGGCTCTGCCTAGTGTCGCCCACACGTTGCTGGCTTGGGAGTCTCCTGGTGCTCCTTGCAGTCATTCCTGGGCTTGCACAATTCTGTGCTGAAGGGATGGATCTTGGAGAAATGGATGTAGAGAATGAGTCCCTCCTGGGCCTGGTGGCAGCAAGATTGTCTCAGCAAGAGCACTCCCTCCTGGGGACAGCATATGCCACGCCCCTCCCAGAGGCCCTGGGAGGGATTCTGAGTGTCTAGTGTGTATTTATGTTGAGCTGCAAGGCTACCTGCAGCAGCTGTTCATCTCAGAGTTGCTGACAAAACAGAATCATTGGGCCCCACTAAACTCTCATAAAGCCCAATCCAGCCATGTGCTTTTGAGAATAGATTCTGGGTGCATGGTGGAGCCAGCAGCTCTATGATGCTCTTCCTAACTTGGTCACTTGATGCTGTGGTCTTGGAGGTTGCCCATGGGGAGCTAAGACACGGGGGGCAACATTTCCCTTAGCAGATGTGTTATAAAACGGTGGGAGATGACCTCGGCAGGTAGGACAGAACTCACGTGAAAGATTTATTGGGTGAAGAGAGGTAAGAGACACAGAGTGCGCCTCTGGAGATAAGAGGGGAGGAAGAAGAGAGGAAGGAGAGACTAGAAAAGAAGAGGGTGCAGCCATGGCCTTGTGGGAAGAGAGAAAGAGACAGGTGGGGCATGAGGAGAGAAGAGGTGGGCAGGCCTTGCCTTTTATGGGGGGAGCATAGTGCATGTGCATAGAGACCACTAGCAATGAGCACATGACCTTGTCAGGACCCTGAGCAGGCCAGAGTACTGCCTGTGTCTGGCAAGTGCATGATGGCATCCTGCCATGCCCCCAAGGGGTGGGCCAGGCAAGCTTGGTTGCTAACAAGGTATGTCCAACTTTTTGATGTTTCAAGTGACATTGCCATTTTCAAAGTTCAC
Organism: Phyllotis vaccarum; assembly: GCA_033318265.1. NCBI lineage: Eukaryota > Metazoa > Chordata > Mammalia > Rodentia > Cricetidae > Phyllotis > Phyllotis vaccarum. Next base: position 45,782,882 of record JARWLC010000006.1, read on the forward strand.
ACTTAAGATCTGGGCAATTTGAGCTGCAAAAAAAAAAAAAACAAAACAAAACAAAAAAAAAAGCAAAAACAAAGAGCAAAAGCAAGCTCAGTATTTTAAATAAGTTTATGCTTTTGTGTTGGGCTACGTTCATGGCTATTCTGGAACATATACGGTCTGTGGACTGTGGATTGAGTACATTTGCTCAACCACTTGTATAGACATCGTATGCCCTAGTGGCTAAGAATATTACTGAAGGAACTGGAGAGATGGCTTAATATTTAAGAGCACTTGGTGCTCCTGCAGAGGAGTCAGGCTTTGTTTCCTGCATCCATATCAGGTGGCTCACAACCTGTAACTCCTGTCCCATGGGATCTGACTCCCTCTTCTGGCCTCCACAGACACTTGCAAGCATGTGATGTACATAAACACGGACACATGCACAAATATGTATGAATATTTTTTTTAAATCTGCTTAAGACTAAGGAGATGACCTGGTCACTAAAGTGCTTAACACTCAGACTTGAAGAACTGAGTTTGATCTCCTGAAATTCATATTAATTTTTTAAAATCCAAATACTATGGTGCACACTTGTAATCCTGGCGTTAGGGGGTGGGGAGCAGACCGGAGGCTCCTGGGGCTCACTGGCTAGCCAGTCTAGCTGAATCGGCAAGCTCCAAGTTTAATGCAGCAAAAAGGAAGATGGAAGATGACAGCACTGGACACTGACCTCTGGCCTCCACACGTGTGTGCACACCCGTGAAAGAATACACACACACACAAAGAATACACACACACACACAAAGAATACACACACACACACACATACAGAATACTGACTGTGTTCTGCTCACTTGTAGCTGTGCATCCTTACATAAGATTTTTGTGTAATGGGAGGTAAGGGTCATAATTGCCTGGGAGATTTAGGATTAAAGGAATTGATTTGGTGACACACTTAGCAAAAGACGGCTGGTTTTACTGTGATAGGGACTTCTAAAAGTCAGCACACTGGTACGGAGATGGGAATGAAGAAGAAAGGCTTGGGTAGAACACTTGAAATTTCCTCAGTGGCAGGATTCTTTAAAAGGGATGGCGGGAGGCACCCAAGAAAAGAACCACACAGTTTTACACCTGCTAATTAGTTAAGGAATCTATAAATACTAAGATAAACATGACGACATAGTCATAAAAGAGGGTTGGCTGTGGGCCTGAGAAGGGTGTGGCACACAGCCTGGGGCCTCAGACCAGAAGTGGGCGTTGGCACACTCCCAGCCCTGCATGCTGCCAGTCTGAGATTGAAACAGCACAAGGGTCTGCTGAGGTCTCTCCTTCTCTTTCAGCTGTGTCCTTGAGGTGTCCTCCATGCAGTCATGTCTCTGTGTCCCTATTCCCCATATTAGGTCACTGGTCAGATTGGATTCAAGCCACTTGCAGGCTTTGTTCTACTTTAACCATCTTGTGCAAGGCCCTGAAACCACATACAATCCCACTCCTGTGGCTTTTTCAGCATCTAAATGCTCAGCTAATGCCTGTTATGAGCCCTTCTCTCATTCTGTCCCTGTGACATATGTAGATATGTATGGCTAATAGAACAAAGCCAGGAATTTATTGTATCTTCTAAATGCTTCTTACAGGCAGAATTATGCTTTAACCAGTCCCTAACGTGCACGGTACTGAAGTTACCCATGATGCACCTCTGATGTCGGGAGGCAAACTTGTTTCTGAGGAGTATGTAGTGGCCAACTGCACAGTGTGTGCGTGCTGTGTAGGTGGAGTTTCTCTGCGTGTCCTGGCAGCCACTTCCCAAGTAACCACATAGAAAGTTATTATTAACTATAAATGCTCAGCCAGTAGCTCAGGCTGTTACTAACTAACTTTTACATTTTAAATTAACTCATATTTCTTATTTATGCACTGTCACGGTGGCTCAGTACCTTTTCTAAGTACGACAACTTCATCTCCTCCTTTCTGTGAGCTTCTGCCTCTTCTTCATGCTCTTTTTTCTGCAGGTCCCACCTAACCTCTACCTGTTAGCCATTGGCTAGTCAGCTTCTTTATTAACTCAATCACAGCGACACATATTCATGTAGTGTAAAAGCGATTAGGCACCACTCAGTCTCCAGGTGACCATGAGTCACGGTGCTGGGTCTGTCCAAGCACACTCTGAGCATGAAAGGACAATTGTGATCATCATCCATCATATGGATGGGCGCAAAACCTACTGCCCAAGACTTGCCCTCCCAACAGCAGTGCTGTGAAGAACGGTACTAGGCCCTTAGGTGAAACTGAGTCCATGGTATGATATCGTCATGCAGATTCCCAGGCTCATCTGGTAGTGTATCTTCAGGTCTTTCCACTTGCCTGGGCCTGGGCAGCTGTATTAACTATCAGACAGGTCATGATGTAACTGGGCAATGTTAGGCGAGACTGTCCTCCATCTCCCACCTGCTAGTGAGAGTCTCTTCTTTGTCATGGTAATAGCTGTAATATATGAAACGACATTTCCAAAGGGATGATTGTCACCTCCAAGCTGACCCCAGCTCCACTGATGTTACAAGGATTGTGCAGTGTCCAGGCTGTGGAGTTAAACTGTGTGCACTCTTGCTTCCTAATGGTGAGTCTTGTGTAGATTCCCAACCTGTAGAGGTGGGCACTGTGGCTTCCATTTTTCAGATGTGGTAAACCAAGGCACCCTGAGGTCCTGCCTGGAAAGCATGTTATTGGGTGCAAAGCTAAGTTCCCTTTCTCTGCTCCTTTCTTCTTTCTGATTCTGGTGGCTGTGGTGGGGAAGCTTGTGTTCAGGAAGTAGGCTCGAGTTAGCCAGACTATCCTGGTTCAGAACAGTCTTCACACATCACCCTCATTTCTGACAACAGCAACAGGTATTAGAATTCCTGGTGTCAGCTTTAGTTCATTAATTCTTTTAGAATGACTACAGGTTCCTTCTCTTACTGTCATGATTCATTATAGGGAAGGGAGCAAATTCTAGCCATCCAAAGCAATTGTGTGGAGTGGAGGCAGGGAGAATCTCAAATGGAGAACTGCCTGCCGTGTCTCTCCCCAAAGAGGCAGATGCACTGGCCTCCTGCCATCAATATACGACAACCCATAGGGTTCTAGCAGCAACTGGTGCTCACTAGTGGTTATTATTAGGACATTGCCTGTAAGACATGCTTGATTACCACTCTAGGCCCACCAAAACTGTGACATAAAACCTCCATCCTTAGTCACATAGTTGGTCTTTCTGGAATGGCTAGTCCCCTGGTAGCATCTAGGGTGATCAGCCACTCAGAGCAGGGACTTCCCATTAGATGTGACACAGATTAGCCTGGCTTCTCTTTGAGAAAGACCCACTTCTTCACCACCCAGATATGTTTTAAGAATGCCCTTTGGTTGGCTGTACAGGCAATGGCTAGGCACGAGGCTGGGCCAACTTCATGCTCAGCTAATGCCTGTTATGAGCCCCATCTCTCATTCTGTCCTGTGACAATTGCCTGATGCTCTGGGCTATCATTAGCACCACAAGGACCATGAGGGGAAGCAACCAGCCAAGCATCATGGTGGCAGCCAGGCCACCCAGCTCCAGAAGGCCCACTCTGTTGACCCCTTTCTCACACCCTCCTGATTTTCTTGTTAAATTTTATAAAACATTAATTAGTGGCTGCTTTGTCAGATGGCCTGCTCAGCACCCCTGGTGTTCCTTTGGTAATTTCCGGCCCTTCAGAGATCGAAGGACCACCCTGGGTCCACAGATCTTGGGCCTCATGGCCATAGTTGACTAGAAATAGAAGAGGCCTGAAGCCAGAGAACAGGCTAGATGGAAGTTATTTTTCAATCAAGTTGGGCTTTGCCTTGCTAATCCCTCTCCTCCGCAGGAGCTGAGGGCAGACAACTCTTTCTAGCATGGAGACAGCCTTGGCCCTGAGTTTGGAACCCCAGCCCCCAAATCTGACAATAAACAGAATGTGTCTCAGAAGACACCCTGCTGCTCTTAATGAACCGAATGACTGAAAAGTGGAGAGACTGCCAGCAGAGGCCCAGGGTCCTCTGGGTGACACCAATCCTCCAACAATTGGAAATCTGTGTGAGTCTGAATGCTATGTTTCCTTCCAACTCCAAGCTTCAGTTTTTTCATTTGTGACATAGAGATGGTACCACACATCTCAGCGCTGGAGATATAATAGCTCCGTGGTAGAGAGCTTGCCTAGCCTGTGTGAGGCTCTAGGTTCAATATATATACACATGCAGTATATATGAAACACACATCTCACACATGCCCTGCACAGTGTACCTCACTGAAATACAGGCTCTGGTTTCCATATCTGAGGCTCTTAGGTAATTTGGAGTTTACATTCAAGGTCTTCCTTACCCTGTTATAGGTGAATTCTCTTTATGAAAATGATATTCCAAACTGAACAAGCATGGAGCAGATGTGTTTTAAAGAGTATAAAGACTAGGTTAGGGTGGGCTCGGCTGGCAAAGTCCTTGATGTGTAAGCGTGGGAGTTAAAAGGTGACAGGTATGGTATGTGTTTGTCACCTCAGTGTTAGGACAGCAAAGACATGATCCTTGGGTGCTCAGTGGCCACCCCGTCTGGCCAAATTGGTGAGTCCCACCTAAAAAATGAGAGACTTTATCTTACAAAACAAGGTAGATAATCATCTGAGGAACAGCACCTAATGTTTCATCAACACACATACACAAATACTCTACACATGTTTTTTTACAAAGTGTGAAAAGTCTCCTTAACTAGGAGGAAGTCACATTTACTCCATATCTGATTTTATTGTGGTGGCTTGAGAATACAAGTCATTTCCTGCTGCAACAATGGGACTTGACCCACAAAATGACCATCAGATGCAGTTGTAAAATTTAATATAAGGTGTTTTATTGTTACCCTCTGAAATCCAAAATGACATTGTCCTTGGCCTGTACCCCCTTCCCTGACATGAGGTCAGCTCCGTGCATGTACCAAAAGCATGTGTCTCACCACTTGGCAAACATCAAGTAACATTCAGGAATCTAGAGGTCAGGGGTAATGTTTGGCTTCCTGGGGTCCCTCGAACAGATTTCCTGTGCTGTCTCTGAGGACCAGTCTCTCCTAATGCCTTTTTGCAGTCTCTTGGTGCTTGCCACCTGTCCTGATGCCTGCCCTATTCATCCCACCCCTACTTGCTTACCCTGACTTCGGACAAGCCTTGGGTCATGGTCCTGAGGTGCTGGCTTAGCCCCTGTGTTTCTTGAGGCCCCAAGCAATATCCAGGATTTACAAGTGGTACATATGAGGGAATCTCCTTCCTTCCTCTGTTCTTTGCACCCGAGACTGCAGACAAGCTTCCTGGGGCGTCAGAAGGTGACCTCTGACAGAGCTGATCTGTGGTTTTAGAACCTGGGCAGTACCTCCCCTCACCCCCAGGACATATCATTATTTGTATCTGATAGCTTCCATCTCATTATTTGCTGAAGCTGCTGGCTTTTTGAGCAGAATGTAGATGTTATGGAGACTTAAAGAGAGGGGCAGCCTGTTGCCTTTGACTGGACTGCTTGACTCTTGTCTTGACTTAGTTCCCTCTGGTTTTGTGAGGAAAAAAACAAAAAAATGAACAAGCCCCCAAAACAGGTGTGAGGATTTTGCACATATTAAAGGGTTAGAGGAATATAAGAGCCCATGGGCATTTATGCATCAAAATGCTTATTATTTGGCCATAATAGCAGTAAGGAACAAGGACTAGTGTATATATCCAGCCATGAGGACACATGGGTGGTTTGAGTTCTGTTCTTAGTTACAAATGATAGACTTGTACCAATGGCAGAAATCTCTCTTGTGTCAAGATTGTGTCCAGTTATAAGTTCCAGATCACATTGGCTTCTTCAGAGAGCATTGATCTCATGACAGAAGCACAAAGATGAGCAGCCTGGGCCAGTACTGGCACTCAGTAGGGATACAGAGGGACCAGCTACTTTTTTCTTGCTTATCCTTGGTGGTGACTGCTGGGTTTTCTTTCTTTGTAACTCTATTCAAGGAGGGTCAGAGTTAGAGGCAAAGATGCATAGTGTCCTTAGCTGTCTCTGAAAAGAACAGTCCAGGAAGATCCATGCCCTCGTTTGCACTTCTGCTTTATTGGCTTAACTTGGCCATCTGTTCACCTCTGCAAGGGAGGCTAGGAAATGTTTTTTTTTTTTTTCTTTCTTTCCTTTTTTAAAAAATTATACTACTGCTACTATTACTATCTTTTTGTTATTTTTCAAGCAAAGTTTTCTCTGTGTAGCCCTGGCTGTCCTGGAACACAATCTGTAGACTAGGCTGGCCTCCAAGTCACAAAGTTCTACCTGCCTCTCTGGTGCTGGGATTAAAGGTGTGTGTCACTACCAGGAAGTACTTTTTCAACTGAGAAGATTGTAGATTCAAAGTTAGAATTCTGTTAGGAGTGGGAAGGAGGTAGACCTAGATATTAGGGCAGCATGGGCCACAGCCCACTCTGCATCAACTCCCCAGCAACCCTGAGTGAGTTCCCTGCCCCCTGGACAGAACTGATCATATTCCTCCTTGCAGAGAACAACAGAAGGCTTTGCACTGGGGTTGCAGCCAGGCTAAGCCCAGCTCACAGGAAACCATGCCAGCTTCCCACTAGCTTGGAATGTGTCTAGGTCTCCAGGATTACATACCTGGTTAAAAGCAGAGGTCATTTGCTGTACTTAGAAAGTCAAAGAAAGTTCCATGGCGACCAGAACACCGTGATGAAAAGGCAGTGAGGTAAACCGCTCAGGAAGGGTGAGAGATCCAGAGTGGAGGATCTCTTTGCACATGTGATAAGACCTTAAGAAAAATAAAGAGCAGATCAAGGAAAGAATGGATTAAAGAAGGGATTAAATTGTGACTTTCTCCTCCCTTTTTTGATGGATTTTTCTAGGTTTTTCTAATGTAGATATCTAACAATTTTACAAAGAGAAAAGTTGTTCTTGTCACATACACACATGTAAATGTTTCTGCTTGGGTGGTGTTGAGGACAAATGAATTATTGGCACAGGGGGGAGTGAATAGTAACTATTAGTTATTTTATTTATTTGATGCTTCATGCATGCAAGACAAGTACCCTATGCTGTGCTTCATCCCCAGCCTTCTCAGTTTCTGTTTTAAATCTGGGTCTTTCTAAATTGCTCAGACAGGTTTTCCTAGTAGCTGGGGCTGCAGGCCTGCACTCCCGGGCCTGGATTAGTAATTAATTTTTAAATACAAATTAAAATTTATAACAGATATATGTACACACACAAAAATGAAGTACTCGGGCAAGCTTACAATAGAAGGTGAGTGTCCCTCCCACGGGCCTGTCTGTCTTAAAATCTCCCAGAAACCCACTCCCTTTGTCAGCATCTGGGACTCTTGCCTTGCAGAATTGGTTGAAATAGTTTGAATAGCTGATAGCATCAGGCCTGAAAAAAAGTGTCCACTTGCAGAGGGACCCATCAAAGTGGCAAATGGCACTGGTGGGTGTGGTGACCTAGTTTGGAAGGACTTGAATAGTTTTGATTCAGTTGGGCTAAAGAGGGGCTGTAAAGCGGGAAGTATTGCATAATGGTTAGGGAAGTGAGATCTGGGGCCTTGCTGGGTTCAGAACCTGGTTCTGTCATTCACTAAATGGGTGACCTTGTTTCTCCCTGGCTTGTTTGGCACAGTTTCAAAGTGATGACCAGAATACTCCTGTCAAGAGCTTTTTACTGTTGACCTTACCATTTGTTGCTCGATTTAAATTCCCTAGTTTTGGCACTGAATAGCCTAGCTATTTGTTTTAGTTGCTTATTTTTATTATTTTTGGGATGTCTTAAGTTGGAATCCCTTCTTGGTGGCTCGCAGCGAACTTCCATAGACTCAGTATAGAGGATTTCAGTCTCAGTGATGTAGCTACAGTGATCCTTCACTCAAGTGACGATTAGCAGAAGCCTACCTGCCTTGGGCCAGATGTGATGGCTCACACCTGTCATTCTAACACCCCAGAGGCTAAGACAGGGAGACCAATGTGGGTTTGAGGCCAGTCTGGGCTACACAGTGAAATCAAGGCTAGTTTCAAAGTATGGCGGTAGAGGCGGAAGAAGGGAGGTTAGAGTCCACAGCAGCTCCCATCTTTTCTAGGCTCTATCTGGGACTATCACATCACCAGCCTGAGAAGTGGTGTGAGCTATGAGTATCTGCCCTGGGATCTCATTCCAGAAAGGAACCAGCGACCTGTGAACATTGACTTCTTCAGTGCCCCTGACTCTGGTCCAGCAGCCCTGTCTTGTGCTAATTAATGTAAAATCATGTTGTCCCAGCTGGAGGAAAATGGGACACTTCCCACCTTCCTCATCACAGTTTACATTCACACTGCTGGCACTTTTTCTTGGCAGGCGGAAACTGTAAATGGGAAGTTCCAGGGTCACTGTTGTTCTGTTCTTTGATGTGAATACAGCCAGCTTGCCGTCTTTGTACTTCATGCGGGCCTGCTCTGCCTGCACCTCACACACCCCTCACACACCAACCCCTCTCTGGGCCTGTCCTAGATACAAACTTGTCTCAGTGTATCTGGCACTTCCCCAGTTTTAATGCCTAACATCCTGCTGAGAGATCCTTAGTCCTGTGAGGACAGGGTCAGGGGCTACCAAACACAAATTAAGGTATGTGCGTGCGTGCGTGCGTGCGTGCGTGCGTGTGTGCATGTGTGTGTGTGTGTGTGTGTGTGTGTGGTACAATGTTGTGTGTTAAATCTCCATTTTTAAGAATGACAGTACAGAGGTGAAGCTGATTCATGCCATTGGACCCATGACGTTCTGTTCTTGGTGACAGCTTAGCAGGGAACTTTTCTTCTAGGACTGCACTAACCACACAAAGCAAAAGGGCCCATTTTGACACACTTGTCCCGAAGGGTCTCAAGAGACTTGAGTATGTTATCCTTCCCAGAGGGGCCAGCAGCTGGTGACAAACTAGACCACCATCCAGCTGAGACTCGGTGTCCCTGTTCACAGGGGAACTTGTCCGAGGTTGCTGGAGAATGAGCAGGTACTACTCCAGACTTCCCCACTCTAGGGCTTGATGTAAAACATCCTTGGTCACCCAGCCATTGTGTAGTAACTCTCTCTTCTTCCCATGGGGAGACTCAGGATTCCAGAGCCCCCCTGCTTACGTAGGTCCTCACTCTCTCATCCTTGTAGGGCAGGCTAAATGGTGTTTAGAAATCGTATGACGTCAGGCCGACTCCATTCCATTCTCTAGAACTTAACCGTATGACCCCACCCATCTATATCGGAGGCTGGGAAATGGGGGAGGGTCCCCACAGGAGAAAGGAAATGGATTGTCAAAGCTCACAGAGTAGTCTTTGCCACCACATATGCTATCATCCACTTTGCACTTTGTAAGTATCCAGTGGGGGTGTCTCCTACATTGCTGGTTGTCTCTCTAGTTTCCAAAGCAAGATTCTTTGGACACTATGGTTTATATAGAAAAGTCTGGCCTCAAATGAATATGGCTTGAATCGAGTTAAAGTTGTGTGTGGTGTATGAGGTATGTGTGTGTGTATGTGTGTGGTGTATGGGATCTGTGTGTGGGGTGTATGTGGTGTGTGTGAGTTTGTGGTATATGGGGTGTGTGTGGTCTGTGTGTGGCGTGTGTGGTATATGTGTGTGTGTGCGCATGTGTGTATGTATATGTGGTATATGTGTGTGTGGTGTCCATGTGTGTGTGTGTGTGGAGTATATGTGTGTGGTGTGTGTATGTGTGTGTGGTATATGTGTGTGTGGTGTGTGCATGTGTGGTGTGGGAGGGGGTCTGTGTATGGTGTGTGTGTGTGTGTGTGTGTGTGTGTGTGTGTGTGTGTGTACGCATATGCGTGTATGCCATAGCACACCTGTGGAGGTTAGAGTACAGCTTCGGGACATACTTCTCCCTCCCTTGTTTGAGACAAGCATTTCTCAGGGTTGTTCTTTACTGCCAGATTAGCAGGCTTACTGACTTGTAGGAAGTCTGTCTCCGCCTCCCTTCCCTTGTAAGAGCGGTGGGGTTACAGACACCTGTTACAGTGTTTGGCTTTTCATATGCTCTGGGGAATCCTGACTCATATCCTCATGCTTGTGTGTCAAGCACTTTGTCATTAAGCCATTTCCCCAGCCCCATAATTTTTTTGCAAATTTATCAGAGCTTTGAACATACTGATCATAAATATACACGAGACAGGAGACTAGTCCTTTTGCCCTAAACTTATTAGTAAGTCTTTTTTGAAGGGGGCATTATAGTAAGTACTCTGTAGGATGTGGTCTGGAAAACAATGCCTGGAAATTTCTCATTTTATTGTTCAGAAGTCATGGAGGTTTTATGAAAACATAGGCTTGAAACAAATTGCCAAGATTTGTGGTTTCACAAAGTTTAATCCTTTGGAGATCATGGTGTCAGAGACCCAAGGGATGAGTCTTTATGGAACGTGAAAAAGGAGTCTGTTGCCATGACAAAATCCCCGAGAAAATCATTTGAAAGTGAAGCAAGGTTTACAGTGTGTGGCAGTTCCATCATGGTGCTTTGGACTTGTGGGGAGGAAGAATTTCATAGCAGGATCATATGATGGAGAAAGGCCACTGACCCTGTGGTGACCAGAAGGTGAACAGAAGAGAAAAGGGTCAGGGTCCCAGTTTTCAGGAGTGTGTCCTCAGTGAATTAATTTTTGTCAAGTAGGCCCCGCCTCCTCCTACAGAGCCTGTCCCACCCAGGACCATCCCCAGCTGGCACCAAACATTCAACACAATTTTGGGGGACAAGTAAAATAAAAGTATAGTTTTCTTTCCCCCTTCTGCCTTGCCTTCCTCCCATGCCAAACCCTTCCCTCTTCCCCTCTGCATTTGCTTTGTTGAGAAAAGGTCCCACTCTGTGGCCTTGAACTTGTGTTCTGCCCGCCTCAGCATCCTGAGTGTTAGAATCACAAACGTGAGCTGCAAAGAGAGCCTATGAAGACGGGGTCCGTGCTCTACAGCTGAGCGTAGTCATCGGCGCCTGCTCCCTGCATGAATTTATGAATGATTGTGTAGTACCTTACATGTCTGCCTGGGTCATAGCTGGACACTTTGAGGCAGTCTGCCTGCAATGGGTCCGTCGCCCAGGCCTGCCCATCTGGCCAAATGTAAAATCCCTGTTTGTCTGCTTACAGTTTTATGGCTGGCTGGCGGCACAGCCATAAATCAAGGTAGTTTGAAGGCTAGAGCTGAGCCTAGACAGAATCATTCTCAGAGAAAACTGGAGTGGGGTTTATTATTATTATTATTTGAGTTATAGGCACTACCCCCCCCCCCGTATATATGTATATACATACGCATACATAGCTTAAAATTTAATTTGGTGTGTAATTGGGACTAGCTCTTTGGAGCTCTGGGTTATGTGTTTTAGAGCAGCTGAGAAATAGGGCGAGGCAGGCCAGGACATGGTATGTTAATTGGTGGCCTCTGGGACCTGTGAGAGAATTAGATCTAAGTCCCCAGTTAGAATGAGCTTGGCAGTTTTATTTGAGTCTGAGGGGGCACAAATACAGAGACCACTAGTTTGCCCCAACTGGAGCAGGTTATTCTCTGCTCTGATGTCCATGGACAAGGTCCCCAACATGCAGGAGGGATAGAAGATATAGGGTAACAAGGACATCCCGAGAGAAGGTGCATGGAACCCCGTACCCTCTGTATAAGGCTTGCCTACACCGCTGCCGCCTGTAGTATTTCTGTGATGCTTGGCTTGTGGTCCCTATGAGGGTTTCACATTTTATTACCAGCCTCGATAAAAGGGACTTGGGTCAGAGCAAATATTCACGGAGGAAAAAACAAAGGAAATTAAATGCGAAATCGTGACTAGTGAGAAACCACACAGAGGCTTTGACTTTAATACTGCCAGAGCCACTGGAGGAAGTGGTCCCCAAGAGTCGGAACCAAAGGACGTTAGCCTGGTATTCCCAAAGCCTGGCCTCTCTCCTGTTTAAAAAAGAAATTGCCATTTAATTTGTTTCTGAGTTTTATTTCTCAAGTGAATCAGCATGGGGCCCCATAATGAGGTTGTGTTTCTGGGAGGTGTGAAAGACGGGGGGGGGGGGGGGGGGGCAGGGGGGGAGGAAGAGAACTGTGGAGCAAAGCTGGGTTTCATCTGGATTGGATATGGTATGGACCTCTTCAAGTGGCCTGGGCTCTGGAAGAGTCAGCGTGTGAAGCTCTGAAAGAGGTTGAGCTACTTAAGGACTGTTGCTCACATACTGCCATGGGCAGGACGGTGACATTGGGGTTCCCGGCAAAACGAACTAGGGACCCAAGAGGGGAACCACCTGAGCCAAGGGGGTGAGGAAACGTGTCTGTAGTGAACCAAGCATAACTCCAGTGTTGAGAAGGTCTGAGCCAGCAGAGTATCAGGTTCTCTGATGTAGTTGTACATCAGCATCTGAGAGGGTTGGTTCCAGGATCCCCATAAGTACCAAAATAGTCACATGCTCAAGTCCCTTTTATACGGTGGTCGAATGTTCCCACAGGGTAAACACACCCTCATCTTCTGTAGTCATCTCTTGCTGACTAGTAATGCCTAGCACCCAATATGTGGGGGTCTGTGTCTGCAGTCATTTTACTGTATTGTGTCAACAAGAAAAAGAAACATGTTCATGTTTAGGATGGATACAATTTTTAAAATATCTATTTTTAATGTGATTGACTCCAAGGATGCAGAAACAGGAGACAAGCTATGTATATGTTTAGGCAAGAGATTTCTGGTCCAGGGAGCATGAGAGGAAACCTGGTGATTGTCTCTGACAGGCAGAATCTTTGTTACCTGGTGCTGAGCCACCTCTCTGTGCAGAATATAGCGATTTGTGGGAAACAGTGGCAAGGTGCAGGTATAGGCATACTACTAACATCTTAGCACCGTGCCCTTTTTCCCCTTCCAGAGCTGGGCGGGCTCTACCCTCCCTGGCCATTAACTTAATTTATAAAAATAACTGGGTTCATGTGGATAGCTAAAGGAAGGCCAGTACTAAGGTCTGCACTTATCTTAGCCTGATGCCACCAGCAGAGTGGACTGGTAGCCTCCTTACTTGAGTGTCTTTAGTGTATCTGACATGCATAGGCAGTATCATTTCCCAGCAGCCCTAGGCAAGGAGCATTGTCTTTATAGACAGTCATCCTCTTAATTGTCCAAAGGTGTACCACAGCAGCAACATTGTGTGTATATGGCACTTACAATGTGCCCAGCCCTTTACTAAGGTCTCTGAGTCTGGGGTCCCATTCAGGTTTTTCCCTAACTGGCCCATCCTGCTTTCCCTCTGTTACCTGCTTTCATACCCTCCCAAGGAGCTTAATACCTTGAATACCAGAAGCCTTGTTGCCAGGATGGGGTAAAACCCCCTGGTGGTGGTGTAAGGACACAACACTAATTAATTTGATGCTTCCAACATCCTGAAGTAGGCTTTATGGTATCTATGTACAGATGGGAAAACAGAGGCTTTAAGAGCATATCTGACTTCATTCACGGTCACTCAGAGTGGGCAGAGCCTTCCTACTCACTGAAACCACTCTATGATGCGCTGGAGCAGGTGTTAGATGGATAGTCACCTCAAACACTACCCCCATCCCCAGGGCTTGCTCCCTCAGCACTGCTGACATTCTGGACCCTACAAGTCTGTTGGGGAGGTTGTCCTAGGCATCATGGGATATTGAGTAGCCCTTGGGCCTGGAAGGTACCAACAACATTCCCTCAGTTGTTAGAATCAAAATTCCCTGCAGACATTGCCATGTGTTCCTGGGAGTAGTCACCTTGGTTGGTAATAGTGACAGAGAGCCACACCTGAAGAATTCTAAGCCTTATCAGATGTTCCTGGCCATGGGCATGGCTGAGGGACAGAGAGGAGAGGAGAGCTGAGACACTGAGGCCAAGCTTAGTAAGGAGCTGGTGGCTTATCAGTTTTGTGAGTATGCACCAGAACTTCCAGTCATGTGCATGCATAAGTGAGCATCTGCCTGGAGCCAAGGTGGGTTAGGTTTGAACCCTGGGATTCCTGTGAGTGGCTACAGCACTTCAGCTCCTTATCTGTGGGCTCCATATTACCCATCTCTGGTCCTCTGTAACCATCTGTTTGTATCTTTCACGTGGCTCTACAGGTCTTCCCTATGAACTCTGTCCTGTTCAGTTCCTCCAGATGCCTCCATATAGATTGTCCTTCATATAGGACATTAAAGCTGGTCCCATTTATCTCCTGGCCAACAGTGCCTCAGACCTTAAAGTCTGTCTTCCTACAAATATTTGGATCCACAGCCTTTGCCCCTTACCCCAGACTAGTGGTCTCTCAGATTCACCAATAAACACATCCATCTTTATCATCCTAAGAGCCCAGGGATGAATAAGAAAGAGACTCTTGCCTGGTGCATCTAAGCCGTTCCTCAGATGCTATTCATATTGAATTGGCTTAAGTGGCAATTGAGCCTGAGTTTGTGGGCCTGGAGAGCCATGAGAGCCAGATGGCTTTAAGGGCTCTAGTACAGCAGTGGCTTGAAACTTCTGGATCTTTCCCACCAGCCCAATATACCTATTAGCATTTCCTGCATTACCCAAAGGCCACAATGCCATCTGTGATTATCTCTTCTTTCAGGATGCAGGCTCTCTAACCACTGAACAGACTCTCAGGCCCCTGTCTCAAAGCATGTGAATCTGAAGGTCTTGAACAGGGTTTGGGGGTGTGATTCCGTTGATGGACTGCTGGCCAAGCATCCATGAAACTCTAGGTCCCATCTCTAGCATCACAGGCATGCCACCACCAGGTGAGGCAGTGACTGTCCATTTTCTCAGTTCAAGGATGTCCTACATAGGGAGTTCAAGGCCAGTTTGGGATCTGTGGAATCCTGTCCCAAAAACCAAAAACAAAGTGTCCTGGACTAGAGAAATGGCTGAGTGGTTATGAATGTCTGCTGCTCCTATAGAGGACCATAGTTTGGTTTCCAGTATCGAAATCAATTGGCTCTCAATTGCCTATAATTCCAGATCCAAGAGATCTGATGCTCTCTTCTGGTCTCCACAGACACCCATACTCAAGTGTTCTCAGATACTACACATTAAAAAAACATAATAATAAATGTTTGTTAAAGTTTGGAATGGAGCTCAGAGATTAGCATTTTAACTGTTGCTCCAGGAGCCATCAGTGACCATAGGCAGTGCTTTGAGAAACTGAGTCATACCTGCTCACATTGAAGTTGTTTGAGTAAGGATCTATGTGTTAGCTGTGTGTGCACACAGCATGCTTCTGTGCTTTCTCTGGGCATAATGAAATTAAAGAGATTTTAATTTTTTTATACTTTTAAAATTATTATAATGATCTCCTAATTTTGTATGAATAACAAAAGCTATCCAGTGCTTCCCCAGGTTTGGAAGAGCAGATATATTTCAGAGGAAATACTATATGTGAGGTAAGTTTTGGAGAAATATGTCCATAAAGACAAAAGACCAAAGTGTGAAGGGATCTCTTTGTTTTAATTATTTCTTTTATTTGTTGAGGTTAATGTAATTACACATTTCTCCCTCCAAACCCTCCCATATACTCCTTGCTCTCTCTCAGATCCTTTTTTTCATTAACTGATGTTGTATACATCTATGCACACACAGAGAGATAGTATTTTTAAATGCATAACCAACTTTATCAGTTGTATACTATTGTATGTGTTTTCAGGGCTGACTGCTTGGTATCAGATACCCCATTTGTATGCTTTAGGGAAGACTATTTCTTCTCCCTCGTGGGATTTTTTAGTTGTCTATAGTTCTTGGTGAGGGTTGAGGCCTCCTGGGTCCTCCATCCTCACACCCACCCCACATCCATGTTAGCGTGTCTTATGTCTTTGTCCCTCTCGTGTCTCGGTAGTCACGGTGATGAGACATTATGGGTGCAGCTTCTCCCATTCCTGGGAGACACAGTTTAACAGCAAAATCCCTGGTGCTCTGGCTCTTAAGTCTTTCTGTCCCTTCTTCCACAGGGGTCCCCGAGCCTTAGCTGCACAAGTATTTTGTAGATGTATCCACTGGGCCTGGATTCCACAACTCTTCATTTTGATTGACAGTGGTTTCTGTAACGGTCTCTGTTTATTGCCAAGAGGAATTTACTAGATGAGGGGTGAGGACCACACTTATATCTGAAGGAATCTATTTTAACTCCCAGAATATGTTCGTTTCTCAGCTGCTCCCAGCTCCTACGCCTGTCTACTTCTAGGTGCCTGCAGACAGGAGGAATGTCCCACCTTCCATTTTCAGATAATCTGTTTTTGGCAAAAAGGCAGAATTGTATCTGGGAACTTGGGCCTGTGGCCTTGAGCTAGACAGAGGGGCCTCTCTGTCTCCTGCCCCTCCTTTGCCTAGTCTTTGGGGTCCTGGGACTAGTGAGTTCTCCCTCTGCACCCCTTACTGCTTCTCCTGCACCCCCACTGGCCAGGCAGAGCTGGGATGGCAATTTTACAGCGCTGTTATTACTTCATTGCTGCCCACATTGGGCCCCACAGCCACTCCATGCGCAGACCAGACCTTTCCAGCAAAATGGTTTCCTACACCTTTACAACGTGAGAGGAAAAAGGGGGCTGTTGGATTTATGGAAACTATATAAAGTTTATGGAGTCTTGGCAAGCCTGAAGTAGGAATGCCTGAGGGGAGGGGGCACATTTTGCAGCAGAGACTGCCATGCAAGTGCATTGAGCCTCTGTTGACACACCAGACAAAAAATCCCTAAGTTCAGAGTATGCTCTGTGAGCCGGGGACCAGAGAAACCAGCCTGGAGGCGGCAGCTTCCAGGGATTGTCTTAGGGTGACTTCATACACTCCCATAGCATTTTTCATAGGTAAACATGGCTGTCCTCATTTCATAGAGTGTGAACTTGTCCAGTGTGACATGAAGTGGTTTGTGCTGGGCAGTCTTGAGATCTCTCAGACTCTCTCCTGTATGTTGAGTCATGTGTCACAATTTTAAACACTGAAAATATGATCTTCGTATCCTGTTTCAGTTCGGGACTTGTCTGCTGTTTGTGATTGTGTCTGTCTGACCGCAGCTAGCCATCAGTCATCATCATACCCCTCTTATAGGAGATTTATGCTCAGGTTTGCCCACAGGGATTGTTGGGGACAGAAGCAAAGGCACCTCGGGGTTGGTTTGAATCAGCACATTCTTTGCCTTCAGGAGTCCTGCTGTGTCCCACTTCTCCAGTAGAACCCCAAAAGAGTACCCTATGGAATACAATGTCACCTTCCCCATCCCTATCACCCTAGGCTCTTCTAACCCATTTTCCTTTCATTTGTACTGTGTGGCATCCTCGTTTCTCCCTTCTACCTGTCTGAATTCCTGGAGTGCAGATTCTGTGAATACGTAGTTTTTCATTGCTAGTTTTGCCCACAGGGCCTGGCATTGCTCCAGGGTCTGGTAATCCTTATATAAATATCAGCTGGTTGTGTGGATGGGGGAGTGGATGGATTGGCAGATAGATGGTTGAGTGGCCTGGTGGATAGGTGGGTGGTAGATGGATAGACAGATGGAGGAATGGTAGAAGATACATTGTTGAATGGATGGATGAGCAGAGGAAGGTATGTTGTTGTGGGTTAGTGGGTAGATGTGTAGGGCATGTGTAGACCAGTAGACATCCATATTCACATTTGCACCCCCACATGCAGTTAAGCTGAGATCTCCTTCCCTCCCTCCCCCCTTCCCTCCCTCCCTCTCTCCCTCTCTCCCTCCCTCTCTCTCCCCCTCTCTCTCCCTCTCTCTCTGCCTTCTTACTAAATACTTTTCTGTTTCAGGAGCTATACTTTGCTCTCCCTGAGGCCAGCTGGAGAAGCAAGCCTGGGTGTTTGAATGTGTGTGTGTAAATACTTTACAATCCCCATAAACTTGTTTAAAGACAGATGGGGGTGAAAGTATAAACTCGGGCAGCCTTTGGGAGGGCAGTTTGGAAGTGGCTATTAAAATTTTAAATGTGCCTACCACTAAGACCCAGCAGCCCCACTTTGAGCTGTCAAGGATGAGAAATGCATCTACATGCCTGTGCTGGGGTGCTGGTGCAAGGCTGCACATCGGTGTGGCACTCCTATTAGTGGCAGATTAGAAGTAGCCACAACGTCTGCGGAGCAGGCAATGGTAACCCTTGGAAACTTCAGTCACCAAAAAGAACAGGATAGATCTACGCTGTCCAGAGGGAGAAAATTCTTAACAGGCGATTGAGGTGGACCACTTCTCATTTCAGAAGTCTCTGGGGTTCAGGGGCTCCATCGTCTCAGCAAGTGCCTCCTTGTTTATCATTCCTGTCAGCCATTCCTTTTCCCTCTCCAGGAAGCACCGCCTGCTCGGATCAGATCTTTGAATCTCATGCCTACTTGCCAGTGACCTTCTGTAGTAAAGAAGGTAAATGAGAGAAAAGCAGTTACATGCATAATTGCTGTCTGCTGGCTCTTCAATTAAAAAGCACAAAAGGCACAATATTAAAATCTGATTTATGGGTGCCACTATCTACCTAACAATGTGGCCAAGAGCCAAATGAGCACTGTAGTCATTATGGAAAAAGCAAATTCCTTTTTCTTTGGCAGCAGACAGATTGGCGCGCACGTTCTTCTTGCTAAAGGAATATGAAATGTTTTCCGACATCTATAGTTTGTTCTTTTACTGTGCTGAAATCCAGAACTTAGTAATCTGGGAGTAAATTAGGAGTTGTCTGGCTCAGCACCGCAGGGAAGTTTCCTGAGAGGCATGGTGGCTGCACACCGAGGCCACCATGCATCAAAATATAGATTCTGGTGCTATGACCCTCAGAGGAACACCACGTAGGTCTTTAATGTGTCTGGGATGGCTAGGACCACAGAGTTCAGGAGAGAGCGGGTAGAAAGGCCCCAGTTTATTCCTCTGTAAAATATGTGTGTAAAATGTGTGCACATGTATAAAACATGTCAATGCTATGTATAAAGCATGCATGTGTATAAAACGTGAGTATAAAATATATGTGTGGGGTGTGTGGGGGTAGGTATGTACCCACCCAGGTGTACATGTGTGGAGACAGGCAATTATTTGGTATCTTCTATCACTGATCTCTATTTGAGACATGATTTCTCACTGAACTTGAGCCTTGCTATACCATCTAGGCTGGCTGGTCAGGGGCCCCCAGGATCCACTTTTCTCTGATTCCCCAGACTGGGATTGCAGAGATACATTGAATCACCTAGCTTTTACATGGGCACCGGAGATTTAAACTCAGGTCTCCATGCTTGCAGAGTAAGCATTTTTCTAACTGAGCCATCTCTCCAGGTCTTGCTTAAAAGTCAATAGTTGCTGTTGCAGGTTATTGAAAGAGATAGAACCAAACACATGCTTTCTATCTCCAGGTTAGCAGCTGATGTGGGGGCAGAAGACCTGAGGTCATTCTCCACTCTGCTTCTTTTTGTCCATCCTTAGGATACCGTGTGTGTGTGTGTGTGTGTGTGTGTGTGTGTGTGTGTGTGTGTGTGTGTGTGTGTGTGTTTGTAAGGCCTACAGTTTAATAAACAAGTAAAAAGAGCTGGCCCAGAACATAATTAATGGACGTCAGTGCCCTGTACAATGAGCATGTTTTACTAAGAAGCATAGAGAGAGAGTGCTGTCCCCTGCAAGAAAGGATCTACTGTTTAGGCCTGTTCAGTCACCACAGCTAGGGCAGCAGGCACCTGCAGAGTCTTCTGTTCTTAGCTCTAATAGTCAGAGCTACAAAGCTAGGCATGGTGACACATGTATATCATCCCAGAACTCTGGAGGCTGTGGCAGAAGGGTCCTGAGTTGGGAGCCAGCCTACACCTTAATCTCAAAACACCTGCAATTAAAAACAACTGTATTGCCCTGTTGTGCTGGACCCCAGGTTTCTCCCATGGACGTGGGAGTGGACCTCTCATCCTCAGGAGATAGGAGAAAGGCCCAAACATAGGAAGCTGGAAGGTGACAGGAAGTCTGACCCTAAGACTGGGAGATTATTTCTCCAATATCCCAGCACATCCCAAGAGCTCTCATCCCAATCCCTAGGCATTGGCTCGACCCCAGCCAGAAACTGAACCAGAAGTGCTCTGGTTTAGAGATGCACTTTACTATGTCTGCTCTCCCTGGGTTCTGGACATTCTAATTCTGCTCCTTATGTTTGCTTGCCAAGGGCTTTACTCATTGAACCATCTCCCC
Source organism: Phyllotis vaccarum (assembly GCA_033318265.1). Classification (NCBI taxonomy): domain Eukaryota; kingdom Metazoa; phylum Chordata; class Mammalia; order Rodentia; family Cricetidae; genus Phyllotis; species Phyllotis vaccarum. The sequence continues at coordinate 45,803,042 of JARWLC010000006.1, forward strand.
ATCCCATGGCTCTGTGTACCTCCACCTCTAGGCAGCTGCGTAGATCCAGTGTCTTGTGTGACCACTGCACTTCCCACCAGAGCTCATTCACCTTACAACCAGGTGGTTGGACACTCATGATGGGTCTAAATTCATGGGGTACTTAGAGGCTCAAGGTTGGACTGGAAAACTGGGATCAGGTGCTATATAAGGTCCTGGTGACCCCCTTCTGTGAAGTGTTCTGCTCATTCTGAGTACCCTGCAGGGGACCCTGAAGGGTTCAGTCTGCCATCTGTCTATATAGAATCTCCCTGGGAAGGGAGGTCAAGGTTTTGCCCATGTTTTTTCTGTGTCATGCTTAATGGTATTTCTTTGTTTTCAGTTGAGAGGGAAAATGTGCAGAAGAGGACTTTTACACGATGGATAAACTTACACCTCGAAAAGGCAAGTGGGGGTCTGGGAACTGGTGAGTGATGCATTTACCTAGGTTCATCTGCAAAACAGTGATGGTTTTGTAGAAATGGCAGAAAGGTGACGTGACCCCTGTGTGTGTGTGTGTGTGTGTGTGTGTGTGTTGTGTGTGTGTGTGAGAGAGAAAGACAGAGACAGAGAGGCAAGGGCTTTGGCTCTGTGCATTCGTGTCTTTATGGGTGTCTTCACATTGCTGTCCATTCCCAGGTGGGGAGCAGACACAGCTGTTCTGTGATTACCAATGTAGCTGGGGAGGAGAATCCATGAGTGGACAGTAGGAGGTATTCCATGTTGAACAATTTCAGTGTTTCCATGGACAGACCATCATCACCCTCCAGCTCAGACACGATGATCCAGCTGTCCACTCTGGGGCTGTTCACCGCTATCGGTAGCCTTTTGAACTAACTTATACAAGAGCTGTGAACATCCTCTAGCAAAGTCACTTTAACATTGCTGTTGAAGAGTCGTACCGCATCAGGTATGAAACATAAATCTGCCTCATACCATACACCGCCAGGTCTTCTTGCATCCTCCCATAGACTGTTAGAATGAAGACATGGGTGCCCAGACACCCCAAAGCTTTCCTGAGCTCTTCTCTATTTCTCAATGGCTTTTCTCTTTCCCTTTCTTTCTCACGGTCTTTGGACATGCAACTTGTGTGTGCACAGATAGCTCAGGGCAGCTATGCAGTTTCAGGCAGGCGGAGCTGAGGGAAGAAGGGATGAGCAGATGAGCGACACTCAGTGAGAAGAGGAAGGGAAGCCTGCAGAAGTGTAAGCTTCCTGTGCACATGAGGCTGGACCTGTGGGCCCCCGGGAATATAATTACCCTGTTTCTTGAGGGTGCAGGAAAAAAAAAAGACACTTATTCATTTTGTTTTTAAAGCTGATATATGGAGCTGAGGATGGGGAGCAGTTGGTAGGGTGCTTGCTTAGCATACACAAAGCCCTAGGTTTGATCCCCAGCACTGCATAAGCGAGGTGCTTACAGCTCTAATCCCAGCAGTTTGGGAGGTGGCAGGAGAATCAGAAGTTCAAGGTTGTCCTTGGCCAGCCTGGGCTACGTGAGACTGTCTTAGGAAAAGCCAGACAATTGATGTTTCTTGTACCAACACCCCTTCTTCCTATGGGCACTCTTGTTCTTCATCTACACTCCCCGACCAGTCTCCTCTGTCTTCTAGAAGCTGTACTCGCCACTTTAGGGAATTTCAGGTGCATCTCTCTCCTCTTCAAAGGTAAAAAGCATAACTACTGAGAGCCTGGAACAGTGGTACTCAGCCTGTGGATCACCCCCTGGGAGGTGTTGAAGGACCCTTTTGCAAGGGTCACATATCAGATATTCATATCTTGATTTATAACATTAGCAAAATTGCAGTTATGAGGAATCAATGAAGATAATTTGCGGTTGGGGGTCACCACAGCGTGAAGAGCTCTATTAAGGAATCGCAGCATTAGGAAGGCTGAGAACCACTGGCCTGGAATAAACCAGTTTAGTTGTTAGAAAGCAGGAAGCCGAGCTCCGGACTGAAGCAGCTCTCTTTTCTACTTGACTATGTCCTGAACCCACACGTGTCCCTCCCGAGCTCCCATCCCTCCTTCAAAATGGATGACATGGTGCTGTGACACATGACCACACCATGAGCATCTTGGACACGAGATGGAAAATGGCAAGAGGTCATACTGAAGCATGATAAATCCTTTGCTTGTTGTTTTGACTATAGGCACATTTTTGGCGTTGTTCATAAAGTGAAGCCTTCCTGAGCTCCTAAATTAATGCCTGATGCATGTCAGCCTGGTTGGGAATTCTTAGCAGGGGACAGGGTAGAGCCAGAAACCCTTTCTTTATATGGTAAAAATAAATAAATACTGAAAAGAGCAGAGAGTCATGTAACAAACGCCTCACACTTTCCTGCCACCCAGTGTGAACCTCTTTGAACATGCATTTGTCATGTCAAGGACATTCTCCTTGGCAAGGGCCTGCCCTTGTCCCCTTTGGGGGGATGGGGCAGGTAGGTAGCCTGTAGCGCCCATTCTGAGGATAAATCGGACAGCACCTGAAATTGACGCATAATAAGCAGAGAGAAATTAACGGCCCTGCTTCCAGCCTGGAGACTTCTAAAAACAACATTTCATTCGAAGGAAACCTAGGAAGTCCTTGGTGAATTGGGCTTAACTGCAATTTGAGGGCTGTCAGAAATATTTACTGAGTCTCTGGCTTCTGGAAAAATTCCTTAATTTACAGAAGGAGTTCGACCATGCAGAAAGGCCGGGGGAGGTGAGGGGTGCTCTGGTTCCGGCCATAGCAGCCTCCTGAAGCCTGGGGGAATGTTGGTCCAGGGAGTGTTTGGGCTGGAGTAGTTTCGGTCTAACCCCCCTGCCGTCCAGCAGTGGACTCTGGCCAAGGTCGTGTTTGATGCAGAGGCCCTTTCAGGAACCGCCGATGAAAATTAACCTGGGTCAGACTCTATCCCTGTCAGGCGGCTAACTGGAAATTTTGTTAGCCCATTCATCAGGGGTGTTTTGTTGGGGTCTCTTAAAAGGAAGCAGTCTGCCAGGCCTGGAATGTGGCTGAGGCTGGAGGATTTGCAAAGAAAATACATTGCTTTTTGATTCAAATTCACCCTTGAGGCAGTGCCATTTTTTGTGTGCTTACCTGTAGGTATCCTCATCCTATATTTTTGTGAACTGGTGCTGGGGACTAGGACTCATTTAAAGGGTGAGGAAATGCCACCTTCCCTAATAAACAGTAAAACACCAAGGGGACTGGGAAGGAGGGAGGCTTTCCCAGAGGAGAAGGTACTAGCTGAACTCACGCTGTGTCGAGATTTTCCTCATCCCTGGATGTGTGCTGGGAAGAGCTGCAGCTGTCTCAGCTAGCTAGGGGCACTGCACTGTGTTTCTCATTGTTCCCGAGGGTACCTGAAGCATCCAGTCACTCTTTAACCTGGACAAAAGGTAAGGGGGAGTTCCGGTCAAGGTCGAAGGAGCTCAAGAATGTAGGTTTCTGATTCCCTGTTGCGTGACTCCATTATGTTCATTCAAACTGGTGAAGGCCAGACACAGGAAACCGGATTTTACCAAGTAACTATTTGATGAGCGCTCAACCTTGTTGACCCTTAGTTTCCCCAAATCTGAAGTTGGGGCTTGCACAAGGTAATTTCCTATGAGACCTAGCAAAGTGTGTGCGTGTGTGTGTGAGAGAGAGAGAGATAGGTGTGCTGGGTGTGCTCGTGCATGTATATGGGTTCAGTATGGGTACATATGGAAGCCAGAGATTAACCATGGGTGTTGTTTCTAAGAAGCAACCCACCTTATTTTTTTGAGACACTGTTTCTTACTAGGACTGGGGTTCCCTGATTCAGCAAAGCAGATTGGTCAACAAGTTTCAGGGGTCTTCCTGTGTCTACCTCCCACCATTGGGATAACAGATTTTTATGTGGGCTCCAGGAGGTTGAACCCAGGCCCTTATGCTTGTACAGTGGCAGACACTTTATTAACTGAGCTATCATCACCCTGGAACCAAAATTCTTTTAAGCTTTGGGAGCTATTGGGACATGCCATTTCTTTCTCTCTTTAAACAGAAGCCTGAATATGAGCCAGTCTTGGGGTCTGTGGTCTCATGTTAGGTGGACCTCCAAAGCCACTTGATCAGCTTCCTGTTGCTAATCCCTTATATAGATCTCCTGCCAAGCCATCCCACAGCTGCTGTCCAGGGTGATGGACTTCTGGCTCCCCAGATGATCCTTCTGCCTGCAAGTTTCTCTTATCTAACTTTGTTTTATGTGCATTGATGTCATAGGTCTTATGGAACTGGAGTTACAGACAGCTGTAAGCTGTCACGTGGGTGCTGGGAATTGAACCCAGGTCCTCTGGAAGAGCAGCCACTGCTCTTAACTACTGAGCCATCTCTCCAGCCCCGCAAGAATTGCATCATGAAATAGTTCTGTTGATCATTCAGGTCACTAATGGCCCTCTTTTCCTCCTGTCCCACAGTGTGACCCCCCTCTCGAAGTTACGGACCTATTCGTTGATATCCAAGATGGCAAAATCCTAATGGCTCTGCTAGAAGTTCTCTCCGGGCGAAATCTGGTACGTGTATTGGGAAAGTACAAAAGGAAATACTTCCAGAGGTTTCATTTTCATTGGGCATCAGCTTTTCTTTATTGGGACAAAGGCCCAAGTCAACTATTTAAGGAAGGAAAGGATTTTTGTGGGGGAGGGAGGCTCATGGGTTCAGAAGTGGCTATGGCCACTTGGTCTTCCTGTTGCTTTGGTCCTGAGAAAAGACAGCATCGCAAGCACGCGTAGCAGGGAAGCTTCTCATCTCACGGCAGCAACAAAAAAAGGGGCCAGGGATCCCAATAGTCATCCTCAAGGGCACAACTCCAAAAGACCTAATTTCCTCCCTCCAGGCCTCACCTCCACTGCCTTTAGGCTCCATCACCAACCAGTAGCCCCATAGCCTAGTGTGTATAGGCCAACTGCACCTGGAGCCTTCAGCGTGTAGGTCCTGGGGGAACATCCCAGATGCAACTGTCACATCAGGTATAAATGTATGCACACATCTGGAGTGTAACTCAGTATCAGGAAACATTGGAGAGTGACATTCCTTTATCATGTGAGTGAGGGTCTGATGAAATGGCTCAATAGCTAAGAGTACTTCCTGCTCTTCCAGAGGATCTGAGTTCTATTCCAAGCCCCCACATCAGACAGCTCACTATGGCCTCAAACTCTAGCTCCAGAGAATCCCAGTACTTTCCTCTGCCCTCTGAGGGTACCTGCACACATAACAGACATATATGCTTAAAAATTTTTAAATAAATAATGACATGAGAGCTGGAGAGATGGGTCAGTAGTTAAGAACACAGGCTGCTCTTGCAGAGTACCCAGGTTCAATTTTCAGCACCACATGGCAGCTTGCAACCATTTGTAACTTCAATTCAAGGATGTCTGATACCCTTTTGTGGCCTCTGTAGATGCTACACACACATGGTGCACATACAAACGTGTACTTATATACACAAAATGAAAATAAGTGAATCTTAAAGGAAATGAATGATATGAATGTATATAGCTGAGTAGTGTGTTTTTTTCTTTTATTATTTATTACCGTGCATTTGTGCACACGTGTGTGGGGGGTATGCATGTAATAGGGTGTGTATAGAGAGGTCAGAGGACAATTGGAGGACATTAGTTCTTCCCTTCCCTTGTGGGCTCCTAGGATCAAACTCAGGTCATCAGGCTTGCATCACAGCGCTTTTACTTGCTGGCCCATATCTTTTTCAGTTTGCTGTTTTGAAATCAACAGACCTATTTTAGTAGGGAAATAAGTAAGTGAGTGCTGGGTGTTTTCAGTGAGCCGGTGATGGTTAAGAATTGAAACAGAAGGATCAAATTAGCTTACCTACAGCTTAAAAGTAGGGAAAGCCATTCCATAGTTGCTAAATGAGAATAGGTAACCTCTCATGCTAGGAGCCCCCATTAGTATAGCAACTAAAAAATGTTCCCAAGCATTTCAGATGTGCCCCACCAAGATGCCAGTCATAGGGGCTGGAGAAATGACTCAGCAGTTAAGAGTGATTATGATTCCTGTAGGAGCCATCCACAGTAGGTAGCTCATAACTGCCTCTGAACTCCAGCCCCAGAGGATGTGAAGTGCTCCTCCTGCCTCCGATTCTCCTGGCCTCGCACCAATAAAATTAAAATCTTTTTATTTTACTTTTTTATACCAGATATTGTGTTTCCGTTGAGAAAGCGGCTGGAGCTGGAGTGTTTGATTTGGCCACGATGGTCCATCATGCCTGTGTGCAAGTGCAGTAACAGATGTAGCTCAATACAGCTTGCTCAGGCTCAGGACCTGACCTTACAAGCATGACCCCTCACCCATTGTGGTGGCACACTCCTTTGGTCCCAGCACGTGGGAGACAGAAGCAGGAGGATCTCTGTGAGATGGAGGCCAGCCTGGTTTATGTGGCGAGTTCTAGGACAGCCAGGACCATTACACAGAAAAACCCTGTCTCAAGGAACAAGCAAGCAAACATCACTACTTTGCTTCCCAGATCCATATGGTTGAGATCTATCATACCCATTCACAAAGTAGACGATGCCAGTGAGTACACTCGGGGTAGGAAGCTTTGCAAAGCTGAGAGAGGCATTCTCAGAAGGTCTCAGTGGATAAGCTGCAGCAACCCCAAAGGCTTCATAAAAAAGCACATTTCTGGCCCCTTGTTTTATGTTCCCAGAAGAGAGGTTCCCACTTTGAAGACAGGGCACATGGCATTAACCTCCATGACCTTGGCCTTTGACCCTGATGCTCAGGAAAAAAAAAAAAAAAGAGTCCTCCACTGTTCATTGGTAAAGCACAGTGGGTCCTTTTTGGTGGGATTGGTACATGTGTTCTCCGCAGAGAAGCTCACTCTGGCACTCTGCGCAGAAGTTACATAGTCAGGAACGGAGCTGCGACCTGCAGGTGGCTTTTGTGCATTCTCCCCCAAGTCCCATCCGAAAATGTTCTTAGCCAGAAACCAGCCACCTCTGCTGTTGCTGGGGAGGCTGAGCCCAGTGGTGATGAAGACAGAGTCACGTGTGCTCTGAGAACATGTTACTTGCAGGTCCCCAGAGAAGGGGAGGCTTGCTGGGGAGAAATCTAGACACATTTGTCCCATGTTGAGATTCCCTATTCACCATCTCCAGGGAGTCAAGTCCCAGAATCCCAGTGTCACTGTGGTATTTGGATATGCCTTGCGGGTGTTCATCCTAACCTTTTCTAAAAGCAAGTGATAAAGGAAGGGTCAGTGGTTCTAGGGCGTTACTGTGCCTGCGCCTGAGCCTGCACCTGTTGAGCGGTGGTGTCTTACCTTGTTTTTCAGCTGCATGAATACAAATCCTCATCACATCGTATTTTTCGGTTGAACAACATAGCGAAAGCACTTAAGTTTCTGGAAGATAGCAATGTAAGTGTTTGAAGCCCATCTCCGCAACACAAGCTTGCCCTGGGGAGAAAGAGCAGCAGAATTTTGAAGTTTGGTGTGTTCATGAGGGAGGTGTGGAAAGTCTTAGGAACGGAAACAGCCAGCCTCTCCCAAGGTTGGGGTGAAGGGAAATCATTCGGAGAAGCTACATTTTGGGGTGTGGCCCCAGTGGCTGCTGGCAGGTGGGCAATCTGGGAGAAGGCCAGCAGCTGCTTAGTTCCCAGAGCTTTGGGATTGATTACTAGAATGTAGCTTTCTCTTAGAACTTGGGGACATGGCAGTCAGTGTGGTGGAGAGAATGACAGCAACCTGGTTCTGTCATGGAGATTTCTGGAACTGTGTGACATCTCCAAAGTCCCTTTCACTATATTTGTTTCTGGACTCATCTGGGTGCAAAACGGTCCTCGGCCTGTCTCACCAGTCGGCCTAGAGTAAAACATTACCCCAAAGTGTGGCTCCTTTGAGGTTCTGTGCATAAGACAGGCAGGTGTGTGCTATCTCAACAGAAAGGGAACTGGGTGAAGGATGGCTGGTAGCTCATGAAGGGATCCAGAGAGTCAAGGATGGAGCCTGGGGAAAGTCAAGTATCTGGATCACCTCAAAACCTGCTGAAGAGCAGAAGCAAGAGTGACCATCATGTCCTGACCGGCTGCTTCTGGCTGCTCTCGTCCAGTCTAGGGAAGTCTCGTCCAGTCCAGTGCTCACCCCTGCAGTGTTATCCCAAGCATACTAAAGTGGATGTCAATCCTTGGGCCGAACCACAGCCCAGATGCAAGTGGAGTGGGAAGCACATTTGCCACCGCAGAGGAGATGGGATCTGTCTCTCATTCGCCACACAGTAGAGAAAGTTCTGACTGTTATGATACGATCGGAAGAGTGTAGCTGGCAGACCTGGCTGATGGGGCCTCAGCCCTCTGTAAGCAAGTGCACCATGCCAATGGCACCATCAGTAGTTGACAGTATGGGTAGGAACCATGGAAAGAGACACGCAGACTGTGCTCATGTGGAGGCTTTATTAAAATGAAAGGAAGGGGAGAGAGAAAGAGAGAGAGAGAGAGGAGAGAGAGAGAAAGAGAAGACAAGCCTCTGGTAGGAGAGAGAGAAGGAAGAGAGCAGGCAAAGGTGAAGAATCTTTTTCTTAAAGTAAGCTTGACCTCAGGTCACTGAGCCATGTTATTGCTTATTGGCCAGGACTCCAGGAAGTGGGTCAGAACCCTAACCCTGGACACAAAATATTCAGATGATGGTGACCACGAAACACCCCAGTGCACCTGTGATATCAGAGCCTAAAGGTGAAAACAGACCAGGAATTCATCAGCCGACAGATGGATCATCACCCCTAAGGAAAATTAAATGGTTGTGAAAAATAATTTGGTACTGGTGTATGTTATGGCGTAGGACCTCAAGCACAGTATACTGAGTGACAGAGGCAGAGCAACATGAAAATACTTATATGATTCCATCCATGTGAAATTTCTATAATAGAGAAATGGCTTAGAGGAAGTAGATTGATTAGGGGTGGCTTAGGTCTTGAGGGAGGTAGCAGGATACAAGATGATGGGTAATGGGTCCAGGACTGCTCTTGAAAATGGGGTTTGTGGTCCACAGTCAGCTGCAGTGGTCCTCACAAGTCTGCAAATACACCAAACCCACTGAACGGAACGCTCTAGATTGAACAATGTCAGCCTCATCTCAGTGAAGCCGTTTAAAGTACAAACCCTTCCCAGGTTCACTTAAGGGCTCTTTCTATGGGCTCAGGTACACTGTCAGCCTCTACTTTAGTAAGACTCAGCCTTACCATAGAGTGACTAGGCCTCAGTTTCCAACCTGGCCTCCCTACTCAGTACTAATAGGGAGTGTGGGGAAATTATATACCTCTCTAAATAGAAGGATTCAAAACAGAACTTTTCTCAGAGAGCTATCGAGGAGGTGGTGTGCCTGTCCCTGCCAAGTGCTGCATGGTCTTTTTATGCCACTTCCCTAGCTTGACTGACTTATGATGACACTTGTGTGTGTGTTTCATTGTTAGCATTTACTTTCCAGAAGCAATGTCTTCTCTGGATTCCAAAGGAGCCTTCTTTGGAAGAGGAGATGGGTGGGATCTTCAAACAACTGCCTAGGTTACCCCTTCTCCTGCCTTAGTTGACCATGAGATGGTCTCTTACTGTTAATGTCCACATGGGTGGGTCTGATCACAGTTACCCAGGCACATCATAGGCTTCCATCTGAGTGTCTTTGTGGACCTATACGATACCTCACATTAAGGAGAACCAGTTAATAAGTTATGTAAGATGCACATGAGGCTTCGAGATGGTTGGGGTCCAGAGGAAAGAGCCTTCAGGCAGGCAACATGCTGCTTGACACTCCAAGAGAAGGCATGAAGAAGAGCCTCAGCCCTAGAGATGAGGATATGTGGCCTGAGGAGTCTTCATGTGAGGCTGTTACTGCCATGGATGAAACTAAGTACATGTGATGTGTGGGAAAACATGGCTGGGGCCTGGCCTTCTGTACTCCATGTGTGAACCTTTCTGGGCCGTCTGCTCGTAGCCTCACAGTACCATGGACCATTGACCCCCGTCTTCCCTTTTATTTATTTTTTATTTAGAAATATCCCAACATGAATGTACATTTGCTCAGTGCCTCATTTGGTTCCATTTTCCGAGCAAGGGGAGGATCACGTAGGACAAGGATGATGATAGAGAGGTAGCAAGATTCCCTCCCAGAGGCATGCAGTGTCCCAGTCCCAGACTACACACAGTTACTTAGGGGGCTTTATTTGTCCCACTTGGTACCACTACATGGATTCCAGGAAGAGCAGCCCTCAATGGCTCTGCTGGGTCCTTGGTGGCAGTGTCCAGAGCCAGGTAGGAAGTAGGTGCAAACAGCAACCAAACCTACTGCTCTGTGGTCCTGGGCCAGCCAGTGTGTACCCTTCCTTTCTTCCACTGAGAAGACCAGCTAGAGACCAGCTCTCCGGCCTCTAGTTAAGTTTCCCAGACCAAGCCTTGGGTCTTCCACCCTTGAAATGCGGACGTTGACAACATTGAAGGAACTAACTTGGGAAGCCAGTGCTTTGTAAGGGAAGCCATTGTCACAAGCTCTGGAGTTCTCTCTCTAAACATGTCAGTTCAGAGAATGGAAAGGACAGTCCCATAACCCAGTGGGCTCATTGGTATTCAGTGTGGCAAAACAAACTGAGTTAGGAGGAAGAGGATGGGACACTGTCCTGGAGATCTGAAGTGGGGTGGTTTTATTGTCCGTCCATCACCAAGAATGAAAGAAGAGTCTTACCTCCAGGGGGCGCTGTACACCGAAGATAAGGGTAAAGTACTTAGTCCCTTAAGTACTTACTGTTCACTGGACTGGAATAGTTGAAATCTGCAAACTAGAGGATATTTCCAGAAAGGACTTGGGAGTAGAAGAACAGACAGCAGAGTCTCAACAAGTGATTGGTTATGTGGCGTGAGTGATGGTGAAGGAGCGTGGACTGGATATTAGCTCTGAGTTTGATGGGTTGCGTTCCTCTCAGTATTGACAACTTCCTTCCTGGCTTCCAATCTGCCGGCGATGAGCCCGTGTTGTCTCAATTACCTTCTTGGCATCGGCTGTGAAGAGCTGTCAACCAGGGAGCTGGGCAGTCAGTCTCAATTAGGCTTCCTCAGGCCTAACTGGTGTTGTCAGAGCCCCCAATAAACTGATAAGATCAGAGACCTGAGCCAAAGCAGTTTAAAGACCCATGATGGAGAGGGAGGGCAGAGAGAGGAACTGCTGTATAGTAACTTCTCCCAAGTGTCCCGCGATAAAGTGTGCAGTGTGGGTTTTAAAAGGTTGCTCTGATTCGCTCCCTTCATCCGCCTTGGTCCTAAAGACAGCTGTGTACATTGGTGAAGTGTTGCTCAGCAAGGAGAGGAAACAGAAAGAGAGACCTATGCAGTCTGCTCAGCCTTGCTCATCCTGCTCACACTGTGGCCCTTCCCAGAGAGGTTGGCAGAAGGCTGAACCTCGGACTGAGGTTCTGTCCCTCCATGCTGAACCCACACAGGAAACCCCATGCGTGTTAAAATGCAGAATGGCCTTGGCAGAGCGGCTCAGTGTACCAACCACTGGCTGCTTAAGACAACCTGAGGTCTGATACTTGATAGCTAAACATAAAAAATATAGATGCAGTGGTTCATGTCTATAATCCCAGTGCCCCTGGGAACAGAGACAGAAGGGTACCTAGAGCTCATTGCCTAGTCATTATAGCTAAATCAGTGACTTCCAGGTCCAGTAAGAGACCTTGTCTTTAAAAAAAAAAATGGTGAAGAACTGGGCATGGTGGCACACACATTTAGTCCCAGTTCTTGGGAAGCAGAGTCAGGCGAATCTCTGAGTTCAAGGACAGCCTGGTCTACAGAGAGTGTTCCGGACCAGCCAGGGCAACATAGTGAGACCTTGTCTCAAAAAGTACATAAAATTAATTAATAAAAGTTTAAAAATAAAATGGAGCCTATAGAGGAAGACAGGACAACAACCTTCAGCCTCCATGTGGACAGTTGT